>JACEHZ010000159.1:0-726399 GCA_017893485.1 Hemerocallis citrina | reverse complement strand
GTGATGGGGGGCTCGATCTGAGCAGCTAATTGCGATCATGAGCGATCCAATGGCTCAAATTCGTGAAAACTAGACCCGTTTTCAATGGAGCATTTGCCATATATATATATATATATATATATATATATATATATATATATATATATATATATATATGGGAAAAAGGGGTATGAGCAACTTGCTCATTTACTAAATGAGCAATTGATGATGTGGCAAACATGTGATTGGAAAATCGTTAAAGAGTTAGTTGTCCAATGTATCACATGCATGCCACATAATCAATTGCTCATTTACTAAATGAGCAAGTTGCTCATATCCCTTTTACCCTTTATATATATATATATATATATATATATATATATATATATATATAAAGGGGTATGAGCAATTGATGATTTGGCATACATGTGATTGGAAAATCCTTAAAAGGGTTAGTTGTCCAATGTATCACATGCATGCCACATAATCAATTGCTCATTTACTAAATGAGCAAGTTGCTCATATCTCTTTTACCCATATATATATATATATATATATATATATATATATATATATATATATATATATATATATATATATATATATATATATAGCCCTTCTGTTGAGAACTAATTTTGGTGAGAATTTCGTGAGAACTCACGGAGTAGAACCCCCCCCCCCCTCCCTAAAAATTTCGAATCGACTATTTCATTTTACACGCCTTAGATAGCATAACATAACTTCAAATTACTTCAAACTAATTTTGGTGCCTCTCTTCATGGGTCGGCCCCCTAGTGGAGGTCGGGGAGGCAGCCGCCTCGGGCTCCCGATTCTTTTTGCAACTTTAGGGTCCCCAATTTTTTTCTCTCTTATACATATAGTTACGTATTTTGTGCGTAAAATAAAATTAAACTATGTAAAATTATTATTAGTGCCCCCCAAATTTAATATTTGGGCCTTTAGAGTTTTTTTTATTACTTGGGCTTGGGCTAGTACTTTCATTGAATTTAGGTTTGCTGTTGAGTTGATGATTTGAGTTAGTTGCTGATTAAATTTGGGCTAGTGCTTTGATTAAAATAGCTTGTTGTTAAATTTGGGCTAGTTACTGATTGAATTTGGGGAAACAAACCCATCTCCAAATTCAATCTACACTTGCACCCCCTACCTAACCCGCACTCGCACCCGAAACTCGACCCTCCACTTCAATACTAATATGGCTAAAAATAGGGTTAAATCGGAACCGTCTAAATCGGGCACGAATCTTAAAGATCAGGGGTAAATGGTAATTTCACCTACAAACGGCTCTGAAGTGGGAACTTGGCCCTTTTTTCCAAAAGGCCCAATAACCCATAAACAGATCCTCCTTATTGGGTGCGGGTTCCAACCCGCAAAAAAACCCAGTCCAGCTGGATAGAATTAGGGTTTATGGTTGTCCTCAATCAACGGTCCTGATCACTTCTATCCATCTACTGGGAAGTAGGGATTTGATCTTATCCCGAAACTGGTTCTTAAGACAGCTATAAATACCCCCCATCCCCCACTGTTACCAGGTAATCAATCTTTTGCCAATCAAAGCTCTTTCATAATCTTTTTGATTACTGACTAGAGCGTCGGAGGATGCGTCACCGGAATCAACCCCGGTGTTCCACACTTTTTGCAGGTCAATGGCGGGAGATTACGATCAAACTCTGGTGGAGGTGTTTCAGGTTTGACTATTCAGCTTCCCTCGAATCCACAAATCTATCTGTTTGTCCCCACACCGATTTCAGCGGCAACAGATTGGCGTCGTCTGTGGGAAACCCACGAATAGAAATCCATCCTCTTCCATCGGTTAAGGTCACCTCCAGCCATGCCTCCAAGGAAACTGAGATCTAGAGGGTCTAACTGTGGACCCACTCCTCCTCAACCACAACAGGAGGTCCCCCTCCAAACCGTCCAGCTGCAGGGACAACTCCCTCCTCAGCCTAATTAGCCCCTGCAGTAGGAACAACCCCCTCTTCAGAACCCTCAGCCCCAGCAGGCTCAAGTCGGGCCCCAGAACACCGGTATTGGGACCTCTCGTCCTCATCCTCAAAAGCAACCTCTTCACTGCGACCATATCTCCGTACATAACCCTTCAACCGACTCAATGGCATCCCATAATCCTCGGCCTTCCGAGGACCTCCGCAACATCCTCATCAACCGGCAGAAAGAGAAGGACCTTCGCCACCGTTTGGATGAAAGGCGGGCCCGTAAGGGAGCCTCCCGCTCAGAACATCCAAATGAGCGATCTCCTCGCCGCCGCGACCACAGGAGGTCTCCTCTTCACAGGAGACGGAGGGAAGTCCCCTGAGTACCGTTGAAGAAGGCTTCATTCTCCCGCTGACCGACAACCCTAGAGGGACCAGAACGGACCTACCACCCGAGCCGAATTCCAAGAGTTCCAGGCAACAATCTTGCGGGCCCTCAATCTCCCCCAAACAACAACAACAATGTTCGGAGGGTTCCCACTCCTCCGTCGGTCCGAAGCCCTCGCCAACAGTCCCTAAGTCCTCCTCGAGCTCCGAGCCGTCGCCATCACAATCCTAGCCCTCACCAGTCTCCAAGTTACCGATGCCGTAGCCCATGCTCCCCTTCGTACGAGGACGAGTCCAGAGGCTCACCAAGATACCATCGAAGGGATGATGCTGTCTACTGCCGTCTTCACGAGATGGAGAGGCGCCTCGGTCAACTAGATAGAGATGAGGAGCTCAGAGGGAGGACCCTCCGGCCAAGCAGACCTCCGTTTTCTCGAACTATCATGGAGGCACCCGTTCTAGCAAACTTCAAGCCCCCGCAGTTCGAGACATATACGGGGGAGTCAGATCCCATGGATCACATCGAGAGTTTCAAAACCTTCATGATGATCCATTAGGCCTCCGATGCCCTTCTGTGTAAGACTTTCCCAGCCACCCTCAAAGGTCCAGCTCGGGAATGGTACTTCGCCTCGCTCCATCCTCCATCTTCTCCTTTGAACAATTCGAGATCCTCTTCATAACCCACTTTGTGAGCAGCCGCCGCTCTGAAAAGATGAGTATTTCACTACTCTTCCTCAATCAGAAGACGGGCGAGAAGTTGAGAGATTATGTCAAGCGGTTCACCGCAAAAGCCAGGTCCATAGCCTCCTTCGACCAATCAGTCACTGCAGCCGCCTCCCAGTCCAATGTCCTCAACTCTAATCTCTGGTCCTCCCTAGCCAAAAAACCCCCGAGGGACTTCTCCGACCTCCTCCTCAGAAGTGAGAAGTACATCCGGGCGGAGGAAGCTGAAAATCGCCCCACCTTCGAGGGATCCTCTTCTGGAAATAAGAGAAAGGCAGCTGATGACGAAGGGACCAAAAAACTCCAGAAGGACAGCGGGGGTCAGCATCGTTCGCCTCCCAGATTCGAAAAATTCAGCCCTGTTGTGCAATCTAGATACCCAAATAAATAGATAAACTAGACACAAATTAAAAACCTCGCAAGTGCACGAATCGTTTGAAGAAGCGTAGCGGCAAGTAAGGGTCGATCCCACAGAGATTGTAGTACTTAACTTACTAATCAATAAAACCTAAGGAAATACCAATCATAGAGTTTTGTTCTAAAAGTCTAAAGAAATGAAAAGATTAAAACTAAATTAAGAAGTGTCACGAGTTGAGTCACAAATCTCTATTAAAGTAGTTGGGTTTTGATCTCCACCAATAGTCAGTAATGCTAAGTCATATACTACATCCATTACTCATGTCTGTTCTCTTCAAGGGCATGATATCTACTCCTTAAAGTAATGTTTCCCTAAACCAAGAATTAGGCATGGTATCTACTCTAATTCGTTTCTTTCATTAAGTATTTAGCATGGTATCTACTAAGTTGCACTTAAAGAAAACATAAGATCAGTGGAAACGAACAAACACTTGAAGTTCTAGAAATTGATATCAGATCTAGACCCCTCAAGTTGATTAAACCAAGAACCCCTAAAGATTTCCTTGTTACAAGATATGAACACGAGATACGGGTCGTCTCAATATGCTCACATAACAGATTCAGATCTACAATATACAAACTTATAACCCCAGGTTTGGACCAGTCGACTGGCTGTCACTTCAGTCGACTGCCCTAGGTTTCTGAACTAGTTTGATTATTATAAATCTATTCCAATACTCTCAGGTTTAATCAATAAGAAATAAAGTAGCATTTAGAAAAATATTAGCATCACATGACTACGGTTTCAATCTACCCAACTATTAAATTAGTTGCACATAATACAACCTTTATTGATTAATATAATAGAGTTCATGACTACAATGAAAATAAAAGTAAAAGGAAGACAAGGAAAACTCTGATTTGTATAATGTTGAATTTGAGCACGATCCGCAGTTCCCTTGTTCTCCTCCTTTGATGCTTCCTGGTCGATGGCCTTTCTTGGTCGGTCCAGCCGTCTTTAGATATTCCGAGCATAGCGCATCCCCTGCATCTTGGTTGGTATTTATAGAACACAGCTAGAGATTTAGGGTTTTTACCCTTTTGCATAAACGCCCTCTTCTATTATTTATTTCTTTCCTTATCTGATTGGCGATATATATATCTTTCTCTTTTCTTCTTTCTTTCCGTATCTGCTTTGATTTGTATTTGGATTTGGATGAATCTTTAATTATCTTATCTGTTGACTCTGCCGCCGATCAGTCGACTGGTGTTGGATATAAGTCGACTGTGTCGAGACTTCAGTGATTTCATGATTCATCAGCCCAGTCGACTGTTGTTGGAGGAGTCGACTGTGCCGAGCAGCTTCAGCTTCTCTGTTCAGTCGCCTGTTGGCATACTCAGTCGACTGATCTCTTCAGTTTCCTGTGTATCATCCTTAAAATCCTGAATCTGCTTCGTTTCGCTGTTTTAGGCTGTTTCCTATGGAAAAGAGAAAATAAGAGTTAAATACCATATATAGAGCTTTTAAATGTCTAATTATATTAAGATTATTGCTCTAAAATGTGAATAATATTGTGTTCATTAAATACCCCCAAACTTAGATTTTGCTTGTCCTCAAGCAAACTAAAATTATGAACACGGGGAAAATAATAGTACTCAACCACCAAGAATTTTTATTATGCAAGCATCAAGATTTCAAACAATTTCAAATAAAGTAAAACAAGTATACCCACTTTCTTCAGTGCGAATGTTTAGTCATAATCCCCAACTCAATCATACTTGTCATGCCATTAATTTTAGTTATTGTATGCAACTGCTCAATTCTGTGATTATCCCTTTTATCTAAAACAAACCGAGTAGCAAACTAGAGTTTTTTTTTTTTATTTTTTTATTTTTATTTTTTTATAGTCTCTTCTCTAAAGTTGTCACTTGCCTTTTTACGCGAATGCAAAACATTGGTGATGAATCCACCCGGTTACTCAACAAGTCACAAACTTTAAAGTGCTTTGCATACTCATATTCCAAGTTGCCGTTTGACGTAAAGGTAAACATTGGTGATGAATACCCCTAGTTACTAAGCACTCAAAACATTGGAGTAGATTGACTTTATTCAAATATAGATATATATTTTATCACTCTATTTACTTAAACTCAATTTAGGACTAGATCTAAAGGGAATAATCACATGAAAAAGCATCACATTTGTTTATTATGTATAATCGCATGACTCATATAATTTTGTAAGGCATTATGAAACTCAACAATCCTAAAGTAAATAAGTATCCTTACTATTACTTTATAAGAAATTGTTTATCCTAAAAATCAAAATCAAAAGACTCCAAATAACTAAATACCCCCAAACTTAGATGGAACATTGTCCTCAATGTTCGCACAAAAATTTAAAATAGGCATGTGTTACCACCTAGTTTGAAGAAAATGAAATAAAAAAAATGACTAAATAAACGAATAAAGGAAAAGAGTGTAAATACTCCCCTGAAAAATTGGGTTGCCTCCCAATAAGCGCGGTGTTTCTTGTCTTCAGCTAGACTTGATGAGTTGTTCCATGTATTGAATGACTCGCGGCTCACAACTCATCTTATTATAAGGTTTCCCCGCTCTGCCCATTCACCTAGAACGTTTGATTTTTTTCGTCAATGCTCCATGTGGGGGAAACCTTTGTAACATGTTATGGACCGTACCATCTTGACATCAGTTTATCAGCAATGGTCCATCTTAATGCACCATTGCGGTTTTGCAAGACTCCCTGCAGCCTTGCTTCTTCGTTCATCTTGAAATTTGCAGCAACTGTCACAGGTACTGTTAGGTTGTTCCCCAAATATTCAGGTAATGGCTTCAGCTCCACGTCTGGGATCCTGGTAGTAGTCGACTTGTCCTGTTCATCAGTCGACTCAGCCTGTTCACCAGTCGACTTGGCCTGATCACCAGTCGACTTGGCCTGATCACCAGTCGACTTATCCTGGAAAACACAAGTGTTATCAGACACAGCAATTTCAAATGTAGGTGCAAGCTTACCTGAATATGACTTTGGAGTTTCAAGGTGATGTACTGTCTCTACAATCCTCCGATCATCATATTCCTGTTCAACATGAGATAATGTTAGAGGGTGTGTAATTGTTTCTTGTAATGGATCAACACTATGTCCCTGAAATGTTTGGTCAAAAATTTCCTGAACCACATCAATATTATAACATTCATGATCATCATGTGGAAATTGTGGTGCATCAAACATTGTAAACTCAATCTCTTCCTCTAGTGTTGTCTTTGATTGGAGCTGTTCTTGTCCTCTAGGGTTGGGTATGGTGTGTGATGGGAATTCTCCTGCCTTTCTTTCACTTATCTCCTGAGCAATTTGACCAATTTGAAATTCTAATTTTTGAATGGCCTGTCCTTGTTGATTGTTTGTTTGCTGTTGCTGTTGGAGTAATTGAAGAATGGTGGATTTGAAATCCAACTTTGTCTGTTCTTGTGCTGGCTTATCATACCCATTCCCACCTTGGAACTGCTGCGTATGCCCTGGTGCGAATTGATTGCCTTGATGGTTTTGCCACCCTGGGTTATACGTGTTTGAAAAAAAATTGTTCTGGGACGGGTATTTTCCCTGTTCTTCGTAGTTTGTGTGCTCCTGATCTGCGAAAGAAAACAAGGTACATGAATTAGTTGTATGGTTAGATTGAAAACAATTTGCACAAATTTCTTTTGGTTGGTTTTTTACGCCACCCAACGTTGAATTTACAAGCATATCAATCTTTTGGTTCATGGTTTCCATTTCTAATTGCATGTTATTATTATGAGAAATTTCGTATACTCCCTGTCTTTTCGAAAGACCCCTCCTAGTTGAGAATTGTTGTGAGTTCTCACTGAGTTCTTCAAATAACTCTATGGCCTCCTCTGCACTCTTCCTCATCAACATTCTATTGCAACCTGCATCTACAATTGCTTTATTAGCTTCATTTAAACCCTCATAAAATGATTGTACCTGGTCATCCTTAGGTATGTTATGCGTAGGACACTTGAAAAGCTTGTTCTTAAAGTCCTTCCATGCCTCGAAAAACAAATCACCATCTTGTTGTTGGAAAAGTAGAATCTCCCTTTTTAGTTGTATGGTTTTCTGGGCTGGAAAGAACTCTTTCAAAAATTTTGTTGCCAATTGCTCCCATATATTAATTGATCCTGGTTCCAAAGAATTATACCATAACTTAGCATTAAGTTTTAAAGAAAAAGGAAACAAGATTAACCTGATTTGTTCAGAGGTAAGCCCTTGGATGCTTTGTGTCCTGCAAAGATCAAAGAAGTCTTGTAGATGCAGATGCAGATCTTCGTCTATTCTGCCAAAGAAGTGGGGCACCATGCTAAGCAATTGAGGAGATAGATGCATATTCCCTGTGACTTTGGGTTGAAAAGCTATGCAAGACGGTTGCTCAATATTCTTTGGATTGAATTTGTCTTGCATTGGTACTCGATTTAATACATTTTCACCCATTGTTGCTTCTGGAATTCTTCGCTGTACAGTCGACTGGTCCTTGGAGACAGTCGACTGGTCTGAATCTGTTTGTGCAGAAAGTAAACTAAAAGAAAATGTTAGAAAAGAAGAAATAAAATAAAATAAACAGAACTTTTTTTTACTGATTTGTAAGTTAAAATACTAAACAATCCCCGGCAACGGCGCCAAAAACTTGTTGTGCAATCTAGATACCCAAATAAATAGATAAACTAGACACAAATTAAAAACCTCGCAAGTGCACGAATCGTTTGAAGAAGCGTAGCGGCAAGCAAGGGTCGATCCCACAGAGATTGTAGTACTTAACTTACTAATCAATAAAACCTAAGGAAATACCAATCATAGAGTTTTGTTCTAAAAGTCTAAAGAAATGAAAAGATTAAAACTAAATTAAGAAGTGTCACGAGTTGAGTCACAAATCTCTATTAAAGTAGTTGGGTTTTGATCTTCACCAATAGTCAGTAATGCTAAGTCATATACTACATCAATTACTCATGTCTGTTCTCTTCAAGGGCATGGTATCTACTCCTTAAAGTAATGTTTCCCTAAACCAAGAATTAGGCATGGTATCTACTCTAATTCGTTTCTTTCATTAAGTATTTAGCATGGTATCTACTAAGTTGCACTTAAAGAAAACATAAGATCAGTGGAAACGAACAAACACTTGAAGTTCTAGAAATTGGTATCAGATCTAGACCCCTCAAGTTGATTAAACCAAGAACCCCTAAAGATTCCCTTGTTACAAGATATGAACACGAGATACGGGTCGTCTCAATATGCTCACATAACAGATTCAGATCTACAATACACAAACTTATAACCCCAGGTTCGGACCAGTCGACTGGCTGTCACTTCAGTCGACTGCCCTAGGTTTCTGAACTAGTTTGATTATTATAAATCTATTCCAATACTCTCAGGTTTAATCAATAAGAAATAAAGTAGCATTTAGAAAAATATTAGCATCACATGACTACGGTTTCAATCTACCCAACTATTAAATTAGTTGCACATAATACAACCTTTATTGATTAATATAATAGAGTTCATGACTACAATGAAAATAAAAGTAAAAGGAAGACAAGGAAAACTCTGATTTGTATAATGTTGAATTTGAGCACGATCCGCAGTTCCCTTGTTCTCCTCCTTTGATGCTTCCTGGTCGATGGCCTTTCTTGGTCGGTCCAGCCGTCTTTAGATATTCCGAGCATAGCGCATCCCCTGCATCTTGGTTGGTATTTATAGAACACAGCTAGAGATTTAGGGTTTTTACCCTTTTGCATAAACGCCCTCTTCTTTTATTTATTTCTTTCCTTATCTGATTGGCGATATACATATCTTTCTCTTTTCTTCTTTCTTTCCGTATCTGCTTTGATTTGTATTTGGATTTGGATAAATCTTTAATTATCTTATCTGTTGACTCTGCCGCCGATCAGTCGACTGGTGTTGGATATAAGTCGACTGTGTCGAGACTTCAGTGATTTCATGATTCATCAGCCCAGTCGACTGTTGTTGGAGGAGTCGACTGTGCCGAGCAGCTTCAGCTTCTCTGTTCAGTCGCCTGTTGGCATACTCAGTCGACTGATCTCTTCAGTTTCCTGTGTATCATCCTTAAAATCCTGAATCTGCTTCGTTTCGCTGTTTTAGGCTGTTTCCTATGGAAAAGAGAAAATAAGAGTTAAATACCATATATAGAGCTTTTAAATGTCTAATTATATTAAGATTATTGCTCTAAAATGTGAATAATATTGTGTTCATCAAGCCCTCTCAACACCAATGTTTCAACCATTCTCATGGAGGTAGAGAAAGAAGGGATCCTACCTCCTGCCCCGAAGATGAACACTTCCGGGAAGAAGATGGATAAGGAGAAGTGGTGCCGCTATCATCGGGACCACGGCCGCGACACCAATGACTGTCGGGCCCTGAAGAATGAAATTGAAGCCCTCATTTAGAGAGGGCAGCTGTCCAAGTTTGTAAGAAAGGACCGGATCGATCTTCCTCCACCCCCAGGGGGCTAACAAGCATCCCGAGAGGTGCGACGAGACTCCCGAATTTGAAGAAGAGCGCATCTTGCACCTCATCCATGGAGGCCCAATGGGAGGAACCTCTAACTCTTCTCGAAAGGATTTCATCAGGGAGGCCAACTCGGTGCACAACATACCCCCTCCCAAAGGTCTCGAGGTCCTTGTTACTTTCTCGGATGAAGATCTAGAGGGTGTCCGAACGCCCCACTGTGATGCACTGGTCATCAACCTCCACATGGTAAATTTCAAAGTAGAAAGGATTCTGGTGGATAACGATAGTTCTGTCAATATCCGCTTCCTAGCAGCTTTCCGAGGACTCAAATTATCGCGGAACAGGCTGAAGCCCACCGGCTACACTCTCCATGGGTTCACGGGAGTGCCAGTGACAATCGAAGGGGTTATAACCCTCGACGTAACCGCTGGCAAAAATCCTACTACCCGAACGGAGCCAATGGACTTCATGGTAGTCGACGTCCCAGCTGCTTACAACGTGATTCTAGGCCGACCTGGCCTAGCTGCCTTAGAAGCCGTCCCATCAGCTTATCATCTGAAAATGAAGTTCCCCACCTAGGCAGGTGTAGGAAAGTAAGGGGAAGTCAGGAGATGGCCCGCAAATGCTATATGACCTCGACCGGAGGACCCGTCCTTTCCCTCGAGACTCTTGAAATTCCCCAAGGGAACACCCAAATTATGTCAGAACTGGTAGACGATCTAGAGGAAGTGCTCTTCTCGGAGCAAGATCTGAACCGCAAATTCTTCATCAGCAAGACCCTCCCCTCTGCCCTCTGTTCCGACATAGTCCAATGTATCAAGAAGAACCATGGCCTCTTTGCATGGACTGCTGCCGAAATGCCAGGGATTTCCGAAGACCTCCTCGTCCATCACTTAAGTGTTGCTCTGGGGTCCAAACCGGTCCAGCAAAAGAGGCGTAAATTCACCCCTGAGCGCCAGCAGGCTATAAAAGAAGAAGTAGAGAAGCTCCTCAAAGCCCGGTTCATCCAAGAGGTCAATTATCCCGAGTGGCTCTCTAATGTTGTTATGGTTAAGAAGGCCAATGGAAGTTGAAGGATTTGCATCGACTTCACGGACTTGAACAAGGCATGCCCCAAGGATCCTTTCCCACTCCCTAGCATTGACACCTTGATCGACGCCACTTCAGGCTATGAACTTCTGAGCTTCATGGATGCCTTCTCCAATTACAACCAAATCCCCATGTTCCCCCCAGATATCCCGAAGACCTCCTTCGTCACTGATCAAGGTCTCTATTGCTATAGAGTAATGCCCTTCGGGCTCAAAAATGTCGAGGCCACCTACCAGCACCTCGTCAATAAGGTCTTCCAGAATCAGATCGGCCGAAACATGGAAGTGTACGTCGATGATATGCTAGTAAAAAGTATCCATGGGTCCGACCATGTCGCCGACCTATAAGAAGCCTTCGATGTATTGAGGAAGCATAATATGAGACTAAACCCGAATAAGTGTGCATTTGGGGTCTCATCTGGTAAGTTCCTAGGCTTCATGGTCAGTCAAAGGGGGATCGAGGCCAACCCCGAGAAGATCAAAGCCATACTCAACATCACTCCTCCTACAAATCTAAAAGAAGTTCAGAAGCTCACAGGACGTGTAACTCCTATTTCCCCGTATTTGTATTTTTATACTGTATTTTTGCCTCATTGTACTCTTTTATCTATTTGAGATCTTGTATCTTGTTTTCATTTGAATAAAAATCATTTTGTCGTCTCAACTCAATTGTTGGTCCTTTCATCTAATTCAATTGTGCGTGCTCTTTGTATCGTTCTTCATGAAGAACGAGTTATTCTATGTCAATCATCTCTTTATTTCTCATTTTGATACATTTTGACCAATTCTTCAGTTGGATCCTACTCAAAACGGATACCCTAATACCCAAAAACCCAAAACTCTATACTATTTAACCCTAACCTACCCTAACCCTAACCCCTAACCCCATTTACTGTGCTGACCTAAATCACCCCGCCGCTCTTCTCCTTCTTCCTTCTGCATCTTTCTCCGTCTCCTTCGATCCCCTTTCGTCCACGACCAAACCCACTCCGATCACCATTACCCATCGCCCTCGACCCCCGCTCCTGGTCAACCCCACCACAGCACCAATCCACCACGACCTTCACCCTCGCAATCATCACCATTGTCGTCTCCTCCATCGAACCCAGCATCGCCATTACCCAAGCTCTCGACAACCACCCCATCGCCATTGACATCGCCAATCTCCTCATCCCCTCGACTATCTCTCCGACCTCCGTTCGCATCGCCAACACTCCCGAACCACCGCCGAACCCAGTCTTTCTCCTCGCTACCCTGTTTCGAGCGCGAAGAACAGGGCCACGCCATTTTTCGTCACAAGCTCCGCCATCGCCACCCCATCGCCGTTGTCGACTGCTCCTCAGTCGAACTCCGACCACGCACCGTCGTCTCGCCAGCCTGTGCCGCACCCGCGCTCTCTCTCTCTCGCACGCTGTCGAAGCGAGGAAGAAGACGCTCGCCCAATGGTCGAAATCGTTATTCGGTGTTCGGCCATAGCAAATCCCCGCTTGCTGTCCGCTGTTCTGGCCCCGATCCGGTGTAAGGAAGAGGTCTGGTTGGTTGATTTGGGTGTCCTGTGTTTTGGCGCAGCAAATCCCGATCTTGCTGTTCGCTGTTTTGGCAGGATTCGGTGTGGGATTTTCGTTCTACTGTTGAGTTCTTGCACGTGCTTCACACGTGCTTTTGGGAGACTTCGCCCGGGAATTTCCGATCCCATTTTCTTCAACAATCGGATCTAATCGTCTTCAATCAAGGCAAGTATTCCTCTTGTACATATTTTTGTTCGAGTACAAGCGTTCATTTGAAAATACTGCAAATAGTTAGAAATTGTGACTCCTTATTGACTCGTCGTTGTTGATCGAATATTAAACCTCATCAATTTCATAATCTTAAGAGTCACAATAATTTCATTGTAATATATTACAACTACTTGGACTCATTTTATCCCCTAAACACATGGACACATGAAATTAAGGAACCTTAGATTTATAGGCATATGTTATATCTTGTATGTGATGAACTTGCACCCATTAGAGTTGAAAAATAAATATTACTTGCTGTTTGGATAACCATTACCCTGTATTTGTATCACACATTAACCTAGACGCCTAATAACCAATTTTCATGTAACTTATACACGTAAGTCATTCCCACATGTTGCTGTCCTGGACCTTACTATGCTGTTTTGATCCCTTTAACATCAAAATTTGAACCCGAGCCCTGAAAAGTTAATGTAGCTCTAGATGTGTAGATGTTGATAGCCTCTGGAATTTTGAATTCGGAGTTACGGTCTAGGAGTTATCACAGTTTTACTGCAGCTGTGTCGGTAGTCGCAGATTCACAAAACTGTTGCACATCCTTAGTTTGCAAATTAATTTAACCATGTTAGCAGTAAGCGTTTGACTCAAAATTTTATATGCTGTTGCTGGACACCCTAGAGAACCTTTCCAAATTTTCTTAGAATTAATTAACAACATTTCAACACCGTTTCACATGTATAAACTCAAATACACAAATTCTGCCTGAACATATTAGCTGAGTAGTTCGCTGTTTTGACACATGTTTCCACCATTTTCATGTACCTTAATTATATGCATTGGAATCGGGCAGGAACCTAGTTTCTAGATCTCCTGACGGATCAACTTTTGCTATCTCGTAGCAACGAGAATCACACTTTTGGTACAACAACGTCGTGCTGTCCAGATTTGAGATTTTCGTTGTTCGTGGTTTTCTTATTCAGGTCGACCCTCGAATATGCTGTATAATTATCTCAAACTTGTCCCATGACCATGATTATATTTTCTTGACTTGTTTGACATACTTGCATACTTGCTTGATAAAAATTAATAAATGTAACAAGTCGGGGTTTAAGGGAAAGACCATAGTAGTGGACAATATAGGTAAGTGTACTCGGAAGGGAGCCCGTGTTTTCCAGTACTCGGTTCATGAACCTGTTGCACCTTGTTTTATTCATGGAGCCAGTTACTTGGCTCATGAACCTGTTGTATTCATGAACTCACTGTGTGGGTCTTGAACCTGTTAGTATTCACGAACTTGCTTCGTGAACCTGTTATTTATTTTCGTATTCATGAACCGTGCCTGCTTGATACTTGATACTTGATACTTGATACCTGAGTACACCGCCCTATAGACTCCATTACTAGGTCTAAACGTAACTGATTTGACTGTAGCAACCATGTAGTAAAAGTATGGATGCATGAAGTGCTACCTAGATAGTAATAACTATAAGACTTGAACATGAAACTTAAACATGACACCTGTTACTTGATACTTGATGATATGATACATGAAACATAATACATGAGACTTGAAACCTGAAACTTGAACTTGATACATGTTACCTGATACTCGACAACTTGTTACTTGAGACTTGACACTTGAAATAAAATTCTGACACTAGACTTGAGACATGTTACCTGACACTTGTACTTGATGCCTGTTACTTGAGGTTAAATACCCTACAGGTTCACTTGTCACTTGCTTCACTATTAGTATTGGTTATCTAGCCTGTTTACTCGAGTTGTCCTTCTTGCTAGCTAGTTCTT
Organism: Hemerocallis citrina; assembly: GCA_017893485.1. NCBI lineage: Eukaryota > Viridiplantae > Streptophyta > Magnoliopsida > Asparagales > Asphodelaceae > Hemerocallis > Hemerocallis citrina. The sequence goes on along the minus strand of JACEHZ010000159.1, from coordinate 711,839 downwards.
GGTTTTCCAATACTTGTTATATTCCTGTTACATTCTTTATTCCAATTCTTGTTCCTCATTACTTGTACTCGTTTTTACTATTTGTGGCCCTAACTTGCACTAAGGGCATTTTCTCTTGTTTCCCCTATTTTTTTCTTTTATATTAAGCAGACTTTGGAGACGAGCTACCTGCTGGAATTGGTGAGCAGAGGTTTTAGCCTTCAAGTGGAGAAAAAACTTGTTTAGATTATTTGTTTTCTTGAATTATTTATTCTTTTTGCTTATGAACTTGTAACGGGCTGTTGTTCCCGAGTTTTACATTTGTTCCAGACTTGAAAACTATTTGAGTATTATTATTGTTTCAATTGTTTTCTGTTGCTTAATAAATTATTCATGCATGCTTGGTTATATAAAAATTTTGTTATATTCTTGTTATGATGCTGAGTCGATCCTACAGCTTATGGATGATGTTAAAATTATTCGCTGGGCTTCGTCACACGCTCGTATTCGATGTTTTTGGGAAGCAGGGCGTGACAGGACGCCTCGCGGCTATAGGGCGGTTCCTGTCCAAGTCAGTGGAGAAGTGTCTTTCTTTCTTCAAAGTCCTCAGGGGGGCTAAGGGCTTTGAGTGGGGCCTGCAGCAGCAAGAATCGTTCGACCAACTAAAAGCCTATCTGGTCAACCTCCCACTCCTCAGCAAGCCTACTCCCGGGGAAACACTCTACCTCTACATTACTGCCTCCGAGCAAACCCTCAGTGCTGTCCTAGTGAGGGAAGAAGACAAGGCTCAGAAGCCTATCTATTATGTGAGCAAGGTCCTCAGAGACGCCGAGCTCCGCTATCCGAGATTGGAAAAGATAGCATACGCCTTGGTTATGGCATCCAGGAAGCTCCGCCCCTATTTTCAATCCCACTCAGTGGTCGTCCTTACCGACCAGCCGCTCAAGCAAGTCCTGCACAAGCCCGAGACCTCCGGACATCTGATGAAGTGGTCGATCAAGCTAAGTCAACATGACATATCTTATCAGCCTCGGACCGCTATCAAAGCACAAGTCCTGGTCAAGTTTATAGTGGAAAGCACCATCCCAGAAGTGAGTCAAGCAACAAATGGGCCGCCCATCTGGACAGTGTATGTAGATGGATCTTCTTGCGCCAAAGGGAGCGGAGCCGGAGTCATTCTATCAGGCCCAGACAACTTCGTTCTCCAATACTCCCCCCGCATCAACTTCAAAGCTTCCAACAATGAAGCTGAGTATGAAGCCTTAATAGCAGGCCTGGGTATGGCTCGCAAGGCAAGAGCGCAACGTGTCTGAGTATTCAGTGACTCGCAGCTGGTGGTGAATCAGGTCTTAGGAGACTACGAGGAGCGAGACGACCGAATGGCCAAGTACCTAGCCAAGGTCGAAAGTCTCATGCCTTCGTTCGAAGAGGCTCAACTCCAGCGGATCCCTAGAGAAGAGAACTCCCAAGCAGATGCCCTCTCGAAGTTGGCCTCCTCCTCCCTCCAAGGTCTCGAGCTGACCGTCCTAATCGAAGTACTCCTAAGACCAAGCATAGAAGAAGAAGCCCCCGACTCGATGGAGTCGCTATCGATCCAACTCAGGGATAACTGGATGAAGCCTCTGATTGAGTTCCTCGGGGATGGGAGCCTCCTCCAATATCCTAAAGAAGCTCGTCGAATTCGAACGAGAGCGGAGCTGTACACCCTCGTTGAGGGAATCTTGTACAAACGCTCCTATACCCAAGTAGATGGCAGACCCTACTTGAGATGTCTCTCTCCAGAAGAGGCCTTGTATGCCTTGAAAGAACTTCATGAAGGTATAGGCGGGGCCTATTCAGGATTAAGATCCCTCGCTAGGAAAGTTTTGAACTACGGGTACTTCTGGCCTACCCTACTTCGGGATGCCGAGCAGCATGTCCGGCAATGCAGCCCCTGTCAACAATTCTCCAACATCCACCGCCTACCCCAAGCAAAACTCACATCCCTCTCGAGTCCAATTCCCTTTGCAATGTGGGGGATGGACTTGCTAGGTCCATTCCCACCAGCTCCAGGCTAGCTCAAGTTCCTAGTCGTGGCGATCGACTATTTCTCCAAATGGATCGAGGCCAAACCACTGGCTACCATTACCGAAAACAAAGTGCTGCAGTTCTTCTGAAAAAATGTAATTTGTAGGTTCGGCATACCTAAAGTCCTAGTAACAGATAACGGAACACAATTTACAGGGACAGCATTCCGCTCTTTATGTGAAGACCTCGGCATTCAACAACGCTTCTCCTCCGTCTCCCATCCTCAATCCAATGGCCAAGTAGAGAACGCCAACAGCCAGATTCTCTCAGGCATCAAGAAGAGACTAGACAAGTCGGCCAAAGCCTTATGGACAGAACAACTTCCTAATGTACTATGGAACTACCGCACTACGAAAAGGACCCCCACAGGAGAGTCGCCCTTCAATCTTACCTATGGGTCCGATGCCGTAATCCCCTTAGATGTTGGTTTGCCATCCCCTCGCCTTATTGCCTATGATGAAGAGCAGAACGCCAAAGAGCTCCGGGCGAATTTGGACCTGATTGATGAGCTCTGTGAAAGAGCTTCAATTCGCCAGCAAAATTATCGGAGAAGAATCGAGCAGGCCTACAACAAAAGAGTCCGTCCCACAGATCTCAAAGAAGGGGATTTAGTCCTCAGAAAGCTAGCCATCTCATTCCCCAGCCAAAAGAGCAAGCTAGCCCCGAATTGGGAAGGACCATACAAGGTCTCCAAAGTAGTTCGGCCAGGAGCATATCGTCTTGAAGACCTCGACGGCAGAGAGATACCAAGAACTTGAAATGCCGACCATTTACTGAAGTACCAAGAGGGTGTTTGAATGCCCCTCCGAGTACCATCAAATGTCGAGCCATTCCTATCTTTTTATTTGTACTTGCTTCTTTATTTTCTCATTGTAATAACGGCTTGCAACCTAGAAGCAGTTAATTAGCAGTTATCAATAAAGAACTTTTTTCGCCCGGTAATTCTCTTGTGATTATTTTATCTCTCTGTTTAAAACCTTAATTTTTCTTACTCAAACGACGAGTTCGGAGTTCAAAACTTGGCTCGATTCCGCTTCACTAGCTCGCTCTTAAGCGAGCTAGAAGTGGTTCGCCATTCAAAACTGCTCCCACAACCGTTGAAACTTACTCAAATGACGTGGTCGGAGTCCAAAACATGGCTCGATTCCGCTTCGTAAGCTCGCTCTTAAGCGAGCTAGAAGTTGTTCGCAATTTGGAACTGCTCCCACAACCGTTGAAACCTACTCAAACGACATGTTCGGAGTCCAAAACTTGGCTCGATTCCACTTCGCAAGCTCGCTCTTAAGCGAGCTAAGAGTGGTTCGCCATTCGGAATTTCTCCCACAACCGTTGAAACTTACTCAAACGACGTGTTCGGAGTTCAAAACTTGGCTCGATTCCGCTTCGCAAGCTCGCTCTTAAGCGAGCTAAAAGTAGTTCGCCATTCAGAACTGCTCCCACAACCATTGAAACTTACTCAAATGCCGTGTTCAGAGTCCAAAACTTGGCTTGATTCCACTTCGCAAGCTCGCTCTTAAGCGAGCTAAGAGTGGTTTGCCATTTGGAACTGCTCCCATAACCGTTGAAACTTACTCAAACGACGTGTTCGGAGTCCAAAACTTGGCTCGATTCCACTTTGCAAACTTGCTCTTAAGCGAGCTAAGAGTGGTTTGCCATTCGGAACTGCTCTCACAACCGTTGAAACTTACTCAAAAAACGTGTTCTGAGTCAAAAATTTGGCTCTCCGCTTGGCAGGCTCGCTCTTAAGCGAGCTAAGAGTGGTTCGTCATTCGAAATTGCTCCCAAAACCGTTGAAGCCTACTCAAGCAAAGAGTTCAGAGTTCGAAGCTTGGCTTAACTCCGCTCGTACTCCTCGCCCATAAGGGGGTAAAAAGTGGTCATACAACCATATGTGATTAACAAAGCACACAAACACACAAGCGCAATAGAATAAACAAGCTTTCACTTCTATAAAGTTTAATGTTTGAAGAGACTCAGATTACAAGACCAGCTACTCTCCTCTACAACGAATTACAAAATTCGAAAAGCCAAAATTACAACAACGCTTTCAACACCTCCTCGGGGCAGGGATGTTCCGGTTTAAAGACACCCGAGGACGGCGTCGCTTAACCTTGAAACTCGTCTCTAGACCAGCAAACTTAGATGCATCTTCAGCACTGCCTCTAACGGTGGCCCTAACGGATGCTCCTCTCGACGAAGCAGCCACCCTACTTTATGCATCAACTGGGCTCTGCCAAGCAGCAGGCGAGCGAGTCGCAAGCTCGTAAAAAGAAATCCCTCTCTTGCTCTCTTCACGAGTACACGACGTGATTCTGACATTAATCCATTCAGGTTGGGGTTTGAGCCGAGCGAACTCCTCCTCGAGCTCAACGATTCGATCCTTCAAAGAGTCATTCTTCATGGCAATCTTGAAGCGAGGAAGCCGAGCGGAGCCAGGGGCACCAGAGCTGTCGGCAATGATCCGATGAAGATGAGTAACTTCGATGGTCTTATCAACTGTAACCCTCTTTAGTTCATCAACCTCCACCGTTGCCTTGCTCATGGTTGCTAACAACTCATCTCGCTCGGCCGTCAACTTGCCCATCGCAGCTGTTAATTATTCTCTCTCCGTCAAAAGCTCGTCTTCGGCTATCGACAATTCGTGGACCTCAGCTAATAGTTCGTCTCTCTCCACTGAGACATCGGATAACACCTTTTTTAGTTGCTTCAGCTCGCAGAGATGCATCGACAGCTTTAGCTTGAGACGGTCCAAATCTAACTCGCTCTTGAGAAAACACTCTCGACTGTGAGAAAGGGCCAACTTCATCGCCCCTAAGTCAGCTCGGAGATGAGAGACCTCAGTCGTTGCCATGTTTGGCGATGCCTCTTGAAAGAACACAACAACACTAAGCGCGTGCAACACATAGCTAAATTTCAAAGCAAAAGTTGCTAACACTTAGCAAGATGTCAAAATGAGTGGTGCTCAACACTTAGTCAGATTTCAAGACGAAATTATTTTCAGAAAAATTTCAAATCAAGACAGACCCCAACACTTAGTCAAAAAAGCAAAATCTCATTCATAACAAAAAAGCGGTGGCCAGTCCGCTACAAGGCGATACATGAGCAAAAAAAAAAATACAACAAAGATCAAGGGGCCACCTTGAGGGGTAGCTCGGTGACATGCACCTCGGCGGATGGATCCCCTTCCTCTTCCACTCCGGCTCGGGGGTCGCCCACAGCCTCGTCATCCCCTCCCTTCACCACCACCATTTCAGGGTCGGCTGGAGCATCATCACCTAGTTGCTCTTCCCCTTCCTCTCCTTCGGCTCTGGCTCGGCTTTGGGGTCCTCCTCGTCGACCTGACCCCACAATCCGTATCCCAACCTGTCGAAGCTGGGGACTCGAGCCTCGACGTGCTCGAGCGCGGTGGCATAAGACTTCTCCATGTTGGGCATCATGTGCTTCTTGGCCTCGGCTTCTATCTCCGCCCTGGCCGCCTTTACGGCCTCGTCCTTCTGCAGCGTCACTGCTTCTAGGGCCCTCTTGGCCTCGGCCTTCTCCTCGACTGCCTTAGCCACCTCCGAGACGAGCTTCTCCTTCGCCTGTGCCAAGGCCGCCTCCAAGTCGGTGACCTGTGCTGCCAAAGCATCCGAGCGGCGCTGCTCCGCCTTGAACTGCTTCACAGCCCTCGCCCTTTCCGCTCGGCCTTTGTCGCAAGCAGCCTTCAACTCCCTCTCTTGCTCGGCATACTGCTCGAGAAGGTGGCTGAAGTGGCATGTGTCCTGCAAGAAGAAGCAATTAGAGCCGAGCTAAAAACTTAGAAAATTTTCAAAATGTTATCGAGATTAACTAAGAAAACTTATCGACATGAGTGACCGAGCTACCTTTAGAGCATCGTCACCTGTTGTCCCCACCTTCAGTGAGGCTCGGTCTTTTGGGGTCGGAAGGTGACGAAGAGCCTGCATACTCATCGCTGAGTCCCCCAAGAAACCGTCATGGTTCATCACTCGCTAATCGGGGACGAACAGCTTCTTGTGGGCCTCGGTCAGTATAGCCTCGGCCTGCTTGGTAAGGGGTGGGGCCTCGAGTGCCAGAGACACCAAGATAGAGAAGCCTTCAGGACCAGTGGGGGTGATTGAACAAGACCCACAGCCAAGGCCAATCGCCGAGGAGAGGCCAGATCTACAATAGCTGCCGAAGGGACCTTGGTTGGTCGGTCGGACGAAGGCCCTGTGCTCGTCCTCTTCCTCTTCTTAGCATCAGAGGCCTTTTTTCGCTCGACCATGATTGCTCGGAAATTCATGCTCGGAGCCTCTGTCAAATAAAGAGAACAAAGTTAGAAAAAATACAAGGCATAACAGAAAGTAAACAAGAAAAAGAGATGTTCGGAGCGTACTCAGGTCGATCGGACTAAGGCCCGACCCGTGAAGTACCTCCTCGGTCATGTCTCTCCAACTTAGCATCGGAAGACCAACCAGCTTCGCCGCGACCTCTGCTTCAGCCGGAGTCAACACCGGCTCGGCCTTTGCATACTTCGGCACGTCCTCTTTCCATCGGGTCGGGAAGTCCCATGCCGAAGGGCCTCAGATCAAGAAGTACTTACCCTTCCACGACTTGATAGAGTCAGGGTTCTCTATCAGCTTAACGCCTTTCCGAGGCAACAGGTAGTACTGGTGTTCGGTCTTGCTCATCCTATTGGTCCGGTACAAACTCCGGAGGACGATGAGCTGGGGCTCCACCTTTGTTGTTCGGCGTTGGAGCAGAAATTCGAGCACATGTCGCCACATGTTCGGCATGAACTGAATAGGGCTCAGTCCATACCACCGGAGAACTTCGGTCACGAAGGGATGGAGGGGGAGACGAAGTCTGGCGTTCAACACGTCGTAGGCGAAGACGCAAGTATCTGGTGTGAAGGCTGTACACGCTCGCACCCCGGGACCAAGGAGAATCAGGGTGTACTCCGGAGGAATGATGAAGCTCTTCTGAATCCGAAGCAGATCTCGTTCGGTTAGAACCGAGGGGATATCATCGACTTCGGTAACCTCCCTCAGTTCGTTCTCCTCGTATGTCTTCGAGCGTCCGTAGATGGCCTTAGTCAATAGCTCGCCGGAGTACTGCCTGATCCCCCCGTGACCGGATATTACGGTCGGCAGCCGACCCAATTCACCAGATTGTCTCATCGTCTCCACCACCATTTCAATAACCGAAGACCGGGCCACTTCCTTCCCCTTCTCCTCGGCCGCCGACGACCCTACTATCTCCTTCCCCTTCCGTCTGCTCACCACTTCTCCCCTTTCCTCTTGAACTAACCGCTCGTCGCTCCGACCCCCCGAGGAAGAAGCCTCACTACCCGAGGACACTCGTGACATCTCGTAGTATATATATATGAGATTAAGGATTTATATATGCTATCCTTGATGTGACATTTACGGTCGAAAAAAATTTGCCGAAAATTGCCTGGCCTCCGCAACAGCTAACACAACCGCCCTTGAGCTCAAATCTCCGCTAACAGAGCAACTCGAGAGCAAAAATAAGTTCTAAGAGTGAAAAGTGAAAGAATGAGAGGAAGAGTGAGGGGGGTGAAAACTTATAGTGAAAGAAGTGACTCTTGGGCTTTGTAACGAAGAGCGGTGACTCTTGGGGCCCCCTCAAGCCCGTTAAAGAAGGCTAATCGACAAAATAAAGAAGGGTGGTGACAGTTCAGAGAAGGGCTTGCGACGGTTCAGTCTTAGCCACGCAGCTCGGCAATTCACGAGGCGCCGAGCCACCGAGGCACTCTGCCGAGCTACCGAGGCATCGACCTCCACATTTAAAGAAAAATGCTGTCGAACTCTGTGGGACGTCTGATTGTCCCAAGATTCACGCCCAGAGTTTATATGCGGATCAGATTCAGACACGCCCACAAAATGACAAAATCACGTTTTCTCGTGATTTGAGCCGCCTGCATCGTGATTCGTGCCCAGATGGATGCTCCAGATGTCACCACGTGGCTCAACGACTCATGATGAGCCGAGCCACCGACGCACTCTGCCGAGCTACCGAGGCACCGACCTTTACATTTGGAAAAAATGCTGCCGAACTCTGTGGGACGTCTAATTGTCCCAAGATTCGCGCCCAGAGTTGATAAGCAGCTCAGATTCAGACACGCCCGTAAAACGACAAAATCACGTTTTCTCGTGATCTGAGCCTCCTACCTCGTGAATCGCGCCGTGATGGACGCTCCAGATTCAGCCACATAGCTCGGCAGCTCATGAAGCACCGGGCTACCGAGCTACCGAGGAGCTATGGCCGAGCTACCGAAGATCTGTGGCCGAGCTACTGAGGCACCGACCTCCACATTTGGAGGAAAATGCTGCCAAACTCTGTGGGACGTCTGATTGTCCCAAGATTCGCGCCCAGAGTTGATAAGCGGATCAGATTCAGACACGCCTACAAAATGACAAAATCACGTTTTCTCGTGATTTGAGCCACCTGCATCGTGATTCGTGCCCAGATGGACGCTCCAGATGTCGCCACGCGGCTCAATGACTCATGATGAGCCGAGCCACCGACGCACTCTGCCGAGCTACCGAGGCATCGACCTCCACATTTGGAGAAAAATGCTGCCGAACTCTGTGGGACATCTTATTGTCCCAAGATTCGCGTCCAGAGTTGATAAGCGGCTTAGATTCAGACACGCCCGCAAAACGACAAAATCACGTTTTCTAGTGATCTGAGACTCCTACCTCGTGAATTGCACCGTGATGGACGCTCCAGATTCAGCCACATAGCTCGGCAGCTCATGAAGCACTGGGCTACCGAGCTACCGAGGAGCTATGGCCGAGCTACCGGGGCACCGACCTTCGCAAGCGAAGAAAAGTGTCACCGAGCCACTCAGACCGTCCGATCACTCAGATATTTGCGCTGTTGGCTGATGAACGGCCCAGATTGTGCCACGTCATAAATGGTATTAAAAATTAATTTTTTATTTATTAAATTTGAATTATTTATTTAAAAATTGCAAAAAAAATGATTAAAAATTCAGGAAAATTAATTAAAAATTCTTTAAAATAATTATAAATTCGGGGAAATATTTTTGGACCCCCGAAAAAATAATTATTGCCTAGGATAATTAATTAATGCCCCCGAACAATAAATCACCGCTTCGTAAAATTAAACAACTGGTCCGAAAAATAAACAGAAATTAAGAAAAGTCACCAAATGTCCAGGGAAGCTTAAGAACAACCTTGAGCGCGCAACCAACACCAAAAATCACCATAATCCCTCATATAAAGATTCGATACCCCTGATTTGGACTCCGATACAACTCTGCAAGCCATTAAACAATGAAACTACTTCTCAAAGGCTGATCAAACACAGTCTTCGGGAGTGGGGGGCTTGTGATATGGCTAAAAATAGGGTTAAATCAGAACCGTCCAAATTGGGCATGAATCTTAAAGATCAGGGATAAAATGGTAATTTCACCTACAAACGGGTCCGAAGTGGGAACTGGGCCTTTTTTCTAAAAGGCCTAATGACCCATAAACAGATCCTCCTCACTGGGTGTGGGTTCCAACCCGCCAAAAAACACAGTCCAGCTAGATAGAATTAGGGTTTATGGTTGTCCTCAATCAACGGTCCTGATCACTTCTATCCATCTACTGGGAAGTAGGGATTTGATCTTATCCCGAAACTGGTTCCTAAGGCGGTTATAAATACCCCCCATCCCCCACTGTTACCAGGTAATCAATCTTTTGCCAATCAAAGATCTTTCATAATCTTTCTGATTACTGACTAGAGCGTCGAAGGGTGCGTCGCCGGACCCCCGGTGTTTCGCACTTTTTGCAGGTCAACGGCGGGAGATCACGATCAAACTCCGGTGGAGGTGTCAGCTTCCCTCGAATCCCCAAATCTATCTGTTTGCCCTTATACCGATTTCAGCGGCAACAGATTGGTGATACAGCTAAAAATAGGGTTAAATCGGAACCATCCAAATCGGGCACGAATCTTAAAGATCAGGGGTAAAATGGTAATTTCACCTACAAATGGATCCGAAGTGGGAATTGGGCCTTTTTCCAAAAGGCCTAATAACCCATAAACGGATCCTCCTTACTAGGTGCGAGTTCCAACCCGCAAAAAAACCCAGTCCAGCTGGATAGAATTAGGGTTTATGGTTGTCCTCAATCAACGGTCCTGATCACTTCTATCCATCCACTGGGAAGTAAGGATTTGATCTTATCCCGAAACTAGTTCCTAAGGCGGCTATAAATACCTCCCATCCCCCACAGTTACTAGGTAATCAATCTTTTGCCAATCAAAGTTCTTTCATAATCTTTCTGATTACTGACTAGAGCGTCGGAGGGTGCGTCGCCGGAATCAATCCCGGTGTTTCATACTTTTTGCAGGTCAACGGCGGGAGACCACGGTCAAACTCCGGTGAAGGTGTTTCAGGTTTGACTATTCAGCTTCCTTCGAATCCACAAATCTATCTGTTTGCCCCCACACCGATTTCAGAAGCAACAGATTGGCACCGTCTGTGGGTATCCATAACGATTCTCATCAATATCCCACCCACAGTCCAACGATCAGGCAGAAAATGCCAATCGGCAAATTCTCTCCGGCCTGAAAAAGAGACTGGACAAGTCTGCTAAGGGTCTATGGGTAGAGCAGCTCCCCAATGTGTTCTGGAGCTATCGCACTACTAAGAGGACCCCCACAAGAGAATCTCCCTTCAACCTCACTTACGGCTCCGAAGCCATCATCCCACTAGAAGTCGGTCTACCTTCCCCCCGCTTGATTGCCTACAACGAATTGCAAAACGCGAACGAGCTTCGTGGTAACTTGAACCTCATCGATGAGATTCGAGAGAGACCTTCCATACGGCAAGAAGATATGGCTAAAAATAAGGTTAAATCGGACACGAATCTTAAAGATCAGGGGTAAAATGGTAATTTCACCTACAAACGGGTCCGAAGTGGGAACTGGACCTTTTTTCCAAAAGGCCCAATAACCCATAAACAGATCCTCCTTACTGGGTGCGGGTTCCAACCCGGAAAAAAATCCAGTCTAGCTGGATAGAATTAGGGTTTATGGTTGTCCTCAATCAACGGTCCTGATCACTTCTATCCATCCACTGGGAAGTAGGGATTTGATCTTATCCTGAAACTGGTTCCTAAGGTGGCTATAAATACCTCCCATCCCCCACTGTTACCAGGTAATCAATCTTTTGCCAATCAAAGCTCTTTCATAATCTTTCTGATTACTGACTAGAGCGTCGGAGGGTGCGTCGCCGGAATCAACCCCGGTGTTTCGCACTTTTTGCAGGTCAATGGCGGGAGACCACAATCAAACTCCGGTGGAGGTGTTTCAGGTTTGACTATTCAGCTTCCCTCGAATCCACAAATCTATCTGTTTGCCCCACACCGATTTCAGCAGCAACAAATACCCTACCCTCCATTCTCCAAATCCAATCCATCTTCAACCCGTTGCTTTCTCCCTAAATCTCACTCTCATTGTCTCCCAATTCATTTTCTGAAAAATTCCTAATCTAAATTCTTAAACTTCTGACCAAGGCTCTGACTTAGTCTCCCATCCCCGGCTTCATTCTCCATCTCCAACTTCATTCTCCATCTCCTAAGCCATAAAGTCCTAAGCTAAGTCCAAATTCCTAAACCGTAATCCTAAATTCCAAATTTAAATCCCAAATTCCTAAACTCTATTTCTATGCAAATCTCTTGCTATTGTTGTGTTGTGGGTGTGGTGAGCTGTTGTTGCTGAGTTGCTCTTGTTGCTGCTTTCTCTTGTCGAGTTGCTGAATTGCTCTTGTCATTTGTCGTTGCTATTTGATAGCTATTTCTCACTCAATTTTACTTTTCAACATGATTGATCATTGCATTATTTTATCGTTGCGATTGTCAAGCTAGGGTTTCAAATTAATAGATTATGGTATTGTTTTATTGTTGCAAGCCTCAAGTTAGTGTTTCAACTTTCAAATTAATAGATTATGGCTTAATTAAGTTGAAATTTGATATATTATGGCTTAATTTAATATATATATATATATATATATATATATATATATATATATAGGGAAAAAGGGGTATTGATGATGTGGCATACATGTGATTGGAAAATCCTTAAAAGGGTTAGTTTTCCAATGTATCACATGCATGCCACATAATCAATTGCTCATTTACTATATATATATATATATATATATATATATATATATATATATATATATATATATATATATGTAGCCCTTCGGTTGAGAACTAATTTTGGTGAGAACTCTGTGAGAACTCACGGAGTAGACCCCCCTTGAAAAATCCGAACAGACCATCTTGTTCTACACACCTTAGATAGCATAACATTAAGAAATCAGGTAATTTGAAGTTCATTTGCCCATCCATCAAATGGATTAGAATTTTCAACCAAACAATTTTGCGATGATGTAAATTATGGGCAAATGAACTTCAAATTACTTGATTTCTTTATGTTATGTTATCTAAGGTGTGTAGAGCGAGATGCCCGGTTTGGATTTTTCATGGGGGATCTAGTCCATGAGTTCTCACGGAGATCTCACCAAATTAGTTCTCAACCGAAGGGCTCCCTATACATATATATATATATATATATATATATATATATATATATATATATATATATATATATATATTATGTACGGGGCGGGCCCCAGTGAACTCAAGGCCGGCCCTGCTCTCTTCTTTCCTCGCATCTCTCCTTTCCTCTCACGTGCATTGTTCCCAATCTACTGTCCTTTTGATTGGAAGTTAGTGCTGCTTTTTTCTAGTGTGGGTGCAATTAGATGATGAGTTCTTTTTTAGTATGAAACTTACAATCTATACTGTCGAATAAATTTGAATTATGATGGTTGAAGTCTTCTTGATATGAATCTGAACTGTTAAGAGCGTCTAGATCTGGGTTGGATGGCCAATGTGTCACTGACGAACAACACAAAGTCTGAACACCGGTGTTGGCCCCAACGAATGACCATCCGAAGTTCAAGTTAGTAACTCAGAATATTATGAGAGTGTTAGTGGCAAAAATAACGATTATCTCTTACTGATTGAAGGGGGAAGAGTATTTATAGATTAAGAGTCTTGCTCATTAAGAAAGATTTGGTTCAAGATTTCCTTGGTTAAGGGATACAATAAGTTATTTAATCATTGATTTGAGAGACATGATTGACAGTTGTAACTAGTTGGAAATCTCTCTTTCAAAGGCTTTAAGCTAGCCCTTTCCACCATCTGGCTACGCGGATGGGCCTGGGCGAGACCCATGTTCTTCTAATGGGCTTGTAGTTGTTGTGGGATGACCGTTCTGCTCTCGAGGAGCTTTAAAATGCTCGCTGAGATCATGTGGCTCTGATTTTACCCATATCACAAGCCTCATACTCCTGGAGGTTGGGTATCACAGCATTCGAGAAGTAGTTTGCTATTTCTAAGGTGGTCAAGAGAACCAGTTGGTGCTTCGAGGATTACAAGAATCTTCTTTGGATCTCCTTTGGGTATTATCAATTTTATAGTTCTTCCAGTAATTATTCTGGATTTTCTGGAATTTCCACCCATTTTTAAATGAAAATTTTCAATTTTCAGTTATTTTTTTCAAGTTTATAACTAATTCTAACGGTCAATGAAGTCGATGCAAATTCTCCACTTGTTATTGGCTTTCTTTACAATGACTACATTTGCTAGCCATTCGGGGTAGCTAACATCTTGGATGAAGTGGGCAGCTAGGATCTTGTCAACTTCTTCTTTGATGGCTTGATATCATCGGGGGCAAACTTGCAGTGCTTTTGCTGGATTATCTTAATGTCTAGGTTCACACTCAAACGGTGCGTGATTAGCTCTTCATAGATTTGACATGTTAACATCGATCCAAGCAAACAAGTATGGCTTGTCCCTTATACAACAAATGATTTTCTCATTAACTCGATGAAAGAGAGTTTTGACTTGCTTGGAAGCACTTCAACCTATCTTCTTGGGAAAATGGAATTTCTTCCAATTCATCAACGGGCTTAGTTAATTTGGCTCATCTCTTAGCTGATCTCTATGACATCGAGGGGAAGGATCGTGCCCTCCACTGTGGTCGTATAACAAGCTTGAGCTTCTTCTTCACTCCCTTTATCTTCTCCTATCCCTTTTTGATGTGGGGAACTTCATCTTCATGTGGAAGGATGAGGACACGATGCGAAGGACTGCTAGACCGGGGGGACCAAGGATGGTATTGTAAGGTGCCTTCACATTAACAATCATGAAGTCCATGGTTTCCATTATAGTAATTAGGGCTTTTCCAGACGTTACAGTGACTATCCCTTCGATTTGGACCGGAACCTCAGAGAGTCTGTAGAGAATGTACCTGACAAGTTTGAGATGGTCATTAGAGAGCTTGAGGCCATCGAATGCTTCCAAGAAGAAAATATTTACTAAGCTACCATTGTTCACTAGAATACGATGTACTTCATGGTTCTCCATGGCGAGTTGCATCATTAGAGCATCGCAATAAGATGTTTTGACACCTTCAAAATCCTCATTGGAGAAAGTTACCATACCTCCTGAGTCTTTGGAAGGAAGGAAGTTGTGCACCGAGTTTATTTCTCGAACAGACACCTTTCGAGAGGAATTAGATTCTCCACCCATAGATCCCCCGTGGATAGAGTGAAAGACTGCCATGTGATTCAAGTTTAGGAACTCGGGCTCTTTCTCTGGGGTGCTTGTTAGCCCCCCGAGTGGGAGGAATGGTGGTCTTGTCTTTCTGGACGAATTTGGGGAGGTAACCTTGACGATTGAAGGCCCCAATCTTCTCCTTAAGGGCTAGGCAATCATTGGTGCTATGGCTATGGCCCCCTGAAATCGGCATCAAAATCTATTATCCCTTCTTCTACTTGGTGTCTGCATTCTAGGAAGAGGGTGGAGCAATTCTTCTCTCTTAATCTCCACGAGGATGGCTGATATGCTAGCATTGAGGGGTGTTAACTTGTCAGAGGAGCTGGAGGAGCACGATGTTAGCCCAAACTATCCTTCTGGGACTTCTTGAGTTCCTCTTCGTTTGTGTTCTTCCATTTGTTCCTCGAAAGGGACTCATTCTGGCTTTTGGGATGAAGGGTTTGTTCAGCTCGGATGTACTAATCACTCCTTTGCAGGAGGTCGGAGAAGTCTCGAGGAGGTCTGTTGGTAAGGGATATTTTGAGCTCTTTTTAGGTGACATTAAGCTGAAAGGCAGTTGCCGCTATTGCTGAATCAAGGGAGGAGATGGTGTTAGGTTTCGTGGGTAATCTCAGATTGAATTCAAAGCTGAAAAATTACAAAAGAAATATCGAAACCTATCCAAGGATCCATGCGAAAACCATAAATCGTGTTTAGGAGTTATACCTTGAAGATGGATCTACTGTCTCCACAGTATACCGATCGCAGCACTACAATATTGCGGTGCCTCTATGGTATCCACACGAATGGATCAAATCAAGTTGTCCCTTATGCCGCGGTCCTAGTTGCGGGAAGGGGATGCTCCTCACGATCTCTCTCTCTCACACAATTTCTGTGATAGCTAGGGTTTTCTCATGCGTCACTTTTCCACATATACATTGTATATATATAGTTGTAGAAAATAAATCCTAAGAGAGTAATGAGGCTGTTGGACTCACAATCTGACCTGGTTCAGATTCGTGTGTGGGACTTTGAACTTTAGTCAGCCCATTTAATCTAATTAAATGTCCAACCAATATTAGGAGTCAAAATTTATCTTGGATCCTCAATTAAATTCATCTTACAAATTTAAATCCCAATTTCTATCCATTCTAAGTGTGTGACCCTGTAGGTTCCCATTACATTGACAATATTACGTTAGCAGTAATATTAAAATCACAAACAGTGAGCGGTATTTAGCAATACATCACTACTACTCAAGTAATGGGAATGTCAGTAATTTGACATAGCATATCCGTGATCAATGTTACCATGTAGTCTAGTCTCTTTATCCAGATATCTTAATTGACCACAAGGCATAGAACGTGTCACTCTTGTATTGTTCAATCTTTAGTTTCTTGATGTCCAAGTAGACTTACTAAAACAAATGAGCTCAATATCTTATATTGACTCATTTGTGCACAGCCATGCATTTTTTAGTCTCACTCAATCAAGTGGCCCATAGATATCGCTCCTATTATGTAAGAGGGTTAAATCCTACCTAAGTCACTCACATCCCTCCGCATAATTTGTAGTATATCCAATAGTCAACTTTACAATCACATTATTACAGGTAACGTTTGACGACATTATAATATATAAATTCTCATGTAGGGAACCGTAGCGACTTCAAGTCAAAGGACTACATACACCATGATCACTGTGAGAACTGCTTATGATACTCACGTAAAGATCCATGTAGCGTTCTCATGGTGGGTCAGTCCAGTACATTATTACTCTAATGTATACCCATGTGAAGACTTGATATCATATATCCATGACCCATGAGATATGGTCATCAGTCTACGTACATACTAGTTTTTATGCATTATTGTTATCCTATTCACAATAATATTTGACTAGGGACATTTAAGAATAATGTTCTGATTACAACCAACAGAATCTCACAATCAAGTCATGCACTTGATATCCCATGATATTGAACCTAGTATTCTAAGTACTTTATTATGTTCATTTAATCACAATAAAAACACAATAAATGAAATGCCTCATATATGAAATAAATATCATAATACAATGTAAACTAGTAATGTCAATACACAATTGGCCACGAGGGCATACACCAACAGATGGATCTGGCCTCAGCTGTATAGCATCTGACAAAGTCTTTGAAAGACTCTCTTTCCTTCTGCTTCAACTCGAGTAGGGAGAGACTTGTCTTCTTAGCCTTTGCGACTCATGAGAAAGTAGGCCAGAAAAAGCTCCTTAAGCTAATCGAAGAAGAATATCGACCCTGGAGAGAGTCGGGAGTACCATTCTTGAGATGATCCTTTCAAGGTTGCCGCGAGCATCTTGCAGAGAAGCGAGTCGGATATTTGATAGATCATCATGAGAGTTTTAAAACTCTCGATGTGCTCTGCCGTATCGGAGTCACCCTTATATGAGTCGAAGTGTGGCTTTTGAGGTTCTCTGAAATAAGGGCTTCTAGAATGGACCTGCTGAAGGGAGGTCGGGAGGGGCGGTATGCTCTACTACGGCGATCCTCTTTTTTATCAGTTTGGGCTAGATAGTCATCCATCCCTTGGAGACGATGCATGACTGGATCTTCCTGTCCCTCGGAATGGGTGGACCCGCGAAACTCTTCTACTTGCATAGTAGTAGGTTGCTATTGCTTGTTTGTCAGCCCTTGTTCGGGGCAACTTGGAGGGCTTGGAGTACTTCATCCTTGAAGTCTCTAAATTCCCTAGTGATGGGCTGTGTGGATGGAGAACTGGTTCTCAATTGGGTGAGGGTTGAGGCGAGGGTCAGAGCAATGTTTGGAGCAACGTCGTTGGGAGCTCGCAAACACAGCCTTACTTGGGTGGGGGTGGGGGAGGGGTTCGATGGCAGACATAGGGCCTGTGATGATGGGCGTGGAGGCTTCCTAGGAGGAGGAGGAAGAGGACATTCGGGTTGACGGCTGATGGCCTCCGCCTTCTTCCCCTTGGGAGGCATGGTTGGAAATGGTGGGGTTTGACCAGCTGATCTAATCAGAGGCAGATATGTCATTTCCCATGGATAGCGCCATTTTTTTGTTGCTGTTTTCTATTATGAGAGTCGTTTGATTATGAGTTCTCTTTTTAGAAGGAAACTTACAATCTGGACTGTCGATTAGATTTGAATTGTGATGGTTAAAGTGTCCTTGATATGAATCTGAACAGTTGAAAGCGTCTAAATCTAGGTTGGAATGCTGAGGTGTCACCGGCGAACCTGTACAATGTCTGAACATCGGGGTTGGTTCCGGCCAAAGACCATCCGATGCTCAAGTCAGTAACTAAGAATATTAGGAATGTTTTAGTGGCAAAAATAAAGATTACCTCTTACTGATTGAGGGGAGAGAGTATCTATAGGCTAGGAGTCTTGCTTCTTAAGAAAGATTTGAGAGAGTATTTGTCACACCCTGCTTCCCGTTATATGGAAACACATGCTCACAACTGAGGCCCAGCGATTGATATAAGTATGCCAACCCATATCATCCATAAGCTGTACAATGCCAGTAAGCTCAACAATACAATAATAATTACAGGAACAAGAATACAATGCAATAACCAATATATGAGATACAAGAACTTACCAAAAGGTCAGAGAATATGCAATGCAATAACAGTTCGCCAAGTTCTTCCAGTATCTCATCATCAGTACCTGTACAAACAATAACTCGATGAAGAGTACCCGTTAGAACAAGCTTCGGGCGGCAAGTAGTAGCAAGTAGTGAAGGAAGTAAAAGACTATATAAAAAGAATAGAAATTGAAACGATATCAGAGTCAATAAATGATAGACGATAACAAAATAAAAAGTTGATAATCAATAATTAATAAACAATAGTCGATAGAAATAATCAATAATCAATAATCGATGTACAGTGTTCATCTTATGTCTATCAGTCTTTTATTAACCTATCTAATGCACGCAATCTTGCATCCCATACCACAGGTTCGAGTGCATACAATCAAGTAACATTTAGACTCTAGTGGTAAATTCTATAAGTTCATATACTTGGGTCTTGCAATAAAAATGACCAATGACAAATGACCAATGACCGATTACCGATAACCAATATACGATACAATCGGGATACTGTAGTCAGTAATCCACAATCAAGTGATGACCAATAATTAATAACGTGTCCAATAATAACGACCAATACGGTAAACACGAGCACCCTTCCGAGCATACTTTCCTATATTATCCACTACTAGGTGTTTTCCTCATTACCCCGGCTTGTTATACTATTTACAATAATTAAACATGAACATGCAATAATGAGAATGGGTATCAGGACAGGATCAAGAAGGTATCACGGGCTATGCAATGCATGATATGCAAGTTCAGTTATCTAAATGCATGAAATAGATATATATATATATACAATCAAGGACATGAAGTTACAATTCTGGACAACAATACGTTGCTGTACAAAAATCCACTTTTCCATTGCTACAGGAATGCGAATCAGGTACCGTCAGAGGTTCTACAAAGTAGACTCCATCCCGGTTCCAACACATATTCACAAGATACATTATAGTTACAGAACCTAGGTCGATCGATCAATTCTTTACCGATTTCATGCACAGTCTTGGTTCTGAAAATTATAACAGGTTAGTACTAAAACAGTGATCACTTACAATCTATAAATCGGATTGAGAATCTGTCAAGTGTTCTAGAAACTAGACACAGTGTGCTATAATTTCTATGTACAATGTTTTAAGTTTCAATGTCAGAAACTGTGTCAAAACCTTAGTACGAAGTCAAGCAATTGACAGGCAACAAGGTTAAAAATGTTCCACAATACAATAAATTAACAGTTTGAGATTTAAGTCAACAATAATAGCACGACAAGAAGACTATGAATCAATAACATGATACAATAAAGAAAACAATGGAGTTCAATTAGATGCGATATTCAATTCGATTACTACTTATCGGATTTCAAAGAGTATTTTCTTGAACTAGAACAATAAAAATGTGTTCAAGAGATGCTTTCCTATTAGATGATGATTCTGAATAAGAAAGAATAAAGGAATGAGAGTCCCGACGGTGCAGCATGTGCAACTACGGGCGAAGCACGTGCAAATACGGAACATCAATACAGCAACACGGGTAGATAGCAAGATCCTAAAACAGGAAAACACAACAACAACAGCACAACAACAGTGAGCATAGCGAATAGCAAACAAGTTTGGCAAAATAGCAAACAACTTGGCAAAACAGCAAACAGCTTGAACGGCAGCACACAGAGTGAAGTTTGGAAGGCTTGCACACCTCTACCAGTGATGCATTGTTTATATATATAGAGTTTGACAGATCCTATCAGATCCTATGATTAGTTACAGATCTTATTCTTTAGGAATACAAGTAGTGCAGTTATAGATCTATTCTTTAGGATCAGTTGTTGCAGTAGTTACAGATCTACAGATCTTTAGGAGTTGTTGTTGCAGCAGTTACTGCAGATCCTAGAGTTGTTACAGATGAGTTGATTGTTGTAGATAGATTAGGCTCAGTCGAATTAGTAGGCTCAGTCGACTTAGTCTTGTTAGGCTCAGTCGACTTAGTAGGCTCAGTCGACTTAGTCTTGTTAGGCTCAGTCAACTTAGTCTTGTTAGGCTCAGTCGACTTAGTCTTGACACTCCCCTGCAGGTTGAACGGCCAAGCTTGGATGGACAACTTGTTCCTTAAGTCCTGTAACCTGTGACTGCTGAGACCTTTGGTGAAGATGTCCGCTAGCTGATCCTTGGTGGATATGAAACAAACACTGTGTTGTTTGGAGGCAACATGCTCATGGACAAACTGGTAATCAATTTCGATATGCTTTGTGAGAGCATGGAAGATAGGATTTACCGTGAGATACGTAGCCCCTAAGTTATCACACCAAAGAGTAGGTGGAGGCATTTTTGAGTAACCAAGCTCTTTGAGTAAAGATTGAATCCATAGAACTTCAGCAGTTGCAATTGCGACGCCTCTGTATTCAGCTTCGGTGCTTGATCGGGAGACTGTCTTTTGTTTTCGTGCACTCCATGAGATGAGGTTGCCACCAAAGAAAATACAATAACTGCTTGTAGATCTGCGATCATCCGGACATCCTGCCCATTCTGAGTCTGAATATGCATGAATGGTGAAACCTGTTGGTATAGACAGCAGCAAGCCATAATTGATTATATTTTTGAGATAACGAAGAATTCATTGAACAGCAGACCAATGGATTTCACGAGGGTCATGCATGAACTGACATACTTTGTTGACGGCTATTGCAATGTCTGGTCGAGTGAAAGATAGATATTGTAAAGATCCCACAATACTTCGATATTGTGTAGGATCACTGTGAGTCGGTCCATCATGCTGAGAGAGTTGACTATTTGCTGCCAGGGGTGTGGTAATAGGCTTGACACCATCGAACTTAGTACTCTGTAACAGGTCCAGAATGTATTTTCGCTGAGATAGAAAAAGGCCATTGCGATTGGGAAAGACTTCAATACCCAAAAAATAACTCGATGGACCCAGATCCTTGATCACAAATGTAAATTGGAGCTGGGTTATAAGTGTGTTGATATGATTTTCGGGTGTGCCTGTGACAATTATGTCATCAACATATATTAAAATAAAGAGAGTTGAGCCACCAGTTTGTCTTATGAACGGAGATGAGTCAGCCTTGGAACTGACAAAACCAAGAGTGCAAAGATATCCAGTGAGTCTCGAATACCATGCTCTAGGGGCTTGCTTGAGCCCATAGAGAGACTTTCATAGGCGACAAACATGCTTTGGAAATCTTGAATCTACATACCCCGGTGGTTGTTTCATGTAAACTTCTTCTATGAGATAACAATGAAGGAAAGCATTTTGAACATCCAATTGACGGGGTGCCCATTTGTCCATTAGTGCAATGGTGATGACAAGCCGAATTGTGCATGGTTTAATCACGAGGCTGAAAGTTTCTCCATAATTAATTCCTGCTTGTTGATGAAATCCTTTTGCGATAAGACGAGCCTTGTAGCAGTCAATAGTGCCATAAGATTTTCGTTTGATACGAAAGTCCCATTTGCATCCCACAATGTTCTGATTGCTTTTGGCAGGGGTGAGGGCCCATATGCCGTTTTGTAATAGGACATTGATCTCCTCGTCCATAGCACTATGCCATTGAGGATGGTTCTGTGCCTGTGTGAAGCATGTTGGTTCCTCCAATTCTGCATCCTGCAAAGGGTGTTTAGTGGCATTCAAATATAATCTATTAACAAGTTTACGTATACCATCTTTTGCCCTAGTAATCATATGATGTTGGGGAACGAGTTCTTGTGTAGATGAGGGTGGAGTAGTAGGTGGCAGTTGGGTGCATGAAGGGTAAATCAGGATGGGGTATGTGAGATGCTTGTAGGGTGGGTAAAATGGATGTTGTTTGTAAAGGTGCAGAGGATATAGAAGTAGTACTTACATGAGGGGTTGCTGAGCACTGCCTAATAGGGAAAGATGTCTTCTTCAAAGTCGACGTGGCAAGAGATGTATATTCTTTTGGATGGTCGATGATAGCATATATATCCTTTTTGAGTGCTAGAATAGCCAATGAACACATAGTCAAGGGATCTTTTGTCTAATTTATTTGAGGCATAGGGTCTGAGATATGGGTAGCAAAGATACCCAAAAGATTTTATTGCATTGTAGTCTGGTGTGGAACCAAAAAATAGTTCAAGAGGAGTTCGAACCTTCAATGGTGAGGATGGTAGGCGATTTATGAGGTAGCAACTAGTGACGAAGGCATCAGCCCAAAATATTAAGGGCATTGATGCATGGTTTAATAGCGAGATACCAGACTCAACAATATGTCTGTGGCATCTCTCTGCTAATCCATTTTGAGCGGAGGTATGTGGACATGTAAAGCGATGGAGAACACCACTTTGAAGTAGAAAGGGTGTGAATTTCTTGAATTCAGTTCCGTTGTCGGTTTGAAAATTTTTTATCTTTTTGCCCGTGAAATTTTCAATTTGTAACTTAAACTTTATAAAGACAGTAAAAGCATCACTTTTTTGAGATAAGGGATAGACCCATGTGTATCTACTGAATGCATCTATTAACAGTAAGTAATACTGAGAACCATTTCTTGAAAGCATTGGAGTAGGGCTCCACAAATCAGATACAATTAGTTGTAATGGTTCTTTATAAATCATGGAACTCAAAGAAAAGGGCAATTTATGACTCTTGCTAAGACGACAAGCATGAAAAAATAACGTGGACTTATTTTCTACTGGCAATGAGTAGGTTGACACAATTTTATTGACAGTTTTGAGCATCAGATGGCCAAGCCGGTGATGCTACAATGAAACTGACTCTGATTGAAAAGCAGAAGGAGAACTAGCTGGCTAGTCGACAAAATGATACAATCCTCCTCTATTTGTTCCGTGCAACAGCGGTGTTCCCGTTTCCTGATCCTTCACAATAAAAGAAGATGGGTGAAATTCAAAAAATACTTTGTTGTCAATGCAGAATTTGGATACAGATAATAGATTAGTAGAGATAGATGGTACGTGGTAAATTTGATTGAAATGAAAGGTTCGATTTTTAAGGCAAAAAGATGATTTACCAACATGTTTAATAGAAAGTGTATTACCAGTGCCAACTTTGATTTGATCAGGTCTATCATATTGAGTCTTGATGTGAAGATTGTTCAGATCAGAAGTTAAGTGGTGTGTAGCACCACTATCTGGGCACCAATTACCATCAACGAGTGATCCTGGGGCAGCAACATATGCAGCTGGTGGGCTGGATGAAGAGGCAGCGGTGAAAGTGCGATCAAAACGATACCAACATTCCATAGTAGTGTGGTTCTTTCTGCCATAGAGCTGGCATGGTCCTTGAGCATTGCGATTTGGTTGAGAGCGACCTTGGGCTTTGTTTGAAGGCCGATTCTTGTGACTTTGAGAGCCTAACTTGTCTCGAGTACTAGTGGAGTTGTTGTACCTATTGGTAAGACGTGAAGAGCCGTGATGGGCGAGGTTTGCTATGGGCTGATGGGAGTTGGCGTTTTGAGCTTCTCAGCGCATCTCATAGGCTAACAGATTTGAGTAAAAGTCATCCATATGGAGATCGGTTGCAATTGCAGTAAGCACCGTTACAATGGGATCATAGGATGAGTCAAGACCACCGAGCATCATATGCTGGAGATTAGTATTTGAGATAGCATTGCTAGAGGCGGCAAGATTGTCAGCGAGTTGTTTCGCATGGAGGTAATATTCAGACGTCGTCTTGTTTCCCTTACGCATACTTTGTAATTCACGTTTGAGATACAAGACCCTGGACTGAGATTGGGAGGAGAAGTGTTTGCTGAGTGACTCCCAGACTTCTCGAGATGTGCTAAGGCTAACTACTTGAGCCAGGACTGACTCGGAGAGGGATGATAATAACCATCCTAGGAGAATTTGATCTTGTTTCTTCCAGGTGGTATAAGCCGGATTAATCTCTGTGGATTGTGGGATAAGACGTGTGGGGCAAGGGAAGCTCCCATCGACGTATCCTTCAAGGTCATACCCCTTTAGAAGAGGTCGAAATTGGGTGAGCCAGAGAAGATAGTTGTTATTGTCGAGCTTAACAGAGATTAAATGGTGAACTTGGATTGGTGGGAATGGAGATGGTGGTGTGGATACCATATTGGTTGCAGTAGATGGAGGAGTGGCCATGATTGGAAGAAGTTATGCTCGATAGAAAGGATTGACTGCTCTGATACCAAGTGAAGTTTGGGCTTGCACACCTCTACCGGTGATGCATTGTTTATATATATAGAGTTTGACAGATCCTATCAGATCCTATGATTAGTTATAGATCCTATTCTTTAGGAATACAAGTAGTGCAGTTACAGATCTATTCTTTAGGATCAGATGTTGCAGTAGTTACAGATCTGCAGATCTTTAGGAGTTGTTGTTGCAGCAGTTACTGCAGATCCTGAAGTTGTTACAGACGAGTTGATTGTTGTAGATAGATTAGGCTCAGTCGACTTAGTAGGCTCAATCGACTTAGTCTTGTTAGGCTCAATCGACTTAGTCTTGTTAGGCTCAGTCGACTTAGTCTTGACACACAGCGAGGAGGAAGTGGAGACTGCAGGAGGAGTCGGGTATTGTAGTTGGTGGTTGACGATCGGTGGTGGGGAACAGCAGAAATGATGGGTTGGACTGGGGTGGCCCTCGGGTTGAGGGCGAGCGGCGAGGCTGGGAGCGCTCGCAAGGAGGCGGTGCAGTCGCGAGGAGCAGCGAGGGGCGAGGAACAAGATGACGGGAGGCAGCAATAGGGCACGGGGCTGCGGTGGTGCATCGTGGAAGTGAGGAGGCAGCAAGGGCGATGATGGCGGTGGCAGAGGTAGTGTTGCAGTAATGGTGGTCGGGTGAGTTGCGGCTATTGCGGCACTGGAGAGATGAATGTCGGTGATGATGGTGATGGGCGGGATGGAGAGGATGATGGAGGAGTAATGGCGAGGGACTCGACGAGGGTGACGAGCTGGAGTGCTGGCGACGAGGATGGCAATGAAGAGGAGTAGAGGAGGTTGCGGTGCTCAGGTGGTGACTTGGAAGTGGTGGAGTAATGGCGGGAGGTGACTGTGATGCAATGGAGGAGGGCGATGGGATGGTGGCAACGGGATGGAGATGGGTTCTACGAAGGGGAGACGAGGGGAAAGGGTAGCTCGACGGGGATTAGGTTTTGGAAAAGAACAGAGGAAGGGGAAGATGATTAAGCGGCGGGGGGTAATTAAGATGGGTAATTAGGGTTAGGGGGAAGATTAGTGTATATATATAGAGTATTATAGGATGTTGGGTTAGAGGTTAACGGGTTAGGATCCAACAAGAAGGTGGGTTTGGGTTTAAAAGGAAAATAGAAGAATTATAATAGCTTAATTAGGATACTCAATATGGAAAAAATTGAGTAGGATGTACAAAAATTTTAGGGTTCAATAGAAAATAAACATTAATTGAAAGAATACAATTGGATTAAGATTTAACAGCAAGATTTATTAAAGTGGGCTCATTATAATCAGAAAAATAAAGATCTAGAATGGTTGAAAATAAGTGCAAGTAATAATAAAACAGACTTTGATCAATTAATCAAACAATTATAGTATGGACTAGGAATTTAATACGACTTACAAAGTAATTAAAAACATTATAGGGTAAACTAGGATTGTGCTGTACAAAAAATTAAATAAATAAATAAAAATAATAATAATAATAATAACCACAATAATAATAATAATAATAATAATAATAATAATAATAATTATAATAATAAGGTTTGGGTTAAACACATTTATTTAAATACTCCAATAATAACAATATATTTGGTTTGGGTTAAATAATTAACCGAATAAGAAAATAAACTTACAGAATGGAAATAGATTTTTATTAAAATATATAGTCGTTTGAAAACAACAACAAATACAATTAATGAATAGAAATGGACTTTATTAGGGAATCCAACAATAAATTTCAACAAAAGAATTAAAAAGCGGAAAAATGATTTATAAAGAATCAAAATACTGAAAATACACAGAAAATATGTATTGGCGGGAACGGGAGGTTACTTATTGTTTGTACTGATTATATTGCTTTATGTTTTATTTTCTATTTGTATTTTGTACTTTAGCCTAGTGCTCTGAGTATGTTTTGTTAATTTCTAATTAATGGATCAGTGTGGCTATATTCCACAATTTTCTTCAAAAAATAATAATAAATCTTTAGAGGTTCGTGATTATAGTATTCGGTGGTAGGAAAAGAATTGTCTGCGTTTAAAAGATCAAAAAGTAATACTCCCTCAATTTTAAAAACTAATTCGTTTAAGCTTCTTTTCAACATGATGTCTTTCCGGTCTCATTCTTTAACTATTTAATTGTTTAACCAAAGTATCAATTGAGAGCTTAATGTTCGGAAAAATATAAACATAATAATTAAATAAGTATTATAAAATAATAGAAACAATAAATAAAGGAAATAGAGACGAAAGGAAAGAAGATTATTCTCATTCATAGGTTTTTCATGTGTATACAAATGATTCAC
Source organism: Hemerocallis citrina (assembly GCA_017893485.1). Lineage (NCBI taxonomy): Eukaryota > Viridiplantae > Streptophyta > Magnoliopsida > Asparagales > Asphodelaceae > Hemerocallis > Hemerocallis citrina. The sequence continues at coordinate 685,107 of JACEHZ010000159.1, read as the reverse complement.
CCAATGGCCTATTTATAGGCTTACAAAGAATACAAAGAGACAATTACATAATTATTACATATGAATAAATATGAATGAATGTAGTGGTGGTGGAGGAGAATGTGGAAAGAGTGGGGGGGAGTTCAATAGACAATTCACACTTAATAATTTATTTATAACACTCCTCCTTGAATGTCTACTGAATGTAAATAAGAATATGCCTCGTTAAAACCTTACTAGGTAAAACCCAAATAGGAAAAATCCTAGTGAAGGAAAAGAGTACATAATCTTTAACAATGATATGCAATGAAGATGCTACCTCGTTAAAAACCTTACCAAGAAAACCCAATGGGACAAAACTTGGTGAAGGGAAAAAGAGTGCAGCGCATATCATCTCTCCCCCTGACGAGATCATCCAATTAGGACTTTCAAAAGTCGTATCTCGAATCTCGATCAATTCTACCATCCTTTCCAAAAGTTGGGGTGATAGGATCATAGCGAGCAATCTTCTGGATTGTCGCTTGATTCTATTTGGTTAACAATGATTTCACCCTTTTAATTGAAACATGAGTGAAGAAGAATTTCTGGTGAAATATGTTTCGACTGATCGCCTTTGAAGAAACCCTCCTTTTATTTAGCTTTAAAGCTGTATTATCTTCAAATAACATTGTGAGTACTTCTTGATCGATTGAGGATGACACGTTCTTCAAATATATAAAGAAGTTAACCGATCAAACAAACACATCTATGCCTTGCATGGAACCAATATCTCTTGATTGATATCTGGCTTTATAATGATATGATAAATACTCTGCATTTGCATAACCAATCAAAACTGATATGGAAAAATTAAAATAATATAATCCCATATCCATGGTCCCTTGAAGTTATCTTTCATAGCAATCCAATGACTTCGAGTTGGCGAGGAACTTCATCTTACTAGTAAACCAACTGCATAAGGTATATCATAATATTTATTATTGATAAGATATATTAGTGCTTCAAAACTGATATTGCACTAAGAAATGGTACTCCAGGACCAAGCAATTCCAATACCTTTCAAATGTTTAATTTGAAAAACTTGAAAACAAAAAATGATGACAAAACAAGAAATTTGCTTATCTAAGGTCTTTTCGTCTTAAGATATTTCTTTAAACATTGCACGGCATGTACAACTCTTCAGGAGTTCCAACATACTTTGACCTTGAATATAAATATATGGAAGTTTATATGACCATTTTTATGGTCCCTTTTATCGAAAACTCACTAAGATTCTTATATCACATTTTGTTCCGATTGTTTTAATCCATACAAAGCTTTGTTTCACTTTATTGATTAAACTTCCCGGGAATAGTTATTATGTGCTTCTGGCACTTTAAATCCTTCAGATAGTTTTCATATTTATGTCATGGTAATACAAACCATACAGATAGTTTGTGAACACATCTATGAGGCACGTTTTCAAATATTCATGTACTGCCAGACTTATTTTATCCACCACAAGAGAATATTTCTCTTCATAATCAACACCAGGCATTTGGGTAACACCTTTTGCGACAAGCCGTGTTATATATATAGTAATATCATTTTATTCATTTGTTTTTCGCACAAAATACCCACTTTATAATCCACCAAATTATTGTCTTTTGGTGTTTGGACTATATGCCTTCGTTTTGCAAATGAGTCTAATTTAAACTTGATTGCCTCTTTCCATTTTTATTTTTTATTTTATTTTATTTTTTTGGCCAATTTTATTTTATTTCTACACTCTCCCATAAAGATAGATTCACGATCTTCGTTTTATTCATAATATCGCGCGCTATATTTTATGCAAAACATTGTCGACAATTATTTTTACAATGGTTCCATCTTCTTCCCGTAATGACATAGTTAATCGAGATCTCTTTATTCTTATTCATTTCAGGTACCTGATGATTCTCTTTATTATTAACTATATCAATGGTCTCTTCTGGAGAGACATCCTCGTTTCGACCATCATTTTTATTTGCTCCTTATTTTTTCCGAGGATGTTTATAATTTTCTTTGGAACCAAGTGATCTACCATGCTTCAGGCGTGCCTTAGACTCACTAGTAATTATAGGTAATCCTTCAGGGATACCAATTCTGATTGGAGCATTATCAGTTGGAAATAAGATTTGGTCAGTAAATGTCTGGCAGTTAATTGACATTATCTTGCAACTGAATTATCCTTTGAAATTTTGGTTCAAACTAATTTACTTGAGGATTAAAACTCTCAATGATATTTCCATTATATTTCTTTTTCCAACTGTTTATTTCCTCCCCCTGATGTTGGAAATTAAAGTGACAATCTGCAAACCTTGCAGTAAATACATCTCGTCATTAGTTCCATAAACGTGATTATAGATGGAAATTCCCAACATATATTCCCATTCTTCTCTCAGCCCCCCCCCCCTTTTTTTATTATATGTTGTGGTGGATAAATTCATAAATGGAAAATATGTGGTTCCTGACCATGAACCAATTGTCGAGGGAATAATTATTATAATTGGTTGGCCGGATGCGTGTAAGTTGTGATGAGTACAAAACGGCATGTCTCCAGGTCCAAAAAGAGAGATTAGATTTCATAATCATAGCTCTCACAATTCAATGTATTCATATTTGAAAAATCTTCTGGTTTTTCAATGGTCTGCCACATGAATTCTCAAGTATTTTCGCATCAGTAATGAATCGGGATGGTCTAACCGGTCATGCCAAATCTTAACCATCTTTGTAAACTTATGGTTTACAATATTAGTAAATTTCGGGTTTACTGTGATATGATTCAACCATTCTTATATATGTATAATACAATCCAGATCACAAAGTGGAGTAAACTTTGCAACACACAGCTTTTGATTGTCATACTTAAGGTAACGCGTATACCTTGTTCATTCGTAGTCTTATATATAAACAAATTTATCAGGACTTTAGAGAAAATGGTGTATTTTGAATTCTGAATTTTGTGCCTTCAGGCATCATGGAATTAGCTCTTCAGGAGCTTATGAAATTTAACTTTTCAAGATTTCTAATTTCACACAACCATATAAATTTATATAATATTGGTATGTGCATCATCATATCTCAAATGAGAGAATATGTATTATAGAGTGTGTGTGGTAATAATGTTTTCAAGACATTTGTCCCAACTTGAATCTTGAGTTTATACATATAAAAAAATAAACAAACTTGTAAAGCAAATCAAGCATATATGATAATATTAAACTTAAATAAACAGAATATTATCATAACTCATAATAGACATGAAAAACAAAAACAAAACTTATAAATAAAGTAACTTGAAATGATAAATCATTTTGATCACTTCTGGTGATCATGATTTATTTATTTATTTATTTATTTTTTTAATTATCTTCAGGATAGTATATTTATCACTTCTGGTGATTATCACTTCCATTTTCAGAATGGACAGAGAAATCTGTCACCTTTAAGTGTATCATATCATTGAGGTTATGACCATCAGTTAATTCTTTCCTTTATTCTTTAATGATTCTTGATATAGATCAACAAAATACATTACCGTACTACAGGTACGCGACCGATGGTCTTGCATCATATGCCAATGATGGATTGTTTATACATTTTATTTTCTTTTCATTATCCAAGTCTACATCCATTGCCACGATGATGGGTACCCTCATGGCTAAAATCACTAGAACAATTATATAGCATCACATTCACTACGGGGAATGGAGCATGTCCAATATATAAGACGAAATCGTCATTTTTCCATACATTTATAGTTAGCCACAGTTATACATATTTAGATCTACAGGATCGCCATTAATTCATACTCATTGTATTGTTATTATACAAACAATATTTTCTTCATTTCGAGAGATCTTCGGGATCTTTAATTTTGATATATCAAATTCTTACATAATTCTTTTTGCTAGATGAACAATATTTTATTTAAATTTCAAGAGATCTTCAGGATCGTTGATTTTGATACAATCATCTTTCACTCCTTCAGGGAGATTATGACAAAAGAAAATTATAGCTTTCGTTATATCTTTCGTATGATCTCATTTCGATGATTCTTTGAATCCATCAATTTTCTCTTTAAGACTTTCGGTATTCAAATGAATTTCAACATCCAAAACTCATGATAAGTAATTCTTGTTGGTTATTATCAAGAGCTTTGAAAAATAAGAACATAATAAAATTATATGCATAATTAGAAATAAAAAGACTAGATCAAAATATAACTTTTCTGATACACAAGATCCATAAAAAATGGCGAGTGTAGAGCATACTAAGTTATATTGATCTTAAGGAAATGATCAAAAGTAAAAAATAATAATAAGATGAACTCGAGATTAACATACTTACATATATATGACCAAACAATTTTCTTTTTCTTCGGATGAACTTGAGACTCGAAAGGTAGAGACTCGTGCTGATAACGTATTATAAAATAATAGAAACAATAAACAAAGGAAATAGAGACGAGAGAAAAGAAGATTATTCTCATTCATAGGTTTTTCATGTGTATACAAATGATTCACTCAATGGCCTATTTAGAGGCTTACAAAGAATACAAAGAGACAATTACATAATTATTACATATGAATAAATATAAATGAATGTAGTGGTGGTGGTGGAGAATGTGGAAAGAGTGGTGGGGAGTTCAATAGATAATTCACACTTAATAGTTTATTTATAACAATAAAAGGCATTTTTATAACTACACTATTAATAAGTTAATTAATATGTTTAATTTAAGAGAGCTATTTAGGTATTTTTAAAAAATAGCGTGGAAATCTTAAACAACTTACATTTTCGAACGGAGGGAAAGTAAAGATTACATTTCTTTTTTCTTTTTTCTGTATTTAGACTAAATTGTACATATTTAAGTGTGCAAAATTAATTCTTTCGACAAGTTCAATTGATTTCTATTTTGTTTCTTCCTCTCATGGGTTTTTCCTTTTTGTGTTGATATCGGATTCGTTTAGACGTATATTAACGATGCCAAGTTTCCACATGTAAGAATTAAATAAGGATTTGAGACTTGCCAATTATTTTTTTGTTTACTTACGATGCGGTTTGTTTTTGGGATGTGGGGGCAACATGTGTGAGTTCATGTAATTTGTGAAATGGAAACCGTAGTACCGGCGTCGGTTCGATCCCAGGAAGCGGGAGCGGCTGGAAAGTTGGAACGGAGAGGTAGAGGCCGGGTGCTCGGCTCGAGTCCGGCAGCTCTGCTCGGATCGGTCTTCTGTACCTGCACACTGCCTAGAAACATCGGAAGAAGTTCCAGCGACAGGCCCTCCAACGATCTAGTCAGTCACTGAGAAAGAGACTGGGCGTCTAGGGTTCAGGTGGGGAGAGATTGATTACCTTCTATAGTGAGGAGGGGGTCTTGTATTTATAGGCAGAGGAAAACAGGTCTCGGACCTTAGCGGGCCGGGTCGGACCCGTTTGCCTGTGGGCCTGAGGCGGTAGGGGCCGGTTGGACTTATGTTGACCTGATGATCAGGGAAGAGCGGGATTTGAGGAGATCTGATGGCCCAGGAGGGGCCACATCATCTAACCCATATCAGGAGCCCCTACTCCTGGAGGGTTGGGTAATCCACCCGTGGAGAAGTGATTTGTCTCTGTAGGAAGAGCGGAGTGGTGTGTACGACAAAAATATGGTTTGTGTCCTGGAAAGGCCAGCGGGGTAGGATGAAGGGGATCCTGTTTAAAGACAAGAGGGGCGTCGAGAGCCGATAACAGAGGGTCATGAGTCGAGCACCGAGCAACGAGCTCATATACGCTCGGATGCTCAGGCCTGTTGTCGAGTCGTCGAGCACCGAGCGCCGAGCCTTCATGAGCCCGAGTGACGAGGCTTGCTGTCGGATGCCGAGTCCAGAAGCTCGTTTGTGGGAGCCAAGTGTGGCTCGGAATGGCCACCGAGTGCCGAACCCCAGAGCTTGTTGGAAAAGCTATGGGGTGGCTCGAGGTTACTATCGAGTGCTGAGCCCCCATGCTTGTTGGGAGAGCTCTAGAGTGGCTCGGAATTTCCCCTGACCGTCGAGCCCCAAAGCTTGTTGGAAAAGCTAGGAGGTGGGTCGAGGTCACCACCGAGCGCCAAGCCCCCCCATACTTGTTGGGGGAAAGCTATAAGGAGGCTCGAGGTCACTACCGAGCACCAAGCCCCCCCCCCCCCACACACACTTTTTGGAAAAGCTGGGGGTGGCTCGAGGTCACTACCGAGCGCCGAGCCCCCATACTTGTTGGAAAAGTTATGGGGTGGCTCGGAATTGCCCCCGACCGTCGAGCCCCAAAGCTTGTTGTAAAAGCTAGGGGGCTCGAGGTCGCCACCGAGCACCGAACCCCTCATACTTGTTGGAAAAGCTATGGGGTGACTTGGAATTGCCACCGACCGTCGAGCTCCAAAGCTTGTTGTAAAAGCTACGGGGTGGCTCGAGGTCACCACCGAGCGCTGAGCCCCTTATGCTTGTTGAAAAAGCTAGGGGGTGGCTCGAGATCACCACCGATAGTCGAGCCCCCCATACTTGTTGGAAAAGCTAGGGGTGGCTCGAGGTCACCACCGAGCGCCGAGGCCCCCATACTTATTGGAAAAGCTATGGGGTGGCTCGGAATTGCCACCGACCGTCGAGCCCCAAAGCTTGTTGTAAAAGCTAGGTGGTGGCTTGAGGTCACCACCGAGCGCTGAGCCCCTTATGCTTGTCAGAAAAGTTAGGGGGTGGCTCGAGGTCACCACCGAGTGCCGAGACCCCCCCCCCTTGTTGGAAAAGCTATGAGGTAGCTCGGAATTACCACCAAGCGCCAAGCCCCCATACTTGTTGTAAAAGCTAGGGGGTGGCTCGAAGTCACCATCGAGCACCGAGCCCCTTATGCTTGTTGTAAAAGCTAGGTTTGGCTTGAAGTCACCACCGAGCGCCGAGCGCCTAATGCTTGTTGGAAAAGCTAGGGGTGGCTCGAGATCACCACTGAGCGCCGAACCCCCCACACCTGTTGGAAAAGTTAGGGGTGGCTCGAGGTCACCACCGAGCGCCGAGCCCCTTATGCTTGTTGGAAAAGCTAAGGGGTGCTCGAGGTCACCACTGAGCGCCGAGCCCCCCACACTTGTTAGCAAAGCTATGGTGTGGCTCGGAATTGCCACCGACCGTCGAGCCTCAAAGCTTGCTATAAAAGCTAGGGGGTGGCTCGAGGTCATTACCTAGCGCTGAGCCCCTTATGCTTGTTGGAAAAGCTAGGGGTGGCTCGAGGTCACCACCGAGCGCTAAGCCCCTAATATTTGTTGGAAAAGCTAGGGGGTGGCTCGAGGTCACCACCGAGCGTCGAGCCCCCCACACCTGTTGGAAAAGCAAGGGGTGGCTCGAGGTCACCACCGAGTGCCGAGCCCCTTATGCTTGTTGGAAAAGCTAAGGGTGGCTCAAGGTCACCATCGAGCGCCGAGTCTCCCCACACTTGTTGGAAAAGCTATGGGGTGGCTCAGAATTGCTACTGACCGTCGAGCCCCAAAGCTTGTTGTAAAAGCTAAGGGGGTGGCTCGAGGTCACCACCGAGCATCGAGCCCCTTATGCTTGTTGGAATAGCTAGGGGGTGGCTCGAGGTCACCATCGAGCGTCGTGGCCCCCAGACCTGTTGGAAAATCTAGGGGTGGCTCGAGGTCACCACCGAGCGCCAAGCCCTTTATGCTTGTTGGAAAATCTAGGGGGTGGCTCGAGGTCACCACCGAGCACCGAGCCCCCCACACTTGTTGGAAAAGCTATGGGGTGGCTCGAGGTCACCATCGAGCGCTGAGTCCCTTATGCTTGTTGGAAAAGCTAGGGGGTGGCTCGAGGTCACCACCGAGCGCCGAGCCCCCCACACTTATTGGAAAAGCTATGGGATGGCTCGGAATTGCCACCGACCGTCAAGCCCCAAAGCTTGCTGTAAAAGGTAGGGGGTGGCTTGAGGTCACCACTAAGTGCCGTGCCATCGTGCCTACTATGAAATTCGGGAGTAAAAACTAGAAAATTTCTGGTGATGCTGACATCACGGGCATGGAAATCGAGTAGTTTGGAATCCTAGTGGCCGTTAGATCTTGATGATCAAGATTGGACGGTCAGAATTTTGGTGCGGGATTCGAAGCATCGATTCCTCTCTATAAATCTCCCTCCCCCTTCCTCATTTCTTCACTTTGCATTTTTCTCTCTAAGACTAGGAGCTTCTCTCTTTTGCTGTCGGCGATGACTTTTATAATGAACTCTTCGTTTACCGATTATCAGGTAAGTATTTTAATTTGCCGTGTCGCGCACTCAGTCCGGCTCCGAGGAGAGTTCTTCCGGCCGGGGTGATGGTGATCAGGTTTCAGACTCGACTTTGTGGTCTCTGGATGACCGACCTGTTGGGGAAGAGGGACAGCCGGACTCCACGTCCTAGGATACGGTTCTGGATGTGGGCCCCCTACAGATTCGTCAGCCGGAGATAGTAGAGTCATCGGGCGAGGAGGAAGTGTCTAAGGAAGGAGCAGTCGAGAAGGAAGTGGAGTCTGAGGAAGGAGGCGAGCTTGAGGAGGAAGTGGAGTCTGAGGAAGGAGACGAGGTCGAGGAGGAAGTGGAGTCTTAGGAAGGAGGTGAAGCCGAGGAAGAAGTAGGGTCTGAGGAAGGAGGCGAGGTCGAGGAAGAAGTAGAGTCTGGGGAAGGAGGTAAGGAAGGAGGGGCCTTCCCCCCCTCTCCCTCCTCTGTCGACACCGTCTCTGCCGAGGAAGTCCTGAACTCGTAGTAAGAAGAGGAAGTGGCAAGCACCGGATAGTCCATGCTCGCCGGACGAGTTCACGCCGAAACCAGCATTTGACGTCCTCTTTTTCAAGATGGCAGGGTCGACCAGGATGTATCCCGACGACGTGGAGAGCCTGTTTCAATTCCACATGGTGGTACCTTCGACCAGCCGGCCTCAGATAACGATGGAAAACACGTCGTGCATGCTGAAGGCAAATTTTTTGCCAATTATAAGGGCAAGTTATTTCATCCCCAAGGAGTACAAGCTAATGATTTCGAGCCCCGGTCTTCACCCCACCACCGAATTAGCCCCCGTCTTCTGCATGTTTTTTGAGGATGCTTTCGTCTCGCGGCTAAGGTTGCCGCTGCATCCGTTCATCAAGAAGGTGCTGAGATGGGGGAGCTGAGCCCGATGCAGTACGGCCCTAATTCATGGAAGCATCTGATTTGCTTCATTTTGAAGTGCAGGAAAAGAAGGTCTTCGTGCGATCTTGGGGGTGAGCTCGCTCGGTGACATGGAGGGCATATTTTACATGTCGCCCCGCCCTCACAAGAGAGTGATGCACGGTCACCCGGACTCCATAAAAGGGTGGAAGGAGAAGTACTTCGTTGTTAGGAGCGAAGTGCGTTGGGAGATCCCTACGGCCTGGAACTTCTTCAAGCCGAACTTCAAACCCCTGAGGCGGAGGGACTTGACTGAGGCAGAGTGGGCTGATGTAGAAAAAAGCGTGGAGGGGCACAACAAAGGTTGGCCATGCGTGACCGAGATACACCTTGCGCGAGCCGAACTGAGTCCAGCCGACCCTGGTACGTTTTTTGTTTCATTCTTGTCTAACCTTTTGCTTCTGTATTAACATTTTTCTCTCTTTTTGCAGTGATGGAACCCAAGAAGCTTCAGGCGAGGAAGGCCCTATTGGTGTGGCCCAGAAGAAGAGGGCCCAGGAAGCGGCATCGGGGGCAGGGCCAACCCAAGGGGCGGCGAAGGTCCCTACGAAGCCGTCCCACAAGAAGCTGAAGAAGAAGCACCCATCCCGCGGGGCGAAGGAGTCGGGGTCGAGCATGAGTAGCAAAAAGGTTACTGAGGTCCTGAGGGTGGGGACCCCCGCCGTCTGTCCCGACACCAGGCAGATGTTTGTCGAGGGGGGCTAAGGCCGTATGCCCCGGACTGGTTAGTGAAGGAGGCCAACTCGCTGGCCGAGGGCCCGATCACCATGGAGGTGGCTACCAAGATTGCCACGGTGCACAACCAGAACATTCTGACGATCGAGATCACGGAGATGGCCCACATGAAGTGGGCTCAGGCTCAAGTGGTGGTAAGTGTTAGTTTTTTTCTATTTTATTCATTTTTTTTGTACTGGGAACCTTCTGACTTTCCTTTCTCGGCCAGGCATTGATGATGGGGGACCAGATGAGGAGGTGCATGGATAAAAAGGTCCAAGCCGAGAAGCAGAACACCGACCGATACCTTCGGGAGGCAAAGAACGTCAAGCTCGAGCTGACGGCCGCTCAGGTGCAAAACCCTCACAGCCAAGCTCGCCTCTCAATAGGACGAGCATCTTCGTGAACAGGCAGCAACTCGGGGAAAGGCGCAGGTGGAGTATGATGAGATGGCCATGGCGGCGGTGGTCGATCTGAACAACGCCCAAGATGAGGCATAGATCGACCACCTCAGCTACGGTTGGGTGCCCCCATGCTTCTGCCCACCCCCGGGGGCGAGGGCGGCGAGGCTCCGAGGGACCCCGCCTTGGAGGAAGAGGCAGGGGGTGCGACGTCCGACGAAGAGGTGCAGCCCCGCTCTCTACAGTTGCTAAAACACTTTCTTCCCCTTTCTTCTCCCTTTTTTTGTTTATTTTTGTATTGCCTAACGCAGACTGGCCACCGCTTTTTGTAAACAATTTTTGAATCAATACAACTGGACTTTTGGGCTGACCTTCTATGACTTGTATGGATTTTTAGTGAATGTGGTTTCCTTCTCTCTTTCCAGATTAACGAGGCCCTGGGTGCTGACCCTAGTTCAGCCGAGGTCCGCGACTATGGAATCGACTAGAATCCAAGGAGAGTGTTTTGATCCGCTATCATACGCAGGCTCACGACCAAAAAGCCATGGTCGCTTATTTTATGAACAAGTCCAAGGATCTTAGCTTATAGGCAACACGCCTGAAGAAGGACATAGCAGATCGGGACTGGGGGAGTGCCGAGACGAACTCGTCCCTATCTGATGCCTCCACCCGACGACTGACCTTCGAGTCCGTCCTTCGCAGGGTGGTGGTTGAAAAGGAGCTAGAAATCCGGAGGTTGAAGATCCTGCTAGGCGCCGGGTGATCTCCATTCAACCATCCAGAGCCGGGAGGCCTCTCTATTTTGGGTTCCTCGCCGACCCTATATTTGGAGATGGCGAGGCCCGCTGATGCGCAGAGCTCGGTTTCGGGAACGTCGACAATGCCTATGCCCAAGATGAGGGATGAGATTGCTGGAGGGAGGAGCCGTTCCGCAGGACTCGAGGTGGCTCTTGTGAGTCCAAAGGGTCTGGCGAGAGACCCTTAGGTAGAAGTAGAGGGAGAATGTTGTAACGTTTTTTAATTGTACTGTAGACTTTGAGGTCGTTTTATGAATAAGATTTGATTTGTCCGATCCTCTTTGACTTGGGAAGAATTAGGATGTTGAGTGTCCCTCGAACCTGGCTCCGAACCCCCTGATTTGTAGGAAACGAGGGAGTGACTCGAGACTGGCGTTGAATGCTGATTTGCCCTGGTTAGGGTTGCCACTCGGGGGGAGTTTCCTTGCTTTTCTCAGGAGCCGAGCCGTTTCGTCTTCCAATGTAGCTTAATGTGGGACGTTTCATCTTCCATCGTTTGGACTTCCCAATGTCATAAATGCACCATTCTGAAGGGCTATATAACCCTCACCCCTTCACCAGTAGTTCATCAAAAATCATCTCACTTCACCGTGAGTTCTTATCACCGGTGACTCTCTTGCCACCCTCTGATAATTGGGGGTAACAACTATGAGTGATGTTTTATCCCCTGTTGTGAGGGGGTGAGAGGTGGGTCAGTCCCGGAGGCGGGGCTCGGGGTGCTTGCCGAAGGCGAGCACCCCCAATGAAACTTTTGGCTGAGAGTCCCAGATCGGTGGCTCCCCTGCCATCCTCTGACAATTGGGGGTAACGGCTATGAGTGCTACCTTACCCCCTATTTCTAATGGGTGAAAGGTGGGTCGATCCATGGTTCAGGGCTCAGGGTTCTTGCCGAAGGCGAGCGCCCTAAATCTTAATGAAAACTTTTGGGTAGGGGGGAGAGCTGAAATCCCGACCGAAGGTCCAATACTTGGCTTTGAAGAAAAACACCTCGGGCGCTTGGAGGGATGAGCCCCCTTACCATGGACAAGTTGTCGGGTTGTGGCTCGGAGGCACTGCCAAGTGCGAAGCCTTGTTAGCTTGAGAAAGCTAAGGCTTGGCTCAAGGTCAGCGCCGAGGGTCGAGCCCCCTTAACTTGGAAGAGTTGTCGGGTTGCAGCTCAGAGGCACTGCCGAGCGCGAAGCCCTGTTAGCTTGAGAAAGCTAGGACGTGGCTCGAGATCAGTGCCGAGGGTCAAGCCCTCTTAACTTGGAAGAGTTGTCGGGTTGCGGATTGGAGGCACTGCCGAGCGCGAAGCCCTGTTAGCTTGAGAAAGCAAGGGCATGGCTCGAGGTCAATACCGAGGGTCGATCCCCCTTAACTTGGAAGAGTTGTCAGATTACGGCTCGGAGGCACTATCGAGCGCGAAGCCCTGTTAGCTTGAGAAAGCTAGGACATGGCTCGAGGTCAATGCCGAGGGTCGAGCCCCCTTAACTGGAAAGGTTTTTCGGGTTGCAGCTTAGAGGCACTGCCGAGCGCGAAACCCTGTTAGCTTGAAAAAGCTAAGGCATGGCTCGAGGTCAGTACCGAGGGTCGAGCCCCCTTAACTTGAAATAGTTGTCGGGTTGCGGCTCGGAGGCACTCCCGAGCCCAAAGCCCTGTTAGCTTGAGAAAGCTAGGGCATGGCTCGAGGTGAATGCCGAGGGTCGAGCCCCCTTAACTTGGAAGAGTTGTCGGGTTGCGGCACGGAGGCACTGCCGAGGGCGAAGCCCTGTTAGCTTGAGAAAGCTAGGGCTTGGCTCGAGGTCAGTACCGAGGGTCGAGCCCCCTTAACTTGGAAGAGTTATCGAGTTGCAGCTCGGAGGCACTACCGAGCACGAAGCCCTGTTAGCTTGAGAAAGCTAGGGCATGGCTCGAGGTCAATGCCGAGGGTCGAGCCCCCTTAACTTGGAAGAGTTGTCGGGTTGCGGCTCGGAGGCACTGCCGAGCACGAAGCCCTATTAGCTTGAGAAATCTAGGGCGTGGCTCGAGGTCATTGCCGAGGGTCGAGCCCCCTTAACTTGGAAGAGTTGTCGGGTTGTGGCTCGGAGGCACTGCCGAGCACGAAGCCCTGTTAGCTTGAGAAAGCTAGGGCGTGGTTTGAGGTCAGTGTCGAGGGTTGAGCCTCCTTAACTTGGAAGAGTTGTCGGGTTGTGGCTCGGAGGTACTGCCGAGCGTGTAGCCCTGTTAGCTTGAGAAAGCTAGGATGTGGCTCGAGGTTAATACCAAGGGTCGAGCCCCCTTAACTTGGAAGAGTTGTCGGGTTGCGGCTCAGAGGCACTGTCGAGTGTTTAGCCCTGTTAGCTTGAGAATTCTAGGGCGTGGCTCGAGGTCACTTTCGAGGGTCGAGCCCCCTTAACTTGATGGAAAAAATTTTAAAAAATGTAGGAAAAAACATAAAGTTACACTTTGTTATTTACAAAAGGGAATAGCATGTAAGTGCCTATTACAATAGATTGGTTACATAAGTTTTGCCCTCTCCTTCGAGAAACTTAATGAGGTGCTCTGCATTTCAGGGCCTCTTGACTATCCTGCCCCTAGGTCTGCGAGTCGGTATGTGCCTGGGCGTACCACTTCGGAGACCTTGGAGGGGCCCTCCCAATTAGGCTATAGTTTCTGCTTTCCTCTGGGGTTGGATACCGCGAGCTTTCTAAGCACGAGGTCACCTTGCTTGATGTCCGTAGGGTGGACTTCTTGTTGTAGAATTTCTCGACCCTTTGTTGGTATATGCTTCTTCGAATGGCGGATCTTTCCCTGACCTCGTTGATGAGGTCCAGATTTGCCCTGAGGTCAGAAGAGTTGTCCTCTTTGTTGAAGGCTATGGTCCTGGGCGATGGGATGCAGATTTCTAGCGGAATAACAGTCTCGGTGCCGTAGGTGAGGTTGAACGGGGATTCGTCCATGGGGATCCTCTTAGTCTTCTGGTGTGCCCAGAGTACGCTAGGCAGTTCATCGACCCCATAGCCCCTTCGGCGAATTATTAAGCCGCTTCTTGAGGTCGACTAGGATATGGCAGTTTGCATTTTTGGCTTGGCCATTTGTCTGAGGGTGGCACACCGATGAGAAGCGTTGATGAACGCCGATGTCTTTTCAGAACTTTTGAATGTTTTTACCAGCAAACTGGGTCCCGTTGTCGGTGACGAGCACTTGCGGGATCCCGAATCGGCAGATGATGTTCCTACAGAAGAATTGTTGAGTTTGATGCTCGGTGATCGTGGCCAGGGGTTCTACCTCGATCCACTTTGTGAAGTAGTCGATGGCCACCACCAGAAATTTTCTTTGACCCGTTGCTTACGGGAAGGGGCCGACTAGGTCCATCCCCCACATAGCAAAGGGGGTCGGGCTGGACCGGGATTGGGGGTTGGCCAGGGGGAGCCTCTTCACCGAGAATCTTTGGCATGGGACACACCTCTAGACAAGATCCTGGGAGTCTTGCAGCATGGTAGCCTAATAGTACCCGTAATTTAGGGCCTTTTGGGCAAGCGACCTGCTCCCCATGTGGCACCTGCCGATCCCCTCGTGCAGTTCCTTCAGAGCGTACTTCGCCTCGTCGTGCGTTAGGCAACGGAGGTAGGGCTTATCGTCGGTTATTGTGTATGAGCGCTTGAAGAGCATCCCATTGATCAGGGTGAATCTTTCGGAGCGGACCCTGATCCTTCTTGCTTTGGCTCGGTCTGGAGGGAGCTCACCGTCCGAAAGGAATTTTCAAAAGGCATCATCTAGTTTCCTGGTTAGAGACCAATGGTGAGGCAGGAGGCTTCAGGGAGATCGATGCTGGGCTTGAGCAGGACGACGATCAGCACGGCGCAGTCGAGCCCTTCAAAGAATGACGAGGTGAGCTTCGTTAATGAATCTGCCTGGGCATTTGGTTCCCTTGGGATCCATTCTACAGAGTGGTATTCGAAAGATGCCAAGAGATGATGGACTACCACCAGGTATTGCACCATTCGAGCGTCGTGAGCTTCGTGCTCCTCGGTGATCTGGTTGACCATGAGCTGGAAATCGTTAAAGGCCTTGATGTGTCTGGATCCGATGTTGTGTGCCAGGGTCTGCCCCATGATCATAGCTTCATACTCCGCTTCGTTGTTCGAAGCCAGAAAATTCAGTCGGAGAGAATACTGAAGGACGAAATTATCGGCACCCTTCAGAATGACGCCTGCTCCGCTTCCTCCCTCGCAAGATGAGCCATCGACGTAAACCTCCTACATCGGGTCGGTCTCCCGAATGTTGGATGGCTCGAAAATAGTGCATTCGATGATGAATTTGGCAAGGGCCTACCCTTTGATGGCTGTCCTGGGTTGGTAGCTGACGTCGTACTGACTCAGCTCGATCGAGCACTTCACCAAGCGAACGAAAGTTTTAGGTTTGTGAAGGACGGCTTTGAGAGGCTGGTCCGTGAGGACCTGAATGGAGTGGGCTTGGAAAAAAGGGCAAAGCTTTCGTGCAGCCATCACAAGTGCATAGGCCACCTTCTCCATTTTAGTGTACCTGGTCTCCGAAAGCAAGACTTTGCTCACGTAGTATAGAGGCTTCTGGATGTCGTCCTCTTTCCGAACGAGAACGACACTGAGGGCGCTCTCCGAGGCTGAGAGATATGGTTGTAGTGGTTCGCCCGGTTCGGGTTTACTCAGGAGTGGAGGGTTGGCAAGATAGGACTTCAACTGTTCAAATGCCTGTTGCTGGGTGTCCCCCCACTCGAAGCCTTTGGCTCCTCGGAGAGCCTTGAAGAAGGGGCGTGACTTCTCCCCGAATTTCGAGAGGAAGTGGCCGATGGTCGCCAACCTCCTTGTTAGGCACTGCTCTTTAACATTTCTGGGAGGGGCCATATCGATAATGGCCTAGATCTTCTCGGGGTTCGCCTTTATGCCGCGCTGACTGACGACGAACCTGAGGAATTTTTCAGAGGAGACGCCGAAGGCACACTTGGCAGGATTGAGCCTCATGTCATGTGATCGGAGGATGCCAAATGCTTCTTTAAGGTCGTTCACATGGTCCTAACCTCGCCAGCTTTTGACGAGCATGTTGTCGAAGTACATCTCCATGTTGCGACCGATCTGGTCTTTGAAGACCCGGTTGACGAGCCTCTGGTAGGTGGCTCCGGCATTCTTGAGCCCGAAGGGCATAACCCGGTAACAATACAAACCTTGGTCGGTTACGAAAGACGTCTTGGCGATGTCAGGGAAAACATGCGGATTTGGTTATAGCCTGAAAAGGCATCCATGAATGTCAGTAGCTCATGACCCGATGTTGCGTCGATTAAGGCATGGATGCTTGGGAGAGGGAAAGAGTCTTTTGGGCATGCTTTGTTAAAGTATGTGAAAGTATGCAAATCCTCCAGTTTCCGCTGGCCTTCTTCACCATAACAACGTTGGCCAGCCACTCCGAGTAGCTGACCTCCTGAATGAACCGAGCGGACAACAATTTGTCCACCTCAACCTTTAGGGCTTGTTGTCTCTCCGGAGCGAACTTGCGCCGCTTCTGATGAATGGGCTTGGAGCCTGGGGCGACACTCAGTCAATGCATGATCAGATCTTCTGAAATCCCAGGCATGTCGGATGGGTCTAGGCAAAGAGGTCGATGTTGCTGCGGACGAAATCAATTAGGCCCTGCTTCAAGTCTGGGGACAAGGTGCGGCTCACACAGAAATGTTTGGATTTGTCATCTGTCTCGAACAAGACTTCTTCCAGCTCGTCCGCCGGTTCTAATTCCGGGTGGTCTCTCTCAGGAGGGAGCTCAACCGTGTCGAGGGAAAATACCCCGCCCCCGACCGCAGTCATGTAGCATGAACGGGCCGACTCCTGGTTGACTCAGACGACCCCGACCTCGAGGTCGGTGGGGAACTTCAGTTTCAGATGGTAGGCCGAGGGGATGGCCTGGAACGAACAGAGCCCGTGTCGGCCGAGGATGGTGTTGTATGCTACCTTGACATTGACCACCATGAAATTCATCGACTCAGTTCGAAGGATGGGGGTCGTGCTTGTAGTTACATCTAGTGTCATAATCCCTTCAATTTGTATGTGGACACCCGAAAATCCGTGAAGGATGTAACCGGCTAGCATGAGTTTTTCTCGGAGGAGTTTGAGGTTCTCAAATGCTTCCAAGAACAGGATATTAACCGAGCTGTCGTTGTCCACCAGGATACGGTGGACCTCAAAGTTGGCCATGACAAGGCTGATGACGAGGGCATTGCAGTGCGGAAGCCGGACACCTTCGAAGTCTTTCTCAGAGAAGGAGATTGCCCGCTGCTGAACCCGAGGGGAGAGATGGTCCCGAACAGAGCTGACCTCTCGGACGAAGGCCTTGCAAAAGGTATTGGATTCCCCTCCTATGGGTCCGCCATGGACGCAATGCAGGATAGCCTATCCCCCTGTCTCCTCGGTTTCGGGGTCCCGCTCGAGCCGCAGACTGACTGTCCGGGGAGGAGGCTAAGGCCTTGGGTTCCTCGGCTCTCTGCGGTCTTTGGGATTGGCCCGGGTGACTCCCTCAGGTACCCTCGTTGGATGAGGGCTTTGATCTCGTCTTTGAGGGCTCGACAATGATCTGTATCGTGGCCGGTGTCTTGGTGAAAGCGGCAGTAGAACCTTTGTTCTTTGGGACTGGTTGGAACCCTGGTCATCCGCACGGTTGGGATGTGGAGGGTCTAAATGCCTTGCCGAGGTAACGGCCCTTCTGGCTTTGGGAGACATGGAGGAGCTCGGACGCGAGGTGACGTCCCTGACCGGGCTCGGTCTGGCAACTGTACTAAGAGAAAGGCTTCCCACAGACGGTGCCAACCTGATGCAGTTTGTTTTTGGGGTGTGGGGACAATATGTGTGAGTTCTTGTAATTTGTGAAATGGAAACCGTAGTACTAGCGTCGGTCCGATCGCGAGGAGCGGGAGTGACTCGGAAGTAGGAACGGAGAGGTAGAGGCCGGGTGCTCGGCTCAGATCCAGCAGCTCGGCTCGAGTCCGGCAGCTCGGCTCGGCTCGGTCTTCTGTAACTGTACACTGCGTAGAAACACCGGGAGAAGTCCCGGCGACAGGCCCTCCGAGGATCTAGTCAATCACTGAGAAAGAAACTGGACAGCTAGGGTTCAGGTGGGGAGAGATTGATTACCTTCTGCAGTGAGGAGGGGATCTGGTATTTATAGACAGAGGCAAACGGGTCTGGAACCTTAGCGGGCCTGGTCGGACCTGTTTGCTTGTGGGCCTGAGGCGGTATGGACCTGTTGGACTTCTGTTGACCTGATGATCAGGGAAGAGCGGGATTTGAGGAGATCTGACGGCCCAGGAGGGACCACGTTATCTAACCCATATCATCTTACATGTTTACACAATCAATTTCTTGCATGTTTTGCTTGAGAGGAATCTAACACCTATTTGGTTGGAATCAATGGGATACATGATTAATATGAATAGAAAGGCCTATAGGACTCAAAAGAGTTTATTCGATAATATATTTCAATCATATGTTTTGGTATATAGTCAGGCGACAGGGCACTTTACACAAATTTCTTGAAAAAGAATATGTGCAGACTGATCGAAGAAGACTTCAAGTTGGTTAGGGAATTCGTGGAGTTTCTTTCAAGCAGTAAGGGTTTGTTTGGTTCGGGAAAAATTCATTGTTCAGACAGTACTTGAGGTTTTGTTTAGCAAAGCAATGAAGATGAATAAACCGAAAAAGTTTGCTAGATTAGCAATCTCAAATTCTCCTCAAGTACAATACTTACCACCGTTTGTTTCTTCCTATATAATCCCATCCAGTATCAGCTAGGTTTTTTGTTTTCTAATTTTATAAGTATACCTGAACTCAAAAATTTTCTCCAAAATCAAATGGGTAAAATATAACAACAATTAAATAGAAAAAAACAAGTAACATAAGAAAGACATAGTCAAGAAGGTGGCAAAATGTGTGGACGGTATGCTCGTGGCATACAAAATCTGTCACTAAAATATTTGGGCTTGCCAGTCAGAAGCGGGAATCTCAAAATGGTGGACTGGAATGAGCTCATTAAGAAAATCACTAATAGAAGAAAATCACTAATAGGCTTGAAGGATGGAAGGGGAAAATGCTTTCGTTTGGTGGACACTTGGTTATGCTCAATTCTGTGATCAACTCAATACCGTTATACTTTTCATTGTTCTTCGAGATACCGGTTTGGGCTACTAAAAAGATCGATAGGCTTAGACAACGCTTCCTCTAGAATGGGAATGGGCAGATGGAAAAGAGTACTCGCTTATCAAGTGGGGGTTGGTATGTAGATGAAAGGAGTTCGGAGGTTTGGGGGGTTATTAATCTTCGACAAATGAACCAAGCTGTATTGTAAAAATGGTGGTGGAAACTTAACTTATGTAAGGAGACTAAGTGGGAAACGCTAGTTAAATCCGCATACCTCAGAAATGGTAGCATGCATCGAAAGCAAACGAATATTGCGTCCATGTCCAGCTCCTGGCGAGGAGTGTCACGCACAAAGGACCTATTCTTGGCTGGAGATTCTATTGCTATTGGAAACGGAGCAGACAACTGCGATAGGTGGTGCGGTCTCATTTATCTAAAAAGACCCGGTGGTCTATAAATACACAACGGACAAAACAATTAGGCGGTGAGATAGTGGAGGAATGTCGTCTGGAAGCCAAGATTGATGAGACAACTGAGCAGGGAGGTGCCTGACCAGAAAAGGAAATTCAATCAATTCTTGCAAGACTGGAAGCCCATGAGAGAGGAGCACCCAGATAAGATCATTTGGGAGAACGGAAATAGTGGAAATTTCTCAGTGAAATCGGCGTACACATTAATCAATGATGGGGGTGTGCGGGTACACGACCCGGTTTGGAAGGTAAAAGTCTTGCTGAATGTTCTTGCTTTCAGCTAGTGGGCCATTCGAAATGAGGTTCTCACTAGGGATAACTTGAAGAGGCACAAGTGGCACAGACTGTGGGAGTGTGTCATGTGTGATCATGATGGGGAAACGGTGGACCACCTGTTTATGAAGTGTCGGTATGTTTTACCACTCTAGGAGGAACAATTGCATAGAATCTGTGTATCTACACCTCGGGATCTCTTCATTTTGTATGGAGATCTTGGGGGGAGGTAAGTGTTTGCAGGCGCGACATTACATTTGGGGAATTGAGGTAGCAGCCTCCTTTTGGGGAATATGGTTATAAATGAATAATATAATTTTTAGACCCACACACAATTATCTCATACACCAACAACTTGCAACTGTGATAAACTATAATGTTCTATTTTGGGCACATGCGGTAGGTACAAAAGCGAAGAAGAAGATTAAGGAGATGTATTCTGATATTACTACTTCCACATACGAGGCAGAGCCTGAGGATAGGGTGGGGTAACAGAATGTCTAGTGATCAGCATGCGATGGCAAATGGCCACTTACTTTGGGAGATGATATTTTTAAGGGCTTTTGGGGCTTTCTGCTCGGACGGGTTATTCTGTATTTATAGGTAGTTTTTAGTTTGTATTTTGCGCATGGAACCTTTTTGTATAGGGGTAGGTTCCAATTTTTGGCGGATAATGAGTTTCATAATGCAGCTTGTTGGAATTCATAAATATCAAACTCCATATTTTGGTTGTATGTTTGGTTAAACGACTTATTACTAGGGTGGGTGGTGGGTTTCCCATCGTTAATGATTATAATAAAATTAAAAAAAAAGGTAGCAAAACTTCACTTGCTGGATTGCAAGATTAATTAGGCAGTAATTTTGTAGCCAATTCCCTCTCTACAGCCTTCTTAAGAAAGCTCTGTTCTGCAACCACTATCTGCACTGGTAGAAATCCGATGCCATTCGCCACACCTCCCTCGTCTCTGCCTTGAACTCCTCAAAATCAACACTTCCATTCCCATCGTGGTCGAAACGAGCGTAGAGTCCTTGGTATATCCCATCAAGCTCTTCTTGGGTCAACCTAGTTTCATCAATGCCGAAATGAGTCTCCATAACCCTCAAACATCTCAGAATATAATAGAATCCTATAATCGTTGGTGACAAGACAGGTGAACCGATCTTTAATTGAGCTGTAAAGGCCTATTTTCCTTCGCGAATTTGCGAATGGTTGCCCCATCAAGAATTTCCATGCTCATCTTCGCTTCCTCTAATCAAACACACTTTCCAATAGCGGAGGAAACAAGGAGGATTTCCTTGGATAAAATTAAGAAAAATATAATTACCTACAAAATATAATATAGAATAACATAGTTTATCGGCCTCAGAGTAGACGTATATTAGCACTGCATTAAAGGACTTAATGCCGTTCTCGTACGGCAATCCATGATAGCTTATTCAACATTGTAGTCACCTGTATTTTTAAATATTATTTTTAAAGGTTTATAAATGAATTAAAATGATTTTTGGGGATTGATATGGCTAAAAATGGGGTTAAATCGGAACCGTCCAGATTGGGCGCGAATCTTGAAGCTCGGGGTAAAATGGTAATTTCACATACAAGTGGATCCAAAGCGGGTACTGGATCTCCCTCGCACAGATCCAATAACCCACAAACGGATCCACACCAATTGGGTACGGGACCCGACCCGAGGCGAACCCAGACCAACAAGAGACAAATCAGGGCCACTGATTTGACCAAGTCAACAGGCCTGATTTACTCTCACCGGGAATCAGGGATTGGTTTCCTAAACAGACTGTGAGGATTTTACTCCTGGCAGTTACACAGAGAATCAAGTCCCTAATCACTTCCCTGGCGACTATAAATACCTCCCCTCTACCACTGTGACCAGGTAATGACTCTTTTTCCACCTTAAGCTCTTTCTTCAATCACCACTGGTTACTGACAAGAGCGTCGGAGGGTGCATCGCCGGAATCAACCCTGGTATCTCGCACTTCCTTGCAGGTTGCGGCAGGAATCGGAAGGCTTGGATCAGCTTTTCAGGTTTTCTCGAACTCACAAATCTTATCTGTTTACCCCCACACCAAAATCAGCGGTAACAGATTGGCGCCATCTGTGGGAATAGCCACACAAACAGCCTCAGCCTCTTCCTTGTCGTCCTCTCCAACCATGCCTCCAAAGAAGGTCAGACTTAGAGGGTCCAACCGCGGGCCCAATCCCGCCGATCCTACAGAGGAAGTCCCTGTCAATCCTATTCCACAGCCCGAACTTCCTCCACCGGCCCAGCAGGGCCAACCTCCTCTTCCCAAACAGCAACCCCCCAATGGCCCTTCCGGTCATAACGGTCGGAGGCAGAAGCAGCTCCTCAACCCGGACCATGTTTCGGTTCATAATGAATCCTCGGATTCAATGGCTTCTCATCACCCCGACCTCTGCAACACAGTCCTAAACCGCCAAAAAGATGAGGACCTTCGCACCCACCTTGATGAGAGGCGGGCCCGAGAGGGAGCCTCCCGCCAGCATCATGGTGAGCGGTCGCCTCACCGCCGAGACGGCAGAAGGTCTCCGGATCGAAGGGGCCGAGCGGCATCTCCCGAGCGCCGAAGGAGGAGGCCGCATTCCCCCGCGGATCGGTATCATCCGAGGAACAATGAGGCACCTATCACTCGTGCCGAGTTCCTGCAATTTTGGGAGACCGTGCTGCAGGCCCTTAACCTTTGCCCCAACAACCAAAATGCCCAGAGGGTTCCAACACCCCCGAGGGTTCCCAGTCCTCGCCGCCGATCCAGAAGTCCTCTCCCGGCTCCCAGTCGCCAGTAGCAGCACTATAGTCCCCGCCGATCCCAGGACTACCGGCGCCGCAGTCCTCGCTCCCCTTCCTACGAAGAAGAATCCAGGGGATCATTTGATTATCAGCGGAGGGACGATGCCCTCAACCGCCGTCTCCATGAGGTGGAAAGGCGCATCGGGCGCATGGACAGAGAGGAGGAGTCCAGAGCAGGGACCGTCCGTCCCAGCAGACCTCCCTTCTCTCGGACGATCATGGAGGCCCCCATACCGAGGGGTTTCAAACCTCCGCAGTTTGAAACGTACTCAGGGGAGTCTGACCCAGTTGATCACGTCCAAAGCTTCAAAACTTTAATGCTGATCCATCAAGCTTCCGGCACCATGCTCTGCAAGACCTTCCCCGCCACCCTCAGGGGGTCGGCTCGGGAACGGTACTCTAGGCTCGCCCCCTCTTCCATCTTCTCGTTCGAGCAGTTCGAAACGCTGTTCATAACTCACTTTGTGAGTAGCAGGCGAGCCGAGAAGACGAGCCTCTCCCTACTCAACCTGCGGTAAGAAAGGGGAGAGAAGCTGAGGGACTACGTGAAGAGATTCACCACAGAAGTCAGGTCTATCGCCTCCTTAGACCAGTCAGTGGCAACTGTTGCGTTCCAGTCGAACGTCCTCAACTCCAACCTCCGGTCGTCCCTCGCCAAGAAGCCCCCGCACAACTTCGCCGACCTTCTCCTAAGGTGCGAGAAGTATATCTGGGCGGAAGAAGCCGAGTGCCTCCCGAACTTCGGAGGATCGGCCTCCGGATCGAAGAGGAAGGCGACAGAGGAGGAGGGGTCGAAGAAGATGCAGAAGGACAACGGCGGTCAGCGCCGCCCTCCCCTAGGTTCGAGAAGTTCACTCCCCTCACCACCAATGTCTCCACCATCCTGATGGAAGTGGAGAAGGAAGGGGTCATCCCTCCAGCTCCGAGGATGAACACCCCGGCTAAGAGAAGGAACAAGGAGAAATTTTGCCGTTACCACCGGGACCACGGCCATGACACCAACGACTGCCGGGCATTGAAAAATGAAATAGAGGCCCTCATCCAGAGGGGGCAATTGGCCAAATTTGTAAAGACAAACGATCGGGCGGATCGCAGCACTCCTCCGCCTCGGGGGGCTAACAAGCGCTCCGAACGGCACGAGGAGACGCCCGAGTTTGAGGAATAACGGGTCCTGCACCTCATCCAGGGAGGGCCTATGGGGGGCTCCTCCAACTCCTCTCGGAAGGCCTTCGTCCGAGAGGTCAACTCAGTTCACAGCGCCCCTCCTCCCAAAGGCCTCGGAGTCCCGGTGACTTTCTCCGATGAAGACCTCGAGGGGGTCCGAACTCCCCACTGCGACGCCCTCGTCATCGACCTTCGCATGGAAAACTTCAAGGTGCAGAGGGTCCTGGTAGATAACGGGAGCTCGGTGAACATCCTCTTCCTCTCGGCCTTCCGAGGCTTGCAGCTGTCTCGGGACCGTCTCAAGCCGGCCGGTTACACACTCCACGGGTTCACGGGGGTCCCAGTAACTGTCGAAGGAGTGATAACCCTAGACGTAACTGCTGGAAAGACCCCTACTACCCGGACCGAGCAGATGGACTTCATGGTTGTCGACGTCCCGACCGCGTATAATGTCATTCTAGGCCGACCCGGCCTAGCTGCTCTGGAGGCTGTCTCCTCAGCGTACCACCTTAAAATGAAGTTCCCCACTAGTTCGGGAGTAGGGGAAGTCAGGGGAAGCCAAGAGACGGCTCGGAAGTGCTACATGACTTCCACTGGGGGACCGGTGCTCTCCCTTGAAACACTAGAAATCCCTGAGCCGAAAACCCGACCCACGTCCGAGCCGGCGGACGAGCTGGAAGAAGTGTTCTTCTCAGACGAGGACCCGAGCCGGAAGTTTCTCATCAGCAAGTCCTTACCGACTGCGCTGTAATCCGACTTGGTTAAATGCGTCCGGGATAACCGCGACCTGTTTGCTTGGTCAGCCGTGGATATGCCCGGCATCTCCGAGGAGTTGCTAGTCCACCGCCTAAGTGTCGAACCGGGGTGCAAACCGGTTCAGCAGAAGAGACGAAAATTCGCTCCCGAGCGACAGCAGGCCATCAAGGAGGAGGTGGATAAACTTTTGAAGGCTAAGTTCATACAGGAGGTAAACTACCCCGAGTGGCTCTCCAATGTTGTAATGGTCAAGAAGTCCAACGACTCTTGGAGAATATGCATCGACTTCACCGACCTGAATAAGGCGTGTCCGAAGGACCCATTCCCTCTTCCGAACATCGACACCCTCATTGATGCCACCTCGGGCCATGATCTCCTCAACTTCATGGATGCCTTCTCCGGCTATAATCAGATCCGAATGTTCCCTCCGGACATTCCGAAG
Source organism: Hemerocallis citrina (assembly GCA_017893485.1). NCBI lineage: Eukaryota > Viridiplantae > Streptophyta > Magnoliopsida > Asparagales > Asphodelaceae > Hemerocallis > Hemerocallis citrina. The sequence continues at coordinate 659,975 of JACEHZ010000159.1, read as the reverse complement.
ACCTCCTTCATCACCGATCAGGGCCTCTACTGCTACCGGGTCATGCCGTTCGGGTTGAAGAACGCGGGCGCCACCTACCAGCGCCTCGTCAACAAGGTCTTCCAGAGCCAGATAGGCCGGAACATGGAGGTGTACGTTGACGACATGCTCGTCAAGAGCATCCGAGGCACTGACCACGTGGCCGACCTCCAGGAGGCATTCGGCATGTTGAAAAGGCACAGCATGCGGCTGAACCCGAACAAGTGTGCGTTCGGGGTCTCTTCGGGAAAGTTCCTCGGCTTCATGGTGAGCTAGCGAGGGATCGAAGCCAATCCCGAGAAGACCAAGGCCATATTGGACATGGCCCCGCCCCGAAACGTCAAGGAGGTGCAGAAGCTAACGGGTCGGCTCGCTGCTATCGGCCGGTTCCTCTCGAAGTCTGGGGAAAAGTGCCTCCCCTTCTTCAAAGCACTCAGGGGGGCTAAGGGTTTTGAATGGGGCCAACCACAACAGGAATCGTTCGACCAACTGAAGGCCTACTTGGTAAACCCCCCTCTGCTCAGCAAACCTGTCCCGGGGGAAACCCTCTTCATCTACTTGGCTGCTTCCGAGCAGACCCTAAGTGCTGTTTTGGTGAGAGAGGAAGACCGGGCCCAAAGGCCCATCTACTACGTGAGCAAGGTGCTTCGGGACGCCGAGCTCCGCTATCCGAAGATAGAGAAGATGGCCTACGCCCTGGTCATGGCGGCGAGGAAGCTCCGGCCATACTTTCAATCCCACTCGGTCGTTGTCCTCACCGACCAACCCCTAAAGCAGATCCTCCACAAGCCTGAGACCTCGGGCCGGCTAATGAAGTGGTCTATAGAGCTGAGCCAGCATGACATCTCTTACCAGCCTCGGACAGCAATTAAAGCACAGGCCCTTGCCGACTTCATCGTAAAGTCCACCATCCCTGAAGTCAGCCACGTCCCGAATGGACCCCCCATTTGGACAGTCTTCGTGGACAGCTCCTCCTGTAACGAAGGAAGCGGCGCCGGTATCATCCTGAACGGCCCTGACGACTTCGTCCTCTAGTACGCGATCCGTATGAACTTCAAGGTCTCGAACAATGAGGCGGAGTACGAGGCACTCATTGCTGGTCTCGGACTTGCACGAAGTGCTGGGGCGTAGCGCCTCCGAATCCACAGCGATTCCCAGCTTATCGTGAACCAAGTCTTGGGTGAGTACGAGGCCCGAGACGAGCGGATGGCGAAGTACCTCGCTAAGGTCCGGGCCCTCATGAGCCGGTTCGAAGAGGCGCTCGTTCAACGAGTTCCTCGTGAGGAGAATTCGTTGGCCGATGCCCTCTCCAAGTTGGCCTCATCCTCCCTACAAGGTCTTGAACAGACCGTTCTGATTGAGGTCCTCTCTAGGCCGAGCATAGAAGACGAGACATCCGGCTCGGTGGAGTCGTTGCCGGTCATGTTGCAAGACAATTGGATGAAGCCGTTGGTGGAATTCTTGAGGGATGGGGTCCTGCCCGAGGATCCCAAAGAAGCACGCCGAGTCAGAACCCGGGCCGAGCGGTATGTCTTGATCGAGGGTATCTTATACAAACGCTCCTTCTCTCAAATAGATGGCCGACCATACCTGAGGTGCCTCTCTCCAGAGCAGGCCGACTATGCCCTACAAGAGCTCCACAAAGGCATCGGCAGGGCACATTCAGGATCCAGGTCCCTGGCCCAGAAAGCTTTGAATTATGGATACTTCTGGCCGACCCTCCTTCAAGACGCCGAGCGACACGTTCGGCAATGTAACTCTTGCCAGAGACACTCCAGCATCCGTCGCCTCCCTCAAGCCAACCTCGCCTCCCTATCAAGTCCTATCCCCTTCGCAATGTGGGGGATGGATTTACTAGGGCCTTTCCCTCCAGCTCCGGGTCAGTTCAAGTTCTTGGTCGTAGCCATCGACTACTTCTCGAAGTGGGTCGAGGCCGAGCCCCTCGCCACTATAACCAAGAACAAGGTGGTTCAATTCTTCTGGAAGAGCATCATCTGCAGATTCGGCGTCCCCCGTGTCCTCGTGACGGACAACGGGACCCAGTTCACTGGCGCAGCATTCCGAGCTCTGTGCGATGACCTTGCCATCCAGCAGTGCTTCTCGTCCGTCTCCTACCCTCAGTCGAACGGACAGACAGAAAACGCTAATCAGCAGATCCTCGCAGGCATCAAGAAAAGACTGGACAAATGTTTCAAAGGCTTATGGGTCGACCAACTCCCCAACGTCCTATGGAACTACCGCATGAGCAAGCGGACCCCCACAGGAGAGTCCCCGTTCAACCTCACCTACGGGTCCGAGGCGGTGATACCCCTCGAGGTCGGCATACCTTCCCCTCGCCTTGCAGCCTACAATGAGGAGCAGAACGCCAAGGACCTCAGAGCAGACTTAGATCTGGTGGATGAGCTGAGGGAAAGAGCGTCAATTCGGCAACAGAATTACCATAGAAGGGTCGAGTTGGCATACAACAAGAAGGTCTGACCCACCAACCTTAAGCAAGGGGATTTAGTCTTGAGAAAACTGGCCATATCCTTCCCCAATCAAAAGAGCAAGCTGGCTCCGAACTGGGAAGGGCCGTACAAGATTACAAGGGTAGTTCGGCCCGGAGCATATCGTCTGGAAGATCTAGAGGGCAGAGAGATTCCGAGGACCTGAAATGCCGACCACCTCCTGAAATACCAAGAAAGCGCCCCGGCGCCACTCTAAGTATCACAGGATATCGAGCCATTCCTCTCCTCTAACTTGTAATCTATTTTCATAAATTGTAATATGTAAAACGGTTCGCCGTCGATTATCAATGAAGAAAGCTCTTTCATACTTATAAATTTGCATGCCACTCTCCGCCCTTATCATCTGTTTTTTAAAATTTGATTTCAACCAATGGTTCGGAGTCCATGTCTGGCTCGACTCTACCTCCTCGGCTCGCCCCCGGACGAGCCAGAGGTAGATCGCCGTTCGGAACTGCTCCCATAACCGTTGAACTACACCGATGGTTCGGAATCCAACACTCGGCTCGACTTTACCTCCTCGGCTCACCCCCGGACGAGCCAGAGGTAGATCGCCGTTCGGAACTGCTCCCACAACCGTTGAACTACACCGATGGTTCGGAGTCCAACACTCGGCTCGACTTTACCTCCTCGGCTCGCCCCCGGACGAGCCAGAGGTAGATCGCCGTTCGGAACTGCTCCCACAACCGTTGAACTACACCGATGGTTCGGAGTCCAACACTCAGCTCGACTTTACCTCCTCGGCTCGCCTCCGGACGAGCCAGAGGTAGATCGCCGTTCGGAACTGCTCCCACAACCGTTGAACTACACCGATGGTTCGGAGTCCAACACTCGGCTCGACTTTACCTCCTCGGCTTGCCCCCGGACGAGCCAGAGGTAGATCGCCGTTCGGAACTGCTCCCACAACCGTTGAACTACACCGATGGTTCGGAGTCCAACACTCGGCTCGACTTTACCTCCTCGGCTCGCCCCCGGACGAGCCAGAGGTAGATCGCCGTTCGGAATTGCTCCCACAACCGTTGAACTACACCGATAGTCCCAGAGTCCAACACTTGGTTCGATTCCACTCCCCAAACTTGCTTCTCGGCGAGTTAGGAGTAGATCACCATTCGGAATCGCTCCCACAACCGTCGAACATTCGCTATGACCGGCGAACTTCACCATGGACTTCGCCAGAAGAGGGAGACGGAAGCCCTAAGACGGAGGGTCGGATCGCGTGGCCTCCGGTCGGACGCAGAGCAAGTGCCATTCCGATCCTGCAAACGGGAAAAACTCACTTTCTCCTCAACTTTCGCGTAGGATCCCGATCAGACGGCCAGGATCTTGCCAGCGAGGCTAGACGACAAGATAGCATTTTCTTGGGAACGGAGCCGTCTTGAGATTCATGCCAAAATCTAACAGCCCAGATCTTGTCAGCGCCGCTAACGACAAGATAGCGTTCCCATACAAACTGGCTCGCCTCGAGATTCTCGCCGACGGCACTATGCGCTCGGCTCGCAAACCTCGGCACGACCGACACACTTACAAGCGAGATAAATACGCAGAGCAACAAAGAAAATTTTATTAATAATCGGGACACAATACAAAGCAATCTTTCCATGGTTACAAAGTATTAGAAAACAAAAAATACAGCGCCGACCCATTACACTTGGTCCTCAAACAGAAATGTCTTCACTGATTTCTTCGGTCGCCAGTCCATCCACTTCAGCTGTTAGCTCCTCCGCCTCCTTCCGAAGCTTCGCCTCCACAGTCTGTAAGTGATGGATCTCGAAGAGCAAATCGTCCCGCTCGGCTAATATCTTCGACTGATTGTGCCGAATACACTGAACCTGAAGAGCATTGCTAAAAGCTGTCTGCGAGTCGTCGTCCTCCCTTACGGGGGTCGCCTCGATGATCCTACTCTCCAGACGTTGGATCTCGGCGTCTCGTTGGCCGAGGACGGACTGAAGGTGGGCCCGCTCGCTCTCAGCTCGACGTAACTCCAGCTCCACACCACGACGCCGCTCTCGGCACTTCGTCGAGCACGACTTCGTTGCCCCTGAGGTCACCTCGGCATCAGCTTCATTGTCCGAGTCGTTGGGATCGGTGTATTGGTCTGCCACCATGAGCTGAAAAGAAGGGAAAACGAACAGCAAAATTTCAATATACTTCCGAAGTCCAACACTTAAAGAATTTCCCAATCAAACTTTCAGATTCGTATTCAGATATAATAGTTCTACATACGACAAGACCGACTCTACAACAAAGTTTTGCAACAATCAGAAGAAACACAAAACGACATGATCAGGGTCTCTTCGGAAGGGGAACGCTTCGATTCAAGGAAACGCGAGGACGGCGAGGCCTCGCCTCCGAGCTCGATCCCAAACCAACGAAGCGTGACCCCCCTTCGCCACTGACCCTGACTGTGGCGCCGACCGAGGCGCCGCTCGACGACACGGCCACGCTACTCTGAGCATCGGCAGGGCTCCGCCTAGCCACAGGAAAACGTGTCGCGAGTTCATAAAAGGAAATCCCTCTCTCGCTCTCTTCGCGAGTGCACGATGTACTGCGGACGTTGGCCCTCTCCGGCAGGGGCTTGAGTGATGCGACCTCTTCCTCCAGTTCGATGATTCTGTCCCTCAAAGCGTCGTCCTTCGCCAACTTCTTCAAGCGAGGGAGCCTTGACGAGCCCGAGACGTTGGCACTGTCGGTTGCGAGCCGTCGGAAGTGGGTGACCTCGATCCCCTTATCTGTTGTGATCCTCCTAAGCCTGTCGACCTCGGCCAACAACTTCTTGCGCTCGGACGATGCCTTCTCCAGTTCGGAAGTTAGCTTCTCTTCTGCCGCCGAGCGTTCTTTCTTCGCTAACTCCAAGTGTTGGACCTCGGCCAGAATCTCGTCACTCTTCCGCTCGGCGACGGTAAGCTCTCTACGAAGCCGCTCGACCTCACCCTCGGGACAAGGAACTTGGGGTTGCTTCCGCAGTTGCTTCAACTCGCGAAGATGCCCCCTCACAGCTGCCTTCGTCTCCTCCAGCTTCAGGAACATGAGGAACCGCCTCTGTCGGCTATTCGAGAGCTCGCCCTTCGATATGGCCAGCTCCATACGAAGGTAGGTGACCTCCGTGATCGGACCGAACTTCACCTGAAAATCAGAGATAAATCCGAGACCCAACACTTGGAGAATTCTACGCCTATTCAAACATAAAATCCGAGACTCAACACTTGGATAAATTTTGGCCAAACGAACTGTTTTCATTCAAAACCAAGAAGAATGTTTTACAAGAGCGGTGGCCAGTCCGCAATTAGGCTTACAAAAAGAAACAAAACAATAAAAGACTAAAGAGGCAACCGAGTCAGGGGTTGACCTTTTTGTCATTCGGGTCCGTCGACCCCTCGGCCTTGTCCTCGTCCTCGCCTTCGTCTTCGTCCTCGTCCCCGCTCCCACTCTACTCCTCGGAGTCATCTTCCTCTTCTTCCTCCGCCTCGGTCTCGCCCGGGCCTTCGACACCGTCCGCCTGTCCATCGGGGCCGAGCATCCCCAGGGTAACCTCCTCCTCCCCCTCCACAGGGTCGTAGAAGCGGTAGGAGGACGTGTCGAAACCCGGATTCCGAGCAGCAACGTGGAGCAGTGCTCGGCCGTAGGCGTCCTCTATGTTCTTGTACATATGGAGCTCGGCCTCCTCCTGGACAGCCTTCTTCGCCTTTGCCACCTTGGACCGGTGCTTAGCCATAATCCTCTCGGCCCTCTTCCGAGCCCTCTCCGCCTCCGACCGAGCATTGGTCAGCTCCTCCCTCAGCTCGGCGTTCTCCTTCTCCGAGGCCTCGAGCTTGGCTGCCGTGTCCTTCGACAGCTGAATGGCGTCGGCCAACTGCTTCTCCAACTCCGCCGCTTCGGCAGCCCTTTTTGACGAGAGGAGCTGCTCGGCATCAAGCAACTTCGTGGCTTTGACGCGCTCCATTCTCTCCCGCTCATACTCCTGCTCCTTGCTCGCAAACTCCTCGAGCAAGTTGTTGAAGTGGCAGAGGGTCTGAAAAAAGAGCAAACTGTCAAGGTCCGAACGCAGGGACTTGGAAAAATCTCAGAAAAAGTTTCAGTGAGAAAGAGTCCGGTCCACTTACTGACATGGTGTTCCGAGCGATCTGCATCGTGGCATCTCCTGCTAGCCCGGTATTTAGGGCCGCTCGATCCTTTGGGGTCGGCAGGTGCCTCACCGCTTCCATGCAGATGTTACCGTCGCCCAAGAAGCCATCGACATTCATCACCTGCCAGTCAGGGACGAAGATCTGCTTGTGCCTCTCGGTCAAGATCTTCTCCGCCTCGGCAGTAAGGGGCGGAACAGGGAGAGACATCACCTCTTTCACGCCGAACGCATCGCTCGACGACCCGGCTGCAGCCCCCTCCACCATTGGTGCCGGCACACCAGAAACTGGAGGGTCGGTAGCCGCAGACTTTTCCTGCTCGGGGCCGGCCACCTGCGCGACGGCCTCCTCCGGGTCGCTTGTCTTCCCGACCGACAGTTTCTTCGGGGCTCGACCGCCCCGGGGCCCCACCGAAGGCCTCTTCTTCTTCGTCTCCTGCTCCGCCGCCCTGGCCTTCGCCATCAAAGCCCTATAGTCCATCTTCATGCACAAGCTGAATGAAAAAACTTAGAAAAACTTTCATGAACTTTAAGCAAAGAGTATAAATACCAGAAGCGTACTAGGGTCGATCGGACTGAGACCCCCTCGAAACAGAGCCTCCTCGGTAATATCTTTCCAACTTAGTGCTGGCAGGGCGAGGAGCTTCTTGTGGACCTCTGTTTCCTCGTCACTCAGCACCGGCTCCTTCTTGGCTCGCTTGGGCAGGCCATCCTTCGCCCAAACTATCGGTATCACCCACGGTGCGGGGGCTCGGATGATGAAATACTTCTCCTTCCAATGTTTGATCGAGTCCGGATTCTCGATCAATTTCACGCCCGTCCGCGGCGAAAGATAAAACCTTTGTTCGTTTCGGCTTGGCTGACAAGGTCGGTAGAGGCTTCGAAAAAGAAACATGCTCGGCTCGGCACCGACCTCTTGGCACCGGAGGACAAACACCATGACGTGCCTCCAGGTGTTCGGCATCAGCTGGGTGGGGCTCAAACCGTACCAGTTCAAGACATCAACTACGAACGGATGAAGGGGAAAGCGGAGTCCGGCGATGAGAGAGTCGACAGGAAAGATGCACACATCTGTCGAAGACTTCGTATTGGCTCGGAAGCCTGGCCCGGGGAGGAGCAGCCTGTAGCGCCCTGATTTTCTATACTGGGAAACCGTGACACGAGCCAAGATCTTTTCTTCAATTAGTCACAATACACAGAAAAAAAAGGAGAATTTAAAACTTTTTATTCAATACCCAATGTATTACAAGTCTGAACATTATACAACTGCAATACATTACGATAGAGTTACAATGTTACCTTTACATTTCCAAATATTACAACCTTCAACATCCTACATCAGAGTACAAGGAATGAAGAACAACACTTGGTAACTCTCACTTGAGTACTTCTCAACTAAATAGATAATCAATACATATACTGCAGCGGAACTAAACATAACAATGACTCCTTGCTTTCCTTGCCTTGAGTCCTCCTGAATCTCGCACCTGTACTTCTGCTATCCAGTACCTATGGAAGTGGGGACGTCAGTATTCACTGACGCTTAAAGGCTGATCATATAGCAGCGAATTTCCCAAACAATATACAAAATATAGCAATGGTGTTGTAGCGCCCCGATTTTCGACACTAGAAAACCGTGACACGAGCCAAGACCTTTGCTTCAATTAGTCACAATACACAGAAAAATAGGAGAATTTAAAACTTTTTATTCAATACACCAAGTGTTACAAGTCTGAATATTGTACAACTGTAATACCTTACAATAGAGTTACAATATTACCTTTACATTTCTAAGTATTACAATCTTCAACATCTTACATCAGAGTACCTCTCAACTAATACATAATCAATATGTATACTGCAGCGGAACTAAACATAACACTGACTCCTTGCTTCCCTTGCCTTGAGACCTTCTGAGTTTCGCCTTTGTACTTCGGCGATCCAGTACCTATGAAAGTGGGGACGTCAGTATTCACTGACGCTAAAAGGCTGATCATATAGCAGCGAATCTTCCAAACAATATACAGAATATAGCAATGGTGTTGGTGTAGTTTAAGTGTTCGTGAGTGCTATGACTAGACTCTAATGCGATATTTAAAATAGAACTAGGACACTTCCTATTCTAATGTCAGCAAGTTTCTGAAAGCAACATGCAGCCCATACTACATGCGACTCCATCTCAAGCCGTTTCTCCATATATAGGGATTGAACCCGCGTTTAAGAATTCTAATTGCACTCAACCTGTTCCTGACAACTACACGTGGCTAATGAGGTTGCAGATGTGGTCATGTGCCACTGTTGCATTTCGCCAGTGGTGTCTATGTTCGCCACTGCGACCCGGCCAACCGGACCTCTCTCAAAATAGACGAACCCAATGTATCGGGCGTCACAACAAAATCAAACTATAGGGTTTCGCAAGCGCAGGGTAGCACGAAGCCTACCCTGTGGCACCCTCTGGGGTCTAGCAAGCACAGGACTGCACAATGCATCCTGCGGCACCCCCAGCCACGGTACCTCAGGAATTAACAGCGCGAGATACGCAACCCGTGTCCTCAACTTGTGAGACGGCACCGTACGTATCCCTTTGACGGGAAGGTACAACCCAGTACACCACCTATGATCTGCCTCAAGGGACGAGTTAGTGTAAGGGGCCCCCTACCACTGACTCCTCCCTCCCGGCAAAAGTGTTTAAATAAACTGATCCTTGTAAGTCACTATCCTAATGATGTCCCTGACTCGAACAAACCTAGGGGTGACAACATTATAAACTCAACATGCTAGGCCTTAAATTAGGCTTCGCAAGATAACTCCACTAGGCCGCTCAACCTAGACTTACCAGAATCCCTCAGGACCCGGTTCGTGGCTCATCGACTTTGGCCGTGCGAATATACATGCACGTCGCTTCCCTAGACTTGCATTCCATCTATACTCCGGTCCTCGACTAACCTACCCTGGTTAAGATTCGACGGTACACAAGGAGTGACTCCTGCACAGTTCCTTAGGGTAAGAACATATGTCTTGATGGTCGATAGCCCTTAGGGTGGTAACATCACCCTAGACGAGCGCAACGAACTGTGTACTAGCTAACAAGCTATACACGAGTAACAACCACATACGAGCCAATAAGCTACGTATGAAACGATAACTACCTACGGGCCAGGTGGGCCTCGTAGGAGATAACCACGTACATACCAGCCAAATAAGCCGCGTATGAGACCAACAGCTACGCACGGGCCGGTCGTGCCGCGTGCGAGACAACCACCTACATACGAACCGACTAAGCTACGTATGAGACCCACAGCTACATACGGGCCAGTCGAGCCACGTACGAGCACAACCATGTGTAAACAACCATACAGGTAATCATCTCACAAGCAACCAAACGTGCTTCTAGCAAACTTGATCTCCTATTATTATAAGTAACAGAAGAGTCTACTAATATTCTATGGTCGGTATCTTACTAAGGAAGAATCCGAAGGCGACCTAACGGCCTTTATCGGACCAACTATCACTAGTGGTCTTCCCAATCCTTATTACCTCAACTTATAGCACCTTAAGTATAGCATACAACTACAAGCATCTCCCTACGACAATCTAATCGTATAACTTAACCACCATGATACTCCTATGTATGCAGGTGATTAATGCTTATGCTTACATCGAGCTCAAGCATGAAAATCACTTACGACCTAGACATGAAGTCTACTATAGTCAATCGTAGGTTTCGAATTGATCATGAAAACTTACTACTTATCCCGACTAATCCCCACAACCCAACTAGTATGACCAAGCAACACTCCAAGGCATAGTAGGTAGTGCTAACACTACTCCTACAACATTCTAAGCAAGTATTACTCTAGCATGGTATAGAACCAGACATAAATCACTACAACTAGCCATGGGTAGTTTCTTTATTCTAAGCATGAACATCATAGTATGGGTATCCTTAACTTAACATGATTAATAATTAGCATGATACCTACTTACTTAGCATGAGTCATGATCATCTACTAACATGGCATGAACAACACTTATCTAAGCATGGGTACCATGTAACCATGAGTATTCATATAACTTAGCATGGTATACAACTTACTCACAATCTAAACTAGCATGACATACAATTTACTTGCAATTAAGCTAGCAAGGCATAGATGGAACTAGCATGGTATATTACTTACCTACAATTTAACTTAGCATGGTGTATCACATACCTACAATTAACTAGCATGGTATGCAACTTTGCTACTATAATCCAAGCATGAATCTTTATTAAGCATAAATAACTACTAACCATGGTAGGAAATGCCTAGGATGAATCCTACAACATTCTAATCATAAATAAATTATTAAACATGATAAGGAACTTTAGGAATGAATCCTACAACGTTGTTAAGCACAAATGAGTGAATCTAAGCATGGTAGGAAACCCTAGAATTTGTCCCACAACATTCTAACATCATTAAGCATGCTAAATATTTTTAGAATCAATCCTACAACTAACTAAGCATGAAACATGGTAGGATATTTTGAGAAGAAATCCTACAACCTTGTTAAACATAAAGCATGATGGGATATGTTTTAGAAATAATCCTACAATTTTCTAAACATAAGCATGATAGAACTTCTTTAGAAAACATCCTACAACCTTTTAAGTCTAAAACATGATAGGAATATTTTTATAAACAATCCTACAACATTCTAAACATAAAGCATGATAGAACTTTTTTTTAGAAAACCTCCTACAACATTTTAAGTCTAAAACATGATAGGAATATTTTTATAAACAATCCCTACAACATTCTAAACATAAAGCATGATAGAACTTCTTTAGAAAACATCCTACAATATTTTAAGTATAAAAGCATGAATATGGCTTCTAATCATTTTTAGAAAAGATCCTACAACATTAGTAGCATAAAAATGGCTTCTAAACATTTTTAGAAAAGATCCTACAACATAAGTAGCATGAATATGGCTTCTAATCATTTTTAGAAAAGATCCTACAACATAAGTAGCATGAATATGGCTTCTAATCATTTTTAGAAATGATCCTACAACATGTGAAGCATGAATAAGGCTTCTAAATATTTTTAGAAGTGATCCTACAACATAAGTAGCATGAAAATGGCTTCTAAACATTTTTAGAAGTAATCCTACAATATTTGTAGCATGGAAATGGCTTCTAAACATTTTTAGAAGTAATCCTACAACATTTGTAGCATGGAAATGGCTTCTAAACATTTTTAGAAGTAATCCTACAACATTAGTAGCATAAAAATGGCTTCTAAACATTTTTAGAAGTAATCCTACAATATTAGTAGCATAAAAATGGCTTCTAAACATTTTTAGAAGTAATCCTACAATATTTTACTACTACTACTACTCCTATTTTAATCAAAACATATCACACAATTATCTACTACTACTACTACTCCATTCTTATCAAGAACACAACATACAACTTACTACTACTACTTCATTTTAATTAAGAACACAACAAACAACCTACTACTTTATGGACATAAAACATCTATAGTTTCTTACTACTATAACATACCATCGCTACTTTATTCAATCAACCATACTACTACTATCTTATTAATCAACATACTATTACTTCTTTATTAAATCAACATGCTACTACTACTACTACTTTATATTTTAGCTTACTACTACTTAGTTGCTTACTAATCTTTGTGATTACTAGTGATAAAGGAAAGATCATTTTTATCTTATTTTACTTTACAACTAGTAAATATGAAAGAAAAGATTTTATTTCTACAACTAGTGATTAAAAGAAAAGATCTTTTTAATAGTTACAACTAGTGATCAAATAAAAAGAGAAGATCTTTTTATTAGCTATAACTAGTGATTAAATAAAAAGAGAAGATCTTTTTATTAGCTATAACTAGTGATTAAATAAAAAGAGAAGATCTTTTTATTAGCTACAACTAGTGATCAAATAAAAAGAGAAGATCTTTTTATTAGCTATAACTAGTGATTAAATAAAAAAGAGAAGATCTTTTTAATTATTTCTACCACTAGTGTTTAACAAAGAAAAGATCTTTTTATTAGAACATATGCTTTTTATTAGTCCAATGTTCAATCAAAGTCCTACAACCCACAATGGTTGTAAAAGAATGTTCATATGCTATGTGTGTATTAAGTCCTACAACCAATAAGGGTTGTATGTCCAACATTATGCAATATGTGAATCTTTTGGTCCAATCACATACAAACAATAATCAAGTTTTGATCTTTGTAAGTTTAGTAGTTACTACTACTACTTTATTACTTTTATTTACTACAACATACACACACTCATTCATAAGAACAACCCCAAAAAAAACAAAACAAACAAGAAGGTAGAAGGAGAAGTCAAACAACAAAACAACAAACAAACAAACAAACAAACAAACAAAGAATCAAGGAGTGTGAAGAAACCCCCACCTTATTTTACTTTGTGGGAAGAACTTGCTAGCTACCTTCTCCTTCCATCCGATGCTTGGCACCGGGATGAGCTTCATCAGTTAGAAGAAGGAACCCACTTATGATCTTCGCTTTTAGGCCGGGCTTTGAAGGCCCCCTAAGCTTTTTAGAACTCTTCTATCACCCTACAAAACAAAACTCTCAAGTTATCTTTTTGTTCTCTCTTTCTTTTCCTTTCTTTCTTTCTTTCTTTCTTTTGTTTTTCTAAAATGAGAGAAGGAGGAGAAGGAAGGGGTATTTATAGGTGGAGGAGAAGGTGGATAGTGCAAATATGCACACACAAATTTTCACAAAACCCCTCCCACAATTTTGGGCCGGTCCATACCTTAGGGAGGTGGGGAGTGGTGGAGGTAGGATGTGGTGGAGGTGTGGTGTGGTGGAGAATTAGTCCTAGAAGAATTTCTCCTAATTTCTCTCATGCACAATTAGTCTAAGTTGAATGCTTATAAAACCCTAACAATCTAATAGGTTTGTCACAACAAACAAGTGTTGTCCAAAAATACACAACACACAATTTGTATGATGTACTAATCGACATACTACACGTATGTGCGCCTATATGTCTGAATACCGAAAATCTTCGCATAATCCGTATAAAATAATTTAATCTCGGAAATAATAATAAAATAAATTCTATTATTAGTTCGGAAGATCACGGTACCAATTTGATACCATACGGATGTATACTGACCGATATCTGGGTACAGATAATGTCTATGAGTAAACCGGGTGAAAATCACCAAAATATTCTAATTTTGGAATTAAAACAAAATAATAATAAAATAATAATAAAATAATAATTTATATACGGTAATATCCGTCCGGGATATTACAGGTGTTGGTGTAGTTTAAGTGTTCGTGAGTGCAAAAACATAGGGATTTGAACCCGCGTTATGAATTCTAATTGTACACAACCTGTTCCTGACATCTACACGTGGCTGATGAGGTTGCAGATGTGGTCAAGTCCCACTAATGCAGTTCGCCAGTGGTGTCTATGTTCGCCACTGCGACCCGGCTAACCGGACCTCTCTCAAAACAGACGAACCCAATGTATCGGGCGTTATTCCAAAATCAAACTATAGGGTTTCGCAAGCGCGGGGTGGCGCGAAGCCTACCCTGTGCCACCCTCTGGGGTTTCGCAAGCGCAGGGCTGCACAATGCATCCTGTGGCACCCCAGCCACGGTAGTTCAGGAATTAACAGCGCGAGATACGCAACCCGTGTCCTCAACTTGTGAGACGGCACCGTACGTATCCCTTTGACGGGAAGGTAGAACTAGGACGCCTCCTATTCTAATGTCAGCAAGTCTCCGAAAGCAACATGTAGCCCATACTACATGCGACTCCATCTCAAGCCATTTCTCCATATATAGGGATTGAACCCGCGTTAAGAATTCTAATTGTACACGACCTGTTCCTGACAATACTCCATGACTCTGTGAGGTTGCAGAAGGGGTCAAGTCCCCCCAATGCAGTCTGCTTATGGTGTCTCCGTTTTCCACTACTACCCGGCATGCCGGACCTCACTTGATCCCAGTATATCGGGCATCGTTCCAAAATCAAACTATAGGGTTTCGCAAGCGCAGGGTAGCACGAAGCCTACCCTGTGGCACCCTCTGGGGTATCGCAAGCGCAGGACTGCCCAAATGCATCCTGTGGCATCCCAGCCACAATATTTCAGGAATTAACAGAGCGAGATACGCAACCCGTGCTCCCAACTTGTGAGACGCCACCGTACGTATCCCTTTGACGGGAAGGTACAACCCGATGTCACCACCTAAGGCCTCCCTCAAGGGACAAGTTGGTCGTAAGGTGCCCCCTACAACCAACTCCTCTCTCTTCGGCAAGGGTCTGAGCAAAATGAGCTTTATAAGTCACTACCCTAATGATGTCCCTGACTCGACGATTCTAGGGACAATAATATTATAACATAACATGCTAGGCCTTAAATTAGGCTTCGCAAGACAACTCTACTAGGCTGCTCAACCTAGACTTACCAGAACCCCTCAGGATCCGGTTCGTGGCTCATCGATCCAAGACTTCGACCCTGCGAATATACATGCAAGTCGCTACCCTATTTCTTGATGGTCGATAGCCCTTAGGGTGGTAATATCACCCTAGATGAGCACAACGAACTGTGTACTAGCTAACAAGCTATACATGAGTAACAACCACATACGAGCCCAATAAGCTACGTATGAACAATAACTACCTACGAGCCAGGCGGCCCCGTAGGAGATAACCGCGTACATACCAGCCAAATAAGCCGCGTATGGGACCAACAGCTACGCACGGGCCGGTCGAGCCACGTACGAGACAACACCCTACATACGAGCCAAATAAACTACGTATGAGACCCACAGCTACATACGGGCCAGTCGAGCCACGTACGAGCACAACCGTGTGAAAACAACCATACAGGTAATCAATCCTAGAAGCAACCAAGCGTGCTTACTAGCAAACTCGATCTTCTATTATTAGAAGCAACAGAAGAATCTACTAATAGTCTATGGTCGGTATTCTACTAAGGAAGAACCGAAGGCGACATAACAGCCTTTATCAACTAACTATTACTAGTGGTCTTCCCAATCTTATTTCTTCGACCTATAGCACCTTAAGTATGGCACACAATTGCAAGCATCTTCCTACGACAATCTAATTATATAACACAACCACTCACCATGATACTCCTAAGTATGAATATGATTAAGTTTGTGCTTACATCGAGCTTAATCATGAAAATCACCACGACCTAGACATGAAGTCTACTATAGTCACGCATAGGTTATAATTTGAGCGTGAAAGCTTATTACTTAACATGACTAATCACCACAACCCAAGCATGGATATATAACTTAGTATGAACATGCAACATTCCAAGACATAGTAGGTCTTCTAACATTAACCCTACAACATTCTAAGCATGTATTTAAACTTTAACATGGTATACCTCATTCCTAGACATGGTATGCTACTTTCATCTTAACATATAGCATGGTGTACATTTTTCTTATAAGCATGTAAGTATGGATAAATTTATATATCATGATATCCACTTTCCTACAACTATCTAGGCATAGATAAATGAAACTAGCATGGTATACTACTTTCCCACTATCATCCAAGCATGAATCTTTATTAAGCATGAATAACTACTAAGCATGAATGTCTTACTAAGCATGGGTAACTACTAGTATAAACATACAACATTCCTAAGTATATATGTATATATATATACTTCTAACATGGTAAGTAGTTTTATCATGGATCCTACAACATTCTAGGCATAATTAATCTAAACATTGTAGGAAACTCTTAGATTGCATCCTACAACATTCTAAGCATAAATGAGTGGGTCTAAACATGGTAGGAAACTCTTAGATTGCATCCTACAACATTCTAAGCATAAATGAGTGGGTCTAAACATGGTAGGAAACTCTTAGATTGCATCCTACAACATTCTAAGCATAAATAGAATAATCTAAGCATGGTAGGAATTTTAGAATTAATCCTACAACATCCTAAGCATAAATAGGCTAATCTAAACATGGTAGGAACTTTAGAATTTGTCCTACAACATTCTAACATGAAATAGCATTCCTAAAATATGATGGTTAATTTTAGGAAGCATACTACAACATTTTAAGCTTAAAAATATGATAGGTAGTCGTAGAAAGAACCTACAACATATATGTCATTCCTACATATGATAGGCAATTTTAGAATTACTCCTCCAACATTCTAAACATCATTAAGTATGCTAGATATTTTTAGAGTGAATAAAGCATGATAGGATATTTTTAGAAATAATCCTACAACATTCTAAATATAAAGCATGATGGGATATTTTTATAAAACACCCTACAACATTCTAAACATAAAGCATGGTAGGATATTTTTAGAAATCATCCTATAACATTTCAAGTATGAAAGCATGATAGGATATTTTTAGAAATAGTCCTACAACATTCTAACATGATAGGATATTTATAGAAGAAATCCTACAACTAACTAAGCATGAAAACATGGTAGGATATTTTTTATTAGGCATCCTACAACATTTGAAGCATGGGTATTGCTTCTAAACATTTTTACAAGTGATCCTACAACATTTGAAGTGTGAATATTACTTCTAAATATTTTTTAGAAGTGATCCTACAACATTTGAAGCATGAATATTACTTCTAGATATTTTTAGAAGTGATCCTACAACATTTTACTACTACTACTACTCCTATTTTAATCAAAACATAATACACAATTATCTACTACTACTACTACTTCATTCTTATCAAGAACATAACATACAACTTACTACTACTACTACTTTATGGACATAAAACATCTATAATTACTTACTACCACTTCTTCCTTTAATCAACATACTCCTACTTTATTTAACCAACCATACTACTACTACCTTATTAATCAACATACTATTACTACTTTACTTAATCAACATGCTACTACTACCTCATTTAATCACCTACTACTACTTTATATTTAATCAACATGCTACTACTTAGTTGCTTACTAGTCTTTATTATTACTAGTGATAAAAGAAAAGATCATTTTTATCTTACTTTACTCTACAACTAGTAAATATGAAAGAAAAAGATCTTTTTTCATTTATTTCTATAACTAGTGATTAAAAAGAAAAGATCTTTTTAATAGCTACAACTAGTGATTAATAAAAAGAGAAGATCTTTTTAATTTACAACTAGTGATCAATAAAAGAAAAGATCTTTTTAATCTACAACTAGTGATTAATAAAAAGAGAAGATCTTTTTAATCTACAACTAGTGAT
The DNA here is from genome assembly GCA_017893485.1 of Hemerocallis citrina. Lineage (NCBI taxonomy): Eukaryota > Viridiplantae > Streptophyta > Magnoliopsida > Asparagales > Asphodelaceae > Hemerocallis > Hemerocallis citrina. The sequence continues at coordinate 642,036 of JACEHZ010000159.1, read as the reverse complement.
CAATAAAAAGAAAAGATCTTTTTAATCTACAACTAGTGATTAATAAAAAGAGAAGATCTTTTTAATCTAAAACTAGTGATTAATAAAAGAGAAGATCTTTTTAATCTAAGAAAGAAAATACAATAAAACATATGCTCATTATTATTAGTCCAAGTTTAATCAAAGTCCTACAACCCACAATGGTTGTAAAATGTTCATATGCTTATGTGTATTAAGTCCTACAAGTCCTACAACCCCCAATCGGTTGTATGTTCAAGATCATATGCAATATGTGAATTTTTAGTCCAATAACATACAAAACAACAACTACAATAATAAAGATGTGATCTTTATATGTTAGTAGTCACTACTATTACTTTCTTTCTTTTATTTACCACAACATACAACACACTCATTCACAAGAACGAACCCAAAAAACAAAACAAAACAAGAAGGTAGGAGAAGAAGTCAAACAACAAAACAAACAAACAAACAAACAAACAATCAACCAAAGAAGCATGAAGAAACCCCTACCTTATTTTACTTGTAGGAAGAACTTGCTAGTAAAACTTCTCCTTCCCCTAAGCTTTTAGAAAGCTTCTAACACCCTACAAAACAAAACTCTCAAGTTAGCCTTTGTTCTCTCTTTCTTTTCCTTTCTTTCTTTCTTTCTTTTGATCTTTCTAAAATGAGAGAAGGAGGAGAAGGAGGGTATTTATAGGAGGAGAGAAGGGTGGAAAGTGTAAATGGGCACACACACTCTTGCAAAAACCCCCTCCAATGAAATGGGGGCCGGCCTCACCTAGGGGAGAAGGGGGAATGTGGGGGAGGTGTTATGTGAGGGGAGGTTGATGTGGAGGAGAAGTTTTCTAGAAGAATTTTTAATCCCTTATGTCTTTGTAACCCTAGATTTAACCTCCTAATCATACCCTAACCATCCCTACTAGGTTTGGTCATAGCAAAATAAGTGTTGTCCAAAATACACAACACACAATTCGTATAATGCACTAATCGACATACTACTCGTACGTGCGCATATATGTCCGTATACCGAAAATCTTCGCATAATCCGCATAAAAATAATTAAATCTCGAAAATAATAATAAAATAAATTTTATTATTAGTTCGGAAGATCACGGTATCAATTTGATACAATACGGATGTATACTGACTGATATCTGGGTACAGATGATGTCTATGAATAAACCGGGTGAAAATCGCCAAAATATTCTAATTTTGGAATTAAAACAAAATAATAATAAAATAATAATAAAATAATAATTTATATACGGTAATATCCGTCCGGGATATTACACAGCCCGTACTCGGTAGGGATCCGGAATCCCTTACGGATCAGATGTAGATCGGCCTCCGTAAGAGACGAGATGGTATGGTCCACCTCGGACAGCTCTCTCGGTTCATTCTCCTCCACCGATTTGGCCGTGCCTTGGGCCACCTTCTCCAAGATATCCTCGGCGTAGTCCCGAACGCCTCCCACGCTCGACAGAGCAATAGGCTGCCGACCGAACGCCCCCACCGTCTTCGGCGTCTCGACGATCGTGACCACCGCTTTACCCTTATGAGACGCCGCCGCGACCTCCTGAGGTGGTTCGGCTACCTCACCCTCTCTGTCCGGCCAAACGACACTCTGATCGGTCGGCTCCACTACCTCCTTTCCTTTGCCCGCTCGGTCTACGGCTTGCTCCGAGGCGGGGGTCTCATCCGAGGAAGTAATCTTAACCATTTTCTAAAGAAAGGGGAAGGAGACTGACCTTGAAGTGACAGCTACGGTCAGAAAAGTTCACCGGAGACAAATAACGCCTTGCCGCGACAGCTAGCACCACCACCAAGGAGCTCAAAACTTCGAAGGTGAAAGTAAAAACTGGAGAGAGAGAGTAAAAGTGAATAATGAGACTTGGATTAAGGGGGGTGAAGATTTATAGTAAAAAAGGAACGTCCCTTGGACTTCCAAACGAAGGAGCGCGACTCTTGGGCCGCTCTCGAAACGTTGCGAAGGCCCAACACAACTCTGTCTTCTTCACCAAGTCAACTAGCTCGGCACAACGGGATCTGAATCCGAACTACACGCAATCCGAGTCCGCTTGCAAAGAGTCCGGTCGGCCGCCGAGCAAGTACCATTCCGAGCTTGCAAACGGAGAAAACTCTCTTTCTCCTCAACTTTCGCGTAAAATCTCGATCAGACGGCCCAGATCTCGCCAAGGACACTAGACGACAAGATAGTGTTTTCTTGAGAAATGTGCCCGTCTCGAGATGCGCGTCGCCATCCAACGGTTCAGATTGCGTCAGGTCGCTCGGATTGTCTACACTTGCTCCATGTCATCCGACGGATCCGGTTGCGCCACGTCGCTCGGATAATCGAACCCTCGGACGTCCCACCTCTGTCTGAAGAAACCAGAAAAAATTTAGATTCTAAGTTTTAAGGCACCGCCCTCGGCGAGCCCCCCAGGCCCCAGGTCTCGGTCGGTATTCCGACCGACCCACGGGGCCCGGTCAAAAGCAGATCGGCACTCCCCCCATCTCTAACTCCTTCGGGCTGACATCCATCGGAAGCCGTCAGCCCGGAAGGAAGACAGAGATGGGAAGAGACCCATCATTCCGAAGTTGCTGCAATCCCTCGGATCCAAACCCGGGTCATCACCTCTTCTACCGTGATCTTCCCCGACCCTGACACCCGCATTGGGGCAGTCAGAATCGGGAGAAACCACAGTGGAAGAACGACCACCCGTCCTCCCGAAGCAAAAATCATCCCTCGGTTTCGGACTTGGGTCATCACCTCTTCTACCATGACCTTCCCCGACCCTGACACCCACATCGGAGCACTCAGAATCGGGAGAAGATCATGGTGGAAGAACGACCACCCGTCCTACCGAGGCACATCGCCCCTCAGATCTGGACTTCGGCAGTCAACCCTTCTGCCAATATCTCCCCTGACCCTGACACCTCCACCCGGGCCGTCAGAATCAGGAGAAGATTTTGGCGGAAGAGCGACCCCCCGTCCTTCCGAAACAAATTGCCCCTCGGTTCCGGACTTGGGTCATCACCTCTTCTACCATGACCTTCCCCGACCCTGACACCCACATCGGAGCACTCAGAATCTGGAGAAGATCATGGTGGAAGAACGACAACCCGTCCTACCGAGGCACATCGCCCCTCGGATCTGGACTTCGGCAGTCAACCCTTCTGCCAAGATCTCCCCGGACCCTGACACCTCCACCCTGGCCGTCAGAGTCAGGAGAAGATCTTGGCGGAAGAGCGACCCCCCGTCCTTCCGAAACACATGGTCCCTCAAATCCGGACTTTGATCATCACTTCTTCCACCATGATCTCCCCCGACCCTGACATCCACTTCGGTGCCGTCAGAGTCAGGAGAAGACCATGGTGGAAGAACGACCACCCGTCCTTCTGAAGAGCAACCACCTGAAGCAGATGCCTCCGAGGGCTAAAACTCTACATTGTTGCTGATATGGCTAAAAATGGGGGTTAATCGGAACCGTCCAAATCGGGCACGAATCTTGAAGCCCAGGGGTAAAACGGTGATTTCACCTACAAATAGGGTCTGAGATGGGTAATGGGTCTCTCCGTTGAAGACCCAATAACCCACGAATGGATCCGCTTCAATCGGGCGCGGGTTTCAACCAGCAATAAAGCCCGATCAGAAGGATGGAATTAGGGCCCCTGATTAGATCCTAATCAACGGCCCTGATTCATGCCTATCCCTCCACTGGGAATTAGGGATTACATTCCTAATCTGTTTGCAAGGAGAATATTCCGTATCAGATCACGGGGATTACATTCCTAATCCGTTCCCTAAGACGCCTATAAATACCCCCCATCCATCTCCATTAAGAGGTAATCAATCTTTCACCAGTTTTTGCGCTCTTTCATAGTCTTCCAGATTACTGACTTGAGCGTCGGAGGGTGCGTCGCCGGGAACAACCCCGGTGTTTCGCACTTTTTGCAGGTATACGGCGGGAGCGACGATCAAACCCCGACGGAACAGGTACGCAGGTTTACTATTCAGTTTCCCTGAGAATCCACAAATACTATCTGTTTGCCCCCACACCAAATTTAGCGGCAACAGATTGGCGTCGTCTGTGGGAAACTAACAAATAGAGACCTCTCCTCTTCCCGGTGAACAGATCTTCTCCAGCCATGCCACCTCGAAAAGTCAGGTCAAGGGGGTCCAACCGAGGACCCAACCCTGATCAGCAGCAGGAAGTCCCCCCTAATCCCGCTCAACAACAAGGGCAACTTCCCCCTACAGCGGAAGACCCGCTCCAACAGGACCTTCCCCCTCCTAATCAGCCGCCTCTAAAGGGTCCTAACCCTCAGAAACAGTCTCTTCATCAAGAACACGTCTCCATCCACAACGCCTCCACGGACTCTATGGCCTCCCATCATCCCCGAGCTTCTGGTCGCCACAATGCGGCCCTCAACCGCCAGAAAGATGACGATCTCCGCCGCCACCTGGATGAAAAGTGGGCCCGAGAGGGAACCTCCCGCCAACACCATCCGGGCGAGCGGTCTCCTCGCCACCGGTACTACAGGTCCCCCGTCCGCAGAGGGAGGAAAGAGTCCCCTGAGCATTACCAAAGAAGGCACTCCCCTGCAGGTCGGCAACAGCCCAGGAACAATGAGACACCAATCACCCATGCCGAGTTCCAACAGTTCCAAGCGACCGTCCTGCAGGCTCTCAACCTCCATCAAAACCCTAATGAGCCGAAGGCCCCATCTCCTCCTCCAGTCCGAAGCCCTCGCCGACGGTCCCCATCTCCTCGTCCTGCTCCTAGCAACTCCCGGTGTACCCCAAGTCCTCGTCGCTCCCAAAGTTACCATCGCCGTAGCCCTCGCTCTCCCTCATACGAAGACGAGTCTAGGGGCTCGGCTGATTACCGTCGGAGGGATGACACCATGTACCGTCGTCTTCATGAAGTAGAGAGGTGCCTGGGCCAGATAGACCGAGAAGAGGAGCTTAGGGGGAGGACCCTACGTCCTAGCCGACCCCCTTTCTCCCGAACCATAGTGGATGCACCTGTGCCGTTCGGTTTCAAACCTCCCCAATTTGAGACTTACACCGGGGAGACCGACCCAGTTGATCACATCGAAAGCTTTAAGACTTTGATGCTCCCCTATCAAGCTTCCGATGCCCTCCTCTGCAAAACCTTCCCCGCAACTCTCAAGGGACCAGCTCGAGAGTGGTATTCTCGCCTTGCCCCCTCCTCAATATTCTCCTTCGAGTAGTTCGAAACCCTCTTCATCACACATTTCGTAAGCAGCCGTAGAGCTGAGAAAACCAGCATCTCCCTATTGCACCTTCACCAAAAGAAGGGGGAGAAACTGAGAGACTATGTGAAGAGGTTCACAGCTGAAGCCAGGTCCATAGCATCCCTCGACCAGTCGGTCGCTACGGCAGCATTTCAATCTAATGTCCTCAATTTCAACCTCCGCTCCTCCCTCGCCAAGAAGTGACCTCCTCCTTCGCAGTGAAAAGTATATCCGGGCCGAAGAGGCCGAGCAGCGACCCAACTGGGAGGGGTCTTCCTCCGGGTTTAAGAGAAAGGGAACAGAGGAGGAAGGAGCCAAGAAGCTCCAAAAGGACAATGCCGGCCAGCACCGAACTCCCCCCAGGTTCGAGAAGTTCACACCCCTCACCACTAACGTCGCAACTATTCTGATGGAAGTTGAGAAAGAAGGGGTCTTACCCCCTGCTCCGAGGATGAACACCCCCGCCAAGAGAAGAGATAAAGAAAAATGGTGCCGTTATCACCGGGACCATGGGCATGACACCAACGATTGTCGTGCCCTAAAGAACGAGATCGAAGCCCTTATCCAGAGAGGGCAGCTGACCAGGTTTGTAAGAAAGGACCGAGCCGAACTTCCTCCCCCACCTCGGGGAGCTAACAAGCGTCCGGAACGAGAAGAGACGCCTGACTTTGAGGAGGAACGAGTCCTCCACCTCATCCATGGGGGCCCAATGGGGGGCTCCTCCAACTCCTTTCGGAAGGCATTCATAAGGGAAGTCAATTCGGTCCGAACCACCCCTCCTCCCAAAGGCCTCGGAGTGCCCGTCACATTCTCCGATGAAGATCTTGAAGGTGTCCGCACCCCTCATTGTGACGCACTCGTCATCAGTCTTCACATGGCGAACTTCAAAGTGGAGAGGATCTTAGTGGACAACGGCAGCTCCGTCAACATCCTCTTCCTCGCCGCTTTTAAAGGCCTAAAGCTCTCCCGGGACAGACTCAAGCCCGCCGGCTACACGCTCCATGGGTTCACGGGAGTGCCAGTGACTATTGAAGGGGTGATTACCCTCGACGTAACTGCTGGCAAAACTCCTACTACCCGAACGGAGTCGATGGACTTCATGGTCGTAGATGTCCCAGCAGCCTACAATGTCATTTTGGGTCGGCCTGGCCTGGCAACCCTTGAAGCCGTCCCTTCCGCCTATCATCTCAAAATGAAGTTCCCCACTCGGGCCGGAGTAGGGGAAGTAAGGGGCAATCAGGAGTAGGCCTGCAAGTGCTATATGACCTCTACCCTCGGACCCGTCCTCTCCTTAGAAACTCTGGGAATCCCCCAAGATGTCGCTCGACCAACGTCCGAGCCGGCGGACGAATTGGAAGAAGTGCTCTTCTCCGAGCAGGAGCCGGCCCGCAAGTTCTTTGTCAGCAAGACCCTCCCGTCCACCCTTTACTCAGACATTGTGCAATGCATCCGAAGGAACCAAGACCTCTTCGCTTGGTCAGCTGCAGATATGCCCGGTATCTCCGAAGAACTCTTAGTCCACCGCCTAAGCATCGATCCGGGGTCCAAACCGGTTCAGCAGAAGAGGCGCAAGTTCGCCCCCGAGCGCCAGCTCACTATTAAAGAGGAGGTAGACAAACTCTTGAAGGCCCGATTCATACAGGAGGTGAACTATCCTGAGTGGTTGTCGAATGTGGTGATGGTGAAAAAGTCCAATGGGACGTGGAGAATTTGTATTGATTTCACCGACCTCAACAAGGCCTGCCCCAAAGATCCCTTCCCTTTGCCGAGTATCGACACTCTGATTGACGCAACCTCGGGACATGAGCTCCTCAGCTTCATGGATGCCTTCTCAGGTTACAATCAGATAAGAATGTTCCCCCCGAATATCCCGAAGACTTCGTTTGTGACCGACCAAGGCCTCTATTGCTACAGAGTCATGCCGTTCGGTCTAAAGAATGCAGGTGCAACATACCAACGCCTCGTCAACAAGGTTTTCCAGGCTCAGATTGGCCGGAACATGGAGGTTTACGTTGACGACATGCTTGTAAAAAGCATCCGAGGCATTGATCATGTGACCGACCTCCAAGAAGCGTTTGACGTTTTGAGAAAGCACAATATGAGACTCAACCCGAACAAGTGTGCGTTCGGCGTCTCATCAGGAAAGTTCCTTGGCTTCATGGTTAGCCAACGAGGAATTGAAGCAAACCCGGAGAAGATCAAGGCCATATTGGACATGGCCCCTCCTAGAAATGTTAAAGAAGTTCAGAGACTAACAGGCCGCCTCGCCGCCATAGGGCGCTTTCTCTCAAAATCCGGGGAAAAATGCCTCCCTTTCTTCAAAGCCCTCAGGGGGGCTAAAGGATTCAAATGGGGGCAGCAGCAACAGGAGTCCTTCGACCAGCTCAAGGCCTACCTCGTCAATCCCCCTCTCCTCAGCAAGCCGATCCCTGGTGAGCCCCTATACCTTTACCTGGCAGCCTCCGAGCAGACCCTAAGTGCGGTCCTAGTGAGGGAAGAAGACCGAGCCCAGAAGCCCATCTACTATGTCAGCAAAGTGCTTCGGGACGCTGAGCTAAGATACCCGAAGATTGAAAAGATGGCTTATGCCCTGGTAATGGCCGCGCGAAAGCTTTGCCCGTACTTCCAGTCCCATTCGGTGGTCGTTCTTACCGACCAGCCGCTGAAATAGGTTCTTCACAAGCCCGAGACTTTGGGACGCCTTATGAAATGGTCGATCGAACTGAGCCAACATGACATATCATATCAGCCCTGGACCGCGATCAAGGTTCAGGCACTGGCCGAATTCATAGTTGAGAGTACCATCCCCGAGCCCAGCCAGAAGTGAAGGGACCACCGGTCTGGTCGATTTATATTGACGGATCCTCTTGCAATGAGGGAAGCGGGGCAGGAGTCATTCTGGCAGGTCCAGATGACTTCATCCTTCAATACTCCCTCCATATAAATTTTAAAGCCTCGAACAACGAGGCCGAATACGAGGCGCTAATAGCCGGTCTTGGAATTGCCCGAAATGCAGGGGCACAACGACTGCAGATCTTCAACGACTCTCAGTTGGTCGTCAATCAGGTCCTCGGCGAGTATGAAGCCCGCGATGATAGGATGGTTAAATACTTGGCCAAAGTCAAGAGCCTCATGGCGCTGTTTAAAGAGGCCCTCATCCAAAGGATCCCCCGAGAAGAAAATGCTCAGGCCGATGCCCTATCCAAATTAGCCTCCTCTTCCCTTCAAGGTCTGGAGCAGACCGTATTGATAGAAGTCCTCCTGAAGCCGAGCATAGAGGACGAAACACCTGACTCCGTTGAAACATTTCCCGTCCTCCTCGAAGACAACTGGATGAAACCCCTCGTCAATTTCTTAAGGGACGGACTCCTCCCCGAGGATCCGAGGGAAGCAAGAAGAATCAGAACCCGAGCTGAGCGTTATACATTAATCGAAGGTATCCTATATAAACGCTCCTTCACCCAGGTGGACGGTCGGCCTTACCTGAGGTGCCTTTCCCCCGGGCAAGCCGACTACGCCCTGCAAGAACTCCACGAAGGCATCGGCGGGGCCCATTCTGGGTCCAGGGCTCTAGCGCGCAAAGTGTTGAACTACGGGTATTTTTGGCCCACTCTCCTACGGGACGCTGAGCGACACGTTCGGCAATGCAGCTCCTGTCAGAAGTATTCAGACATCCGACGCCTTCCACAAGCACCGCTCACCTCCCTATCAAGTCCGATCCTCTTTGCCATGTGGGGGATGGATTTACTAGGGCCGTTTCCACCAGCCCCCGGACAGCTTAAGTTCCTAGTCGTGGCAGTCGACTATTTCTCGAAGTGGATAGAGGCCGAGCCCCTGGCCACAATCACCGAACATAAGGTCGTTCAGTTCTTTTAGAAAAGTGTGATCTGCCGATTTGGCGTTCCCAGGGTCCTGGTTACGGATAACGGAACGCAATTCACCGGGGCCGCCTTCCGAGCTTTATGTGAAGACCTCGCCATACAACACCGATTCTCCTCCGTCTCCCATCCTCAGTCGAATGGCCAGGCTGAGAATGCCAACCGACAGATCCTTTCAGGCATCAAGAAGAGGTTAGACAAGTATTCCAAAGGACTGTGGGTCGATCAGCTGCCTAACGTGCTCTGGAATCACCGCACCACCAAGCGGACCCCGACAGGCGAGAGCCCATTTAATCTCACCTATGGGGCCGAGGCCATCATCCCTTTAGAAGTTGGGATACCCTCTCCTCGTCTGATAGCTTATGAAAAAGAGCAGAACGCTAGAGAGCTCAGAGCAAGCCTAGATCTGATAGATGAAATCCGAGAGAGAGCTGCCATATGCCAGCAAGCTTACCGAAGGAGGATCGAGCTAGCATACAACAAAAGAGTCCGCCCAACGGACCTCAAAGAAGGGGACCTGGTCCTTCGAAAGTTGGCCATCTCGTTCCCTGGTCAGAAAAGCAAATTGGCCCCGAACTGGGAGGGACCTTACAAGATCTCAAAAGTAATCCGCCCCGGCACATTCCGACTAAAAGATCTCGAAGGCAGGGAGATTCCCAGGGCTTGGAATGCCGACCATCTCTTAAAATACCAAGAGAAAGCGACAACGCCTCTCTAAGTAATCCGAGATGTCGAGCCATTCTTTTCCTGTCACTTGTAGTAATTTTCTTTTATTTTTCATTGTAATAACGGCTAGCAACATTAGAAGCAGCCGATCATTGGATATTAATAAATAAAGTTTTTCATATTTTTGCTGCTATTACATCTCTCTGCTTTTAACTCTGTAATCTAACGATGGTTCGGAGTCCAACACTTGGCTCGATTCTACTTCACAAGTTCGCTCCTAAGCGAGCTAGAAGTAGCTCGCCATTCGGAATTGCTCCCACAGCCGTTGAACGGTTCGGAGTCCAACACTTGGTTCGATTCTACTTCGCAAGTTCGCTTCTAAGCGAGTTAGGGGTAGTTCGCCATTCGGAAATGCTCCCACAACCCTTAAACTAATCTAACGATGGTTCGGAGTCCAACACTTGGCTCGATTCTACTTCATAAGTTCTCTCCTAAGAGAGCTAGAAGTAGCTCGCCATTCGGAATTGCTCCCACAGCCGTTGAATGGTTCGGAGTCCAACACTTGGTTCGATTCTACTTCGCAAGTTCGCTTCTAAGCGAGCTAGGGGTAGTTTGCCATTCGGAAATGCTCCCACAACCCTTAAACTAATCTAACGATGGTTCGGAGTCCAACACTTGGCTCGATTCTACTTCACAAGTTCGCTCCTAAGCGAGCTAGAAGTAGCTCGCCATTCGGAATTGCTCCCACAGCCGTTGAATGGTTCGGAGTCCAACACTTGGTTCGATTCTACTTCGGAAGTTCGCTTCTAAGCAAGCTAGGGGTAGTTTGCCATTCGGAAATGCTCCCACAACCCTTAAACTAATCTAACGATGGTTCGGATTCGAACACTTGGCTCGATTCTACTTCACAAGTTCGTTCCTAAGCAAGCTAGGAGTAGCTCGCCATTCGGAATTGCTCCCACAGCCGTTGAATGGTTCGGAGTCCAACACTTGGTTCGATTCTACTTCGCAAGTTCGCTTCTAAGCGGGCTAGGAGTAGTTCGCCATTCGGAAATGCTCCCACAACCCTTAAACTAATCTCACAATGGTTCGGAGTCCAACACCTGGTTCGATTCTACTTCGCAAGTTCGCTACTAGGCGAGCAAGTGGTAGTTCGCCAATGGTTCGGAGCCCGACTCCTGGATCGATCATACTTCACATGATCGCTCCCAAGCGGGCTAGGGGTAGTTCGCCGTTCAGGATCGCGGTCATAGCTGCCGAACTACTCTAGCAACGATCCGAGGCCCAGCACTTGCGCTTTGACGCAGTTTGAGAGGCAGTCGCCGAACTTGCACCACAAGACGGCATGATCGGGCATCAAAGACAAAGCTCGGCACCACTGGCCGAACATTCCCCTCGCCGATCTACAAACAAGTATGCGGCCGACTTAGAAGCCTCGGCGCAGCAGACAACAGTCGCGAAAGTAAAAAACACACAAGTTCGGCAACAACACTTTTATTGATGAAACAGATGCGGTACAAAGATAGACACAGCAGGATTACAACTCGTCAAAGAAAAAGTTACAATGCCGACTTATTACACTTAGCAAAAATATATATATATACAGAAGCTCGCGGAGTCGACGACTTCAGCGCTTTTTTGGAGCCGGAGCATTCCGCTTCAGAGACACTCGAGAGTGGCGACGCTTGTCTCCAAAGCGCGACCCCAAGCCAGCGAATTGAGACGTATCCTCGGCACCACTTCTAGTAGCTACTCCGACGGATGCTCCGCTCGACGAAATTGCTACCGAGCTCTGCGCGTCCCCCGGACTAGGTTGGCCGATCCACTGACGGGTCGCTATCTCGTAGAAGGTAATGCCCCGATCACTCTCCGCACGAGTACACGAGGTACTTCGAACGTTGATAGGCCCCGAATGCGGCTTGAGGCGAGCAACTTCTGCCTCCAACTCCGAGATCCGATCACGCAACGAGTCGTCTTTCACGTTAACTTCGAAACGAGGTGGTATCGCGGAGTCCGGAACTCCTGATCGGCTGGCAATGAGGCGCCGAAGATGGGTGACCTCGATGCTTTTATCCACCGTCGCTCTCTTCAGCGCTTCGACCTTGGCAATCAACTGGACCCGTTCGGTCGTCAACTTGGCCACTTCGGCCGTCAGCCCCTCGCCCTCACTCCGAAGCTTCGTCTCTACGGACTGCAGATGCTGTATCTCGGAAAGCAAGTCATCCCTCTCCGCTGTTATTTTGGACAAGTTATGATGGATGCACTGAATCCGAATCTCATTACTGAAAGCAGTTGGCGAATATTCACCTTCACCCGCGGGGGTAAGCTCGGCGATCCTGCTTTCCAAACGGCGAATCTCGATATCTCGCCGGCCGAGGATGAGCTGGAGATGGTTCCTCTCGCTTTCAGCTCGGCGCAATCCGAGCTCGACTTCGTAGAGCCGCTCTCGGCACCTCGCCAGACACAACCTCGTCGCCCCTAGGCCAGCCTCGGCTCGAGCTTCCTCGTCCGAGCTCGTAGGCTCGACATCTTGGGAAACCACCATAAGCTGCAAAGAGATCGAAGTAATCAGCAAAAAGATCGAACACTGCCGAAGCACCACACTTGGAAAATTTTTTAAAAAACAAGAAACTCTCGAAACAAGAAGAGAATGTTCGCCGAAAAAGGGGCAAAAGACGGAGATCCGAACACCAATACTTCAAAAGATTTTCTTTTCATTCATTTCAAAAAGGCAGCGGTGGCCAGTCCGCTATTAGGCATTACAATGATTGAAAAGAAAAACAAAAAAAAACAAACAAAACAAGAAAACGAGGAGCGGAGTCAAGGCTTGACCTCTTTCCCCGGGCGATGAGTTGGGGTAGGGGTTGACTTCGCCGAAGGGGATGCCACCGACAGCGGAGTGACCGCAGTGCTAGGGGCCTCGCCAGTGACCCCGGCCCCGGCATCAGCTTCGTCGTCCCCTTCATCCTCCTCCCCCTCGGATTCAGGGTCGAAACCCTCGACGTGGCCGGGGAACAGCCTCCACCCCGAGACGTCCACGTCGGGGTACTCCTTCGACACCCGTTCGAGGGCTGCGGCGAAGGCCTTTGCCATGTTCTGGGCGAGGAACCCCTGTGCCTTCTCCAGGGTCGCATCCTCCGCCGCCTTCACCGCCGCAGCATTGGCAGCCTCGACCTCGGCCAGCTGCTTGGCCTACCCCTCCTTCTGACGAAGGAGCTCACCCTCCAGTCTTGTCACCTCGGCCTCGAGGTGCTGGATCCTCGCCGACCTGCCCCCGTGCTCGATGCGGAGTTTGTCCAGCTCGTTCGACATCCGAGTTTTTTCGTTCCGAGCTTGGTCGGACTCCTGCTTCAGTTCTTTCTCCAGAGCTGTCAACCTCTCGGTGAGGTGGCCGAAGTGAACGATGATCTGCAGCAAAGAAGAACAAAGGGAGTTAGAAAAACTTGGGCTATGGGAATACAATTAATAAAGAAAGCTCGAGGCTTACCGACACCGCCGAACGAGCGATCTCGATCACGTCGTCGCCCTCTCTCCCGGCCTCCATGGCAGCTCGGTCTTTCGGAGTGGCGAGGTGCTTGACGGCTTGCATGCTCGCCAGCGAGTTCCCGAGGAACCCATCATGCCTCCGGACCTGCCAGTCCGGAATGTGAATCCGTTTGTGCTCCTCCGTCAGGAGCTCCTCGCCTGCCACCGTCAGCGGCAGCGTCGGCATGGCAAGGGCGGCAGCAATGGGGAACTCGCCCACAGATGCTGGAGCCGAAGTCCCCGCCACGGTGACGGCCGGACTGTCGAGGACCTCCACCTCCTCAACGGAGGCTCCAATCCTCGGCACCTTCGAGGACGAGAGCAGCTTGGATGCAACCCTCTTGCGCTTCTTAGGCGCCTTGCTTGCGAGTCCTGCCCTGAGCGCCAATACTGCGTTGTAGTCCATGGTTTCTGCATCAAAAGCGAAAATTGGTTAACACATTAAAAACAACAAGGAAGAGAGTACGGAAAACAAGAACTTGACGAGAGCCGCGTACTGGGATCTACGCGGCAGAGCCCTGCCTTGTAGAGGACGTCCTCCGTCAGCTCCCTCCAATCATACTTCGGTCGATCAAGGAGAATCCGAACCGCCTCTTCTTCTTCTACTGAGAGCTTCGGCATCGCCCTCGTCCTTTTCGGCACCCCTTCTACCCAGTCTGAAGGGATCGGTCATTCCTCTCGACTCCGCACAACCAACCACTTCTCTCGCCAGTGCTTAAGGGAGTCGGGGCATATGACGAGCCTGCCGCCGTGCCTCGGAGTCAAGTAATACCGGTACTCCGACTTATTCCCTTGGTAGAGCCGGTATAGCGTCCGAAGCACGTTCAGCTGTGGCTCGATCCCTGCGGCCTGGCAGTGGAGAACAAAACCATTTATCACTCGCCACGCGTTCGGCATGAGTTGGATGGGGCTGACCCCGAACCAACTCACCACGGTAACGGCAAACGCGTGGAGAGGTAGCCGAGCACCGGCGATAAAGGCGTCGACCGGCTAGCAACACATCGTCACTGGCAGCGGCGAGTTGGCCCTAACTCTGGGGCCCGGCAGCATAAGTTTGTACTCCTCCGGGATGAGAAAAGAATCCCGGATCACTGCCAGATCCTCCTCGCGCAGGATCGATGCCGCATCGTCCGCCTCCGTCGTCTCCCTCGAGGCATTCTCCGCGAAGGACCTCCCCCTCTCATGGACGATCCGCTCGGCCTGATCCTCCGGGAGCTGCCTAACTCTATGCAGCCCTGTCAACGGCCCTGGTAGTTGTCCGAACTCCCCCATCCTCTTCGGATCCTGGACGATCGAATCCTTGCCGAACACCTTCTTGCCTTTGGTCGGGGTCAGAGTCGAATCCTCGACGACTTCAAGGGAGGGCTCGGACCAAGAGATTTCTTCGGAGACAGAAGCTATAGACATAATCGATGATAAATTACCTTAAGAGAGATAGCCGCCGGAAAACTTTGCCTGAATCAAACGCCGACCACCGGAAGAGTTCGCCTGAGCACAAGAAACCGTCTGAGCAAAAAGAGAGGAGAAATGAGAAATGAGAGAGGGGGTGAGGATTTATAGAGAGGGGCACTCCAAACGAGGTTAATGGGCTCGTACGACCGGCCCATTTACACAAAACGACGGAGCGACCCCAATCGTCGCCTTGCTAACCACGCCAAATCATGAGTCGAATTTAATGCACATGACGTCTGATGGAAGCCCAGAGGTCACCGCAATTAATAAACGTCCCATCTGTCAGAGTTGTCAGAGTTGTCAGAAGCTGTCAGAAGTTCAGAAGGCGAACAGTAGATACAAACTCCTATGATGAAAAACGACAAGTTTAGGAGCTCGGCACCTACTGCCGAGCGTTCTTGACACCGACCTCGTTACGGGGGAAAAATCAAGCTCGGCACCCACTGCCGAGCATTCTTGACAACGACCTCGTTACGGGGAAAAATCAAGTTCGGCACCCACTGCCGAGCGTTCGTGGAACCGACCTCGTTACGGGGGGAAAATCAAGTTCGGCACCCACTGCCGAGCGTTCGTGGAACCGACCTCGTTACGGGGGAAAAATCAAAGCTCGGCACCCACTGCCGAGCGTTCGTGACACCGACCTCGTTACGGGGGAAAAAATCAAGTTCGGCACCCACTGTCGAGCGTTCTTGACACCGACCTCGTTACAGGGAAAAATCAAGTTCGGTACCCACTGCCGAGCATTCGTGGAACCGACCTCGTTACGGGGGAAAAATCAAGCTCGGCACCCACTGCCGAGCGTTCTTGACACCGACTTCGTTACGGGGAAAAATCAAGTTCGGCACCCACTGCCGAGCGTTCGTGGAACCGACCTCGTTACGGGGGAAAAATCAAGTTCGGCACCCACTGCCGAGCGTTCGTGGAACCGACCTCGTTACGGGGGAAAAATCAAGTTCGGCACCCACTGCCGAGCATTCGTGGAACCGACCTCGTTATGGGGGAAAAATCAAAGCTCGGCACCCACTGCCGAGCGTTCGTGACACCGACCTCGTTACAGGAGAAAAATCAAGCTCGGCACCCACTGCCGAGCGTTCTTGACACCGACCTCGTTACGGGGAAAAATCAAGTTCGGCACCCACTGCCGAGCGTTCGTGGAACCGACCTCGTTACGGGGGAAAAATCAAGTTCGGCACCCACTGCCGAGCATTCGTGGAACCGACCTCGTTACGGGGAGAAAATCAAAGCTCGGCACCCACTGCCGAGCGTTCGTGACACTGACCTCGTTACGGGGGAAAAAATCAAGTTCGGCACCCACTGCCGAGCGTTCGTGGCACCGACCTCGTTACGGGGGAAAAAATCAAGTTCGGCACCCACTGCCGAGCGTTCGTGGAACCGACCTCGTTACGGGGGAAAAAATCAAGTTCGGCACCCACTGCCGAGCATTCGTGGCACCGACCTCGTTACGGGGGAAAAAATCAAGTTCGGCACCCAGTGCCGAGCGTTCGTGGAACCGACCTCGTTACGGGGAAAAAATCAAGCTCGGCACCCACTGCCGAGCGTTCTTGACACCGACCTCGTTACGGGGGAAAAATCAAGTTCGGCACCCACTGCCGAGCGTTCGTGGAACCGACCTCGTTACGGGAGAAAAAATCAAGCTCGGCACCCACTGCCGAGCATTCTTGGCACCGACCTCGTTACGGGGAAGAATTGGACCTCGCGCTATGCCGAACTCCCGCCTAGTACTCGCAGCTACGCCGAACTCGCTCTCCTCTTCAGAAAAACGCGCCGAACCGCATACGGACCTCGGCCCCCTAGCCAGCGAGCCGTAGAGCTAGTCGGAAGCGTGATACAAATGTAAATACCCCTCAACGAAGGATAACGGCCAAACCATTGCGCCAAAAAACAATTAAAAAATTCGAAAAGTTAGGGAAGAATTCCTGGGGAGCAATTATAAAGTGGGGGAGTACCTTCTCACCCCCAAACCAACAATTGTTGCCCAAAAATAATCTTCCAAAACCCCAGGATGACGAATCGACACTTTCTTAAGTCAAAAGGATATCTCTGCAAGGACACCACATGATCGTAAGAGCTCAGGAACGACTCAGAGTTCAATCCACTTGAAAAATCACCAAACTATCTCCTTCAAGATTCAAAACCTTCCAGTTGCGCTCCGATACAACTCCGTTAGCCATTAAAACAGTTAAACTACTCCTCAAAGGCCGTCTTAGCTCAGCCTTTAGGAGTGGGGGGCTCGTGATATGGCTAAAAATGGGGGTTAATCGGAACCGTCCAAATCGGGCACGAATCTTGAAGCCCAGGGGTAAAACGGTGATTTCACCTACAAATAGGGTCTGAGATGGGTAATGGGTCTCTCCGTTGAAGACCCAATAACCCACGAACGGATCCGCTTCAATCGGGCGCGGGTTTCAACCAGCAATAAAGCCCGATCAGAATGATGGAATTAGGGCCCCTGATTAGATCCTAATCAACGGCCCTGATTCATGCCTATCCCTCCACTGGGAATTAGGGATTACATTCCTAATCTGTTTGCAAGGACAATATTCCGTATCAGATCATGGGAATTACATTCCTAATCCGTTCCCTAAGACGCCTATAAATACCCCCCATCCATCTCCATTAAGAGGTAATCAATCTTTCACCAGTTTTTGCGCTCTCTCATAGTCTTCCAGATTACTGACTTGAGCGTCGGAGGGTGCGTCGCCGGGAACAACCCCGGTGTTTCGCACTTTTTGCAGGTATACGGCGGGAGCGACGATCAAACCCCGACGGAACAGGTACGCAGGTTTACTATTCAGTTTCCCTGAGAATCCACAAATACTATCTGTTTGCCCCCACACCAAATTTAGCGGCAACAGTTGCGATTAAAATGACAAAAGGGAGCGGGATACTTATAAGCTATCCTCCAAGATCTGGCCATTATGACCCTCGAAAGTTGAAACGCCACGCATTAATTGAGGGAACCATTCTTAATGACCCCGGGAAGGTGGAACGCCGCACAAACCCCGGGGGACCATTAAGGCCCTTGGGAACAGGATTGTCTCGAAACTCAGCGCGCCGCGTCGCCCGGACTGCCGAGACCCCATGCCTTCGGTCGGCTGCCGAGCAAGTGCCTTTCCGATCCTGCAAACGGAGAAAACTCACTTTCTCCTCAACTTTCGTGTAAGATCTCGATCAGACGGCCCAGATCTCGCCGAGGACACTAAACGACAAGATAGTATTTTCTTGAGAAATGTGCCCGTCTTGAGATGCGTGTCGTCATCCGACGGCTCAGATTGTGCCATGTCGCTCGGACTGCCGAAACCCCATGCCTTCGGTCGGCTACCGAGCAAGTGCCTTTCCGATCCTGCAAACGGGGAAAACTCACTTTCTTCTCAACTTTCGTGTAAGATCTCGATCAGACGGCCCAGATCTCGCTGAGGACACTAAACGACAAGATAGTATTTTCTTGAGAAATGTGCCCGTCTTGAGATGCGCGTCGTCATCCAATGGCTCAGATTGTGCCACGTCGCTCGGACAGCCGAAACCCCCTGCCTTCGGTCGGTTGCCATACGAGCGCCTTTTCTGAGCTTGAACTTGCCCCACGTTATCCGACCGAAGCTACGAGCACGTCGCTCGGACTGCCGAAACCCCATGCCTTCGGTCGGCTGCCGAGCAAGTGCCTTTCCGATCCCGCAAACGGAGAAAAAAGACACCGAGCTACTACAACCGTTGGATCTCCCAGAAATTCGCGCTTCTAATGATGAACGGTCCAGATTGCGCCACGTGCGCTAAAAGACAAGATAGCATTTTCTTGGGATTCACACCATCATCCGACGGCTCAGATTGCGCCATGTCGCTCGGCCTGCCGAGCCCCTATCCCTCCGGTCGGCTGCCGAGCAAGTGCCTTTCCGAGCTCGCAAACGGAGAAAAAAGCTTCCGAGCGATAACAACTGATGGATCTCTCAAAAATTCGCGCCCGTCTATGATCAACGGCTCAGATCGATCCACGTCATAAATCGGTATTTAAAATCATTTTTTATTTATTTAAATCATTTTATTTATTTAAAAATTGCGAAAAATTACTAAAAATTCGGAAAAATTAATTATAAATTCTAGAAAATAATTAAAAATTCGGGGGTATATTTTTGAGCCCCTGAACGAACAATTATTGCCTAGAATGTACTGTTAAGGCCCCCGAACGATTAGTAAACACATCGTAAAATTAAATAAATAGTCCGAAAAAATAAATAAAGGCTGTCAAATGCTCGATATGGCTAGAGAACAGCTCATGGCATCAAAAAATCACCTCACTACCCCCTTCGAGATTCAAACTCCTCCATTCGGACTCCGATACAACTCCACTAGCCACCAAAACAGTTAAACTACTCCTCAAAGCCTGATCACACTCAGTCTTTAGGAGTGGGGGGCTCGTGATATGGCTAAAAATGGGGTTAAATCGGAACCGTCCAGATTGGGCGCGAATCTTGAAGCTCGGGGGTAAAATGGTAATTTCACATACAAGTGGATCCAAAGCGGGTACTGGATCTCCCTCGCACAGATCCAATAACCCACAAACGGATCCACACCAATTGAGTACGGGTCCCGACCCGAGGCGAACCCAGACCAACAAGAGACAAATCAGGGCCACTAATTTGACCAAGTCAACGGGCCTGATTTACTCTTACCGGGAATCAGGGATTAGTTTCCTAAACAGACTGTGAGGATTTTACTCCTGGCAGTTACACAGGGAATCAAGTCCCTAATCACTCCCCTGGCGACTATAAATACCTTCCCTCTACCACTGTGACCAGGTAATGACTCTTTTTCCACCTTAAGCTCTTTCTTCAATCACCACTGGTTACTGACAAGAGCGTCGGAGGGTGCGTCGCCGGAATCAACCCCGGTGTCTCGCACTTCCTTGCAGGTTGCGGCAGGAATCGGAAGGCTTGGATCAGCTGTTCAGGTTTTCTTGAACTCACAAATCTTATCTGTTTACCCCCACACCGAAATCAGCGGTAACAGGAATTTAATAAATATTTTCAGAAAATTTATCTTTTTACACGTGCGAAACACGTGCAAATATTTTCTTGAGGAGTTCAAAAAGCCAAAATATTTTTAGGAAAAATCATTATTTATTATTTGGGATTTATTTGTAATTTTTCTAGATTAATCTGATATTTATTGGATCTATTTGCAAATATTAAGAAAAGAATGATCTTTTTGCAAAATTGTCATTTTGAGGGGTGAAAGTGCAAAACTATTTTCTGGACTTTAAAATAGTGCCAAATGGAAATATAGAGGTTATTTTGCTTTTAAATCTCAATTTAATCGATTTTATCAAGCTTCCAAGTATAGGAATCTATTTATGTAAAGTTATATTTTAAAGGGGTTATTTTGCAAATGTGTCTAAAAACCCTAAATTCTCTATTTTCGGCCTATTTAAAAGAAACACAGCCTTCATTCGCTGCACAATATAATGTTTTATTTATTTATTTTTTTGAGGAATTAAGAAGATGATCTTGGATTTTGCAAAAGAGAAGTTTTCTTAAGGGATTTCTTCATTCGAGGTGAGTGACATGTTTGTTTGCTTTGTGTATTTTGCATGTAATTGTTTTGTTGAATTGTTTATGTATGTGATTTGGTACAATTCGGTTGTTTGATCTATGAATGTTTAATGGATCTTGGATGTTAAATCTTATTGCTGGAAAGCATGTTTAGGGTTGGAATATGAATATGCACATTATGAAATGGATGAAAAATTGGTTCTTGTGAAACCCTAGATGTTTGTAAATAGGATTGTATGTGGGTAGTCGTTCTCTTTTGGGTTAATATTGGATTGAATGAATATGGTGAATTTTATGCATGAATCTAATAAAGGTGATACCTTGTATGATTTTGAGTATTTGGTTAAATACAAATTGGACATGGTGATGTTATCAATTAATTATGGTTGTGAGTTGTAGTAGTAATTCAGTTTTGAGGAATTTGAATGGAAAGTTATGAATCAAGATATCATATCTTGAGAATCAAAATTTGAGAATTTAGTCGAGTTGAGGAATATACCCAAATTGGGGATTCTTTTGAGATTTTGATATTTATATGTTTTGGATATGAATACGAAGAAATTTCAATGAGTAACTGATTTTTAGAAAACTCTATTTTGATGATATGCACAATTTCATGTTTGATTGAAGGAAATCAACAAATCTCTATTTTTATAAATTCAATTAGTTTGATTTAGTTTTGTGGACTATTATATGTCCTATCAGTTATATTTGAACATATAAGAAATATGCTTTTTGAAAGAAATCATTTTCATAAAGTAAAACTACGTATCGGTTGAATTATGCACAACCAAAAGTATACAGTCTGTAGGTCGACAGTTGACTGGTAAGAATTTTCAGTCGACTGATACGACCCGGCTGCCATATTCTTTAGTTTTCTTGAAATTTCCTTCTAGAAAGTCGACCTATGACCCTTTTCAGTCGACTGCTATACATAGAATATTTTCTTAAAGATTATTGGATTTTCTCTCTGGACAGTCGACCTATGACCTTTACAAGTCGACTTATAAGACTTAGATTATTTTCTTAAAACCATAGAATTCTCTTTCTGGACAGTCGACTTACGCTTGTTATTAGTCGACTGATACTGATGTACCTTTATATTTTTTGAATGTTCTTTCGAATGATTTATTCTCTAAATGATTTAATCTATAACTTATTATTTATACTTTACCTACTATTGAACATATGTTTTCAAGATGTTAAGTTGAGCAATTTATGTTGGAAAGTTGGTTTGGACATTTGAGTGTGAGTCTCTAGAGGGTGTGTGTGAACCTAGTATACCGGCAGTTGAGTTATTTATGTTTGGGCCTGTTGAGGCATTTTAGTTGATCAGTTGTTGAGTTAAGTTCGGTAGGGTGCACCAACTCTAGGAGATTCGTTAAGTAATTAAATAACCTAAATGATAAGGATAGGCACTAGTGGTGATATGATGAACGGGAACATGGGTTATGGACCTCAGTTTGGCTTGCGGTGTGAGGTAATCTCCGGAATTATCCAGGTGTGAGTGAAATAGTCTCCGGAATTACCTGTGGTGTGGGATTGATCTCTGGAATTATCGGGGTCGAGGCGACGCACATGTGGTATTCGTGTGGTGAGGTGCCACTGCTTGCGGTGTGGAGTATTCTCAAAAATTTCCAGGTGTGAGTGAAATAGTCTCCGGAATTACCTGTGGATAGAGATTGACCTCCGAAATTATCAGGGCATGGGCTAATACTCACATTTTATCTTTATCTCGTAGTAGTCATCGTGATATGATTAGTTGCATAGCAGGGATTGAACCCTATAATGTGGAGATATTAAGGGCTTGCACCGGACTTATGTAGAGTGGGATGCATAGACTCCGACAAGTACGCATTAGAGAGTCAGCATATCGACTTGTGTTTCTTGACTTGGTTTTACGCATGTGTTTTCCTGTTTTCTACACTTGACACTCAGTTTAGTTTCACTTGATATTTTCATGTTTCCTTGCTACGTCATAATTTATATATTCTTGTTTATTACATGTTATTTATGAATCCATGCTTAATGTTTATTTATATTGTTTGTTTTTTTTTATGTCACTCACACCTTTATGGCTGACCCCTTCAGTTTTTGGGGTTAGGGTTATCTCTAGCCTCATATTTTACAGGTGATTTCTTAAGGCTCGGATTTGGATGCTTGAAGTTCCATTTATATAGTGACTTATGTAATTGTAAATTGTTGTAAAGAAAAGAGAATTGTGATTTAAGATGTATTGTATTCCGTTGTGCTATGTAAAAGATTATTGTAATGAAAGTTGAAAAACTTTATTGGTGTTTGGTTGTGTTTAATATTACATTGAAGTTGATGCTGGGAATTGTGCCACGTATTTTCTAAGATATTATATTAGAAATTCGGGGCGCTACAAACATAGGTACAAACCTTGTCCACCGATATTTCTTGCATGCACGACCACGAAAGGAGAGTTGACATCGAGATATATAGCTAGAATATGCCCAATAAAGAAGATAAATATATATAATAGACATTTTGTTTGGAGGAGGAAAACGATCATTCTTGTTCATCGTATTTTCTCGTATTCTTCTTTTATTTTATCGCTTGATCTTCTCATTAAGAGGAGCTCGTATTTTTAGAATTCATCTATTAACTCCTCATAGTCAATCACTTTAAGATCCGTAAAATCAAACAATAATCATCTTATTTATAAGAGTAATTCAGCAAAAACTTATGTATTATAACTAGTTGTAATGGCATTGCCAACAATTGTGTTTTGCCTTAACACGTCATTGCCAATGACGGGTTAAGTGGTTTGCACGCGTTTGCACAATATTTGCATTTGCAATGAAAGATTGCTCATATATATATATATATATATATATATATATATATATATATATAGAGAGAGAGAGAGAGAGAGAGAGAGAGAGAGAGAGAGAGAGAGAGAGTAATGTGAGCTTCATATTTGTATGAGAAAATTTTTCTCATACAGAGTGATTATACTCACTTGGTAGAGCATTATGGAAGATCCACTCCATCCATCATGTTTATCATGCTAATAGATATAAGTGTAGAAAAAATCAAGTTGTTTGGAGGTCATTCACCAATGCATCATGTGGGTCTAATTTGTGGTTCGATTTATATTACAGTTGAAATCGTTCATTTTTCAACCACATGATGCACAGGTGAATGACCCTCCAAACCACTTAATTTTGTCTACACATACATCCATTAGCATGATAAACATGATGGACGGAGTGGATCTTCCATAATGGCCCCACCAAGTGAGTATAATAACTTTGAATGAGGAAAATTTCCTCATACTCTATATGAGGCTCACTTTTCTCATATATATATATATATATATATATATATATATATATATATATATATATGAAAATCTTCCATTGTGCACCACCCCTCCGTGTGCACTCGTGTGGACTCGGCCTTCTCGCCTTCATATCGACGATCCGAACCGTTCAAATTGATCTACACATCTAAATTAGTCTAAATATGTAAAATCAAATCATTTGAAATTCATTTGCACATCCATCATGTGACTATAAGAAATGATGATTTTCAGCCATCTGATTTTGTAACACTTCAATGGATGTTTAGATCAACATGAATGGTTCGGATCATCGATACGAAGGCGGAAAGGCCGAGTGCACACGCCATGTGCATCATAGGTGGTGCACAATGGAAGACTTCCCTATATATATATATATTTATATATAGTAAGTCTATTAAGAGCTGGGAAGCTGGGATCCTTATCGAGAGCTGGAGTTTTCAACCATTCGATCGGGATTGATCCAGATCGAACGGCTCAGAAGAGATCCCGCTTATGTTTCAATTGTTGAGGGGCAAAAGGGGAAAAATCGAAACACATATCTCTCTATCTTTCTCGTCCCTACCACTCTGTCTCCTCTCCCTCCCGCTCTCTCTTCGTCGAGCAATTCAAACCCTAGCTCAAATCCCTAAAATCGAAACCCATATCTCTCTATCTTTCTCGTCTCCTCTCCCTACCGCTCTGTCTCCTCTCCTTCCCGCTCTCTCTTCGTCGAACAACAATCTAACTCATTTCAACAATAGACTAACTATAGACTAACTATATATGAGTCAGGGAATTTAGCAACATTCAGTGAAGTGACAATCGTAAAGCTCAGATAGGATTATTTCATCACTGGTCACTCCTATTAATCATTAAATCATAGTGTGCAACTTCAGAAACATAATTCATCTCATCATCACTTATAACCAATTAGGAAAAATAAAGCTCAGATAGGATTAATTCATCACAAGTCACTCCTACAAATCATTAAATAAATAATTTATAGTGTGCAACTTCATAAATATAATCCATCTCATCATCACTTTTAAAACTAGAATCCAAGTTATCCAACGAGGAAGCAAACTCACAATCACATGAATGTAACAGACTATTTGGGGAATCGAATACTTCCCTGACATATTGTAGCTGATCCTCTTGTTCCACACACTATACTTGAGATGCAAACATTACCTGACAAATTAATTAACAATAAAGAGTTTGAACAAGTGAATGGAAATTAATTAATGAACAATTGTAATAAAGTTGTTGATTTGATGTTCAAAAATGAAATGCAAAGAAGAGAAGTAATCTCACCATGTTCTTGAGAATGCACCCCGAGAGTAAGTTCTTGAAATGAACATTCTATTCTAAAAAGGTAACAACATGGAGCATCCTTTCCTAAGAACTAAGAATACATTAGGATTGGAGAAGAGCATGGATCTAATCTCTCCAGAAATAACTGGAATCTTCTCAAACAACAATCTAACTGTCATTGGGTGATTTTCTATCAAACAACAATCTAACTCATTTCAACAATATCTACTCAAAGTTTGGATTCAATAATGGAGTAATAACCATAAAGATCTAATCTTTGCTGATGATGGTTTTATATAAACGAGGAGGAGGACGACAACAACGACAACAACAACAACAACAACAACAACAACCACAACCAAAAATTAACATTGGAATTTTCCCTTTATCCAACTTTTTGAAGGTGAGAGAGATCTATCGGGGGTATCGATGGAGGTTTTCCCCATCGATTTCGATTTGGGGGCTAGGGTTTCTCTTCGAAGAGAGAGAGAGAGAGAGAGAGAGAGAGAGAGAGAGAGAGAGAGAGAGAGAGAAATTTCCAGTAGGGATTTGAGCTAGGGTTTCCCTTGTTCGACGAAGAGAGAGCGGGGGGGGGAGGAGACAGAGCGGGAGGGAGAGGAGACGAGAAAGATAGAGAGATATGGGTTTCGATTTTAGGGGTTTGAGCTAGGGTTTCCCTTGTTCGACGAAGAGAGAGCGGGAGGGAGAGGAGACAGAGCGGTAGGGAGAGGAGACGAGAAAGATAGAGAGATATGGGTTTCGATTTTAGGGATTTGAGCTAGGGTTTGAATTGCTCGACGAAGAGAGAGCGGGAGGGAGAGGAGACAGAGCGGTAGGGAGAGGAGAAGAGAAAGATAGAGAGGTATGGGTTTCGATTTTTCCCCTTTTGCCCCTCAACAATTGAAACATAAGCGGGATCTCTTCTGAGCCGTTCGATCTGGATCAATCCCGATTGAATGGTTGAAAACTTCAGCTCTCGATAAGGATCCCAGCTTCCCAGCTCTTAATAGACTTACTCTATATATATATACACACACACACACACACACACACACACACACACACACACAAAGAAAGCTATCAAGTGGTTCTCATTCAGTTGGGTTGAAGTCAATGGTCCAGATCTAACCTCACAAAACATATTTTTCCGCCCAAAAGTTCCCCTCAAAACTCAAATTCAAATTCCGAAAACAACTCCTTTATTTATTTATTTATTTGTTTGTTTATTTAATTCTCTCTCTCATTCTCTCTCTATTTACTCAGAAATTTATATTTTTAGATTTCAGGTTTGTAAATTTTCAGATCTTTTATGCATTTTTTTATTGCTCATGTTACATTGAAAATAGCAAATATCTCATCAACAGTTAAATTTCATCATTTTCCACACTCAAATTTCTAAGAGGTTGGATTTTACACCACCATTTATAATTATTTTTGAACATATACTAATGGAAACACGGAGTTTTATTTACAACTAATTATTATTTTACCATTCAAACTTGAGCTACATAATTGTTGTTTTACTCTTTACAAGACTTTCATATGCTGTATTGTTTCGAAGACGTGCCGTAGAGATGTGTCCACGGACAAATCTAGTATATATATATATATATATATATATTGCAACTTTCAACTATCCCGACATAAATTAGCAGCTTATAATATATTTGCATTAACTAGTAATTTTAAATCAGTCATTTAACTGGTTACATGGATATAAATAAATAAAACTTCGTAGAATGTTATAAATTCTCCATCTTCTCAACATATTACTCCTAAATCATCAATTTTTAATTTTTAAATGGTTAAAAATAAGTAAATAAAATAATTATGAAATTTAAAAAATTGGGTTTTTTTTTTCAACAAAACCGAGCCCATCCGTAGAACCGGAAACTTATCCTAACAAACCCGAAATCCATGGGGGTATAAAAAATAAAAACTGACGGGTTTGTGTGGGTTGAGTTCGAGAAAAAAGGAATGCATCGAGCTTGCAGATTGTGATAGCAGGAAAGTATATTCTACAGTATAGCAGGAAAGAATATCCTACAGTATATTCTTGGTAGTGCACATTCTAAAATGTAGATGCAGGAAATAGTAATAGTTTTATTGTCAATGGAAATATACTTTTTCTATACCTTGGTTTTGACTTTGACTACCCCTCTCATCTCAAAGAAAATTTTGTCCGTACTGACCCACTTTTTGACCCACTTCTAAAAATAATTAGTGATCTGTCTCTGTTTAATACACGTCAACATAAATCGTTATTGAAAATAACGGTATAGGTAATTTACATACAGTTATTTTCAATAACGACATATATATTTTAAAAAAGTGTTATGCCGTTATTTGGAATAACGGCATAGGTTGTTTTGTTTTTCGACAGCTTGTAATCTCCACTTAGAGAAAAATTGCAAGTGTGAAAACTTTATAACAAATGCCGTTATTTCAAATAACGACAACATCAATATCATATCAAAGGAAGTATCATGCAAGTCACGTTGAAATAGGGAATGGGAATGACAGGCATGCATGCAGGATAAATACGTCCCCTTAATTAGCTCCACCCATGTTCTTCATTTTTTATTTTTATTGGCTCCACTCACGTGAAGTTGGGATGCATGGCAGTAATGTAATCAAAGTTATTTTTTTATAAATTTTTTTTATAACTGATGCCGTTATTCCAAATAACGGCATCAGTTATAAATTTTTTTTTAAAAAAATTAACTTATTATTCATTCTCTCTGTTTTCAAACCACGGCAAGAGTTCATTTATATATAACTGATGTCGTTATCTCCAATAACGACATCAGTCATTCGAATGTCATTATTGGGGATAACGGCATTATTTATAAGTTTTTTTCACACTTAGAATTTTTTAAAGTTAGAAGATTCACACTTGTAATAGATATATACTGATGCCGTTATTCCATATAACGGCATGGAAAAAATATATAAAATAGATGTCGTTATTGGAAATAACGGCATGTAAATAATCTATGCCGTTATTTCCAATAACGATTTATGCTAGTATGTCCTAAATAGGGGCAGATCGCTAATTGTTTTTGGAAGTGGGTTGGAGCGCCAAATATTTTCAAAAAGTGGGTCAGTACGGCAAAATTTTCCATTTCAAATCTATGAGTCAATGTTTTTCCCATGTTTTCAACAGTTAATTCAAAATCAATAGATCTGACACGAACCCTTTGTGTGTACGTATATATATAGTAGCAAGAATCCAGGCTCTTCTCATCAGCAAAAAAAGTTATTAATTCTTCATAGTATACTCAGTTAAAGAAGTGTTTGGTTAAAGCAAGCGAGCGAAGATGCGTAGAGATTCTGGATGGAGCCACCATTCTCGAGTTTGTGCATGACAAAGAGGCCTTCCAGAACTCAATTAGGGACCGGTTCTGCTATCTCGACACCAACCATGACGGGCTACTCTCGCACTCTGAGATGGCTAACGAGCTCGCAAACCTGAGGGTCCTTGAAACTCATTTCGGGATTGATGAAACTGGGTTGACCAAAGAAGAGCTTGTTGGGCTATACCTAGGTTTGTATGCCAGGTTTGAACATGATGGAAACGGAAGTGTTGATTTCGAGGAGTTCAAGGAGGAAATGAAGGAGATGATGCTTGCTGTGGCGAATGGGCTCGGGTTTTTGCCCGTGCAGATGGTGGTGGAAGAAGGGAGTTTTCTTAAGAAAGCTGTGGAGAGGGAGTTGGCAAAGATTATTACTGCCTAATATTCCATATATATTTTAGAGTTGTTCAATGTCTATGATTTCTTCTTCTCTTTGATAATTGAGTTTTCTTGTATTTTTGGCAAAAGAATTTGGGTTCCTCCGTAAACGGTAGAGATATAGATATAAGACAGTAAGGGTGTCATTCGGTCCGGTCTGCCCCGGGACCGGCCCGGCCTGCCCAAAGCCGGGCCGAACCGGGGTCGGACCGCCCCAAACATGGGGCCAGTCTGGTTTACGAAAAGGCGAAAAAACCCGGTAGCGGCCCGGCCCGCACTAGCCCGGGACCGGATTGAACCGGCCCGGGCCAGTCCGGGCTAGCCCGCGGGCCGACCGTTGGCGGCTACTAGTTTTTTTTTTTCCAGAATTTTTTTTATTAAAAAAGGGTATGTAAAATTACCAAAATACCCCCAACAGATTTATACTAGCTAGTTTTTAGGAGTATTTTGAAAAATTGAAGAAAAACATATTCTATATATACAACCTCATTTCATTCAATTCTCTTTACAAATTCACTTAGCTAGGGATGGCAACTGGGCCGGGTCAATCGGCAACCCACCCGCGACCCGGCCCGGTTAGCAACTTGGCGGGTTCGGGTCGAACCCGGTGAACAGTACAGGATCGACCCGGGTCGCAAGTAACGCGAATTGAACCCGCGAAACCCGGCCCACGAACCCGTTAAACTCGCGAATTCAACCCGCCAACCCGCGGGTCGACCCGTGGGTTCCGACCCGTTCGACCCCTGACGGGTCGACCGTTGACCCGCGGGTCGAACAGTCGAAAAAAACCCCCCCTCTGTCCAAAGCCATTCCGAATGGCTCTTTGAGCCGTTATTTTGTTTTGTTTTTTGTTTTTTTTTGTTTTTTTCCACATTTTGAGCCTATAAATACCCCCAAAAATCTCATAAAAAATCACACCTCACTCTCTTACTTTCTCTACTATTATACATCATTTGTAAAGAATTTTTCAACAATTGTAGTATTCATCAAACAAGTGTACAACGAGGCATATACACGATCAAATTTCGATCGTATCGGAATCAAAATTCAACGTCTTCATCGTCTTCAACTCTCTTCAACCCTCGTCAAATCTATTTCAAGCTCTCTTAAACTCTTCAATTGCGGAATCGGCAAAGCGCTCCTCCATCTTTTCTATTCTATTCTTATTTTCACGTTTTTTTATATACGCGTATTCCACGGTGAACGGTATCAAAATTTCATACCTCTCTCGTTATATTTTTTTTTGCGTTGTAGTTAAAATTATTGTTCATTTTTTGAACTTTTCTATCTCAACCCTCTTGTTTTTTAGATTTTTTTTGGTATAATTCACCGTTCCTACATTGTATTTTTTTTTACATACTTTACTTTAGCACATTACTACATTATGTCTAGATCACGCGGTAGCGGTCGTAGCGGACAAGATTCGTCCTCCTCTTCCCGTAGGCCACCAATTGTCCCAACTAGTGAGCCCGCCCAAGAATACCATGATCCTCCTATGGAACAATGGGGTACACACGACGTAGTTGTAGGTGACATACATTCGGAAGAAGAAGAACAACAACAACAACCAACCGAAACCACACAACCCCATAGTAGTAGAAAAAGTAGAGGAGAAACTAGCGATTGGCAAAAGTTTTATGATTATATCCCGGACGGACATACTCCGGGTATAGGTTTGAAAGTTTGTAAAACATGTGATAAAACATACAAATTCAAGAGGGGTGACGGCACCGGTACAATTATTAGGCACATCCAACAAAACCATAAAGAACTTCTTGATCAAATACAAGGCCAACAAAAAATCAATCCTAGGACCGGTCTAGTTGATAGCCACCCTTATGATCTCTATCTTGTTCGTCGGGAAATGACCCGATTAGTTATTAAGGAAGAGTTACCATTTTCCTATCCCGAGAGTATGGACTTGGAAAATTTTAATCAAACGGTCTTAAACCCTCATTTTAAAAGAATTCCGACAAATACTTGCAAATCGGATTGTTTTAAAATGTACATTGAAATAAAGGACACTTTGATTGCAATTTTATGGAGTTTAACTTGTAGGGTTAGTTTAACTTCGGATTGTTGGACGGGTGTCAACAATATTCCAATGATGGAAATAACCTGTCATTGGATC
The DNA here is from genome assembly GCA_017893485.1 of Hemerocallis citrina. Lineage (NCBI taxonomy): Eukaryota > Viridiplantae > Streptophyta > Magnoliopsida > Asparagales > Asphodelaceae > Hemerocallis > Hemerocallis citrina. The sequence continues at coordinate 611,197 of JACEHZ010000159.1, read as the reverse complement.
GACAATGATTGGATTCTTCAAAAAAGAATCATATCACTTGCGGCGTTGCCGTATCCCTATAATGGCGCTGAAATAGCAAATCGTATTATAGAAATTTGTAATGTTTTTCATATACGCGATAAAATTATGGCTATTAGTTTTGATAATGCATCTAACAACAATGTAGCAATTACTACTTTAAAATCTGTATTAAACCCTCCATCTGACAATATTTTTCATGTTAGATGTGCATGTCATATTATAAATTTATGTGTTCAAGATGCATTAAGAATAGCTGATCCATATATAGTTAAAATTAGGAATTGTGTACATTTCATTGCATTAAGTCCAAGCATTTTACAAGAATGGAAAGCTTGGTGTAGGGTTAGAAATGTTTCTTTTAGAAGATTTCCAAAGGATGTTAGACACCGATGGAATTCTACTTTTGATTTACTAAATGTTGTCACCGAATATAAAGCAGTTGTAAATGATTTTTGTATCGCAAAAAATATGCAGAATTTTGAAATGTCTCCCCCCGATTGGTTTTTTGCCAAATCTTTGTTGAAATTTTTAGAACCTTTTAAAACTGTAACTTTAAAATTTTCAAAAACATATGAATCTACTTCTAGTAGCATTTTTATCGAATTAGTTAGCATGATGCAAACATTTAATGAAATGTTAAATGATATCAATGTTGGTGAGATTGTAAATGTCACGCCCTGCTTTCCGGAATACGGAAACACAGGCACGTAACTGAGGCCCAGCAAATGATATAAGTACGCCGACTCATATCATCCATAAGCTGTACCAGTCTTAATTCAACAATATAAGAAAAATGAATCACAACCACGCAGAAATCATAATAATCACATAAACGAGAATGAAATTCAATAACCAAATCCGGAATATAAAGATTTACCAAATAACTCGAGTGACTCTTGTTCCAATTGTAAAAGAACTGCTCATCAATGCCTTCGGGCAATTTCTCTGGCTCACCTGTACTTGTTCATCTAAAAAGAAAGAATAATTTGTCCTTAGAGCAAGTACGGACAGCAAGTAGTGAAAAGCAGAGAGTAAAGGACAAGGTACGTGAAGGAATATGAGTCAAGATCAAATTGCAAAATCAATAATGGTATTATTAGCAATGCTCTTAATCAAGTATATATACATGTCAATTTAAGTTCATTAGAGTGTCATTTCTCCTATCTAGTGCACGTACTACTGCATCCCATACTACAGGTTCGGTGCATGCAAAACAGTGTACGTTTGAGACATAGTGGTGGGGTCTACAGAGCGTGTACTCGGTTTTAATAACAATCATTTACCATTTACAATCAATCAATTTCCAATTACTCAATCAATCATTCACAATCATTACTTCTCTTTCCATTTCAATACGATATCAATAAAAGCCTTACCGAGTACATTTTCTGAGATTTCCCACTACTAGGTCAACCCTTATAAACCCCAGCTTGTTTAGTATTTTATTATTAAGTCATTCATGTCCATGTAAGTGTGTATAAGAATGTCAAGGGAACGATACGAATGCAGCAATATGATGCATTGCACAATAATAAACATGAAGTAGCAATTCTAAAACAACAATTCTCTTTGTATTATTTCAACTGATTCCAATTATAACTGGGTCGAAACCTCAGTACAAGATGGACAAGGCAGCAGGAAATTTATAAAAGTTATCACGTATATATTCATTCATGTCGATAAACAATAGGTTATTGTATCATGAAATGCATTACACTGTTATATAGCAATTAGAATGTCCATTACTGTGTACAATTCAATTTATGAAGTCATTAATCCAATCACGATTGTCTCATTCAATCAATGTATACAATTACCATTCATTTTCTTTGTACACAATTCTATTCATTTTACTCATTTCGATTATATCTATATGGCTTAGGTTTGAGTCAATGGACAATTATAGGAGGTCAAGAGTATGTCGAGTTAGCTCGTGTAAACCCTCGATACTCCCAACGGACGGGACACAAGGCAAATTAAGATAATTAAAATGGAACTACTTGCAGGAGATCAATTAATTTGAACTAGAATAAAAAAAATTAGTTCAATGGACTTGCCTTTTGTAGTAGCCGATTCGAATAATTTAAGAATAACGGGATCAGTATCCCGGGAAACAATCCCAAGAGGCACGTGCAAAGTACGTACGTAGAACTCCAAAAACAAGCAACAAGAGTTGATTTCCCCACAAAAGATCAGCTACAAACAGCGAACAGGAAGGGGATCTGGTGCAGGTAGAACACAGAACAGCGATCGGCGTCCAATCAGATCCTTTCTTCACACCCGATCCGGTCCAGAACAGGGGACAGCGGATTGAGATTCGCTGCGAGCCAAACACGGGACAGCGATCTGGTTGGCTTGATTTCACGGATCTTGATGCAATCCGAAGGTTGAAATTCACTCCCGCCCAAACTGAGCGTCTTCTTCTTCTTCGTTCTTCTTCTTCGACGAAACTGAGAGCGAGAGAGAATGGCGGCACGGGCTTCGGCGGTGGAGCGGAACTCGGCAGCGGCGACGGAAGGTGGCGGATGGTCGGGAAGCGACGAAAATGTCGATGGCGGCGATCTCTGTTTTGCGCTCGAAACAGAGGAGCGAGAAGGAGGCGCGACTGGTGTTCGACGATGATGATGACGAGGCGAAGGGGTCGACGGAGGTTGCGATCGACGAGGGCAGAGGTTGCAAGCGGCAATGGCGATGTTGAACTTCGGTGATGGTGGCTCTTCGATGGGGTTCGAGCAAGAAGACGGCGAAGGCTCGAAGGGTGAAGTCGATGGGTTCGTCAATGGTGAAGTTGGGTTCTGATGTTGCTTCGATTGGGTTCAACGGGTGGCGGCGAGGGGAGCCCTGCGGAGACGACTGCGGGAGCGGCGGGGAACAGTTCGACTTCGGCAATGGCAGTAATGGAGTGGGATGTTGAAGGTGATGCGGTTGTTGCGAAAGGGAGGCGGAGCGATGGGGACCTCGGAGCTTGACTGGAGACGACGACGCAGGGGCTGCGCCGCGGAAGGAGGAGGAGCGATGGTTGAGTGGCCATGGCGGGGCTCGAGGTTGAAGATGATGCGGCGGAATGGTGATGGAGTTAATGGTGACGGCAATGGGGAGATGAGGTCGGGGATGATAATGGAGTTGGTGACGGCAATGGGGTGGTGATGGATTTGGGTGCTGACGACGGAGAAGACGACGGAGGTGAGGAAGTGGTCGAGGCGAGGGGGTGAACGGAGTGTTGGGTTTGTTGAGTTTGATTTGGTTGGTTCGTTTTGTTTGGCTCTGTTTTGTTTGGTTTGGTTGTTTTAACAGAGAAGAAGGGGGGGGGAGAGAACGGGCGAGAGAGGGAGAGAGTAACGGGAGTGGGGGAGAGAAGATCGTGGGATTGTGCAAGAATGGGTCTGGGGTGGTCTGGGGTTTAGTTAGGGAAAAATTGGGTTGTGGTTAGATTAGATTAGGATCCAATACCCAATAGGATTAGGAGTTGGGCTCGAGTGCAGATGGGCCACAAAGAAATACAATAATAAAATAAATAAATGGAACTAATAAGCCCATAACAAGACAAAGACCCAGATACAATAATTAGGGAAAAAAATACATCAAAGACATACAAAGAAAAATAAATAGCCCGTATAATCGGGAACAGGGGTTACAAATCCTACCCACCTTACAAGAAGAATTTCGTCCTCGAAATTCATTTTGGCAGGCAGTAGGACAAAACAAAAGCAATTTTAAGGAATAACAAGGCAAGAAATTTAGAAAAGAAAACTCAAGTGATGGAAGCACCAGAACAAGAAAAGACACGAATAGGATTGATGCCGAAAAATAGATCGATAAAAGACGACGGGTGAAAAGATCGAACCAGAATTGAATGATGCAAAGAAGAAGAAACAGCAAAAGAGTCCTGGGATCTGTGGGTTATGGGCTCACCACACTCCCGCTGCGCAACTCTGATGGTGATGTCCCATGCAACATACATGTCGCTATAGGCCACATGACACCAAACAACGAACCGAGCAGGAAGACAAGAATGAGACACCAGGATCAGGGACAGTATGGGCTCAAGATAGATATAATTAAACAATGCAAAATGAATATAAAGTTTGCCTTCAATTTTAAATGATCAAAAGATATGTTATAGATCAAGACTAATGGGTAGGAGAATTGGGTTATAAATCAAATAACAGGTTTAAATCCAATAAGGATAGGCTATAGGATTTTTTTTTTATTTTTTTAAATATACATTAAATCATATAGTGAAAAGTATATAAGTTTGAGCATGTTCGGCTCAAAACAAAATAGTAATAGTAACGACAAGCCTAATAATACCAATAACAATAATAATAACAAAATATCAACGCTACTAACAATAAAATAACAATGATAATAACAATAATATTAATAATAATTAGAATAAGAATAATAACAATAACAATAAAAATAATAATGATAATAATAATAACAGCATAAATGGATATAATAATAGTATGCACATATGTGTCAGAATGAAAAAGTGAGTTTAATAGATTTACTATAATAATCCAAACAGTAGTAATATATGATATAAATATTCGATCGCTAAAAATGTAAAATAAAATTAAAATACACCGTTGTTTGAAATAAAATTTTCAGATAGTCAGATGAAATAATAAAAAAAAGCTCCTTAGAAACCAGAATAATATTTTGTTAAAATCCGATCAATTAAAAATGTAACTTGCTGGAAAGAATTTGAAAGCGAAAGGAAGCTATAAAAATCTTAAATACAGATAGTACATGGAAAGATACATATGTGCAGGAACAAGGGTTTGGGCTTAAGTTAAATATTGATAAATAATGCAATCAAGTGTATATAGAATTTAGGCTTCAACAAAAATACCAATAATAACACCAATAATAATAAAATATTAACAATACCGGTAAAAATTAATAATAATGTAAGACAGAATATAATTCGGGTTCAATACGTTTTCTTGTATTAAGGTAATTCGATATCAATGGCAATAATAAAATAATGAAAACAACAATAATAATAGCAATAGTAATATAAATAATAATAATGATACGAATAATAATAACAGAAGCCATAGTAATAATAATAGCATTATAAAACAAAATAAGAATTTGGTTCATCAACTCTATAAATAAATCAAATAAGAATGTATATAGTCGATCAATAATAAATGGAAGGTAAAATCAAAGTACACCGTTAATCCCCGATTACAAGAAATGGGAAGACTACTCACATAGAATAAGAATTCAAAGTGAAGAGATAAACCCAAGTATAAAATGTCGATAATCATACAAACAACAGAGGAACACAAACTAAAAATAATTTTTGGGGAAAATAACCAGTCAAGATACATAGAAATACGGACAAATTTAACTAAGGAAATATTAATAACAATCAATGAGAAAGGCATATAATAATTATTGAATGTTAACTTTATAGTCAATACTCCAAAAATACATTAAAAGGTAACGAGTAAAATAATCCAAAACAAATATATGCAAGAAGACAAAAGGAGTTCATTAACTACTACAAAAATAAGCGTCAAATTATTAATTAGGACGTGAAAACAAAGTAAGTGAAAAATTTAGAATGTTAAAGAATTTGAAAAGCGGTGGCCACAAATGGTAATTCACAAAAGAACGAAAACGTAGACCATAGTTGATGTACTCAATCTTAACATAAATGTAAAAATTCGTAAACACGAAAAATAAAATCAACTATACTAGTTCAATTTGTATGGAAACATAAAGTGTAGTTGTATAAACAAAATATCATAAAGAAAATATTTCTTTACCATTAATTTCATTATATAAGTAAAAATTGTCTTGAAATCTAAATCAGCAAATACTTAGAAAATCTTGCATCCTTAACATCAAGTTGCATGTTTGCCTTCACGACATCAGGTTTCAAGTTGCCGTCCGGATATTCCGCTGCACACTTTGCCTTGCCGATATCCAGTTGCAATTTGCCCCCATTGACATCGAGTTGCATATTTGCCGTCTCGACATTAGGTTGCACCGAAATTGTGAAATGAAAAATGTAACCTCCCATTTGGACAGGGATAGGAGATATTACGCTATATTTTGAAATTCATGATATAGAAATAGTAGAAGGTAAGAAATGAAGTTGAAAGCCACACAATAGAATATCAAAATAGATGTATAAATTATAAATATCAAACACAATAGTACAAAATCGCAGTAGTGGAAATGATTTATAAAAGTAGGGAGAAAACGGAATAAAATACATGTATAAACACAATGCAGTGTGAATGAGAAATAAATATGCAGTGTAGCAATTTACACAATAATTATATCGTAAAAATATACGGTAACGTAGGAATTAAACGAGCCTCTAACATGTCCTTGAAGATCCACCGATGCCGATTGACGAACCAAGCGGGAAGACAAGAGAGGAAAACTCCAGAATCAAAGGAATGTTGGTACAAAAAGAATAAAATTACACCCAATGAGGGATTAATGAAGATGAGGACTGCAAGGGACGAAACAACTGAGAGATGAAGGAACTGAATGTGAAGGGATCAAAAGATGAATCAAATGAGAGGGGTATCCAGATTATATGTTGGTTATTCATGTTCATGTGATCAGCGTGGTGCGCATATTATTGAGTTAGACTGGCTAGAACCAAACTTGACTGCGTATTAGCCAATCATGACTAACACATTAGCCAAACTCAGCTAATCTCCAACATAGTTAGAGCCTAACCTGGGCTCTGATACCACTAAAAACCTGTCACGCCCCGCTTCCCGGAATACGGAAACACAGGCACGTAACTGAGGCCCAGCGAATGATATAAGTACGCCGACTCATATCATCCATAAGCTGTACCAGTCTTAATTCAATAATATAAGAAAAATGAATCACAACCACGCAGAAATCATAATAATCACATAAACGAGAATGAAATTCAATAACCAAATCCGGAATATAAAGACTTACCAAATAACTCGAGTGACTCTTGTTCCAATTGTAAAAGAACTGCTCATCAATGCCTTCGGGCAATTTCTCTAGCTCACCTGTACTTGTTCATCTAAAAAGAAAGAATAATTTGTCCTTAGAGCAAGTACGGACAGCAAGTAGTGAAAAGCAGAGAATAAAGGACAAGGTACGTGAAGGAATATGAGTCAAGATCAAATTGCAAAATCAATAATGGTATTATTAGCAATGGTCTTAATCAAGTATATATACATGTCAATTTAAGTTCATTAGAGTGTCATTTCTCCTATCTAGTGCACGTACTACTGCATCCCATACTACAGGTTCGGTGCACGCAAAACAGTGTACGTTTGAGACATAGTGGTGGGGTCTACAGAGCGTGTACTCGGTTTCAATAACAATCATTTACCATTTGCAATCAATCAATTTCCAATTACTCAATCAATCATTCACAATCATTACTTCTCTTTCCATTTCAATACGATATCAATAAAAGCCTTACCGAGTACATTTTCTGAGATTTCCCACTACTAGGTCAACCCTTATAAACCCCGGCTTGTTTAGTATTTTATTATTAAGCCATTCATGTCCATGTAAGTGTGTATAAGAATGTCAAGGGAACGATATGAATGCAGCAATATGATGCATTGCACAATAATAAACATGAAGTAGCAATTCTAAAACAACAATTCTCTTTGTATTATTTCAACTGATTCCAATTATAACTGGGTCGAAACCTCAGTACAAGACGGACAAGGCAGCAGGAAATTTATAAAAGTTATCACGTATATATTCATTCATGTCGATAAACAATAGGTTATTGTATCATGAAATGCATTACACTATTATATAGCAATTAGAATGTCCATTACTGTGTACAATTCAATTTATGAAGTCATTAATCCAATCACGATTGTCTCATTCAATCAATGTATACAATTACCATTCATTTCCTTTGTACACAATTTTATTCATTTTACTCATTTCGATTATATCTATATGGCTTAGGTTTGAGTCAATGGACAATTATAGGAGGTCAAGAGTATGTCGGGTTAGCTCGTGTAAACCCTCGATACTCTCAACGGACGGGACACAAGACAAATTAAGATAATTAAAATGGAACTACTTGCAGGAGATCAATTAATTTGAACTAGAATAAAAAAAATTAGTTCAATGGACTTGCCTTTTGTAGTAGCCGATTCGAATAATTTAAGAATAATGGGATCAGTATCCCGGGGAACAATCCCAAGAGGCACGTGCAAAGTACGTACGTAGAACTCCAAAAACAAGCAACAAGAGTTGATTTCCCCACAAAAGATCAGCTAGAAACAGCGAACAGGAAGGGGATCTGGTGCGGGTAGAACACAGAACAGCGATCGGCGTCCAATCAAATCCTTTCTTCACACTCGATCCGGTCCAGAACAGGGGACAGCGGATTGAGATTCGCTGCGAGCCGAACACGGGACAGCGATCTGGTTGGCTTGATTTCACGGATCTTGATGCGATCCGAAGGTTGAAATTCACTCCCGCCCAAACTGAGCGTCTTCTTCTTCTTCGTTCTTCTTCTTCGACGAAACTGAGAGCGAGAGAGAATGGCGGCATGGGCTTCGGCGGTGGAGCGGAACTCGGCAGCGGCGACGGGAGGTGGCGGATGGTCGGGAAGCGACGAAAATGTCGATGGCGGCGATCTCTGTTTTGCGCTCGAAACAGAGGAGTGAGAAGGAGGCGCGACTGGTGTTCGACGATGATGATGACGAGGCGAAGGGGTCGACGGAGGTTGCGATCGACGAGGGCAGAGGTTGCAAGCGGCAATGGCGATGTTGAACTTCGGTGATGGTGGCTCTTCGATGGGGTTCGAGCAAGAAGACGGCGAAGGCTCGAAGGGTGAAGTCGATGGGTTCGTCAATGGTGAAGTTGGGTTCTGATGTTGCTTCGATTGGGTTCAACGGGTGGCGGCGAGGGGAGCCCTGCGGAGACGACTGCGGGAGCGGCGGGGAACAGTTCGACTTCGGCAATGGCAGTAATGGAGTGGGATGTTGAAGGTGATGCGGTTGTTGCGAAAGGGAGGCGGAGCGATGGGGACCTCGGAGCTCGACTGGAGACGACGACGCAGGGGCTGCGCCGCGGAAGGAGGAGGAGCGATGGTCGAGTGGCCATGGCAGGGCTCGAGGTTGAAGATGACGCGGCGGAATGGTGATGGAGTTAATGGTGACGGCAATGGGGAGATGAGGTCGGGGATGATAATGGAGTTGGTGACGGCAATGGGGTGGTGATGGATTTGGGTGCTGACGACGGAGAAGACGACGGAGGTGAGGAAGTGGTCGAGGCGAGGGGGTGAACGGAGTGTTGGGTTCGTTGAGTTTGATTTGGTTGGTTCGTTTTGTTTGGCTCTGTTTTGTTTGGTTTGGTTGTTTTAACAGAGAAGAAGGGGGGGGGGGGAGAGAACGGGCGAGAGAGGGAGAGAGTAACGAGAGTGGGGTGAGTTGTTAACGGGAGTGGGGGAGAGAAGATCGTGGGATTGTGCAAGAATGGGTCTGGGGTTTAGTTAGGGAAAAATTGGGTTGTGGTTAGATTAGATTAGGATCCAATACCCAATAGGATTAGGAGTTGGGCTCGAGTGCAGATGGGCCACAAAGAAATACAATAATAAAATAAATAAATGGAACTAATAAGCCCATAACAAGACAAAGACCCAGATACAATAATTAGGGAAAAAAATACATCAAAGACATACAAAAAAAAATAAATAGCCCGTATAATCGGGAACAGGGGTTACAGTAAAACCTGCATTTCAAAAAATTTTGAAGTATTTTTTTCCTCCTCCGATGTTGATTTGTGTTGCTACTGTTATGGATCCTCGTATCAAATTAGAAGGTACGAAGAATTTGATAGAAATGTTTTTTGGATATTTAGAGGTAAATGTAGAATTAACAATTGATTGCGCTACTTTTTTAGTTCAGTTTGAATCTACGTTAAATAACTTGTATGATTATTATGATAGACGTTTTGCTTCTAGTAGTACAATTTCTGTAGTTAGTTCTTCTTCTGGTAGTTCTAAAGGTAAGGGTAAAAGTAGAATTGGTGATAGAACATTTAATTTACATGAACAAATTCAATCAAAAAAACCTAGGACTAATCAACCAAATGAATTAAATTGGTATAACCAACAAGATTCTGAGCCTACTATTTTTCCACTAGATATTTTACAATGGTGGAAAGAACATGAACACACTTTTAGTATTCTCTCAATTATGGCTAAAGATTTACTAACTCCTCCTGTCTCTACAGTTGCTTCTGAGAGTGTATTTTCTACAAGTGGCATGGTTCTATCTGATTACAGGAATCGCATGAAGCTCGACACATTAGAGATGCTCGTTTGCACAGAAGACTGGCTGAAGGCTGAAGATAGGACACAAGGGAAAGCACTATCAACGTCCACAAGTGGGAGCAACTCGCCCGAACAACAACAACAACAACAACAACAATAGCAAAGCTTGTTATGTTAAATTAGAAAACTTGTACTCAGCATAAAATTGTATATAAGAAATATGTTATTGTATAAAACTTATTTGTGCTCTCAATTCTTCATTTCATTATTAATTGTTAAAATTGTATAACTTAAATTCATATGAATAATATTTCAAAATTTTTTGTCAATTTCACTCTTTCAATCTTATTATTATTATTACGATTTTTATTGTTTATTAGTATTATTACTTAATTATTATTATTATTATTATTATTATTATTATTATTATTATTATTATTATTATTATTATTATTTTAAGCTACAAAATTTTTTTTTTCTCACCCTATATAAACGGGCCAACCCGCGGGTCGACCCGGCCCAACCCGGGTTGAACCCTAAAGGGTTCACGGGTTGGGCGGGCCACCGAATCGAAATTTCAGCTCGGCCCGGCCCGGCCCGGATACCCGGCCAGAGCCCGCGAACTATTCGTGCCAACCCGTACGGGTTGGGCTCGGCCTGGCCCACTCGACCCATTCGCCATCCCTACACTCAACTATCTCTGCTATCTCTCAACTTTCCCAACAATTCAATAACAATCAACAACATTCAATTACTCTCTTTCAAGATTCAACATCAACCACATCAACAACATTCAACTACTCTCCTTCAAGATTCAACATCAATAACATTCAACTATTCTCTTTCAAGATTCAACATCAACAACATCCAACAACAATATAAAACAACACTACAATCTCTCAACTCTCTTTACCTTCATTCTTCAATCTACATTCTACACTCATAGGTATTTTCATATTTATATAATTTTTAGAATTATCATTGTTGTTTGTTATCATTTATTTCTCATAACTAAATTGGGTTTTCTTGTTCTTGTTCTTTTTCTTTTTCTTTTTTAGATTTTTTTTGGTAAATTGGTAAGCATACAGTAGAATAATCATTTCATAGTTGTTATTTTATTTGCTTTGTAGAATAATTTTATATAACATACACTAGTTTATCTATCATTACTTGTTTTTTAGAATTAAAATTTTAAAACATACACTACAATTAATTTTTAAAACATACATTAAAATTAATTTTTAGAACATACACTAAATTTTTTATAACATAGACTAGTTTAGATGGCATCTAACCGATCATGTAGTAGACATAGTAGCAAAGAGTCCACTAGTAGTCGCCGTATTTCTTCCATTCCTCTTCCATATGTAGATATATAGTGAAGAAACACTTTACAGTTATGATAGTATTCACGATTCCCATGAAACACACATGGATCAAGTAGAAGAAGAAGTAGAAGATATAGAACCACAACCATCGGAACAAGGCTCATCTCGAACCCGTAAAACAAGAGGGAACACATCCGAAGTACACAAATATTTTGACTATGCCCTTCACAAATTGATAAGAATGTAGGATTAAAAATTTGTAAGAAGTGTCAAACACCCTATAAGTTTAAACTATGATCAGAAACGGGTACACTTCAACGAAACTTAAGTAAATGTCAACCCGAATTTTCTAAAGACAACCTCACACAAAAAAAAATAAACCCTAAGACCGGCCAAATAGATAGTCATAACTACGATCATGATATCATTCATAGAGAAATAGCTAAGTTAGTAATTAGAGATGAATTACCTTATTCTTTGGTGAAAGTATGAATGCAGAGACCTTTGCACAAACCGCATTAAACCCCCATTATTAAAAAAAAATCCTAGGAATGTAGTAAAGGGTGATTGTGAATTAGTTTACAATGAGGCTAAGAATTTTTTAGTTGCAACATTTACGTCACTAAACACTAGAGTTTCTTTGACATCGGATGGGTGGGTAGGAGTGAATGGCGTACCAATGATGTGTGTAATGTCATTGGATAGATTCCGATTGGCTACTTTAAAAGAGTATAATTTCATTCGAATTTGTTAGGTACCCACATAAGGGTGAAATAATTACCACATATATCATGGAAGCATGTAACAATTTTGGTATTTTTAATAAAGTTTTTACTATTGGTTTTGATAATGCCTCTAATAATACTAAGGCAATTGTTAGTTTGCTAATTACACTTAATCCTTTAGAACCGTAAATTTTTCATGTTAGGTGTACTTGTCATATTTTAAATCTTTGTATACAAGATCCACTTAAATATGGACACGATAAAATAGAGGCAATGAGAAATTGTGTTCATTTTATTACGTTGACTGGTCCAATATATCAAGCTTTTCATGATTGGTGTCAACTTAGAGGAATTGTGTTTAAACATTTTTCTAAAGATGTTAAACATCGTTGGAAATCTACTTTTGATTTATTAAGTGTTGTTCTTCACTATCATTTCAATATTAGAGAATTTTGTATTGCAATGAGTATGCAAGATTGTATGTTAGATGATGATTTTTGGTTTTTTGCTGATAGTTTGTACAATTTTTTAGAACCTTTTAATGATGCTACTTTACAATTTTCAAAAACATATACATCTACATCTAATGTTATTTTACTTGCAATTGTCACTATGATGACAACAATTAAAGATTTAGTAAATGATCCTTTCATTGGAGAAATGGTTTATGCCACTTATATTAAAATTTTAAAATATTTTCTTCTGCTTCCTATGTTATATTGTGTTGCTAGTGTAATGAATCTTATGATTAAGTTAGATAACAAAAAAAATTAATTGAGATTTTTTATACTTATGCTCCATACGAAGAAATACATGATTTTAATGATGTTGTTTTCACTACAAAATTTGAAAATGTTTTAAATAGTTTATATGATAGTTACGATAGAATTTATTCATCTAACACTACACAAATACGCGTGTATAATAATTTCAAAAGAGTTTATCTCTCTAGATTTTCTAGAGAGAGAAGCTCCCTAAAAAAAACCCAAAAAAGAAAACCCTAGATCTAGATTTGAGTTTGGAGGGGGTGGCGGCTAGGATTTCGCCGCCCCCTCCCCGGTTGCCCCTCCCCGCCGTCCACCCCTCCCCTTTCACCGCCACTAATCCCGCCACAACGTCTCGTCAAGGACCTCTAGTCCCGTCGAAGACGACGATCGAGAGGCACTCCGCTCCATCTAGTCGAGAACCTCTAGTACTCCCTTCAAGCAACTTCCGGCGTGCTCCTCCAGTCGAGCCATGATGGAGGGCTTAAGTCGCTGCATTGTCCCATCGAGCAGTCTGAACGCTCGACGATGGAGACTCTTCCGTCGCTCCGCCCAGTCGAGGCCCTCCAACTCCCGCTGAGCTCCTTCCGGCGTGCTCCTCCAAGCGTCGGTCGAGCGATGGTGGAGGGGCCAGCCAACGTCGCCGCAATGTTCATCCGCACTATTTTGATTGTGTGAGTGTTTGATTGTGAGGGGAAGTGATTGAGATGAGATGGAAGAGTTGATTAGTGTTTGGCAGTTGTGAGATGAAATGGGAGATTGTTGATGTGCAGCACGGTAGTGGGGCTTGGGCCTGAAGACGGGGTCCCCCCATGAGATGCGCCCACTTATTACAGCATAGTTGTAGGGTTTGGGCCCGCAGACGGGATCCCCCCATGAGGTGAGATGAGTGGTAATGTAGTATTGGAGGTGTTAGGGATTTTTGGTTGTCAGTGTGTAAGTCACACCCTGAATTCGACCTCTTTTAACCAACTGCCACAGGCTTCGCAATAGTACTGCCACTACGCCCTCATTAGTGAACCTGAAATCTACAACATCCACCGCCCGCAGGGGCGAGAGGAGATGGTGATGCTTCAGTTAGTTGTGATTTGTTATGAGTTTTTTTGCGTGAGAACGAGAGAGAGTGTGAGATAATGAGATAGTGAAGATGTTGCTTCTCACTACTCTATGCAGGTATATGTTAGCGTTTATGAGAAATCACTTGAGAGAGTAAAAGCATGAAAGAGGGGAAGGTATCCTTTCCACGGCTCTTTCTTTGACTGTGCCTGTGGTTAGAGTGAGTGAGAGTTTTGTTTGGTGAGAAATCGCTTGAGAGAGCAAAAGCGTGAGAGAGGTGAAAGTATTCTTTCCACGGCTCTCTTTTTGGCTTTGACTTTGATTGGGCCGAATGTGAGAGCGGTTTGGAGAGGTTAGTTGGGGAGAAGGAGTGGAGCGGCGAACTTCTAAATCCCGCGTGATTCGCTTCAGGTGGGTGTGCACGTGCCAGAGAGGCGGTGCACGAAGCTTATTTGACGTACATACAATTAGTTCGCCCTTGCTTTGTAGTACGAGGTCCAGTACAATATTGGTGGAGGATGGGGTCAAGTTGTGGACGGTTCCATCTAGCCGACTGTGGGTTGCTGGTTTTTGTTGGGTTTTTTGGACGGCCCACCCTCTAAGGGTGTTGGAGTGGGCTCTAATTGTATGTACTGGTCATGTCGCTTCATATTTTATTTTTCTATTTGTAGTTTGTAATTTGGCCCAGTACGCTTGGTTTGTTTGATTAATTGCTTATTAATGAAATAAGGTTGCCATATTCCATATTTTCTTCTTCTTCTTCTTCTTCTTCTTCTGAAAAAAAAAGAAAAAAAAAAGGAAAAAAAAAAAACACCAAACCACACAAACACAAAAAATTAGTTCTTCTTCTTCTTCTTCTTCTTCTTCTTCTTCTTCTTCTATGTTATCAAAGGGAAATGGTCTTGCCACTAGTAGTATTTTAAATCTCTTAAAATCAAAAAAACCAAGACCCAATTCACCAAATGAATTGAATTTGTATAATGCACAACCTCCCATTGAAGATGTAATAGATGTGATTTCTTTTTGGAAAACTAATGAAAATATTTTTAGTATTCTTTCTCGCATGGCTAAAAATTTGCTAACTATACCAGTGTCAACCGTTGCATCGGAAAGTGCTTTTTCTCTTGGTGGCAGGATTATGGGCCCGAACAGGAATCGTTTGACGTCAAAGAATTTAGAGATATTGGTATGCACCGAAGATTGGATGAAAGCGGAAGAGAGGACCCAAGATTTACAAGAATCACAAAACGGATCAACAAGTAGCGATGAGTGAAGAACTAGTAGAATGTAATTTGATAATGTATTATAAATAATTGGGAAAATTTAGGGGCATGAGATTCTATATTTAGGGTAAGTAGAAGTGCACGACAATAGTCCACTGCCTTCTCTTCAATCTAAATAGAGGTCATCTCGATCTCTAAATACAAATATTTTCCTCGTATTGTAATTTGAAATTATTTGAATTAAATGAAAATTTACTCAATTATTTGATTACCTATTACACTTTGTAATTCATAAATATAATTATTGAATATCTCTTTTATCTATATGATTTTAACAATTGTGAACAAAATTTAAGAAGTTTAAAAAAGAATTTTAAAAAAAATTAAAAAGAAAATAAGCCCCCCCCCCCCCCCCCCCCCCCCAGCTATGGGCCAAGGGCTGGGGCCGGGCCTCAATATTCCATTAAAATTCCGGCCCGAACCGGCCCGCCTTTAATGCCGGCCCGGCCCATCTTGGCCCAGGACCGGGTCAAACCCGCCGGACTTCGGCCCGGCCCGGCCCGGGTGGACCAAATACCACCCTTATATGACAGTGCTTCATAAGTCATCAGTTTTGTAACTTATAAGATTATAAAGAACAAAATACTGAAGTTTTTGAAACTTGATTTTGTTTTGGGATTGAATACAAATCATATTTCAGTTTCCTTAGCTTTTGATATGGTATCTGAAGTGACGAAGATATCATAATGATTTAATACTCACAGTCTCATACTAAAGAAATATTGTAGTTCTAAAGAGCCAGCAGCAACAACAAAAACCAAAAACATGGTACTTATAAATTGCGAGCAGCAGCCATGGTTCCCTTGGAATGACTGCAATCTTTCATATTAACAGCAAATTGGTCAAAGAAAACAGAACTAAAACAGAAAGTCGTCTAGCATGATATGGGGGTGGTAGGAGTATACCATACCGGCATTGGCTAGTTAAGCTTCTGGATAGCATCTGTAAGAGCATCCACAGTTGTTTTGTATATTTGCCAATTTGCCATTTTTTTGGCAAATAGATCGCTGCAATCGTTTTCTATTTTGTCATATTTTGGCAAATGAGCTACAGTCGATTCTCAAAAATGAGAAACAAAATAGTGATTCTCAAATTATAGAGGACGGTACAACATATACCATCCCTCTTATTTTATTTTATTTTAATCAAGTCGAACGGTATAACATATACCGTCCCAATTATTTTATTTTTTTTAATAGCGTCGGACGGTACAATATGTACCGTCCCATAAATTTTTTTTTTGTTTTTTTTTTAAAAAAAATGAACAGCGGAGATTCGCCGGATTGAAAAAAAAAAATTTTGAATTCTCGAACGGTACATGTACCATCCCATTTTTTTAAAATTCAAATCAACGGCGGAGATTCGCCAGATTGAAAAAAAAGGAAAAAAAAAATCTCGGACGGTACATGTTGTACCATCCTTGAATTGGGGAATTAATTAGTGGGTAGGTTAGTTTAATTAATTAGGTTTAGTTAGTTTTTAATTAGATTTAGGTATTATTATATTATTTAGTTTATTTAATAATATATATTAATAGTTAATTAGTAATTAAATTTTTAAAAAAGCGCGACGGTATATGTTATACCTTCCCACGCAAACTTTTTTAAAAATGAGAAAAATATAGCAAACAACGACTGCAGAACACTTCACTATTTGCTATTACTGTAGCAGCCATTTTTAAAAAAATGAGAAACACCATTGTGGATGCTCTAAGTTGATATATCATACAACTGGATCTCTCCATTTTTCATTTTAAATTCCCATGTATCGCCAACTACATGTTGGATTTTGTGTTGCATACTATTAGGTTCGATGTGAAAAGACGATGATGAATTACTAAGCCACTAAGTAAAGAATTTTTTTCAGTACTAAGCCACTTTTTGAAACTATTTCCCCAACTATGACACCTTCAAAATTTTTTTTCTAAATGAGCCAGTCGATGTTACGTCAGCTATAACCGCAGTTGGGAACTACGGCTACAACACTTTTGAAGCTGCAGTTGGTCTTCTTTGTATTATTTTTTGAACGCCGCAGTTGGGGCAGTTCCCAACTGCGCCTTGAGTGAAAAATCGAAAATACTTGAGACATTGTTAGGAGTTAGATTATGATTTTTTTGAGGTTTAACAATGACATTTCAGTGGAATTATAAGCATGAGAATTTGATCTTATGTTACTGCCTGAATATTAGACTTGTAAAGAACTGAATAATATGCATAGCTACTGAACTTAGAATGTATCGAATGAATAGGCGTTGGATTCATATGAGAGTATTTTCTGGAATCCCAGACGGAAGTGGTTATGCTTTTCCGTAGCAATGGGTAAGTGGATTTTAATGCAGACATGTGTTGGATTCATATGAGAGTATTTTCTGAAATCCCTGACGGAAGTGGTTTTGCTTTTCCGTAGCAATGGGTAAGTGGATTTTAATGCAGACATGTGTTGTGTTGTGCAAATTTTTTGATAGTATATATATATATATATATATATATATATGGGTTTTGCTCAGTTGAAAACGGATCTGTTTTCAACGGGTTGGAAAATAGCAATCCCAACCGTCGATCTGATCTTGATCTTGATCAGCGGATCAGATCGAGATCCGCTTTGGTCTCCCATTAAAGCTCTCAAAAGTGGAGGGGTATTTTCGTTACTTCACGCCAAAAAACGTTTCAGACTTAGCGTTTTTTTGGCGTGAAGTTTTTTTTTGTCGAAAAAAACACCTAGGGAACAACGGCCTAGGTTGTTTTTTTTAACAAAAAAACATACCTTGGCCGTTGTTCTCAACAACGGCCTAGGTATGTACAAGTGTTTTTCCAAACACTTGTACACACCCAGGGCTTCATCTCCCTCACTTCGTCACAAACACTCTCTCTCTTTCTCTCGTGCTCTCGAAACCCATCCCCAAACCCTACTTCACTCTCCCAACTCCTTGGCATCGATTTCTTAGCCTTCTCGATCTCCACCCAACTGAGCAAAGCTCCCTATCTCTCTCTTCCTCTCCCGAATGCAGCAAGATCCCAATTACAAAAAAACCCTAACCCTTACGAAATCTACCCAACCCTAAAACTCTAATCCCGAATAAATTAGCCAAACCCTACTCCCCTTCCTTTCTCTACAGCAGCGCGCAGCGGCCTCCCGAACACCCTCACTGTTAAAGGTACTAATTTGTCCTACTTGAGTAAATTGATTGGAAATTTGTCCTAACTAGGCTAATTGATTGGAAAATTTTTCACCAATGTTTGAGTGTACAATTGCTATATTATGCGTAGGTATTTATAGAGTAGGTAATTCTAGTTTAATTGGGGAAGTAGACGTAGTATTAGTTGTTGTTAGTTGTTATTCGATGTTAGTAATAGCGCACAAAGCGAACAAAAATTTGTGGAACTTTGCGATTACGTCGAGCTCGCCATACACAAGCCAACGCAATTTGTAGAAGTTTGTTTGGATTCACGGTTTCAAGTGTACGGCCGTGTATCGCTTTCAATTCATTCCCGTGAGTGAAAGTGATACATTGGCGTATTTTGCAAACCGTGAGCCGAAATTCACCTCTACAAATTTTGTTGGCTCATGTGTTTTGGCGCCGTCCCACTCCCAAAGTATAGGAATTTATTGATCTCGTTTGTGCGAATTTGTACCGTATATCAAACAACAACCTCAGTTCAAGAGTGAGGGGAATGCGAGCGAGACACGGCCTTATCTTGCAAACCGTGGATCGGAACTTACTTGTAGAAGTTCCGTTACCTTGGGTGCGGCAAGCCGAACCCAATTGATAGATATTTGTATTTATATGACGTCGTTTTTGACATTTTGTCACTTATTATATATATCGCAATCCTTTGTTAACAAGCTATTTTATATATAATGTGTATATTAATTGACCAATAATATATTTTTACCCCAGATGAACAACGATACGGAGAGTTCTGCTGCCGGCGATAATTTTGTGCGGACAGAACCAATCACTGATTCCATGCCGATAGTCGAAGACCATCTGAAACCAAAGTTAGGTATGACATTCCTCACTTTAGTTGAGGCCGAGAAATTTTATTCTGCATATGCTCGTTGTGGGGGTTTTGCAATGCGTAAGGGTGGGAATAAATTAAAGGGGGGAATGGAAGTAGATAAGTCATATCTCTGTAATAAAGCTGGGTCGTCGCCGGGTCAACATAATGATGGTAGACGTGGAATAACCAGTAGAACGGGTTGCAAAGCTTGCGTTCGTGTAAAATTGAACGAAACAAGTAATACGTGGGTGGTGTATTCATTTTACGAAGAACATAATCACGAATTTACCTCACCCGGTAGAAGGCACCTTTTGCCCCGGAACAGGTCCGTGTCAATACGGACAAAAGGATTATAGACCAAATGAACCAAGCTAATATCCAAACATGTCGACAAATGCTCTTCTTCGAAAGTGCTAGCGGTGGTCATGATCAAGTAGGATTCACAGAAAAAGATGTTAGAAATTTAGTTAGAGACTCGCAAGAAGCATTGAAAGGACACAATTCTACAATGCTAATTGATTTTTTCGAATCTAAGAAACAGACGGATCCTTCATTTTTTTATGACATTCAAGTCGATCCCAAAGGGCGGTTGTCACATTGTATGTGGGTAGATGGTATTTGTAGGATGAATTACGAAGAATTTGGTGATGTAGTTTGCTTTGATGCCACGTACAATACGAACCGTTACGGAATATTATTTGTTCCGTTTGTTGGAGTGAATCATCACTGGCAATCGACTTTCTTAGGAGGTGGGTTCATTCCAAATGAGACGGCCTCTTCGTTTGAATGGTTCTTTAAAAAATGGTTAGGGGTTATGAATCGTGCTCCATCCGGTATTGTTACCGATCAAGACCGTGGGATCACCGCCGCAGTTAAGAAAGTTTTCCCCCAGACTCAGCACCGTTTTTGTATTTGGCACATTCTGGATAAGTTACCCCAGGAGGTTCGTCTTGGTTTCGATGTCGACAAGTTTAGGGAGTCCTTAAAGAATGTAATCTACAATTCGGAATATATACATGAATTTGTAGAAAAGTGGAATATTTTGATTTCGCAATACGGATTAGAGAGTAACAAATGGTTGAACGATATATTCGATATCCGTGAAAGTTGGGCACCCATCTACGCTAAAGAATCATTTTGGGCCGGCATGTCGAGTAGCCAACGGGTTGAGTCGGCACATTCTGCTCTGAAGCATCATACAGAAAAAAAGTATTCCCTGCACGAATTTGCCGTCATCTTCGACCGTTTTTTGGGAAGGCAAAGATACGATGAATTGAAAGAAAATCATCGTAACCGTGAGAAGAGACCGAAGTTGAAGAGCGAATGGGCTTTGGAGGCACAAATGGCAAAAACATATACTTTGAAAATATTTTACAAATTCCAAGATGAAGTCACAAAAAGCTTCATGTACAATGTGACATTTGTTGCCGATCTTGAGGCACCGGATAGTTCAACCTTCCATGTGATACTATGTGGAGAATCAGAACCGGCTCACCTTCTTCAATTATCCAAAATCAATGGAATTATTACATGTACATGTCACTTGTTCGAATTTGTTGCCATTCCTTGCAGGCATATTCTAGCTGTACTTCGTTTCTCCCATCACACATCCCTCCCGGATGTATATATTAAAAGAAGATGGACTAGGGATGTGATGAGAAGAAGTTACACATCAGTTCCAACCGAACCCAACACCGAGAATTTTGCTTCTCGATATTGTGAGTTGAGCTACCATGCAAAACAAATTGTTGATCTCGGTTGTTCCTCTAATGAGAATTACAAATACACGTTGGAGAATTTGCAGAAGATCATTGACGGGGTTTCTCGGCTACAACCAGGATCAGGTGAACAACCGGAACAGACCTCACAACCACATGATAGTGTCGAAGCTGGAGGTAGTTCACAACCGCATTGATGTGTCTAATTTTCATATAAATATTTATACTCTTTTACCCATTAAAATTGCTTGTTTTCATTTATATTATTTATAATTCTTCTTATTTCCATAATATTTCAAATAATTAATTATTTTTGAAGAAATAAGATTTTTGATGCAAAAAGTGAATATTTTTGGAAAAAATCAACAAACAAAGCAAAATTATTGGTTTATAATTTTTTATTGTTTTGTTGAAATTTTACGATTTGGCCATGTGAAAAGTAAAATAGAAATATTATTATTAATTAAGGGGTTAGAATAAAATTTTGTAATTTAAAAATTAATTTAAAATAATAATAAAAAGAAAAATAGAATGCACGGTTTTGGATTGGTAGTCTAAAGATTAATACTAATCATAAATTCTAGATAATTATTTAAGATAATTATTTATCCTAATTACATTTAAACTAACCTACCTAATAAACTAAACCTAACTATTCCTACTCCTATATCTATGTGTGCAGGTTGTTCAAACAGAGAGAAAGGAGTTGGCGTGAGAGAAGAGGTGAGTTGGAAGAAGGGTGCGGTTCCCAACTCAGCAAAGACAAAAGCGCGGAACGAAGACATCAAAAGAGTGGAGCACGTGCGCACTACAGGACAAAATAGCAGAACACCGAAAGAAAAAACAGTGGATCGAAGTAGACCCAGCTCTCCAGTGACGTGGCGACTGCGCTGTCTTCTTCGGCTGACGTCAGTGTGGTTCTGGCGCGTTCTCCGAGACGACTCCAAGACAGAAAGAGAGAAGACTACGCTTATTGTTTGGGCACAATTTTTAAGACTGTTCGGTTTGCATTTTTATTACAAAACAGTCTATTTTTGTATCTATTTTCTCTCTCTAATTTTGTAATGCAAACCATGAACAAATTTGTTAATTACAATTTCATTATGAACTAATTTTATTGTTCTAGGGTTTAGATGTAGCCTAGTTTTGAGAACACAATTTCATATTTTTCTACGGTTGTGTGTTTAATTTTTGTGCTTAATGCTTATAATTGTTTTGCCAATTTTTGTATGATTATTGGATCATGGAGAGACCGAGAGGTAATTTGTGATTTAGAACAATAAAAATTAAACACCATTAATTGAGCGAAATTAGAGATAATTTACCGCGATTAATGTGGCCGTTAAGAAATCCACAGAACTTAATGAGTCTTCAATTAATTAAATTTGCATAGAGATGTGACAAACTGTTAGTTGGAGATATTTTTGGTGTTGTTCGAGAAAAAGCATCGAATAAGTTGGGGATTTTGGTCTACAACTTGGAAAAATAATATTTTTCGGAATAATAAATTGTGTGGGATGAAGTAGGTGAAGTCTAAAGCCCTAGAATTAATTTTGCCATTAACAAATTACAATTTTTAGACTCCGCTCCCTCTCCATTAATTTAGTTAGTTAGACTTTTAGATTAATTTAATTTAGTTGTTTTCTTTATTAAATTTCGATTATCCAAATAGTGATTCATCTAGTGATATCGGTATTCAATAAAATATCTAGTCTCTGTGGGTTCGACACTCTATTCACTACTATATTACTTGTTGCGATTTTGTACACTTGCAAATATTCACACCAAGTTTTTGGCGCCGTTGCCGGGGACTAGTTATTCTTTTATTGATATTAAAAATTGCTAGATTATTACTAGTTTGGATTTTTTTGTAATTATTTTTATTTTATTATTATTTTACCTCTTTTGACTTACTTTTACTTTCATTTATTTTTCTTATTTTATTTTTCTTAGTTTTTCTATTTTTTTAATACTCACACTTCAGGACATACAAGCAAATTATCATGGCAAACGAGGAAAACAGGTCTTTGAGAGACTATGCTATGCCCTCGATTTATGAATCAAGCATAAAAAAGCCAGTTATTGAAGTTGACGATTTTGAGATTGAACCGGAGATGATTATATTGATTCAACAGACTGTTCAATTTTGGGGATTACCGCATGAGGATCCTTATGCTCACATTGCAAAGTTTTTAGAAATTTGTGACACTTTCAAGCACAACGGTGTATCAGATGATGCAATCAGACTGAGACTCTTTTCTTTTTCCCTACGAGATAAGGCGAAGGCTTGGCTACATTATCTACCACCAGGTAGTATTACTACTTGGGAGGTACTTGCACAAAAATTTCTAGCCAAGTATTTTCCACCAGCAAAGACCGCAAGGCTAAGAAAAGATATTTGCACATTTATTCAATTTGAGACTGAGTCTTTGTATGATGCATGGAAGAGTTATTGAGAAAGTGTCCTCATCATGAACTACCGAAATGGCTGCAAATGCAAACATTCTATAATGGTTTGGGAGTTATACATAGATCTATGGTTGATGCAGCAGCTGGTGGTGCACTTATGAGCAAAACATACAAAGCAGCCTATGATCTTTTAGAGGAGATGGCATCAAATCATTACCAGTGGTCTTCAGAAAGAATAATGCCAAGAAAAGTGGCTGGAGTTTTTGAACTTGACCCTATTTCTAATATAAATGCAAAACTTGATATTTTATCTAAGCAAATAGGTAATATGAATGTTAATGCTATTCAATCTAATATCATTTGTAATCTTTGTGCAGGAAACCATTTTAGTGTAGATTGCCAAGTGGGGAACCCTTTTGCTCTATCAAATGTCGAACATGAAAATTTTGTGTCAAATTTTAAAATGCAAAATAATCATTATGCAAACACATACAATTCAGAATGGAGAAACACCCCCAATTTTTTTTGGAATAACAATCAAGGAGCAGTTATACCACCTCAAAATTTTCCACAGCGAGAAAAGAAGCCGACATTAGAAGAAGTGTTCATGCAACACATGCAGAAGTTAGACCAATACATACAAAAGGCAGATTTGGCAATTCAAAATGTTGCAAATTCATCTTCGGCTTCCATCCAAAATCATGAGGTACAAATTGATCCAATTTCAAATATTTTTAATGAAAAAACTGCAGGAATACTACCAAGCAACACAGTTGTCAACCCCACGGAGGATGTCAAAACAATAACACTAAGCAGTGGGAGGACAATTGAGCAACCACAAGAAGAAAATGGCAAACAGAATGTGGTTGAAAAGCAAAGTGAGATTGAACCAATTGTGGAAGAACAAATTCAGCACGAGCAAGTAACGTATGATATTTTTAATTCAATAAAATTTCCTCCTAAAGAACAGTCATGCTTTCAAGTAAGTAAAATTGATTTAATTGTGGGCGAGAAACATAGTGTCGAAATTGAAAAGTTGCCAATCAAAGTATGTCAAACAAATACAGCAACATTTGAAACTGAAAAAGAAAATATTTTTGAAAATGTTATGTATTTGGATGCTGCACCCTCTATTTATTCATTTTTGCAGCATAAATTCAAAGAGGTGGGGGAAGCAAAGACATCATCATCACGAAGGAAACGCCTCAAACTTGAGCTTGAACCTGATCCACATCTGAAGAGAAAAATTAGAAAAGATGTACTAATGCTGTTGGATCTTGGCGTTACATAACCATCTCACCTCCACGTCTGGCTGAAGACTTAAAACTTAGCGCTTCTTGGGAGGCAACCCATATTTTCTTTTATTGCATTTAGATTTTATTTTTCTTTTAGTTTATTATAGTTTTAATTTTTGATTTTATTTTGTAGGATTGCATAAATTTTGAAGTCGCCGGGCGGAGCTGTTTTGTACGCTTTTATTGATGGCTGTTTATGAGCAGTATGGAGTCAGAATCTGGAAAAGTGATTCAAAGAGAAGTTGTAGACAATTGTCTTAGCTTTCCAGCAAAAAAAAATTCAGCCCATTTGGAAATCTACAGCTCCAGATATCGCCAAAATACTGAACGCTGCGCGTGCAGAAATTTAAAGACGAATCAGGGGAGAAATTCTGAACTTTTTGCATTCTTTTTGTTTTTCTTTTTATTCTCCCATTGAGGACAATGTGATATTCAAGTTTGGGGGGAAGGTTTACAAATTATTATTATTATTTTTTAGAAAAGAAAAACAAAAATTTAAAAGGATTTCAATTTGATTCATCTTTACACTTTTGAGTTCTTCATTAAGATAAGCATTGGAATAATTTTTTTGGGATAGACAATTGCTTATAAAGTAAGAGTAAGCATACTTATTTACTTTAGGATTATTGAGTTTCAAAATTCTTTACAAAATTGTGTGAGTCATGCGATTATACATAAAAGACAAATGTGATGCTTTTTCTTGTGATTATACCCTTTGATCTAGTCCTAAACAGAGTTTAAGTAAATAGAGTAATAATGGGAAAAAAAAAAATTTGAATAAAGTCAATCTACTCCAATGTTTTGAGTTGCTTAGTAACTAAGAGTATTCATCACCAATGTTTACTTTTACGTAAAACTGCAACTTGAAATATGAGTATGCAAAGCACTTTAAGTTTGTGACTTGTTGAGTAACCGGGTGAATTCATCACAAATGTTTGTATTCGCGTCAAAAGGCAAGTGACAACTTAGAGAAGAGACTAAAAAAAAAAAAGAAAAAAAAAGAAAAAAAAAACTCTAGTTTGCTACTCGGTTTGCAGTAGTGAGATGGGATAATCACAGATGGAGTTGTTACATACTATAATTAAATTAATTGCATGACAAATATGATTGGGTTGGAAATTATGAATAAATAATTGTACTGGAGAAAGTGGGTATGCTTAGTTTTACTTTATTTGCTATTGTTTTTATTTTTAGATGAAATTTTGATGCTTACATGATAAGATCTCTTAGTGTGATAAGATGAGTCTACTCCTGATTATTTTTCCCTTATTCATGATTCTACTTTTTGCTTGAGGACAAGCAAAATCTTAATTTTGGGGGTATTTGATGTGTCTAATTTTCATATAAATATTTATACTCTTTTACCCATTAAAATTGCTTGTTTTCATTTATATTATTTATAATTCTTCTTATTTCCATAATATTTCAAATAATTAATTATTTTTGAAGAAATAAGATTTTTGATGCAAAAAGTGAATATTTTTGGAAAAAATCAACAAACAAAGCAAAATTATTGGTTTATAAATTTTTATTGTTTTGTTGAAATTTTACGATTTGGCCATGTGAAAAGTAAAATAGAAATATTATTATTAATTAAGGGGTTAGAATAAAATTTTGTAATTTAAAAATTAATCTAAAATAATAATAAAAAGAAAAATAGAATGCACAGTTTTGGATTGGTAGTCTAAAGATTAATACTAATCATAAATTCTAGATAATTATTTAAGATAATTATTTATCCTAATTACATTTAAACTAACCTACCTAATAAACTAAACCTAACTATTCCTACTCCTATATCTATGTGTGCAGGTTGTTCAAACAGAGAGAAAGGAGTTGGCGTGAGAGAAGAGGTGAGTTGGAAGAAGGGTGCGGTTCCCAACTCAGCAAAGACAAAAGCGCGGAACGAAGACATCAAGAGAGTGGAGCACGTGCGCACTACAGGACAAAATAGCAGAACACCGAACACCGAAAGAAAAAACAGCGGATCGAAGCAGACCCAGCTCTCCAGTGACGTGGCGACTGCGCTGTCTTCTTCGGCTGATGTCAGTGTGGTTCTGGCGCGTTCTCCGAGACGACTCCAAGACAGAAAGAGAGAAGACTACGCTTATTGTTTGGGCACAATTTTTAAGACTGTTCGGTTTGCATTTTTATTACAAAACAGTCTATTTTTGTATCTATTTTCTCTCTCTAATTTTGTAATGCAAACCATGAACAAATTTGTTAATTACAATTTCATTATGAACTAATTTTATTGTTCTAGGGTTTAGATGTAGCCTAGTTTTGAGAACACAATTTCATATTTTTCTACGGTTGTGTGTTTAATTTTTGTGCTTAATGCTTACAATTGTTTTGCCAATTTTTGTATGATTATTGGATCATGGAGAGACCGAGAGGTAATTTGTGATTTAGAACAATAAAAATTAAACACCATTAATTGAGCGAAATTAGAGATAATTTACCGCGATTAATGTGGCCGTTAAGAAATCCACAGAACTTAATGAGTCTTCAATTAATTAAATTTACATAGAGATGTGACAAACTGTTAGTTGGAGATATTTTTGGTGTTGTTCGAGAAAAAGCATCGAATAAGTTGGGGATTTTGGTCTACAACTTGGAAAAATAATATTTTTCGGAATAATAAATTGTGTGGGATGAACTAGGTGAAGTCTAAAGCCCTAGAATTAATTTTGCCATTAACAAATTACAATTTTTTGACTCCGCTCCCTCTCCATTAATTTAGCTAGTTAGACTTTTAGATTAAATTAATTTAGTTGTTTTCTTTATTAAATTTCGATTATCCAAATAGTGATTCATCTAGTGATATCGGTATTCAATAAAATATCTAGTTTCTGTGGGTTCGACACTCTATTCACTACTATATTACTTGTTGCGATTTTGTACACTTGCAAATATTCACACCACGCATCCAAGTGCACAACCTCATGATCAAGGGAGTGGACACATACCTACACGCATTAGTGACCCACAGCAGTGCACGACAAAGGGAAGGCCTCGCGCCAAAAGATTGAGGCCGATTAGAGAGCAACCCCGCATAAAAAAATCGAGAAGGTGCCGAAGATGCGACATTGTCCAAATGAATCATGATTCAAGAAATTGTCCAACTTTATTTGAGGGGTATAACTCGTAACTTTTATGTTTGTCACTCGTTTAAATTTATTATACTTTATTTGTGGCAATTGAGTTTCTTACTAACTAAACCTAATCTTTCAATGACGGCAAGAAGTAATTCCTTCCGAAGAAGACAGTTCCGAATCGAGATATGACGATGCACTATGAATTCTAATTTTTAAAATGAAATTGTTGGATATATATTCAAAACTCTTCATGCCACTTGGTTAATTACCTTCGATTGGTAACTGTAAATGTAATTCTCGAGACATAAGTATCGTTTATTTGTGTCGTTTGTTAATACTGTTGTGGTACGCAAATGTTGGTTTGTTACTCAAATGTATCAGCTGTAGCTGTATCTGTATTTGTAATATATTTTTTTTAAACCAAGGCCGTTGTTGGAGACAACAGCCTATGTTATTTCATGAATTTTGTTTTTCATTCAATATAACTAGTTTAAAAGGAGTTGATAACCTTAGGCCGTTGTTTATAGCAACGGCCTAGGTTATTGTCAAAAATTTGTGATTTTGGAGGTGCTCTCTGACTTGGAGAACACAAAAGGATCAACAAGTCGGAGAACAATCTAATTTTTGATAAATAACTAAAGTCGTTGTCTCAGACAACGGCCTAGGTTATAGTCAAAAATTTGTGATTTTGGGGGTGCTCTCTGACTTGGCTAATAGAAAAGAACTCAACAAGATAGAGTTTCATTCCATTACTTATAAATACCTAAGGCCGTTGTCTTTAACAACGGTCAAGGTTATAAACCAAAAGTTGTGATATTGGATGTGCTCTCTGACTTAGAGTACACAAAAGGAGCAACCAGTTAGAGAGGAAGTCAAATTTGTACAAAATAACCTAAGGCCGTTGTCTCCTGTCGGAGACAACGGCCTAAGTTGTAGCTTAATATTTGAAAAGTCATGGGGTACCCCTTTATATAAATGCTTTAAGCCGTTGTTTACAACAACGGCCTAGGTATGAATTTTGTGGTGTTTATACAATTTTCTCTTCACTTTATACGTACAGTCTCTCTCGAACTATACACCAAAGACAGATGAACTACATGTATCTATTGCGAATAATTTTTTATTATGTTACAATTTTGTTCCCTCTATGTAACCAATATAAAAATATTAAGGTAATATGCTTTAAAAAAATTACAAATAATATAAAGGAGTATGTTGAAAGTCTGCTGGCATGTGATTTTGTTGAGCTTAACAACAAGGAAGAAACTAGTAAAACAACAACATTGTTGATTCCTATTGGCAAAACATGGAAAGTTGGGTTAATTAGAGTAGGGCAGAATCATGTGTGCATTGGTGGAGAGAAGTGGAGAGAATTCACAGGTTCTAATAAACTAGAAGTAGGATACATGTTAGTGTTCCATTACAAAGGGAATATGTTCATCTTTTTCCTGTTATTTTCATTACGTTTGTGATCTTTTTAAGTATGATATATATAGATTTGATTATGCTAATACAATACCCACATATCCAAAAAATATATACCAGGTTGATTTATAAGTATAAGGTGAAGGTTAAGGTTAGGGTTGTGCTAACCCTACGATAACCCTAACCCTAACCCTTAACCCTACTCAGCTAACCGAATCAATAACCCTAACCCTACATTAACCCTAGCCCTGACCTACATATCATGTTTTATTCATTTTTATTGGTTATATACAGAATACATACAAACTTTTTTTCACAAACTTATTACCTGTATGATCCCAACAACCATTAATTAATGAGCAGCCAAAACCAGATATTACCGCAAATATCTTTCTTGCAATAAACTAGACCCTACAATAACCCTAACCAAACCCCTGCTCCCCCCTAACCCTAATCCTACCCTTAACCCCCGTTAACACAAATTACATACGTGATTACCCTAACCCTAACCCTAACCCTAACCCTAGCCAGGTTGAGAACACCCCATCGTTACAACAGGTTAAAACCCACAAAATCAATAAAAAAAAATTACAACCTCCAAAATGCATTGGCTAAGCACCGGGCGTGTAATGCTGTGGTGCTCGCCTCTTCCGGAGAGGGTTTCTGCGCCGCATCGTGATTGGCGAGTTGGGGATTTCATCTTCACCACCCTCCTCTTGTTGTACGTCTCCGACAACCCTCTCCCCACTCTCTTCATCCTGCGCTTCTTCGTGAGATGGATGTGAAGTTGAACCTTGTCGTTCTCTGATCTCACGTTCCCGTTGTCCCATCAATGAACTTGGCCTACCCCTCACACTTTTACGTCGGCCCCCCCTCGGTCTGTGTAATGCTCGGTCCAAATGATCGACACATCCCAAAGCATCCATATTGCTACGGCATCCAAGGAGCATCCTCCGAGCGAAACTCCTCATAGGCGTGCCCACATTACTTTTTAGTACATCCGCGCATTCTTTTGCCATGTCCATCGTGTTATCAATCTAAATCAGAAAAAACCAACAAATTAAATAATTGAAAGAATTCATGAATTACACGTATGAAGAAGATTAAAGTAAATATGAAGATTGAAGTTACCACTATACGTATAGTTGTGGCCTTCGGTTGGAACATGGGTTGTGAACTGGAATATGCGGGTAATGGTTCAATCTCCCTCTCCTCAATTTCTCGTTGGATACCAGCAGGTAGTACTGTATCTGGAGAGATGTACAATCGTGTATATTGTCGGAACCAAGTCATGTACTTTCCTTGCAGTCTTCCATCGTACTCTGGAACATTGACGAGTACAAGTGCAAACCATCGCTCGTTCCTTTCTGCAACGTGAACACGATGGTAATCTGCCCAATCATGAGTAGGCATGCGGCCGGTACCCCTAACGGCGTGTAACTCATGATCGTATAGGTTTGCGCAGCTTGGGGGACTATCTTGTTGAAGATTGAACTGACGAAGGACTCTTTCCGGTTGCGGATGCTCGACTATACCGAAGTTGATGAAGGGAGCCGTCGTCAGCCACAACTGCGACCCGGTGGTGCATATTGGCGGTAGTCTTCCCACACGCTCAGGTGTATACGGCGCCCAAATCACGAACTTTTCACATAGTTGGTCGAGCTCGTCTCTGTAGTACGTTATTACGCCCTTGGGGTTGTCTTTGTAACTCCTTGTACCAGCCCAATATATCCCCAATGGTGCTAACATAGCAGGATCTTCAGGTTGGGCCATCCAACCAACCTTGGGTCTCTTAATGCGGGGACGACCCAAGTGCAGTCGCTCCCAGGACCAAATCTATAACAAAACCATCGGTCCGGTCATTTCTAATCCTTCTAGCGCTACATGACACAACGCCCTGTATAGCATTGCCAACGCGCAGCTTCCCCAACTGTACCAGCCAGCTATGCCTAGGTCGGCGAGCAATCGTAGGTACATGAGGTGCACCGTATCGCCCGATGAGTTAGGCAATAGAACCCCTCCGATCACCGTTAGAATGTAGGCTCTGGTGTAGGACTGTACATAGTCGTCGGGCGATTTGTTGGTCAGCGTCTCATCAAAATGTTCCTTCAACCAAGATAGTCGGATTGACTGTCCTTGGAAAATGTCACCATTGTCCGCATCCGCCTCATCAAACTCTGTACTGAGCAGTTCGTTGCACATCTCTATTTTATCAAAGTTAATATTGCCCGTCACGGCCAACCCATCTATTGGAAGACCGGATATCATCGCTATATCCTGTAGCGTCACCGTCATCTCACCGACCGGTAGATGGAACGTGTGCGACTCTGGCCTCCAGCGCTCCACGAGTGCCGAGAGAAGTGCTCGGTCAAGTTTAACATTCCCCATCATGCTGATTCCATAGAAACCGGCCGCTACAAGGTACTCGTGGGTGCGTGCATGCACCTTCATAATCTCATGGGTGCGGAAATTACACCTACGCGTCATCCCACCCCACACTTCCGTAGATCTGTGGCGATCTTGCAAGGTCAGTTCGCCGGGATTTATTGGTCCTGGACCACGATGTCCTATCATCGAAGAGGATGCACCAACCTACACGAACCAAAAAACATTATTATTATTAGTCTCAAATCAATATCACTAAATACAAAATTACGGACAATACAAATTATTAGTTCTCACATTCTCTGTAGAATGTTCCCCCCGTGCTTCGTGAGATGTCCTTCCCCTTCCGGTTCTCCTCATTCTAGGCATTCTCTGTAACAAAGTTTGCATATATGACACTAATTAATCGGCGAAAATTAGCAAACACAAACCAACGAGATGAAAAAATTTCAAGAGTTCGCTTATGCGCATCAAAACAACACAAACGAGATGCAAAGATTCCTAAATTTCGCCGTCAACTAGGGCACACCAAACACAAGCCAACGCAACTTGTAGAGGTCAGTTCCGACCCACGGTTTGAAATATACGCCTGTGTATCACCTTCACTCTTTAAAATAGAGCGGAAAGCGATACATTGACGTATCTTGCAAACCATGGGTCGGAACTCGCAAATACAAGTTCCGTTGCATTGTGAATGGTTAGCCCAACCTACGTGCACTGTTTCGTATTTTTTCAACTTCGTTTAAGCATTTTTGTATTGAGACCGAACTAAAAAAATTTCGAGGTAGTTTGAAGTTTTTTCATATAAGCGTGAAAACAACATAAACGAGATGCAAAAATTTCAAAATTTGGCCGTTGGGTCGGGCTCCCCGCCCACAAGCCAACGCAACTTGTACATGGGAGTTCCGACCCACGGTTTGAAAGATACGACCATGTATCGTTTACACTATTGAAAACTGAGCGGAAAGCGATACATAGACGTATCTCGCAAACCGCGAGTCAGAACTCGCATGTACAGGTTGGTATGACTTGTGAGTGGCCAGACCAACCTACTCGCAAAGTTTCGCTTTATTTGGACTCCGTTTAAGCTATTTTCAACTCATAACGTATTCCACAAGTTCCGAGTTCGATTAAAGGTTTTTTTATATACGCATCAAAACAACAAAAATGATCAACTTATTTCCTAAATTTGGGCGTCAACTCTGGCACACCAAACACGAGCCACTGGAACTTGCAGAGGTGAGTTTTGACTCTCGGTTTGAAAGATACGGCCGTGTATCACTTCATATCCATTGTATGGAATTGAAATGATAAACGGACGTATCTCACAAATCGTGAGACGGAAATCGCCTCTACAATTTTCGTTACCTTCTACGCGGCGAGTCCGACCTACTCATACAAATTTAATTTTTTCATCTCGTTTTTTTTTCATCTCCTATATTCCACCACTACAACTACCACTACTTCGTAGAAAATGTACACAACATACATGATCAGAGCTAATTATATACTCTCTAAATTATAGACTACACTACTACGCATATTACCAAAAAAGACAAATCCAAAATTGGAAAAAAAATCAATAAATTCAAAGAGTTCATTATAGTAGATTGGGATTAAGAAAATACCTGGTCCAAAGAGAGAGTGATAGAGAGTTGGCGAAGATGTGAGAAGTCGCTGCACGATGTTGTAGACAAAGGAAGACAATTGGTGCTAGGGTTTAGATGATTTGGGAATTTGGATGTGAAGTTAGGATCTTGCTGTATTCGGGAGAGGAAGAGAGAGATAGGGAGCTTTGCTCAGTTGGGCGGAGATCGAGAAGGCTAAGAAATCGATGCCAAGGAGTTGGGAGAGTGAAGTAGGGTTTGGGGATGGGTTTCGAGAGCACGAGAGAAAGAGAGAGAGTGTTTGTGACGAAGTGAGGGAGATGACGCCCTGGGTGTGTACAAGTGTTTGGAAAAACACTTGTACATACCTAGGCCGTTGTTGAGAACAACGGCCAAGGTATGTTTTTTTGTTAAAAAAACAACCTAGGCCGTTGTTCCCAACAACGGCCTAGGTGTTTTTTTCGACAAAAAAAAACTTCACGCCAAAAAAATGTTAAAGTCTGAAATGTTTTTTGGCGTGAAGTGACGAAAATACCCCTCCGCTTTTGAGAGCTTTAGTGGGAGACCAAAGCGGATCTCAATCTGATCCGCTGATCAAGATCAATATCAGATCGACGGTTGGGATTGCTGTTTTCCAACCCGTTGAAAACATATCCGTTTTCAACTGAGCAAAACCCTATATATATATATATATATATATAGGAAATGCTCAGTTGAAAACGGATTTGTTTTCACAGGTTGGAAAACACGAATCTGAGCCATCGGATCGATCATGATCGCGATCAGCGGCTCAGATCGAGCCCGCCCATCACCCTATATGACTTAAGTGGCGGAGGGTTATTTTGGGAATTTCGTCCCAAATAACTCTTGCCTGATTCGTTTTGAAAAAAATAATATAACCTAGGCCGTTGGTTATAAAAAATTTAATCATAGGCCGTTGTTTGGAACAACGGCCTTGTTTTCAATATTTATAACCTAGGCCATTGTTGGGAACAACGGCCTAGGCTATAAAATTTCGTTAAAAATTTATAGAAATTTTATAGCCTAGGCCGTTGTTCCCAACAACGGCCTAGGTTATAAATATTGAAAACAAGGCCGTTGTTCCAAACAACGACCTATGATTCAATTTTTTATAACCTAGGCCGTTGTTCCCAACAACGGCCTTGGTTATATTAATTTTTTTAGAATCTGTTCAGCGAAGAGTTATTTGGGACGAAATTCCTAAAATAACCCTCTGCTCAACAATTGAAACGGGTTAATGGGGAGGCAGATCTGAGCCGTTGATCACGATCATGATCGATCCGATGGCTCAGATCGCTGTTTTCCAAACCCGTTTTCAACTGAGCATTTCCCTATATATATATATATATATATATATATATATATATATATATATATATATATGTATGGGAAAAAGGGGTATGAGCAATTTGCTCATTTAGTAAATAAGCAATTGATAATGTGGCATGCATGTAATTGGAA
Source organism: Hemerocallis citrina (assembly GCA_017893485.1). Classification (NCBI taxonomy): domain Eukaryota; kingdom Viridiplantae; phylum Streptophyta; class Magnoliopsida; order Asparagales; family Asphodelaceae; genus Hemerocallis; species Hemerocallis citrina. The sequence continues at coordinate 576,324 of JACEHZ010000159.1, read as the reverse complement.
AATCCTTAAAAGGGTTAGTTATCCAATGTATCACATGCATGCCACATAATCACTTGCTCATTTACTAAATGATTATATATATATATATATATATATATATATATATATATATATATATATATATATATATATATATATTCCTCTTTCGTTGTGCACTAGTCTCCGTGTGCACTCGGCCTTCGGACCTTCGTATCGACGATCCGGACCATTCACATTGTTCTTCTAAATTAGTCTAACTATATAAAATCAGGTCATTTGAAATTCATTTGCCCATCCATTGAAGTGTTACAAAATTGTATGGCTGAAAATCGAGTTTTATTATTTATAATGACATGATGGATGGGCAAATAAATTTCAAATGACTTGATTTTATATATTTAGACTAATTTAGACGTGTAGATCAATGTGAACGGTTCGGGCCGTCGATACGAAGGCCCGAAGGCCAAATGCACACGGAGTGCACACGGAGGCTAGTGCACAACGAAAGATTGACACTAATACTGATTACATGATACTGATTACATGATTCCTGATTCCTGATTCCTGATTCCTAATTTCTGATTCTTGATTCATGATTCACAATTACCTATTCGTTATACCTTACAGTCATGAATGCATTATCTGACAGTTTTTATTTATATAGTACATACATCATCCAAGTAATTGTATTGTAATTTCCTATTCTTCCGTATCATGTTTTACTGCCTTGTTATTGTACTGCTTGTTACTACTTCCCGTTTGATGCTTGCTTTAACAGACACTCCCCACACAACCACATATGATGTTTATGCAGGTACTAAAGATGAGTTACCAAAGGAACTTAGTGAACAAACTTTTTAGGCAATTGTGATAGAACTGCAACGTTATTTTAATTTATTTTACTTTATTTATCAGTCGCTACCTTATCTAGCTTGGCGTAACGAACGTTCATTGCAATACTATTATTTCAGTTTATGTTTTCTCAGATGATGGTTATTTTTTAGGATGATTTTATTCTATTTTCATTTAATGTGATCACTTTATTGCCTATGTAGATGTGTTTATAAATATCTTGTTGAATTTATAACTGTACAGCTTATGGATGATGCTTGTAACATTTGTTGGACCTTAGTTGTGGGCCCGTAGTTCCGTATATTGGGAAGCGGAGCATGACAGCATGAGAAGCACACACCTCATCTTTATGCAAGTACAATGATTCATCACGCTTCCCACTTACTAACCTCTAAACCTGCAGTTATACACCACTCTCTACTACTAAATGTCGTCGAAAATGGTCGGGCATTCCTATCTATATAAGATTTTCTCTTAAGTTTGGGACACGTCTTGTCCCCTACACGATAATTTGCTTACTATCATCAGTTTTCACGAGAACAGTTCCAGTTCCAATCATAGCGCAATGCTGACTGTTACTCATGATCACATCTCTGAAAAAACACTCTCTGTAATCCTCAAACGCCCCCATCTTCGAAGTGCAATGAAAAGAAGAAGCTGAATCAATGCACCTATCTTGCGTGTCTAACTCTACCCTTGCTGATAAACATAATTTTTCATCATTTGTTTCCTCGGCCATCACATTGCCTTGCTTTGATTGTTCTTACTTTTTCTTCATAAGGGCCTTACAACTACGCATCATGTGGCCCCACATATAGCTATACCAACACTCAGGTCCACCACCATTGTCACTGTCTTCAGACCCACTATTGAACTCACTTTTCTGATCATTTCTCTTTCGACTTCCTTTAGATCTCCCATCTATCTCAACTGAAAGTGTTGAATTGCTAGAAGATGATGAAAACTCTTCGTTTGTCTTCCTTCTCACCTCCTCGTTCATGATGCATCTTACAACTGTAGAATTTTTCATAGTCTCTGCAATAGTATGTTCCAGCATACCATAACTATCATGTAGAGTACATAGAAGTAACAATGCATGTTCTTTCTCTGAAATCATCAACCCTACAACTTCTAAGTGGTTGTATACCGTATAAACTTTTTCACATATTCCACTACCGAATGCCTCTCTCCAAACTTCAAGTGATGACTGTGATTTGATGCCGATGGATTCTCATACATATCTGAGAGAATCTCAGTTACTTCCTCCATGATCTTTGCCTTCAAGATGTGCAATAACATTTTCCTATTCAGTGTTAACTAAATTTCTCCCAAGCGGCTTCTGATCCAAACAATTACATGCCGCTAAGATCTTCCCATCATTGTCTGCATCTTCTGGCTTCTCATCAAATAACAGAACGTTTAAATATTTCAGACAGAGATACGCCACCATCTGGATCTTCCACATCGCAAAATCAGTTCCATCAAAATTTTCGACTATCGACTTGCTATCGACCATCACGAAACCCTAAGCTTTGAATCCACTTCGTAGTGACCAAAATATTCACAGAGATCTGATGCACCAATAACAAGATTTCACACAAACGCAAGATCTCACAAACACTGGAACAAAATAATAAGTAGATGTAACCAATACTTCTTACTCAAAAAGTACAAAGATATAAGCTTTTCTTACAAGATTTTCTACCCCAAAATCTCTTGAAATAAATTAGAGAATTCTCTCTAATCTCTCATTTTATCTTTTGACGAAACTCGACATTAGAAGTTGAAGAAACCCTAGCATTTACATCTATATTTATAACATCCCGAAATTTTGATAGGCATACATATAGTGATATATATATATATATACATACATAAAATAATAAATATGGAGTGGCATTAATGTAAATAAGGGGATAGTGAAGGGGGGCCCACACGCTGAAACACAGCAAAAGAGTGCTGTGTTGTAGCGCTGACGTCATCAAGGCGTCAGCATGGGGCCCACGGCTTCTCTTGCTGACGTGGAAAGCTTGGGGCCCACCTTTGTAGGCTTCGGCTGTACGCGCAAGTAGAGAGAAAGGTGAGATTTATTAGTTGTAACACTTCTTTTTTTACTCCAAATTCACTTCTTTCACTTTCTATATCACTTTAAACATAAACTAAGATTGTTTTATTTCAAATAAAATTTTGGCAAAATTTTTCCTGAAATTTATGCCCCAAAACACAAGAAGCTTACGACATTCTGCTCTAAATTCCGTAGCTCACATCACAGGCAATAATATCATGGGCTCCCCAGGCCAAAATGAGCAGAATCACACAGGCAATATAAATATCATGGTCTGGGGGCCAAACTCATAATAGAATATCAATTATCAATTAAAAATCATAAATTTTCTTTGAAAACGTAGTAAAGTTTTTTGAAAAGACGTTAGAAACCACACCACAGGGCCCAGTACTCCACAATGAGATGGGTACGGGTCACAAACATATCATACCACTCCACACTATACTCATCATCATCATCTACATGCTTATACATCAAAAATACAATTTAAATCATAAATTTCACTATTTCATCATACTAACTTTAAACAAATTTTTTTAAAAGTAAAAAGGCTCCACTCCATCAAATCTACAACTCACCTCTGCACTGCTGAGGACCTGTAACAGTAGGAGATCTAGGGTAGTCCTGGGACTCCCCTAACTCCCCAAACACTAAGGGGTTAGCCATTTCTAGTGTGAGTATAATTTATTGATTAAGCAAATAGATTAAACTTTATAAATACAATAAAATGAGCTTACGAATACCAAAAATAATAAAATTCCATCTGAAATCTGAACATATAAACACCATAAATGTGGCTTTTCATCAAGTACTCTTTGGATCATCACCTGTTTATATATATAAATATATATACACACACATGCTCACAATCTACTTATCATAGTTTTGAAATCATTCCCAAATTAATCGCTTAACACGCAACACTTTAAGCATTATACTAATATCATCTATAACTTTACTTTCCCATATAGTTTTACATTCACACATAAATTTTACTTTATAACCAACAACATAACACTGTAATACTGTACATATATAATTCTTCTACTTTTCAAATTTAATCACATAATGCCACTACCTCGTTTTCTTCATACTTATTCAATCACGTAGCAAGCTCACGGCTCATGTTCTTTCATACTTTTCTTAATTCATATACATTTTCTTTCTCATTCTCATACTACATACATCACATTCATGCGAGCAATAATATCACATACATCTCCATAGTATCTCACTACAGGTATTTATTTTTATCGCAATTTCTCCCATGTATTTAATCTCATAATATCACATTCACAACACATATTATCACATTCATTCAATCTTATAATATCATCTTTAACTATAACTTATAACACATATCATAACATCTCGTAACACATTAATTTCCACTCTCATAATAACTTATTATTTATCTTCTTTTCATTCTGACTTCATTATACAGATTATTTTAATAATCATTCTCCTTTTATCAACTATTTTACTTTACAACCCATCATACAACTTATGTTACTTCTCATTCCTATCGATAATATAACCTACTTTCATTTTCATTCACATCTCATATTTCAATTTATGTATACTTTACTTTTATTCTTATCAAATAATACTTCGCACCCCATACTTCGGGTAAAATTACATCGCACCTCAAGGCCGATAACTTGGGTCATATCATATCACACTCCAAGCCGATGGCCCGGTTACTACTTTATTTTTTCTCATATTTATCTTACAATTTACTTTACTTTTCATTCCATCCCACAACACATCTATTATATTACAATCCATCAACCCATCTTGAGAGTTGTGCCAAGACAGGTAGTTCCCACCAATTCCAAGGAAATAGCGGGCGAGTAGTTCCTCGGCACAATTCCAAGGTACAACAAACTCATCACATCAGGTTTCTCTATATTAACCATTTTCATAGCCATTCTCATATTACAATTCACTTTAACCTTCAATCTTTTCAGATAATACACCGTACCACAAAGCCGATAGCTTGTGTAATAATTTACTTTTCATTCTCTTTATATTCTTTCTTTACTTTCTTATCTTTCCTTTCATTTCACATTTATTCATTTTATTAATTTGTCGACCAGTGCACATGTCATCACACAGTTGAAGCCGATAGCTCAGTCAAAACATATATCGCTGCCTACTATGGGTCTTACACCTCCATCAAGACTAGAGCCGATAGCTCCGTCTAAATACAAATCACTGCCCACCAAGGGTCTTACGCATCACATATCGCTACCACACAGGTCTTACGCATCAAATACACATATCGTTACCACACAAGTCTTACTGTAACTCCCGTTTTCATTTTTCCTATTTTTTGTTATTGATTCCAATTGTAATCTCGATTGTAATTGTAATTTATTTCATTTGTCACATTTTGTGTTGAATAATATTTATCCTAATGTTATTCTTAATCTAATCCTGATTCCAGTTGCTTATTTTAAAATCCACTCCTTGTATTTTTAATTTGGATTTAATTTTAGATTATTTGTCTTGTCTTCTTGGGTTTGAATTGTCCTCAATTTGACCCACTTTGTACCCAAAGCCCAATATCCACCTCCTATTGGATCTCTCACCCAAACTCACTAACCCAAATCAACCCCAGATTCTTTCTAACGGGCTAATCCCTATCAATTCCCCTAATCACTCCCCTCACTTTCCACTATAGGTAACTCCCAAAAATTGAGTAACAAAATCCCTATTATTAAGCCCTCTAATCGTGCTAGCTCTCTCTCTCCTTCCCTGTTTAAACCTTTAAAACGAAACAAAACCAAAACCAAAACAAAACAAACCCAAAACACTTCCCTTCTCTTCCTCCTTCAACCTCCCGCTCACCTCCCTCTCTTCGTTCGCCTGTACCCAAACCGACCCAAACCCAAGCTCTCCTATTCCCGTCGCCACCATCACCTCACCATCGTCTCCCTTCCTCTCCACTTCATCGCCCGTCGTCATCCCTACCATCGAACCCATCTTCCACCATCGTCCCCAACTCCATCGAAACACCGAAACCCATTTCACCATCTCCGTTCGCCTCGCCTTCGCCTTCCTCTCGTCTTCACCACCAAGACCTTCGACATCGCCGCCCCTAACCTCCACCATCCTCATCGCCAACACCGTGAACCCCCATCCTCCGAATCCTCCTCTATTTCGAACCCACGAACAGAGTCGCCCAACAAGCTCGACCCGCGCCACCCTTCGCCGTCGTCAACGTCATCGACTACTCCCTAGTCGAACTCCGACCAAGTCGCCGCAGTCCAGCCGCTGCTATCGCCGATATCCTCTCTCTCCCGCTCGCTGTTGAAATGAGGAAGAAGACGAATAGCGGGTGGTTGAACACGCTGTTCGCTGTTCGGGCGGGATCCGCTGTATAGGAACGATTCCATTGGTTGCGTCCGGTGTTTCGTGTTTTGCCGCACCGGATCGAGTGACGCTGTTTGCTGTTTGGGGCGATCTGGTGTGGGTATTTTTGCTCTTCTATTGGAATTTCGCACGTGCTTCACACGTGCTTTTGGGGAGACTTCGCCGGATTATTTTTCTTTCGGATCTAATCGTCAACAAGGCAGGTCATTTCTATCGAATGTTATTGTATCATATTCGATAATTTTTATTGAATTCCGCAAGTGGATCCTATTTAAAATCGTAAAATATTATTGTATCTATCGTTGAGATGCCACGGATTTATACGAGCGAATCCAAGTGGTAGTCTCGACTTCATGCCATCTTTTTGCCTCTAATGTATAGGGATTATCATACACCATGTAGTTATAGTTACTGATTATAAAAATAGGGAATTATTGACACATTTCATATCATGACACTAAATGACAATTAGCTATAGTAGATTGTATAAATTAGTTGATTGTTAATGTGATTGCTATTGATAAATTAGTTGAATTGTAATTAGTAGAATTATAGACATCATCTACCTTAATACCATGTTCACATAAGATTGGTTCGCTTTGATTATGATTATTAAACTCCAATTTATTATTCTTAACTTTTAACCGTTTTATTCAAAATGGACATGTTGACTATTCTGGAAATTACGCCAACCTGAATCTTATTGTGCTGTTTAGACCTAGATAACTTCGTTAAAATCAGAAACTCCTTCAAGATGAAACGTAGCCCTATTTGTCTAGATGTCAATAGATACCAGAATTTTTGAATTCCAATTTATATCGCCCGAGTTATGACCCTTTTTCTACGGCTGCGCTGTAAATTCAGATTCATGTATATAACATTACTGAATTTCGCCTGGCTATCGTTGTCGGAATATAGATCTTAAGTATGCGTTGGAACCGGGAAGGAGTCTAGTTTCTAGGCCACCTGACGGATCCACATTTGCTGTCCTGTTGCAACGGGAATTCTGATTTTGGTACAACAACTTACTGCTGTCCAGAATTGGGATTCTATGTTTTATAATGTACAATTGTGTGTATAATGTTATATTTAGTGTGTTAAATTGTATATAGTATATTGCATGATCTTAGGGTTGTTTTGTCACCTTTACTAGTGTCCCTTATTAACCGCATTATTGTATGTTTATTGAATAAAGAAAGTAAATCAAGCCGGGGTTAAGGGTTGATTAAGGTAGTTGATGATATAGTGACTGTACTCGGAAGAGGGGCCCGTGTTTTCCTAATTATCGTTCTATCGGTCTATCGATCTATTGATTATATCGGTCATCAGTTAATTGCAGATTACTGACTTCAGTATCTCAATTGATTCGGTCATCGGTCATTATTGAATATTGTTCCCGAGTACATGAACTATAGAATCTACCATCTTAGTCTAAACGAAATTGATTGTATGTATCAAACCTGTGGTACGGCACACATGGGACACAGTAGTACGTGCATTAGCTAGGATTAAAAATGAATAATAGACCTAAGGCTCTCATCACATTATCATTGCATATTGTTATCTTTATCGAACAGTGTTATCGTTATTATTGCCATTATTGATATTGTTTATCGTTATCATGATAAATCATCGTTATTGCATATTATACTATAATTGATTTGTCACTGTTCAACACTATTGACTTCATCGTTTATTGAATTCATTGCTAAACCACCATTGTTATTGTTTCTCTGTTTCTCCACTTGCATGTCCACGACTTGCTCTAAGGACAAATTATTCTTTCTTTTTAGATAAACAAGTACAGGTGATCAAGGAGAATTTACAGAAGGCATTGGTGAGCAGTTCTTCTACGATTGGAGCAGGAGTTCCTCGAGCTATTTGGTAAGTTCTTATATTCCAGATTTGGTTATTGAATTTCATTCTCGTTTATGTGATCATGTTTCCTGCGTGGTTGTGATTAATTTTTCTTATATTGTTGAGTTAAGACTGGTACAGCTTATGGATGACATGAGTTGGCGTACTTATATCATTCGCTGGGCCTCAGTTACGTGCCTGTGTTCCCGTATTCCGGGAAGCGGGGCGTGACACTTACGCATCAAATACACATATCGCTGCCACACAGGTCTTATGCATCAAATACATATATCGCTGCCACACAGGTTTTACGCATCAAATACACATATCGCTGCAATACAGGTCTTATGCATCAAATACATATATCGCTGTCATGCTGGTCTTACGCATCAAATACACATATCGCTGCCACAAAGGTCTTCTGCATCAAATACACATATCGCTGCCATACAGGTCTTACGCATCAAATACACATATCGTTGCCACACAGGTCTTACGCATCAAATACACATATCACTGCCACACAGGTCTTATGCATCAAATACACATATCGCTGCCATACAGGTCTTACGCATCAAATACACATATCGCTGCCATACAGGTCTTACGCATACACCCTGTTATTTAGTTTATCAAGTTGTCACACCACATTATTTCATATCATGAACATACTAAATAATTTACTTTCTCACATTATAACATATTAAGAACAAGCCAAGTGAAGTAAATGATTATATCATATTATCGCCCATTCGTTTCTCTTAGAATATCACTACATTATACGCAGATTCATTCATTAATTATATTGATTGCAATATCTCAATTCATTAACCCCCATATATATATCACACACATATTCCAAATAAATCAATACCTCATAACACCATATATATGTCATTACCATCAAGTTATGTACCCAAAATTTATAATTAAAACAATACATATAGCTATCGTTCATTATATAAACAATAAATCATATATATATAGTCAAAATTATACATCTACAGCATATTCCATCTATTTAATATATTACAACTCCTCTACGCATCGTCTTATGCTAAATATCATGCTTCACATATCCAATTTCATTACTATCTCAAGATCTCACAAAACTCATAGCTCATTAAAAATCCGTATTTTACTTTTCAAATTAAACTTGGCCACAATTAATATTATATAGGTCAGAAAACCCCAAACTTTCTGCAACATAAAGAATATATAGTTATATCATGCTCACCTGCTATCTCACGAAGACTCGAAGCACCACTACTCCATTACGTATCTGAAGTCGCTAACATCTCCTATAATCAAATTCCAAAGCAATTATGGCTCAAAACATCCAAACCAGCCACAGGAAAATAATAATATCAATCCTAATATCACACAGGCGTTTTATTGAACATCTGGGATGCACACGTGTGATGCATGTAATAGTCAAATTCCTACGGGATTTTTATCTCCAAACAATTACCAAAATCACCCCCAACTTATTCTAATAGTTCAACTAAAATTCAACTACTATAAGGGAGATAATTCTCACATATTTACTTCCCTTTTTATAAATCTAAAACCCTAATTTATTTGCAAATTACAAAATCTCCAATAATTTGCTAATTTCTTAGCCCTAGCATCAAAATGATCCTCTAACCAACCCTATACTCCATTTATAAGTAAAAGAAACCAAAAGCATATGAAATTACACACAAAATTAAAAAGAGATATACCATCACTAAGTCCTTTCTCCAAATTGACTCCACCACTAGCTAGAGCACCCTTCACTTAGCCTTCCCCTATAATTAATTTGAAAACCATGGAGAATCGGAGTGGATTTGGGCGGGGTAAAGTTGGGGCCGAAATGGGTCGGTGGGTTTCGGTCGGGGAAACACACAGGAAAGGAAAGAAGGAAGGAGGAAGGAGGAAGGAGGAAAAAGTGGGGGAGGGGTTTTTTGGGAAATTAAAATAATATATATATTAATTAATAAGGTATATTAACATATAAGCCCTCAATCTCCGAAGTATTTCAAATAAACCCCCAACTCATACACTTTAAAAATACTAACAATATATAATACACAAAATTGTCTCATAATAGTCCTCCAAAAGTAGAAAATAAAGTAAACAATATCCCTTCACATAAAATCTCAACTCTTGGCTCTACCAATCTAACACAAATATAGACACCAATATCAATATTTAAAATAAAAATACACCAAATAAAATTCCCACCACTCCAAGAATGTAAAAATGGGTATTTTCTGTATTTTACAAATTCGAGGTGTTACATTCTACACACCTCAAAAGAAGCTCGTCCTCGAGCTAAGGAGTTCAACTGTTCAAACAATTCCGATTACTTACTCTTCACCAACTTCCCAATGTTCCAGATACAGCCATTAAAATTGACACCCCACTGAACTTTCAATAATTGAACAACTTAATGTCTTGATCGCCGCTAATCTGCATGACTCCCTTGTCGACTACACACCTCAAACGAGGCTTATCCATTCTCGCCTGATACTAATAAAATACCCACATTTAAGGTCATGTTGTCCTCTTTTACTAAAGAAAAATTCAAATTGACCAAAAAATTCTAGTACCGTCCACTCTGGAGACATAATAAAGGCTGATATTCTACTTCTACTTAAGACATCTGTCTCCCTATTTGCTTTCTCGTGTGGCATTTTATTTCCACATCAAAGATATTAAGAACCTCGAGCCCTTATTGCTGCCTCATGCCAAGATCTTTTTGCAAGAATAAGTGCCTCAAACTCTTACGATCACTGAAAAGCTTAAAATATTCTCCGAACAAATAATGTCTCCACATCTCCAATTGCATACACCACTACTGCCGATTCCAAATTTGTGTAAGATCACATACTCCATGAGACCACAACGACCTAGATATATAAGCCACTAGCCTGTCCTCATACATCAACTGCACCTACCTGTACCACCAGCATCAGTATATATTTGGAGAGGCACTCCCTTCTCAGGGGTATTCAAAACGAAAACTATCGTTAATTCTTCCTTTAACTCTTGAAAATGTCTTTTCACCCTGCACAGGCCATACCGACGGCACATTCTTTCTGGTAAACTGAGTCATCAATGCAGCAATAATAGAAAATCAAGGAATGAACTGCAAATAATAGACAGCCAAAACCAAGAAACTCTGAATTTCTCTCACATTTGTGGGTTATCTCCCGTCTTTTCACCTCTGTAAATTTTTCTGGATCCACCGATATGCATTTAACAGACACAATGTGTCATAAAATTCACACTTCTCGCCCTAAAAATGACAATTTGCAGACTTATCGTACCACTTCTGGTCCCAACGTGTCTATTAATGCTTCTTCATACTGCGAAAATACACCAAATTATCATCTACAGATACAATCACAACCCGTCGATGTAAGGATAAAAGATCTAATTCATCCAATCCATGAAAAATGCAGGGGCATTGGTCAGCCCCAACGGCATTACCGAGAACTAATACAATCCATACCGAGTACGAAAAGTAATCTCTGGGATACTTTCCTCTTTAATGATCATATGATGTTACCCGATCTTCCACTCTAGTTGTGAAAACACTGTAACTCCCGGCAACCAATCAAGCAACTCATCTAGTCTCGGCAATAGATACCTATTCTTAATAGTCACCTTATTCAACTCCCGATAATCAATATACAATCTCAGGGAACCATCCTCTAATATATCAGGAAATTTACAAACCACATGAACAATTTGTTCCACCAAACTCAACGGTCATACTTACATCATCTAGGTCATTACATTCATTTAGAAACTGGGTTTCATCGGGCTCTCTCACCCGAATCCTCCCTGCATCATACCCCAACTATGCATAAGGCCTTCACAACCAATCTATCTCCCAATATAGAATAATAACCACAACCACGCATCACCCCACAGTCTATATGACACACACAAGATCCCAAAGGAGATCACACCTCTCGGCACACAGCAATCAATATAATCGAACTCTCCAATTGTACACTAATTCTCACCGGGGCTTCTAAAGAGAACATAACAAATACCATAATACAAAACATATACATGAGCTATGAAAGGTAATGCTAACCCAAAGTCAGACAATAGTCTAATAAAGATCACATCACCCAATAACAAAATCTCTACTTAGAAAAACACTCTCAAAGAATAAAACAAATTTCACACAACCTTCACATTCTCTACTTAGCGCTAATGAACCCATACACACAATACAGGATCACTAGAAATTGGTATAACATTCCTAGTTAACCTAGGCTCCGATACCAACTGTAACACCCCCCCTTTTTTTTACTACAAATTCAATTCTTTCAATTTCTATATCACTGTAAACATAAACTAAGATTGTTTTATTTCAAATAAAATTTTGGCAGAGTTTCCCTTGAAATTTCTGCCCCAAAACACAAAAAGCTTACGGCATTCTGCTCTAAATTCTGTAGCTCACATCACAGGCAATAATATCATGGGCTGCCCAGGCCAAAATGAGCAGAATCACACAGGCAATATAAATATCATGCTCTAGGAGCCAAACTCACAATAGAATATCAATTATCAATTAAAAACCATAAATTTTCTTTTAAAACATAGTAAAGTTTTTAGAAAAGACCTTAGAAACCACACCACAGGGCCCAGTACTCCACAACGAGATGGGTACGGATCACAAACATATCATACCACTCCACACTATACTCATCATCATCATCTACATGCTTATACATCTAAAATACAATTTAAATCATAAATTTCAATATTCATCATACTAACTTAAGCAAATTTTTTAAAAGTAAAAAGGCTCCACTCCATCAAATCTACACCTCACCTCTGCACTGCTGAGGACCTGTAAAAGTAGGGGATCTAGGGTAGTCCTGGGACTCCCCTAACCCCCCAAACACTAAGGGGTTAGCCATTTCTGGTGCGAGTATAATTTACTGATTAAGCAAATAGATTAAACTTTATAAATACAATAAAATGAACTTACGAATACCAAGGTAATAAAATTCCATCTGAAATCTGAACATATAAACACGATAAATGTGGCTTTTCATCAAGTACTCTTTGGATCATCACTTGTTTATATATATACATATATACACACACATGCTCACAATCTACTTATCATAGTTTTGAAATCATTCCCAAATTAATTGCTTAACACGCGACACTTTAAGCAATATACTAATATCACCTATAACTTTACTTTCCCATATAGTTTTACATTCACACATAAACTTTACATTATAACCAACGACATAACACTATAACACTATACATATATAATTCTTCTACTTTTCAAATTTAATCACATAATGCCACTACCTCGTTTTCTTCATACTTATTCAATCACGTACTTCATTTACCAAGCTCATGGCTCATGCTCTTTCACATTTTTCTTAATTCATATATATTTTCTTTCTCATTCTCATACTACATACATCACATTCATACGAGCAATAATATCACATACATCTCCATAATATCTCACTACAGGTATTTATTTTTATCACAATTTCTCCCATGTATTTAATCTCATAGTATCACATTCACAACACATATTATCATATTCATTCAATCTCATAATATTATCTTTATCCATAACTTATAACACATATCATAACATCTCGTAACACATTAATTTCCACTCTCATAATAACTTATAATTTATTTTCTTTTCATTCTGACTTCATCATACAGATTATTTTAATAATCATTCTCCTGCAACTATTTTACTTTACAACCCATCATACAACTTATGTTCTCATTCCTATCGATAATATAACCTACTTGCATTTTCATTCACATCTCATATTACAATTTATATATACTTTACTTTTATTCTTATCAAATAATACTTCGCACCACATACTTTGGGTAAAATTACATCGCACCTCAAGGCCGATAACTTGGGTCATATCATATCACACTCCAAGCCGATGGCTCAGTTATTACTTTATTTTTTTCTCATATTTATCTTACAATTTACTTTACTTTTCATTCCATCCCACAACACATCTATTATATTACAATCCATCAACCCATCTTGAGAGTTGTGCCAAGACAGGTAGTTCCCACCAATTCCAAGGAAATGCAGACGAGTAGTTCCTCGGCACAATTCCAAGGTACAACAAACTCATCACATCAGGTTTCTCTATATTAACCATTTTCATAGCCATTCTCATATTACAATTCACTTTAACCTTCAATCTTTTCAGATAATACACCGTACCCCAAAGCCGATAGCTTGTGTAATAATTTAGTTTTCATTCTCTTTATATTCTTTCTTTACTTTCTTATCTTTCCTTTCATTTCACATTTACTCATTTTATTAATTTGTTGACCAGTGCACATATCATCACACAACTGAAGCCGATAGCTCAGTCAAAACATATATCACTGCCCACTATGGGTCTTACACATCCATCAAGACTAGAGCCGATAGCTCCGTCTAAATACAGATCTCCGCCCACCAAGGATCTTACGCATCACATATCGCTACTATACAGATCTTACGCATCAAATACACATATCTCTGCCACACAGGTCTTACGCATCAAATACCCATATCGCTGCCATACAGGTCCTACGCATCAAATACACATATCACTGCCATATATGTCTTATGCAACAAATATACATATCGCTGTCAAACAGGTCTTACGCATCAAATACACATATCGCTGCCACACAGGCCTTACGCATCAAATACACATATCGCTGCCACACAGGCCTTACGCATCAAATACACATATCGCTGCCACACAGGTCTTACGCATCAAATACACATATCGCTGCCATATAGGTCTTACGCATCAAATACACATATCGCTGCCATACAAGTCTTATGCATCAAATACACATATTGCTGCCATACATGTCTTACGTATCAAATACACATATTGCTGCCATACAGGTCTTACGCATACACCCTGTTATTTAGTTTATCAGGTTGTCACACCACATTATTTCATATCATGAACATACTAAATAATTTACTTTCTCACATTATAACATATTAAGAACAAGCCAAGTGAAGTAAATGATTATATCATATTATCGCCCATTCATTTTTCTTAAAATATCACTACATTATACGCAGATTCATTCATTAATTATATTGATTGCAATATCTCAATTCATTAACCCCCATATATATATCACACACATACTCCAAATAAATCAATACCTCATAACACCATATATATGTCATTACCATCAAGTTATGTACCCAAAATTTATAATTAAAACAATACATATAGCTATCGTTCATTATATAAACAATAAATCATATATATATAGTCAAAATTATACATCTACAGCATATTCCATCTATTTAATATATTACAACTCCTCTACGCATCGTCTTATGCTAAATATCATGCTTCACATATCCAATTTCATTACTATCTCAAGATCTCACAAAACTCATAGCTCATTAAAAATCCGTATTTTACTTTTCAAATTAAACTTGGCCACAATTAATATTATATAGGTCAGAAAACCCCAAACTTTCTGCAACATAAAGAATATATAGTTATATCATGCTCACCTGCTATCTCACGAAGACTCGAAGCACCACTACTCCATTACGTATCTGAAGTCGCTAACATCTCCTATAATCAAATTCCAAAGCAATTATGGCTCAAAACATCCAAACTAGCCACAGGAAAATAATAATACCAATCCTAATATCACACAGGCATTTTATTGAACATCTGGGATGCACACGTGTGATGCACGTAATAGTCAAATTCCTACGGGATTTTTATCTCCAAACAATTACCAAAATCACCCCCAACTTATTCTAGTAGTTCAACTAAAATTCAACTACTATAAGGGAGATAATTCTCACATATTTACTTCCCTTTTTATAAATCTAAAACCCTAATTTATTTGCAAATTACAAAATCTCCAATAATTTGCTAATTTCTTAGCCCTAGCATCAAAATGATCCTCTAACCAACCCTATACTCCATTTATAAGTAAAAGAAACCAAAAGCATATGAAATTACACACAAAATTAAAAAGAGATATACCATCACTAAGTCCTTTCTCCAAATTGACTCCATCACTAGCTAGAGCACCCTTCACTTAGCCTTCCCCTATAATTAATTTGAAAACCATGGAGAATCGGAGTGGATTTGGGCGTGGTAAAGTTGGGGCCGAAATGGGTCGGTGGCTTTCGGTCGGGGAAACACACAGGAAAGGGAAGAAGGAAGGAGGAAGGAGGAAAAAGTGGGGGAGGGGGTTTTTGGGAAATTAAAATATTATATATAATAATTAATAAGGTATATTAACATATAAGCCCCCAATCTCCAAATTATTTCAAATAAACCCCCAACTCTTACACTTTTAAAATACTAACAATATATAATACACAAAATTGTCTCATAATAGTCCTCCAAAAGTTGAAAATAAAGTAAGAAATATCCCTTCACATAAAATCTCAACTTTTGGCTCTAATATATCGATAATACCAATCTAACACAAATATAGACACCAATATTAATATTTAAAATAAAAATACACCAAATAAAATTCCCAGCACTCCAAGAATTTAAAAATGGGTATTTTCGGTATTTTACAAATTCGAGGTGTTACATTAGTCCCATATCGAGATTAGCACTATATTAATTAACTATAAATATAATAGCCTATGACCAAGAGTCACCAATCCGGTTAACCTCTTTTTGAGATGCAGCATCTGTTGGGCAGTTGTACTATACTATAAATAATTTGTCTAATAAATTGTATAAATTGTATGACCTTGGGGCAGGGGCGTTACAAATAGTATTAGAGCCAACTTTTAACACCGAGTGTGGGGCATGTCTATATAGTCGGGCGGTGGATTCCGGGACTATATACCCAGTCGGGCGGTGGATTTCGGGACTGTCGTGAGCCCTCAATTAAATCCGGAACTGTGATTGATCGGACGGTGGATTCCGGGATCATGATTAGTTGGGCGGATAGGAGGGCAGCTCAATTAAATTGGGAATTATGATTGATCGAGCGGTGGATTTCGGGATCATGATTAGTTGGGCGGATAGAAGAGCAGATATTTATGCATTCTTATCCTTAAGAAAATTCCATTAAAAACAAATATTTAATTCTAAACAAATGAGTTTATATTTACTTCATAAACATAGATCACGTCAACAAATTTATAATCCATTTGCACCAAAATAGAAGTCTTAAATCATCAATAAACTAAAACTAGTTCTTTGATAAAATCTCAAACTTTCAACTTTAATTTGTGATCAACAAATCACTCAAAACTTCATGTTCTTGCCAAGTATAATCATATACTTACATACCCATATCCACCCTAGGGTTTACAACCCTAGTTCACACAAAAATCCCCACACAAACACTCTAAACAACCCAACATAGTGCTGGCCAAAACCAGCACTGTGCAAACCGTACCCCTGGGTTTGCACAGTGCTTGGGTTCGGCACTGTGCAACACTAGGTGGTTGCACCCGAAACCCTAGCCCCTAGGGTTGTGGTCGAAACCATAACCCTTTGGTGGCCCGAAACTCTAGCTCCTCTTTAAACCCAATTTGTACAACCATATGTACTTCTATTTAGGTATAGCTTCTAGGATTTAAATTATAAATATTAATCCAATAAAAATTAGTGAATAAAACATAAAAATTTCATCTTTAAATTAATCAACATGGATTAAGATCTTATAACAATTTCTAATCAACTACAATAATACACATGATCATTCAATCAACTCTTTAGGTTAAAAGCTCAATCTTTTCATACCCTAACATCAAGTAATATTCAAGAATTATTCATTCATGCTCAACTCATATAAAGATTTGGTTTTTACTTCATAACAACAACTAAACTTCATATATTAATCAACTCAACAATTCATCTCATGAATGGGCCCAAAGAGGGGTCTAGCTCAAAAGACGGAGAACTACAACTGACTGTTTCCAAAGAGGGGTCCTTATACACAAACCCAATTAAGATTATCCCCATCTTACCCCTTGGAATAGATGAAGAAGATGGAGAGGATAGACTTAATCTCGATGATGACTTTGATTACTCTGAGGGAGAGTCGCTTGACTCTGAGGGACTGGCTGAAGATCTTCCGGGTATCTCACCGGAGTTTGTTCCCTCGATTTTTCCTCCTTCACAACCATTGGAGCCAGCCTACACTCTGAGCAGTCCAGGATTCAGGGTTCAAAAAGTCGCTAAGAGGGCTATTGAGAAGTCCTTAGATGACTACCTAGAGATTGCTGCAGCCGCTAAGTCAGCTAAGACAAACGTCGGAGGTACAGGCTCTTTCCTAGCTTCTATTTTTAATTTCATGACTCATATTGAGATTTTTTATCTAGCTAAAACCTATGGTCTTGCGGTTACCGATATTGATAGGAACGCCCTCCTCTTTAATCAAATTAGAGGATGGGAGAACAATAGGGTTATTCTTAATTTGAACTCGACGCCCAAAACGAGTCACGTTCCTTCCCCTAGCCATAGTTAATGGAGGCCCTATTCTGGAGCATTAGAGGCCTCAGTAGGCGGGGCAAGCGAGAAATGGTTAAGGAAGTTATAGCCAGATCAAAGGCTAATATTGTGGGTCTTCAAGAGACCAAACTTTCACACATGTCTAGACTTAATAGAGTAGGAGGAAATCGAGTCTCCGAATAGAGAATGTCCCCATCAGTTGGGGCATCTGCGGGCATCACTCTAGGTTTTAACCCCAACCTCTTTTGTTGTCTAGACGAGATCCACGGGCAATTTTCTTTGTCGGTATTGCTATAGCAAAAATCCGACCGGTGGACTTAATCGGTTACGGTGGTCTATGAAACGCATACTTCTGCCTCTAGAACGGCCTTCTGGACAGAACTAAGAGCGATCCAAGCACACTGGCCACACCCCTGGGTGGTAGGGGGTGATTTTAACATCACTAGATTCGCCTCAGAACACAGAGGCAGAGGATACAGTGACCCCGATAGGGAAGCATTTAATGAGGTCATCACGGACCTAGATTTGGTTGACATCCCCATCTCTGATAGGCTTTTCACCTGGTCAAACATGCAAGCGGTGCCCCTTCTAGCTAAGTTGGTTAGGATCTTGGTCTCCACGGACTGGGAGACCAAATTTTCGTTGTCATCGGCTAAATCACTCCGTAAACCGACCTCAGATCATGTGCCCATTTTCTTATCTTCCGGGGAAGATCAACCCAGAAAACCGTCAAAGTTTTGGTTCGAGAAAGCATGGTTAGAAATCCAAGCACTACAAGGAATTTGCCATATACCAATGGATACCTATAGTGACGGATCTCTAAAATTGTGGGTATAGGTATCATATACCTACAAATGAGATAAAACACTGTGGGTATAGTCCATAATTTATTTTCCCCCAAAATTTTTCATTTTCCCTCTCTCTTCCCCCAAAATATTTTATTTTATCTCTCTAAAACTCCTAAATCCCTCTCTCCCCAATCCCAATCTCTAAATCCTCCTCTTCCCTCTGTCGTCGCCCCCCTCTTCCCTGCTGCCGTCGCCTCTTCCCGCTACCGTCGCCCCCTCTTCCCACTGTCGTCGCCTCTTCTCGCTGCCGTCGCCCCCTCTTCCCGCTGTCGTCGCCCCATTTCCCTCACTTAAAGGAAGAAGACGAGATCTCCCCTGCATCTTTGTAGCTTCCTCATGGTATTAACTTTTTATTTTATTTTTTATAACAGACTAGGAAAGCAGAATTTCAAAGTATTGGGTTGTTTGGATCTTTTAGAAAGATTGTTCAAACAGAAGGACTGCAAGGGTTTTACAGGTCTGATTTCTCTCAGATTCATTTATGCTTCTGGTTTTGATGCCAGCCAGCATCATCCACTCTATTCGATCTATGCTTCAAATGTAGATTGGCTATTTCCTTTTAGGGGAAACGGTGCTAGTGTTGCCCGAATTGTACCTTATGCAGATTTGCATTATATGGCTTACGAGCAATACCGTCGTTGGGTGATCCTTGGTTTCCCTGAGATTGGAAGAGGCCCTGTTCTTGATCTAGTGGCTGGGTCTATCGCAGGTGGGACTGCAGTCATTTGCACTTATCCTCTTGATTTGGTTCGCACAAAATTAGCTTATCAGGTAAAATTTGTTAATTCCATACATTTTTTATATATCTTCAGGAAGTTTAATTTTTGTGAGATTTGAGAAACATTAGGTTTTAGTTATTTCTTTCCAGTCAATAGTCACATACCATCAGATATGAAGTTAAATTTGGCTTCAATTTGTATTACTTTCATTAATATTTTTCTACCTTCAACCAATTTTAGTACTTTCCTATTGAACCTTCATATGCTGCCTTTCAGGTTGTTGGCTCATCTAGGTTAAAGTTCAGGGGACTCTCTCATCCAGATGTTTATGGAGGGATTCTTGATTGTATTTCAAAAATCTACAAAAGAAATTGCTTTCGAGGCCTCTATCGAGGTGTTGGTATGTTTCTACTATTTTTTATCTGGACTTTTCGCTATCCTAGTTTTTATTGATAACTCTTGCATCTTCTTAATACTGTATTGGCCATCACATACTAGAAGTTTTAATACAAAATGAATTTTTTTATTAGAAAAAAATGTTTTTGTCATCATCTTTGTCAGATATTTATCATCATCTAAACCATTTTTCTTCTAAAGGCTCCTTGAAGTTTTGAAGCAAAGTATTGTTGATCTTGCAGTTCAAACTCATGCAACTAAGAGGCAGTCCTCCTTAATTTCCATATGCTAAAGATATTAAAAACTCCAAAGTTCAAAAATGTTTCCTAATTTTGTATGTTAGACTTCTTTAAACTCAACTTCTTTTAAATTATGGGATTCACTACTAGGTTTATTTTCCCCTTGCCTGACAAAAGAGCGTCAAGTTGACTGTTTTACTTTGACATGTTAGCATCTTTGACCAGGTCCAACATTATATGGAATCTTCCCATATTCGGGCCTAAAATTTTTCTTTTACGAGGAGATGAAGACTCATGCACCTGAGGATCACAAAAATGATGTAATGGTAAAGCTTGCATGTGGATCTGTTGCCGGTTTGTTTGGTCAGACTATTACATATCCCCTTGATGTTGTCAGGCGACAAATGCAGGTATACTTCTCATGCTTGCTCTATTAATTCTAACTATTGTGAAAATTTTCTGAACAGATAGACTAGTGAAAGTGGGAATGCATTGTTTTCAGGTACAAGCACTCTCAACTTCTAACTAGGAAGTGGCTAAGGGAACATTTGAATGCCTTAGCATGATTATTCAAAATCAGGGGTGGAGGCAACTTTTTTCTGGGTTAAGCATCAACTATCTTAGGGTCAGTAAAATATTTCCTTTTGTGCATGAAAATTATACATGTATGTTGACCAATTTGAAATTAGTGGTCAATGAACTAGGGAACTCGAGATTTTTCCTCCAAACTAGAAGTCTTTCCCAAATTAATGTCAAACATACGCAATTAGTAAACCTCCTTTTTGGAATATGCTCATGTGGGCTTTTGCTAAATCTTTTTATTTCTTTAACGGCACTGTTTGGGCTGATTCATAGTATATCCTATAAACCCAAACTCGTACTCATTGGGTATATTGGGCTCAAGCTACATCAATGGCTAAACATATTCTAAAGAGTTGGTTTATAGACTTTTTCCTCTTCCTCTCCTGCAATTCGCAGTTGTCTCCCTTCTCCATCTGCCCTGCGCTCTCTCCTCACCATCTTAGGCTTCAGTTTCTGCTTCCCAAACCCTCTTCAACTGCGTCACTGTCTGCTTAGTCTCCTCCATAGCCACCAATTCTGGCTGCACCCTTCTCTCTCCTCCTTTCTTTTTCATACCCGAAGGAGGGAGAGGTAGATGAATGTGAAAAAAGAAAAAAATGGGGGGGGGGGGGGGGGGGGGGGGGGGGGGGGGGAGAGGAACCATTGGTTTAGGAAGTCATCAATGGTGCCTTAGGATGTGCACCTATTATATCCAAGGGTTATAGGTCTCAAACTTGGTTGAATATGCAACAAGTTTTGATAAGTGCTTTTGCAATTATTAAAATATTTTTCATAATTTTAATTAATTTATATTTGACTTAGTTATTGGTTGATAAATATCTATTTTGCGCTGGTTAATAAACTTCTGTGTAAAATTGAATTGAAGATCTAGAGTACACTGTTCTCTAGATCTCTAGATCATTTATCAATACAGCGCAGTGTGTATTAATTGTCGATCATTTCACTTGAAGTTTTTTGTTTCACAGTGCATCCTTTTGCTACGTACTAGTAGACTGGTTCCTATCAATCAGATCTAGAGTACACTGTTCTCTTTTTGACTATTTGTTGATGACCAAAGTTGGATCTTTTTGCTTTGTTTTGTTTGTGAAGGGCTCTCAACAAGCGAGAAATGATTGAACTCACTCAAAATGCAGCCGAGTTTGTGTTTGCCAACGATGAAGTGAAGAAGGTTGTAAAGAAGATTTGCAGGATGCTAAAAGAAGATTACTGCAAAAAGAATCAAGATCAATCAAGATCTGGTTGCCGTAAAATAAGAAAATTGTTAGTGTCGTATCTCAAGTGAGGAGTTAATTGAATGTTATCTTATAATGTCATTGAATATGTTGATCGTAGTTTAAAGTATTGATTCTCATGTCTGCACACATGAATTCAATTGTGTATTTGGTTATTAACTATTTTGTAATTTGACATGCTTGTAATACTTCATTAATTTTTAATATGATTGAAGTTTATTTTTTTTTTAATTTTCTTTTATAAACACATTTATCTATTTTATTGTGTATTTAGTTTATAATTGGATTAATATTATAAAAGAAAATATTAAATTATTATAAGCGTAATTAATAAGAAAAAAATGTGTATAGAGCGATGAGTACATATTCAAATAATTGGATGCGAAAACCATCGCTAAAACCTATAGCAATGGAGTTTCAACCGTGGGTATAGGAAAGCAAAAGGTGTCTTTAAAACCTATACCAATGGATACGAAACCGTGGGTATAACACCGAGGTTTTGTCCAACGGGTGAAAAAACCGTCGCTATAGGCTATAGTGACGGTATTTTGCCGTGGGTATAGCTAATTAAAAACGAAGGAAAAATATGTCCGTTGGTATAGGTTTTAAGGGCTATACCTACGGATTTTTGCTGTCACTATATGTCAAATTCCTTGTAGTGAAGGCTTCCACCACATGGTCAACGAGAGTTGGTTTCGCCCAACCAAGGGTGGTGAGGCATCCGCTATATGGTGTGGAAAAATTAGAAGACTCAGGGGCAAGCTCAGGAAATGGAACCGGACCAGATTTGTGCTGATTTGGAGAGCAAAGGAATCCCTTCTTGAAGGAATTGAGGAAATTGAGAATACTGAAGAAACTAGGGATCTGCTACAGGAAGAGCGGAATCGATTCCTCTAATTCAGACAGGAAATTGACCAGCTCTACAGGATTAAGCAAATCAAATGGCAACAACGATCCAGAATTTTGTGGCTCAAAGAGGGAGACATGAACACAGCATTCTTCCAGCGAGTTGCCAGTGCCCGACATAGATCTAACCTCATTCACTCGATCCAATCGGATTCCGAAATGGTACAAGGCGACGTGGCTATTAAGGTGGCTTTCCAGTCCCACTTTAAGCGCCTTTTTGGGCACAAAGCAGACGTGAGAGTCCCTCTCCAACACGAATTATGGCAAGACCAAGTAGACAATTCCGATCCTAGGCTGCAATCCCTCGAAGCACCCTTCACTAAGAAGGAGGTCTGGAAGGCAGTCCAACAACTTGGAAAAGATAAAGTTCCAGGTGGTTTTCCGATACTATTCTATCAGATATTCTGGGAGGAAATCAAATGTGACTTGCTGAAGGTGTTCGCAGACTTCTACGAGCATAAACTCAAATTAGGGAGATTCAACTACACGAAGGTTGTGCTGATTCCTAAGAAAGAAGACTCCCGACGAGTTGGAGACTTCTGCTCCATAAGCCTCCTTAACTGCTCTGTAAAGATCATTACCAAGACTCTCGCTAACAGACTGGAAAATGTAATGGATGGCCTCATTAGTCAAGACCAGACGGGATTCATCAAAGGACGATGTATTCAGGACTGTATAACAACGGCTGAGGAGACCATCCATCAATGCCATACTTCGAATTCTAAGAGCTACCTCCTGAAGCTGGATTTCGAGAAAGCCTATGATTCTGTTGAATGGGACTGTTTGTTGGAAGTGCTTGCTGGAAGAGGTTTCGAGGACAGATGGATCAGATAGATCCACATTTTTCTTACCACCAGCAGAACGGCTATTTTGGTAAATGGGGTATTAGGCCAACCATTCTCCAGCAAACGGGGGCTCAGACAAGGAGATCCGCTCTTACTCCTTCTCTTTACCATTGTGGCAGACGTTCTAAGATCCATGATGACTAAGTGCAGTAGTGCAGGTTGGATCGTACCAGTGGCCAAGGGAGTCAATCGCCAAGAGTGCTCCATACTCTAATATGCAGACGATACTCTTCTATTTGGCAATGGCAACCTAGGGAAAACTACCGTCTTCGAAGGAATTCTGTATTGCTTTGAAGCTTGGTCTGGCCTCAGGGTTAATTTCCACAAAAGTGCTCTCATTCCCATGGTCCTGACTCCAGAAGAGGCACTTGAACATGCCACAATCCTCAATTTCTCTACCGAGAGTTTCCCCATTCAGTACCTTGGATTGCCGCTAAGACCCGGAAAACTCAAAAAGGCAGATTGGCTACCCATTATTGACCGGGTTGAGAAACGGCTAGCGGGCTGGAAAGGCAAAGCCCTTTCTTTGGGAGGGAGAATCACGCTTATTAATGCATTCCTCTCAAACCTTCCTACCTATTATCTCTCCTTTGAAATGCCGTGATGGGTAATCCAGAGAATTGACCGGACTCGAAAATGTTTCTTATGGAAAGGGGCAGACCCAGACCAAGGAGGATATCACCTCATTAGATGGGAGAAGGCATGCATGAAAAAGATACATGGAGGCCTAGGTATAATTGATCTTCGAGATATGAATCTGGTGCTACTAGGTAAATGGTGGTGGAAAATGTTCCACCCTAATGGAGAAGGGTGGCAACAATTTGTTCAGGGATATATGCATGGGAATGGAACGAGAAATCTGGGCTTCAGGATAGGCCATTGGGTTTCCTGGTTCTAGAAAGGCATCACTAAGGCCTATGAACCTTTCAATAGCTGTGTGAAGTCAGCCATCAGTAACAGCAGACTCACCAGATTTTGGTGGGATAAGTGGTGTGCTGATCAGACACTTAGAACCTTGTTCTCCGATTTACATAAGCAGGCGACACAACCACACTGCACGGTGGCCGCAGCCTGGAAAAAAGGCGTCTGGAAGCCACCTCTCAAACAACCGCTTGACCTAGGTTCTCAGCGTAGGCTAATGGAACTTCAGCCTACATCACCAATACTGGAATTGGTTGCTCTCAGGGTCCCGATAAGAAATCCTGGGGATTGGAGAAGAACGGCAAGTTCACGGTTCGCTCCATGTACAACCGCATCCATTTTAGGGGATGTATCCCAAAGTGGTTAGCCGTCATCTGGAGAACGAAAGCCCCGCTAAAAATCAAAGCTTTCATATGGTTGGTACTAAATGATGTGATCCTGACTAGGGAAAATCTCGCTAAGCGCCAACCGAGTGTGGACTCTCAATGCGGGTTCTGTCACGCTGACCTGGAGAATAGAGACTATCTTTTTCTACAGTTTCCTAGGAGCAAAGCGGTACTCATAGAGGTACTCAGCGTCCTAGGAACAACTCAATATCCTAGTACATACGAGGACCTGTGGGTAGGTCCAAAGTTAGCGTCGGATGGGGGTTCTAAGAAAGAAGCGTGGTATATAGCTATCGCCGCAATGACCTGAGTTCTTTGGCTAGACAAAAATAATCTTTACTTTCGTAGAACCTGTAATAGTATTTCTGGAAATTTGACTTACATTATGCATTTTATTTCATTTTGGGCTACTGTGGCCGCAGCAGGTCTCAGGAAAAGGATTGCGAGCGTATTCCAGGTTGAGGAGTTTGATGATGATGAGGAGGAGATCGAGATCGGACCGATGATCGATTGATAGCCAGCACGGCCTATGAGCATAGATACCCACCACCCCAGGGTTTGTTAGGGGGATATGATGTATTACTTTGCGGCTACTCTATGTTTCTTTTGTCCTACCCACCATGTTCCGAGTAGAGTTTATGTACTTTTGTTTTGATTGTAGAACTTTGTAATGGGCTCAGTACTCTTAGTTTATTTTATTAATCCCTTATTAATGAAACAGGGTGGCCAGACTCCACCTTTTCTTTAAAAAAAAAAAAAAACAATTCATCTCATGACAATATGACAAATACATGCTATATACACCCATATATCCACCAATAAATTTTCTAGCATGATACTACATCATCGTGAACAAAAATTATAACACATCAAGAGAGTTAGAGATGACACCCACCTCAAGAAGAATTATTGATGCAACTAGTAGCCTTCTCCTCTAAGCCAAGAAGATCAAAAAATCGAAAATCACCAAAACCCAAGCAAAAAAAGAGGAAGGCTGAACTTATGCCCCTCTCTAAATAGGCCGGGATCTGAATTATTAAGGTTTTATTGCAGTTTTTGCAAATTAGTCCTCCAATAATCCCAAATTGCATATATATATATATATATATATATATATATATATATATATATATACACACTCAATAAAATCAAATCAAATCAAATTAGAGGGATAAAATCTCTCCCCCCAATCTCTCCACTGCCAAACCGGCCTACCAAAACAGTCCAACTAATCTCCAAACGATATTTTGCACAAAAGCCCTTTACTTTCCAGTTATTTATAAAAATAGTTTCTTTATTTAGAAAAGTCCCAAAATTTAAAATATACTCAATTATCAATAGAATAATTTATTCAGGAATTCAAAAGTGAAAATCTGCAATTTAAAAATATTTGCACGTGTTTTGCACGTGTGAAAATGTCAATTTTACAAAAACTCAAAATAATTAAATAAATTAATTTTAAAAATACTTATTATTCAAAAATATTGTATTAATAATTATGATGCATTACAGAACGCTTATGGCAGATAATTGCTACAAGTAGGTGGTGTGAACGTAGACATCGGGGTCGAACCACGTTATATCTCTGTGTCTAACGTGCGTGCTTTATTTGCTTTCTCTAACTCTACCTTTTTACTTTACACATTTATTTTAAGTTTTTAATTTCCGCACAATCACCCTATTCACCCCCTTATGGTGATTTACAGTGGTATCAGAGTGATGTGCTCATTAATAGCATAAATGCTAAGACCGAAAGGTCTAATGGCTGAAATCCCTCCTCCCGAAGGCTTGTACACATCAAATTCATCCAACTTTAATGAAAAAAGTCTCACACGTTCACCTTATTTGGATATAAAATGCTATGATATTTGAAAAGTTTGTATGTCTCATTTTTGCGGATGCTTGGAGAAGAAGTATGGAACGTTTGTGTAAACTAAGTAGATATCCCTGTTAGTGATGGAAAGAGGACCTTCACAGTAGTTGAACTGTCATTGAAAATTACAAACTCCAAAGCTATGACAACACTTTATGTAGGTATGAATAATGAAGAATTGATGCGATGTGGGTGAAACTGCAAAATAGCCTATGAAATCTTGAACAATATGTTAAAACTTCGTGAAGGAATCACATCTGAAGTAACGGCCAAAGTTACTTTATGTTTTTATAAGTTAGATATTTTTTTGTATGATTCCAGGAGATAACGTAGATCAGATGATAGCTGACTTTGATATTATCGCACATGAACTTGAGAGTGTAGGTAAAGGGTTATACGATGACCGAAAATGCATAAGCTGTCTTACACATGAATGAGACATAAAAGCTGCTTCAATGTGGAAGATTCTTGAAGAGAAAGGATTCGACTACTACAAATTTCAGGTTAAACTGAAGACATATAAGATGGAGATGGCAGAAATAAAGAGGTACCGACAGAACATTGGAATTATTCCCAAAACTTAAGAGAAGAATTTTTCCTTGAAAGCAGAAACTTCATGACCATCAAAATTAGAATCAGATCATGAAGAATCTGATGAAGAAATAGCGCTGCTACCTAAAAAATTCAGTAAGTACCTTAAACACAAAAAAATATGGGAGGCATTGAGGTGGACGACCCTGCCCTGTGGCATCCTTCTGGGACTTACTGGGTTCATCTATGTTAGTGCTCTTCCGTTTGCTCCCGGATGTGATCACTTTCTGTTCTTGAGATTGAAAAACATCCTCCACTCGGATGTACTTCTTGACTCTTTGAAGGAGGTCTGAAAAGTCCCGAGAGGTCTTTTGATAAGAGAGTCTTTGAGATAGTCATGATTTATATTGTTTCTGAAAGCAGCCATGACTATGGCTGAGTTAAGTGAGGGGATGGACTGAGACTCGGATGTGAAGCGCCGAACATAACTCCTGGGGGACTCCCCATCTCTTTGCTTCATGTCAAGTAGGGAAGAACTTGTCTTTTCTGTTTTACGGCTGGTGATGAAGTGCGTGAGGAAGAGTTCTTCAAGTTGATCGAATGAGAAGATGGACCCTGGAGAGAGACGAGAGAACCACTCCCTTGTGGATCCCTTCAGGGTTGTTGGGAAAGTCTTGCAGAGGAGGGAATCAAATGCTTGGTGGATCAACATGAAAGTTTCAAAACTCTCAATGTGGTCTATCGGAATGGTTTCCACGTTGTATGATTCAAAGGCTGGGATCTTAAAGTTGGCCGGAACAGGAGGCTTAATAATCTTCTTTGAGAATGGGGGTGTGACCGGACATTATCTTCTTTCCTGTCTTCCTTCTTCCCACTTCAGTAGTTCTAGACGATATTCCATCTTTCGGAGGCGTTGGAGGACGGTGCCCTCTTGCTGATCGGATCTAATGGACTCCCGGGACTCCTTACATTGTGGAGGGGTAGAGTGGTGAGGACTGGTTCGTCGATTCTTGGGAGGAATTATGTCAAGAGCCCGAAGAATTTTATCTTTGAACTATCAGAGTTCTGCTCTAGTGACATGTGCTTCTTCCTCCCTCACTCATCTAGGGGCTATTTTGCTGGTTGGAGTTGGATGCCTCCTTTCTTGAGGAGTTCTTCTGTTATCCCTTGGGGAGCAGTGCTTCTTCGCCCCCAAGGAGAGAGGGATCTTCTTTACCTTCTGGGAGAGGGAGTTCTTCCGCACCCCTTAAAGAGAGAGTTCGTCTACATTGTGGTCTCCGAGGAGAGGGATCCTCGCGTCTACTTGATGTGAAGGATGTGGCCTGCTTGAATGGCCCTTGCATTCGAACTCCTGCTGTCTGGAGTTTATGAGATGGCAGAGATTTTGTTGAGGTTGAGGTGCTTCGGGAGGCACGGTGGAGGTGTAGAGGTGTAGACTGACACTCTGTTCTCTCCAATGTGTTGCGCAGGGAGCTGATTTCTTCGGGAGCCCCCCGATGGAAGCTCCTTTGAGGGGGAGGTTAAGTAGGCTACTGAGGCTGTTCCGGCTGAAGGAGTTGATCTGGCTAAAGGGTAGGGGGGACATCCTTAAAGGAAGAGATGGATGAAGAGGGTTGGTTCGTCAGCTTGAT
The DNA here is from genome assembly GCA_017893485.1 of Hemerocallis citrina. NCBI lineage: Eukaryota > Viridiplantae > Streptophyta > Magnoliopsida > Asparagales > Asphodelaceae > Hemerocallis > Hemerocallis citrina. Next base: position 546,588 of record JACEHZ010000159.1, on the reverse strand, counting down.
GCCACCACCTTCCATTTTCCCTTTGGAGGCATGGCTGAAAACTTATTTTTACCGTCGAAGTTTGGTCGGATTGCTTTCTCTGATTCCCACAAACGGCGCCAATCTGTTGCTGCTAATTTTTGTGTGGGAACAAACAGATGATATGAGTTCTTTTAAAAATAATAACAAGCTGACCTTTTTTACTTTCATCGGTATTGACTACTTTCAACTGATGTTGACTTCCGAATCTGACTCGTTCGCACCGTTGGATCTGATCTGATGGTGATGATCGCTCCAATTGACCTACAAAAGTCTGAAACACTGTGGTTGACCCCAGTGACAGACCCTCCGATGCTCAAGTCAGACATCAAGAAGAATGTAAGAGAGCTTTTGTTGGAAAAACACTCATTACCTTGTTCTAGTGGAGGTAGGGGGTTATTTATAGTTACCTACGGGGTCGGTTTCAAGATAATGATATATCTCTACTTCCCTGTGTTTTTGGATTGAATTGATTATTTTTTCTTCATGAAGAGATAAGAGTAGTTAGAGTGAATGAGTTAAAACTCTTCTCATGATAAGAGATATGATTTTTAAACCGTCTCTTACGGATAATTATGAGTTTAAATCATTTTTAAATAATTGTGTACTCATTTATATTGAGCTGTTATGACAAATTTTGGGTTATTGGGCTTAAGCGATACCAAATTTCAGTTCATGGACCCGTTCAAGTAAAATTACTGTTTTACCCTAAGAGCTTTAAGATTTGTGTCCGATTTGGGCGGTCCTAATTTGGTTCTATATTTACCCATATCATATGGTAATTAACAACAGTTGAGTAAATAAATAGTTAATATAACTCTCACTTAAAAATAAATTGTTGAGATTAGATGGTTGAATATCTACAAATTATAGATTGTCTACAAATGACAACCCTAACTCTCCCATTATAATATTAGAGATTTATTAACTTTTTTTTCTTTTCTGGAATAAGGCCATAATTGTGCACACACTCACATTCCATAATTGAGGAATTGTGCTAGTGGAGGTTTACCACTAGCCACTAGGCCATTAGGGCACTAAACCATGCTGCCTCATTTAATTATGGCTACACTTGCTATGAAGAAATCTGCTCAGGTTCCATGTCCAAGCTTTCTTGTTTGTGAGTAAAATAATTTTGATTAATTTTGCAAGATACAGTTATAGGCATAACAAGAAGCTTATTTATTTATAAAAACCTTTATTCGACAATACAAATTGGAAGACACAACACAATACATGGAGACCATATTGATAGATTAATTAATGCAAGATACCCTACCCTTGAAAGTCGTAGTCATCCTTTATTATCACAACTGCTTCTTGTATTCAACTGATCTGGCGGAAGTTTTCACTTCATTAATACCCAGCTGGATAGCTACCTTTTCTTGGGTCACTTGCAGCAGTGATGCAGTTATCTTTCCTTTCACCGTCTGCAGGGAGTATAAGGAGTTGACACATATTATTCTCCCTAATTGGTTCTAGTTTATGTCCCCTCTCTTTTAGGTATTGTAGTGCCCGTTCATCAACCCTGAAGGAGTACCCTTTAGGTGTTTGCCACTGCTCATACAGGATCTTATTAGGGCAAAGCTGCACACAAGATGAATGAAATTTAGAAGTAATTCCTCCGGAAAGGAACATGAATAAGAAAAACAACATGTTTCTTTACAAGTACGTAGAAGAAATAATAACTTTTCTTGGCATGCTTCATGCAAGAAAATTTATGTGAACATGAACATTTTTTTTTTTTTTGATAAAAGGATAGAGTTAATAGACTCCAGCCGCCACACAACAAAATAAATAAAAATAATAAATAAATAAATAAATAAGCATCGATCAAGTTTAGAAGAGGTAAATTTGAAAGAAATAAAGAAAGAATAGAAAAGAATGTGAACATGAACATTGTATATCTTTCCTTAATGTGCAAATGAAAGAACAAATCAGAAACAATGTCCATCCTAAAAAATCAACATATCTAATTATATCATAGTAAGGTGTAGGCCAAAAGCTTCATAATTGTAACAAAATATCATATATAGATTGAAAATTTAGCTTCACTTATGTTTAAAACGTTATATTTTAATTTACTACCTTGCAAATGGATCACAAAATTTCATTGATGTGTCGAAAGAAATAAGTCAAAATTAAGTATGCAGTTGAATCTATCCAAATTATGTTAATATATATGTCTAAATAGAAATAGTGGTAGGGCAGTATGCAATGTTAAAATATCTGGTGAAGTAAGATATATGAAGTTATTTCTGTTGATCTTGAAACATAGATCAGCTGGTTTTTCTATCTACGTACCTCATGAAAAATCCTTGGATACATGACAGAAGACATAACATCCTTTTTCTTGGCTAAATGATTTAGGACAACTTGAGCGGTTCCAGCAGTGATTTTGAATCCCCCACTTGAACCCACTACAGCCTTCAGTTTACCATTCTGTGAATCATAAGAAAGTTATTAGAGCTGGAAAATTAAAAAGTAAGTTCTTATGAAAAAGCAAGATTGATATGAGTTGTGTTACTTAAAGTTACTTCCAATATGCATGCATTAATTGTGATCTTCATCAAAAGAAATGTATTAATTAATTGTGATGGTTATCCTATTTTTCCTTATAACATTTTTCTCATATTTCATTACATGCATTCATGTGATCATATGTATTAATCCAAGTATTCAAAAATAAGCCTGTACTATCTTTAATTAATATATCTGTTTAGAAGCTAAAAAGAACCTTCCTCATTTTCATGTATGTGTAGCGTCTTTCTCTGCTGATTTAAACCTCATTACCATTTGCAATTTTCTTTACTCCTAAAGTTCAATTCGACTCCATGTTTTGTTGCACTTGATTAAACATAGTACGTACCTTGAAAACAAGTGTTGGTGCCATGGATGACAATGGCCTTTTGTGGGGCTTGATGCGATTAGCAATTGGTTGACGTGGTGCTCTGTTGCGAGGGGGCGGCTGGAAATCACCCATTTGGTCGTTGAGTAATATTCCAGTACTTGGGGATAAAAATCGAGACCCAAAGTACCAGTTAACTGAACTAGTTAGTGCAACAACATTTCTGTCCTTATCAGCGATACTCATGTGACTGGTTCCATGATCTTTAACCACTGCCGAGTCATCTTCAACGGGTATGTGCCACCTTACAATTATTTGCATGTAAATTTGACAAATATTAAACCCGAAACAAAAATGTGAACCTGATGGATTAATTTATAGGAAACTAATTACTAAAATAAAATAACTTATATGATCAATTTCAAAGGAGGTCGGAAACATAATTTGAAATCAGATTGTTTCCTATAAACTTTCTAATTATTATAGAGATTATATTAATTGACACTACAACTTTGTAGACTTCCTGAGTGACTGAGGCTCCGTTTGACAGCGCTTAGGCTTTAAAAGTACTTTTCGATCAACTCAATAAAGGTGTTTCATAAATTTAATTAAAACGTGTTTTCTGCCAAAAGCACTTTTTAAAAAAAATGCAGTTTTGTTACTAGTTCTGACAACACTTCAAGAGGTGCTCTTAGCACACTATGAAAAGTTTGCAGTTAAATATATTTTTTGTTGATTGAACTTTTGCTAACATGAATTTTTTAGCGAAAAACCTCTCTTTCACAACAATACAAAATAGAGTTTTTAATATTCGTGCTTTTTTTTAAAAAAATAGCACTACAAAATGGAGCCTGAAATATTCGTGGTCTTTAATAATTTTTCTAAAATAATTTAGTACTAATTTTGTGCATAGATATCAATATAAGTAATAACCTACAATAGAATCAAATTAACTTGAAAGACTGATACGGATTCTATGGGTCTCCAACTCTGGCCCATTTACCAATTTTTGTTGTCTAAACAAATAGATTTTAAGTTAAGACCAGGTTCCATTTGTTAATACTAAGAAGTAACAACATGAACACACTCATAAGGACATGATGTGAACAAAACATTTTGAAATACTATATTGAATGAAGAAGGTAGTGGCATGCTAGCACAGGACTCCCATATATGGCTCCGTAACCTTGCGTTTGACATTGTTGTGGGTCAAATGTATTGTGAATGAAGTGGCCTAAAAGTGCAGTGTGCAAAAAGTATTTTTCATGAACCAGAGCTGTTTGCCAACAACAGTTCTAAAAACCGATATCTGAATAATATAAGTGTTTTTTATATGTAAATAACTGTTTAGTAATTGTTTCTTAGAAAACTGGAGTGACGTTTTGAAAAATTTTTATAAAAAAAACTAAAAAAACTCTTGTAAAAGAGTTTGACATGTTAATTTAAAATTTATTAAGTGTACTTTTTCAATTTTAATATTTCTAAGTTATTGCATAAATTTAACAATTAATTTTTCTATATTTTAATCACATAAGAAAATTGAAATATTGACTTTGGCATCTTGAATTGAATTATAAAATTTGTGTAAATCTAAAAAGAATTTATGAGAAGAAAATAAAACGAGAAAATATTTCTTCTTATTTATATCCGAACCAAACTATTTATTTTTATATTTTAGTGTGGTTTATGGTTAAAAAGAGTTCTTTCTTTAGTAAACATTATGACGTAATATGGACTCAAACCTGAGACATCCCTTTAGAAAAGATCTTTTTTAGAATGGTGTGGTGGAATCTTGGAGAGAAAATGAAATTTTTGAAAATCTCTTTGGCTCAAATGAGTTTTTAATTTTTTTTTTTCCAAACCCCTAATTTTTAATCCAAACCACATTTTAGAGTTTAAAAGAGCTTTTGGGCTCTCCAAAAGTAATGCCAAAAGGGAGCCTATATTGATTGAAGTAGTTAATGTCGTACTAGTACAAGACTTTCATATAGAAGTATTTTTGCATCATAAAAGTTGATGCATATTTTGTTGAAATATTAACTTGATTTGGGTCTTAGCCCAAATAGATATGTTATCTTATGTATTTAATGTAATAGGCCCAACTTCTAGAAACTTACACTAGAGAAATCTTATCTAGAAGTTTTTTCTAGATAAGTCTTAGGAGTTATCTAGAAGATAAGGATAACCTTAGACTTGTGGAGAAAATTCTAGAGAGATAATTACAGCCATTAGATTAGAGTTGTGTTGGCAAAATCCTAACCATTGGTTGGGTAATGCCACTAGTATAAATAGGGGTGGTGTCTTTGTGTTTGTATCAAGCCAAAAATTAGAAACACTCAATAATACAAGTAGTATTCCTTTTTCTAAAATCTCTAATCTCTCCCATTTTTAAACACTTGCTCCAACCACCTAAAATTTCCTTCCAACAAAGTGGTATCAGAGCTTGAAGATCCTCCTAGAGATGGCGAATAGCAGTGTTCCCTTCCAAGTCCCGATGCTCACCAAGAGCAACTATGACAATTGGAGCTTAAGGATAATTGCTCTCCTTGGAGCACACGACGTGTGGGAGATGGTTGAGAAAGGTCTCACCGAACCGGAGAATGAAGGTAGTCTATCTCAAGCTGAAAGGGATAGTTTGAGAGACTCAAGGAAGAGAGACAAGAAAGCTCTCTGTCTAATCTATCAAGGATTAGACGAAGATATGTTTGAGAAGGTTTCGGGAGCAAAGTCGGCCAAGGAAGCATGGGAAAAGCTTTGAACCTCATACAAGGGAGCCGATCAAGTCAAGAAAGTACGTCTTCAAACTTTAAGAGGAGAGTTTGAAGCTTTGCATATGAAAGAAGGTGAGCTTGTCTCCGATTACTTCTCAAGAATTTTAACGGTTACTAATAACCTAAAAAGAAACGGAGAGAAGTTAGATGATGTGAGAATTATGGAGAAGATTCTTAGATCTTTAGATCCAAAGTTCGAACACATTATCGCCATCATCGAAGAGACAAAAGACTTGGAGGCCATGAAAATGGAGCAAATTCTCGGCTCGTTGCAAGCTTATGAAGAAAAGAAAAGAAAGAAGGAAGAGATCGTGGAGCAAGTACTCAAGACGCGGGTTGATTCAACAAAAGAAGAAAGCGGTCGAAGCCAACAAAGACGAGGTTGCGGTCGAGAACGAGGTCGTGGACATAGACACGGACGAGGTTGGAGGCCCAATGACGACAGCGACAACAACAACAACCAAAGAGGAGAAAGCTCAAGAAGAGGTCATGGGAGAGGAAATTCAAAATCAAGGTATGACAAGTCACGCGTCAAATGCTACAATTGTGAGAAGTTTGGACATTATGCTTCGGAATGCGGAGCTCCTAGCAACAATAGAGTCGAAGAGAAGGCCAACTACGTTGAAGAAAGAAGTCAAGAAGATGGTACCTTATTATTTCTTACAAGAATAATGGAAGAGGCGATAAGAATCAATGGTACCTAGACAGCGGTGCAAGCAACCATATGTGCGGAAGAAAAAACATGTTCGTGGAGCTTGATGAATCGGTCAAGGACAATGTAGCTTTCGGAGATGAATCAAAGGTGGCAGTGAAAGGTAAAGGAAATGTTCTAATCCGATTGAAGAATGGAGAGCACCAATTCATTTCAAATGTTTACTACGTGCCAAACATGAAGAGTAACATCTTGAGCCTAGGACAACTATCAGAGAAAGGTTATGATATTCGATTGAAAGATAGTAACCTTTCTATAAAAGACAATGCAAGCAACTTCATTGCTAAGGTGCCGATGTCAAGAAATAGAATGTTCGTGCTCAACATTCAAAATGATGTCGCACAATGTCTCAAGATGTGTTACAAAGATGTGTCTTGGCTTTGGTATCTTCGATTTGGGCATCTCAATTTCGGAGGATTAGAGTTGCTATCCAAGAAGGAAATGGTAAGTGGATTACCTTGCATCAACCACTCCGATCAAGTGTGCGAAGGATGTCTACTTAGAAAGCAATTCAAAATGAGCTTTCCAAAGGAGTCGAACTCTAGAGCTTGAAAGCTGTTGGAACTCATACACACGGACGTGTGTGGTCCGATCAAGCCAAGATCACTTGGTAAGAGTAACTATTTCCTTCTCTTTATCGATGATTTTTCAAGAAAAACATGGGTATATTTTTTGAAGGAGAAATCAGAGGTGTTCGAGAACTTCAAGAAGTTCAAAGCTCATGTTGAGAAGGAAAGTGGCCTTGTGGTCAAAGCCATGAGATCCGACTGTGGAGGAGAGTTCACATCAAAAGAATTCCAAAAATTTTGTGAAGATAATGGAATTCGATGACAACTGACGGTGCCAAGGTCCCCCCAACAAAATGGTGTAGCAGAAAGGAAGAATAGGACAATCCTTGAGATGGCGAGGAGCATGCTCAAAAGCAAGAAGCTGCCAAAGGAATTTTGGGCGGAAGCGGTTGCGTGCGCGGTTTACCTATCAAACCGATCTCCGACAAGAAGCGTATGGAAAAAAACACCACAAGAAACATGGAGTGGAAGGAAGCCCGGCATTTCCCACCTAAGAGTCTTTGGAAGCATAGCACACGTACACATACCGGACGAGAAGCGAAGCAAATTAGATGATACAAGTGAGAAGTATATTTTCATTGGCTACGACACCAACTCCAAAGGCTACAAGCTCTACAGTCCTGATACGGGGAAGACAATCAGCAGTCGAGATGTCGTGTTCGATGAAGAAGGAGAATGGGATTGGAGCACACATAATGAAGACTACAACTTCTTTCCACATTTTGAAGAAGAAGACATGGAGCAATAGAACAACAAAGAGAGGAGCCTGCTACCCCACCAGCTTCACCAGCCGCGAGTTCTCAAGGAGATGAAAGCTCAAGTGAAAGGACTCCGCACTTTAGAAGCCTACAAGAACTTTACGAGGTAACTGAAAATCAAGACAATCTTGCTCTCCTTTGCCTATTTGCGGATTGTGAGCCTATGAACTTCCAAGAAGCTATGGAAGAAGAGTTGGAGAAATGCTATGGATGAAGAGATAAAGGCAATCAAGAAGAATGACGCATGGGAGTTAGCTTCACTTCCAAAAGGGCACAAGGCAATCGGTGTGAAGTGGGTGTACAAAGCAAAGAAGAATGCCAAAGAAGAAGTAGAAAGATACAAGGCGAGATTGGTGGCAAAAGGCTACAGTCAAAGAGCGGGCATCGACTATGACGAGGTATTTGCTCCGGTTGCTCGACTAGAAACTGTTAGAATAATAATTTCATTGGCAGCTCAAAACAATTGGAGGATACATCAAATGGATGTCAGATCTGCATTCTTAAATGGAGTCCTCGAAGAAGAAGTCTACATTGAGCAACCACAAGGCTACGAAGTGAAGGGAGAAGAAGGCAAGGTATTGAAGCTGAAAAAGGCACTCTATGGGTTGAATCAAGCTCCAAGAGCTTGGAATGCTCGAATTGACAAATACTTCCAAGGGAGAAACTTCACCAAGTGTCCATACGAGCATGCACTCTATATCAAAATCCAGAACAATGATATATTGATTGTATGCTTGTATGTAGATGACTTGATCTTCACATGTAGCAATCCAAGCATGTTTGGCAAATTTAAGAAAGAGATGACGAAGGAGTTCGAGATGACGGATATTGGGTTCATGTCTTACTACCTCGGCATAGAAGTGAAGCAAGAAGACAAAGGCATCCTAATCACTCAAGAAGGCTATGCTAAAAAGATACTCAAGAAGTTCAAGATGGATTACTCTAACCCGGTTGGCACGCCAATGGAATGTGGAATCGAGTTGTCAAAACACGAGGAAGGAGAAAGGGTGGATCCAACACTCTTTAAGAGCTTGGTCGGAAGTCTGCGATATTTAACTTGCACAAGACCCGATATTCTATATGCAGTTGGAGTTGTCAGTCGATACATGGAGAATCCAACAATAACTCATTTGAAGGCGGCAAAGAGGATTGTTCGCTATGTCAAAGGTACAACAAACTTTGGCTTGTACTATTCTATTTCTAACAATTACAAGCTTGTTGGATATAGGGATAGCGATTGGAGTGGAGATATGGATGACCGCAAGAGCACAAGTGGCTTCGTGTTCTACATGGGAGACACGGCCTTCACATGGATGTCAAAGAAGCAGCCAATTGTCACTCTTTCCACATGCGAAGCGGAGTACGTAGCTGCTACTTCATGTGTTTGTCATGCAGTTTGGTTACGAAACCTGTTGAAGGAGTTGAGTTTGCCACAAGAGGAGCCGACCAAGATTTTTGTGGACAACAAGTCAGCAATAGCTTTGGCCAAGAACCCAGTCTTCCATGATCGAAGTAAGCACATTGATACACGCTATCACTATATTAGAGAGTGCATCACCAGAAAGGACATACAACTGGAGTACGTGAAGTCTCATGATCAAGTTGCTGATATCTTCACCAAGCCTCTCAAGCGCGAAGACTTCATAAGGTTAAGAAGTTTGATTTGAGTAAAAAATCAAGTTTAAGGGGGGGTGTTGAAATATTAACTTGATTTGGGTCTTAGCCCAAATAGATATGTTATCTTATGTATCTACTACTATAATGGGAGAAGGCCTTAGTGTAATTTGTCCTTAACCCAACCCGTGCAACGCACGTGCTGGTAGATTTTTTTTTACCCTTTTCATTCCCCCAATTTTCTCCACGTGCACAGCACGTGTATAATACTAGTTTAATGTAATAGATCCAACTTCTAAAAACTTACTCTAGAGAAATCTTATCTAGAAGTTTTTTCTAGATAAGTCTTAGGAGTTATCTAGAAGATAAGGATAACCTTAGACTTGTGGAGAAAATTCTAGAGAGATAATTATAGCCATTAGATTAGAGTTGTGTTGGTAAAATCCTAACCATTGGTTGGGTAATGCCACTAGTATAAATAGGGGTGGTGTTTTTGTGTTTGTATCAAGCCAAAAATGAAACACTCAATAATACAAGTAGTCTTCCTTTTTCTAAAATCTCTAATCTCTCCCATTTTTAAACACTTCCTCCAACCACCTAAAATTTCCTTCCAACATATTTAACTAACTAAATTATTAAATATTGAATAGCTATAAAATTACTGGACAAATTAGTAACCTAGCTATTTTAAGATCGATGCAGAATTGGGGAGATCCTTACTTTCCACCATATTTAGTAACATCATCCAGTGTTCGATCATCACGTATTGTCCGCTTTAATTCGCCAGCAAATTCCTCAGATAGCATATCAGCAAGAACTTCCTTTGTAGGATCAAAATCGGGATCTCCAAGATGTGATCTTACAGCTATCATGTGCTTACATGCTTCAATAAATCGATGCATTTGCTGAAAGTCATTGGAGCAATATGCAGCAGGTCCATATTGCTCGAGGATCCGCAAAATCTGTGACACCAATATGATATAAAATGTCAAACTTCTGTTATGCATGCTGATAGTTAAAAGAAGACCATGAAAATGTAAGAACAATCAAATTATCTACTTACAAGTATCATTCCCGCACCACCGGATGCAGGTGGGGGCATGGTTAGAAAATCCATATCCATGACCCTCGCAGATATGGGCTCCCTCAATTTCACTCTGTAGTTTTTCATGTCATGCATTGTGAGTATGCCATTAGCTCTTGCAACATCTTGGACTATTTTAGCTGCTAATTCACCACAGTAAAATTCGTCTGCGCCATGATCAGCAATAGCTCTTAGTGTCTCTGCCAATTTTTCATTCGTGCAAATATCTCCTGGCTTCAGCAGATTGTATCCATCTGACGTATATATAGCACGCATTCCTGGATCCTCACGGATACCATCTGCGGCATGTAGCATTTGTGTGTAGGCATAAGGAGATATCGTGAATCCGTCTTCAGCATAACGGATAGCTGGTTCAACTAGCGTCTTCCATTCTTTTGAGCCAAACATCTTCCAAGCTTCATAAAGACCTTTAAGTTCGCCTGGAACCGCAATAGAAAGAGGCCCCCTCCACATTTTGTCTGGATCTTTTTCATACAAGGTCTATTACCAAAATGAAGATTATTAAAACAATTTTTAATAATTATACAAGCTCTATCATATTAGTTAAGTATGAATACCAGCCTAATAAAATAATTAAAAGAATTTTTTTTTCCATAATGACACTCGGACATATTTGATAATTCTAACAAAACACATGTAGTTTTTATATTTTCAAAATAGCAACGGTAAGTATTCGATATATTTCAAAAAATCACCCGACGTTACTAAAACCGTTAAGTTAATGAAATATTCGTAAAATATTCTTCTCATCTCTAATCTCTTATCTCTAATATTATAATGGAAGAGCTGGAGTTGTCATTTCTAAACAACCTGTAATTTGTGGACAACCAACTATCTAATCTCAACCATTTATTCTTAAGTGAGAGTTATATTAACCAGTTATTTACTCAACTGTTGTTAGTTACCATAATACCCTCATAGTTCAAATTTATTTACGACATAATTATTTACAAAAGTGTCACTCATATAAAATAAAAATTGATGTCACTAAAGGTAATTTATAATGAGTATGTGATGAATAAAAAGGGAGGTTTCAAGTTTGAGCCCATATTATGTCTTAGTATTTACTTTAAAAAGAAAAGAAAATTATTAGGACGTGCATCGCACGTGCAGATTACTTGTTATGTTTAAACCCAGTAAGCAACTTGTAAAATGTCGAAAGTACCATATGTTTCCTCTTTAAATATTTCTCTGATCATCCGAATCTTATTTACTCAATTCAATCAAAATACCCATAAATGGTTTTAGTTCTTTCTCCTCTTTTCTAGTGACTTTCTTTGGTTATTGACAGGGGCGGATCCAGAATTGAAATGTGAGGGGGGCTGGAAAAAAAAACTTCATACATGATTTAAACCGTAAATAGGATCCGGCACTTTTTTACTAAAAAATTGAGAATGGAGGGTGAAATTTGTTTCCTTTTTGCATTCATCATATCATCGGAACACCTAGCTAGCCTGCTTTAGGGGAAAAAAACTACTAAGCATTATAGTCTGATAGTTAAATTATTTGTTCTAACTAGCACGTAGGCCGATAGTTAAACTAAACAGGAAAGTTAACCCAACCTGAACTCTAATCTAATAATGAACTCTAATCTAATAATAGCGTAAACACTAAATTTGGAGATACAACGAATTTATAATGGGCAATTAATCAAACTTCTAATGACAAAATTTTAGCTCGACGGTTCATCCAAGTTTTTCAAGTCTACTTACAAGTTACAACTAAGACAAACTTTTCTAAAACATATAATAATTTAAAGGCAAAATTTAAAAAAACGTCACAAAACTTTGGGCCAGTTTAAAAAAATGTCCCTAAACTTTTTTTTATAAAAAAAACGACACAATGTTTAACTTTGAACTGACAGAGTTACCTACCGTTAACTTTCTTCTATGTGCACTGCACGTACTCTAATTATATGACGAAAATACCCCTGTTTAAAAAAATTCTCCAATTCCCTACCGTAATTTAAAAAAACTATACAAAACTTTTGGCCAGTTTAAAAAAACTACACTAAAGTTTTTTTTTTTTTTTTTAAAGGACACAATGTTTAAATAAGGTCCACTGGGTTAGTTAGGGTTAGGGTTAGGGTTAGGGTTTGGGTTGGGTTAGGGTAGGGTTTAAAAAAACCAAACTCATCTTTTATTTGTGTTTAAAAAAATATCACTTAACTAATCAGATGTTTAAATAAACCCCCCAAACTAACCCTAACCCTAACCCTAACCCTAACCCTAACCCGAACTAACTCAGTGGACCTTATTTAAATATTGTGTCCTTTTTTTTAAAAAAAAAACTTTAGTGTAGTTTTTTTAAACTGCCCAAAAGTTTTGTGTAGTTTTTTTAAATTTTGCCTTTTCTTAAAGGATATTTTCGGCATATAATTAGAGTACGTGCAGTGCACGTAGAAGAAAGTTAACGGTAGGTAACTCTGTCAGTTCAAAGTTAAACATTGTGTCGTTTTTTTAAAAAGAAAAAGTTTAGAGACGTTTTTTTAAACTGGCCCAAAGTTTTGTGACGTTTTTTTTTAAATTTTGCCTAATTTAAAACATATAAAAAAAAGAAGGCTAAAGAAGAGGTGGTTATAAGTTTTATTAGGGGGGCTGTAGCATATAGCCCCCCAAATATTTATATATATATATATATATAATTAATAGGGCTACAAATTTTAGGGAGGACTGTAGCATACCCTAGCCCCCCCCCCCCCCCCCCCCCCCCCCCCCGGATCCGCTCCCCCCCGGGATCTGCTCCTGGTTCTTGAGTTTTCCTGATAGTCTTTTGTCTCTGCCTTTCTTCTTCTTGCTTTCCTCCCTTACTTCTTTCTCTCTCTCTCTATTGGTAGACTATGATTTTGGCCATTTTTTTGTTCTTCTCAAATTTTTTAGTAAAACCCAAACTTAAATTTATTCAATTTCTACTCATCTTCAACCCACTGTCCCTTGTGCTTATTCTCTTTGAAAATCTTCTTTAAACCCCTAAACCTACTTAAAAGAGAAGGGAAAGAATGGGTTGGCAAAGAAGTGACAAGATAAGTCTAAAATAGTCATTTTAACTCATTTTCGTCCAAAAATTAACACCGAGTAACCAGGTGGTTTTTTTAAAAAATATCGAAATCTTATAGTTGTTATATTAGAATGAAAACTACATATACTATTTTTAAAATATAAAATCTTTTCGAGTGTCATATTAGATAAAAACCCTTAAAATAAAGGGTAATGACTAAAATTCACACATAGGACTACTTTAATTGTACACATGGCCTTGGTCTCTTGGACTACCATGATGTCAATGTATTCAAGGTCAGAGTGTTTGATTTTAGTGTTGAGAATGAATACGATAATTACTAAGCTTGGCAGTTGGCCCGAAACCGACCAGGGCCTGCTAAGATCTGATCCGATAATTAGCGGGTTTGGACTAAAATTTCTCATTAAGGGCCGGTTCGGGCTCAAATTTTTAGGCCCGAGGAAAATTCGGGCCAGGCTCGGACCCAAGTGTTCAGGTTTGATGAGCCCGATTCAAATTTTTAAATGTGCATGTGTATATTTATGTATACATCATATATATATATATATATGAGATTTTTTTAAGAGAATATTCATGTAAGTAAGTTGAAATGAGTATTCAAGTTTATAAATAGAGAAATTATGCCTTGTATATAAAATTAAATGAAAATAGACAAATTTGATGTGAATTACTCAAAAGTTTATAGTATTCCTATTATTGTTATTTTTGTATCGTATATTATTCTTAATATAGTTTTATTTTATGAGAAAATCATATATTAGAATATGTATAAGTAGTTCGGATCAAGGCCCGAACCTATTTTCCAACCTAATTCGGGCCCGGGTTGGAGCCTAATTTTTTAAATCCGAAGAAAAGTCAGGTCGGGTTCTGGCCTATGTTTTTAACTTCAGGCTCGGGCTCGGCCAAACCCGACCCGTTGCCAACCCTAATAATTACAAGTGTTTTTTTAATTTGGTCCCTCAATTAATGAATATTTACAATTTAGTACCCAAATAATAGTATTTGCTATTTGGTCCCTTAAATAATTTATATTTTAGTACCCAAATAATAGTATTTGCTATTTGGTCCCTTAAATAATGGGCCGGTATATGTTGTTTGGTCTCAAGATTTGAATGACTTTACCAATTTAGTCCCCAATTTTAACTATTTGAATGACTCAAAACCCTTTGATGAGCACAATTTTGGTTAAGATCCAATGGCTCCTATCACATAAAAAGTTAAAATAATGTACTACATTGATTAAGTCATAAACTAAGTGACCAAACAACAAATACCAATTAATTCATATATCCAATCAGAAATACTATAATTTAGAGGGAAAAATTGCAAATACTCACTAATAGAGGGGTAATGCTACACCTACTACCAAATCTACTACCTTTCTCTTTACAACCTTAGGTGACACACTATTAATAGAGGTTATTGTAGAGTAGTTGGTACAAACATCTAATAATAGTGTGCCACCTAAAATAGTAAAGGAAAAAGTAGTAGATTTGATAGTAGGTGTAGTATTACCCTTAATAGAGAGTGGAAGAGAAAAAATCCCTACTTACAAAAATTGATGCCCTTATGTAAGGATGTCAATTTTATCAGATAACCCCATTCAGATTCAACCCGAATTTTAGGGTATGAATCATTCAAAACATATATGTTTGCTTAACGATAGGGTAGGGATCCTAAAAAATTAAAAATAGATTCATTTCTTATAGGATTCAGATATGACTCTTTGAGAAATTTTAGGGTATAGATCCTCAAAACATATATGTTAGCTTAACGGGTAGGGATCCTAAAAATAGATTTAAAATTTTTTGATTCAAATATGAATCTTTGGGGATCAGAACCCAATAATCCGATGGATAATCCGAAATATATTTATTGATATATGATAATTTAATTATACATTTCTAAATGCATATAGAATAATATTTAGATATTCTATTTTATCTTTTTCTAACCCAAAAGAAATTATTCCTTTGAAATAGACAATACAAACATTAATATATATGCAGCAAAAATAGTTTTAGCAAAGGTGAAAATTGTGCATAGCTATCGGGATAGGAAATTATTTGGTCATTTACTTATTGGTTATATATTTATTTCAATATTTTGAATATATAGTTAGAAACTTTCTATTAATTATATGTACAAATTGTAATTATTTTCATAATAATTTTATTATAATTTTGAAACAAATATGAAGTTAGATAATCCAAAATCTGAATTGGAATCCAAAACTTTAGTGGGTTTGGATCCTAAATGGTCCTACAAACTCTTAGTGAATTTTGTGGGATCCAACCAAACCGGACCCGTGGCCACCTGTACCCCAAACCTTAAGAGCATCTACAGCTGTTTGCTATTTATGCATAATATGCATATTTTTGCTAAAAAAAACGCTACAGTCGTTTACTATTTATTCATATTTTGACGATTTTGCGACAGTAGATTGCTATATATGAGAACGGATATAAGAAAAATGTATATTATACAAGACGGATATTCCGTCCCACTAAAAAAAATAATTTTTTATTCGTCCGACGGAACTAGACAGTCCGTCTGACCTTTATTTTAATAAAAATAAATTAAAAAATTTATTTTAGGCTGAATCCCAAGTGAAGGGGGGCTCATTTTTTTTTCAACTAAAAAAATCGTTTTAATTATTAAAAATTCAAAAAGAATTATTTAAAAATCGTGGGACGGATTTTCAAAGTCCGTCTGTCGTTTTTTTGGTTTTTTTTTTCTTCCTTCCGACGGATCTTCAAGATCCGTCTAACGAATTTTTTTTATTAAATAATTCATTCTATATATATTTCTCCCTACGACGGATCTACAAAGTCCGTCTGATATTTTTTTAATATTAAATTGCTATAAAATAGCATTGAACGACTGCAACAAATGCTCAATATGCTATATGTAAATATGCATTTAGCCATTTTTTGACAATCACGACTGTGGATGCTCTAAGGCGGGTATTGATTTTTTACTTCTTTTCACTTTTTTTTTTATTCATCTTCAGCATATGGAAATTAATGACTATGGGAACTAGGAAGCATCGAGTGTGAGTGCTGGGATGGAACATGTGCAGGTGTGCTCCTGTAAATCCAAATATATAAATCAGTATAACCTCCATTGCATTGGC
Source organism: Hemerocallis citrina (assembly GCA_017893485.1). Lineage (NCBI taxonomy): Eukaryota > Viridiplantae > Streptophyta > Magnoliopsida > Asparagales > Asphodelaceae > Hemerocallis > Hemerocallis citrina. The sequence goes on along the minus strand of JACEHZ010000159.1, from coordinate 530,039 downwards.
CGGAGCAGTCTCCCTCATATCAAAACCTTGGACCCTTCCATCATTCATCCTTACGAGCATGAAAGCACCACCACCAATACCACTGGACCCTTGGTTGATGACACCCAAGACCAGTGCAACTGCCACTGCTGCATCCACTGCATTCCCACCGCTTTTCAGTATTTCTCTGCCCACAGCTGAGCTCCTCCCATCATCCGAGTCCACAACACCATACTTTGCTTCGACCACTGAATGAACACAAAATATATGTAAGAAAGATTATATATATGATAAAAGAAAGGTAACTATATTTCAAAAGAATTTCAAATAATTTTATTTTACATATTTAGACTAATTTAAACGTGTAGATTAATATGAACGGTTCCCATCATCGATACAAAGACATGAAGGCCGAGTACACAACATAGCTAGTGCATATATATATATATATGAGAAATTGATGAAGTAACATAGTTGTGATTGAGAAATTCTAAAAAGATTTAGTCGCACAATATTTATAATATTTTATCGATTGCTCATTTATTAAATGAGCCAGTAGTATATATATATATATATATATATATATATATATATATATATATATATATATATATATATTAATTAAAGAAATAATTCTCATACCGCATAATTCTCATACCGCATATATATATATATATATATATATATATATATATATATATATTATAAAGAAATAATTAATTCTCATACCGCTAGACATGTTAATATTCTGTTGAACAATAAAGCTTCTGTATATGTAAGTTGAGGGGTTGCTATGAGTTGCATGTATCCGGCTCCTTTTATAGCCTGATAGGCACAGCCTTTTACCAAAATATCTAATGGTAGGCTAAGAACACACATTGCTATCGGCGAATTCGGATGCTCTACCTACTTTTGTTGAAGACGGGAGAAACCATAGAAGCGGAATCTACTTTAGGTAGTCTATGTATATCCTAATGAATTGATGTGGTAAGATGGACAAAATGAAATGGAGTTAGGTCTTCAAACTTGAAATATTAGTAACACCGAATCAAACAGATGCAGTAAAATATAGGCGATAACAAATTAATAGGAAAAAGTATATGATACCATGACTACATAGGTCAATTCAATTGCATCTTTTTATCCCGAAGAATCACTAAACGAAGAAATTCGAACTGTCTGGGCGGTGATCCGGAAAGATCTCTCTATATATATATACTACCATGCATCTTTATATATATATATATATATATATATAATTTGAAGAAATTTATAAATATTATCCTTAACGTAATTACTGAAATCTTCATTATCATCCTCATATAAGCAGATGGTTAAGAGAATCACTATCAAACATAATATTATCCAATTGAATATTACTAAAGCTAAAAAATACATGCAATAAAAAAAAGCCGCAAATTGAATTAATTTACGTTAACAGGTATATTACAACATCATTAACTTTCAAATCATGCATTATAACAAATGTTAGGGTAAGATGATAAACTAATAAAATCATATACAAATAATTGTATGAATTGTGTTTGCTTAAAAATCTAATTCTAAGATAGGGGATGGCCGGGGGTGGGTTTGGAAAAATACGTGAGATTTTGTGAGATTGAGAAAATGGGAGGGGAAGAGACCGTGTTTAAGAGATCGAGGTTTTTGTTTTGTTTGAGTTTTTTAATAAAATCGTACGTAGTGCACGTGTTAGTTAAATAGGAATCTCTATTTTTCCTCACATTTCTCTATATTTTAAAATAGAGAAAGTATAGAGCGGGTAGACTCTCTCTCCTATATATATATATATATATACAACAACAATAACAAAGCCTTTTTGATATGGCTAAAAATGGAATTAAATCGGGACCGTTCAAATCGGGCACGAATCATAAAGCTCTCAGGGGTAAAATAGTAATTTCACCTACAAACAGGTCAGAATTGGGAACTGGGTCTTTCTTCAAAGCCCAATAACCCATAAACGGATCTGTCCTACTGGGTAAGGGTCCCAACCTGTTACAAACCAGTTCAGAAGAATAAAGAAGAATTCAGATTCTTAATTATCCCTAAGAGGTGGTTTTAACCACTTCTATCCATCCACACCGGAAAGTAGAGATTTGTTTTTATCTCGAAACGGATCCCTAAGGTGACTATAAAAACCCCTCTCCCCCCACCATAAGAAGGTAATCAATATTTTTCTACATAAAGCTCTTTCATAATCTTCCTGATTACTGATAAGAGCATCGGAGGGTGCGTTGCCGGGATCCATTGCGGTATATCGCACTTTTTGCAGGTTCGCGGCAGCAATAAGAAATAAGTCAACACAATTGGTGAAGGTCAACGGGTCAACAGGTTTGCCTTATTCGTTTTCTCAAGAATCCATAAATTCATCTATTTGCTCCCACACTAAAATCTGCAGCAACAGATTGACGCCATCTGTGGAAAACGAAAAATGCAACCCAACATAACTTCATCAGTGAAAGTAGTTTCAAGCCATGCATCCAAAAGAGAAGGGGAATGCAGCGGTCTCCAGCCGAAGAACCACTCGTCTTCCTCCTCCTCCTCCTCCTCCAGTTCAAGATGTTCTTCTTCAACAGCCCCCTCCTCGGCAAGCCCCTCCAGGGTCTCGGGGGGCTGCCCAGGGGGGCTCCTGTCAGAGTCGTCCAAAGCAACATCCTGCTCATGACCATGTCCCGGTTCCCAATCATTCAGTTGATTCTATGACTTCTCAAAGCCTTCCGGGGCAGGATCTCCGTCAAGTGATCGTCAACCACCAAAAGGGGGTCGACCCCTGAACACACCTGAATGGATAGCAAGCCCTTGGGGGAGTCCATCAACCTGAGCACCCAGGGGCCTCAAGAGTCCGGACCTCCCGCAGACCAAGGACCAGAAGATCCCCTCTCCTGAGGAGGCGAAGAGAGTCCCCTCAACGTCATCGGTGGAGAAGTCATTCTCTAGTAAGCCAAGCCACATAGGGACCACCAAGCTGGAGGGGCACCAGTCACAAGAGCGGAGTTCCAAGATCTTCAAGAGGTTGTTCTGCAGGCCCTTAATGTCGCTCCCAACTACGAGCAACGGGCACCTCATCCTCAACCTGCCCCAAGCCGCCACCACCGCACTCCTACTCCCCTTTCGCATGGGACAGAGTCTAAGGGCTCGGCAGGATATGATCGAAAGGAAGACTCGGTCTACCGCCGTCTCCACGGGATGGAGAGGTGCCTTGGCCGACTTGACAGAGAAGAGGAACAACGGACGAGAAATTTCTGCCCGAGCAGGCCCCCGTTATCCCGAGCCATCATGGAAGCCCCAGTCCCGCAAATTTTCAAGCCCCCTAACTTTGAGTCATACAAAGGGGAGTCGGACCCCGCCGACCACATCGAGAGTTTTAAAACTCTTATGATGATCCACCAGGCTTCGTATGCGCTCCTTTGCAAGACCTTCCCTGCCACGCTGAAAGGGCCTGCGAGAGAATGGTGTTGATTCTTGGTTTTAATGACTACAACACAATGCAAAGTTGTGCGATCACTTATATACTACAGGGTGTATCAAGATCAATACCATGGTGTAATACACAAAGGCAAAGTTGATTCAATGAAACTTTTAAAGAGAATTAATCAAGCCACAAAGAACTTAGTTCCAGCCACATTGATCAAGCAAGCTTCAAGATATAAAGACATTGGCTCAAGCTCTAGTCAAAGACTTAAGTTCAAGATAAGACTCAAGTGCTTCAAATGTGTCATATTAAGTGTCTTGTAACAATTGTAACTTTTTATTTTTTGAGTCTTAGAATGCTGTAAATAGCATTGTCACACACACACTCACACATATTTTTTTAATAATTGAGTGTTTTACAAACTTAAAAAGATCAAAACAAGCTTGAATAAGTTCAGCTGTTAAGTACCAGTCGATCGCTATTTGGCACCAGTCGATTGTCCTAGTACGAAACTTTCTGAACTCATTCAAACTCTGGCCAGTCAACTCAATATGGCAACCCAGTCGACTGTTCAAGTCGTTTCGACAGTTTTCTGATTTCAAAACTTGTTTTTGCAAATTCAAAACAATTTCTATACTTTTTAATTCAGTTTTAGGAACTGTTCTTCAACGTTTCTATGATTCCTATAAATAGAGCATAGGAATCACCATGAAAAGGTTCCAAGCACTTTCTTAAGTTTTAAGCTTTTGTTTTTAAAAAAGAACAAGTTTCCTAAAAAGCATTCATAATCTCTAAGTCTTGGTTCTCTGAAAATCAGTCTAGCATAACATCGAATTCATTTTAGACTGATTTCAGAAGTTGACCTATTAGCCACCATACAAAAATCACAAATCACAAATAAGGCTATAGGTTGTTGTAACTCTTTTATTGTTGTTTTTCACTCTCGGGTTGTGAGAGTAGTCCTCTCGGTTGGAGAGTAGAGCTCTAGGTTGTAAAGTCGGGTTTTCACTCTAGGTTGTAGAGTGGGTGTGCTCTCTAGTGGTGAGAGAGGTCTACGGGTTTGGCAAGGTTGTTGTCAAACATCGTAGGATATTCTTATATTTTTTTCAAGAATAGTGGAAAATTTCAAGTGGGTTGCTTGGGGACTGAATGTAGGTCAGGAGGACCGAGCCAGGATACATCGATGTGTTCTCTATGGTTGAATCTCTCTGTGGATGTATTTTCTTCACTTGCATTTCAATTTTTCTGTGTTTTATTCAAAAACTTGTATGGCAAGTCGACCGAGTCTCCTCTATAAGTTGACTGATTAAACTTGTATAAAATACTCTTCGAACACTTGTATGGTAAGTCGATTGATTTTCTGCTATAAGTCGACAGATCAGACTTGTATAAAATACTCTTCTGATCTGACGCCCCAATCAACTGTATTATCTTTTTAAGTTGAATGGACAGAACGAAAAGTTCAATTTCTTTTTTTTTATGCAACACTATTCACCCCCCCCCCCCCCTCTAGTGTTATTTTCCTTGCCTACATGATCCAACAAATGGTACTCTCGACTCGCCTCATCCTCCATCTTCTCATTCGATCAGTTCGAAGGGCTCTTCCTTACTCATTTTGTGAGTAGCCGCCGAGCCGAGAAAACAAGCGTATCTTTGGTGACCCTCCGCCAAAGAAAGGGTGAACGCCTAAGAGATTAAGTTCGGCGCTTCACCGCTGAAGCCCGGTCTATTGCCTCCCTCTACCAATCAATAGCCTCTGCGGCATTCGGGCACAACATCACCAATGCCGAACTCAAGGCGTCCCTTGCCATGAAGACTCATCGGGACTTCTCAGAACTCCTCCTTAGGAGTGAGAAGTACATCCGAGTGGAAGAGGCTTTCAACCCCCCCCCCCCTCGGAAAACCATCTTCTGGGAATAAACGGAAGAATACGGGCAAAGAAGGGTCCCAGAAATTCCAGAGGGACGACAATAGCCAACGCCTCCCAGCTCCTCGTTTTGAGAAGTTCACCTCCCTCACTGCTAGTATATCAGCAGTTCATATGGAGGTGGATAAGGAAGGGCTACTCCGTGCTCCCCCTAGAATGAATACCCCTGGCAAGAAAAGAAACAGGGATAAGTGGTGCCGCTTTCACAGGGACCACGGTCACGACACGGATGATTGTCGGGCTCTTAAAGAGGAGATCGAAGAACTCATACAGCGGGGACACCTAGCCAAGTTCGTCCGAAGAGACGTGGCTGATCTTCCACCCCGAGGAACCTACAAGCGAACAGAGAGGTCCGCCGAGTTCCAAGATTCCGAACCTGGGTCCGTCCACCGTCCAATGGGGGGAGAACCAAAATCCTCCCAAGAGGCCCTCATCCTATTATAGAAGTAGGTTTTCAGTTTTTTCAATAAAGCCGATGCTTGTAACACGGCCAAGAAGCATGTAATAATGGCTCGTCCAATTGAAGAGGCCACTTAGTTCATCACAATAAAACATAGTTTTTTTCTATTGAAAATTATTGCACTTGTCTCACTTTTATCTCTCTGAGTCACGTCTACGACTCGTCAAACGATAAGTTCGGAGCCCAGCTTGTCCTACAGAGTTGCTCCCACAACTTACCAAGCTCAAAAGACGAGTTTGGAGTCCGACACTTGGTTCGACGTTGCCTTGGCCGCTTGCATACAAGCAAGTGCGGGGCAGCTTACCATTCGGAATTACTCCTACAACTCGTTAACTCTCTTAACAACAAGTACGAAGTCCAACACTTGGTTCGATGTTGCTTTAGCTGCTTGCAAACAAGCAAGTGTAGAGTAACTCACCGTTCGGAATTGCTCCCACAACTGTTGAACCTCTTCTCAACAAGTTCAGAGCTAAAACTCTTCCCTAGAGTTGCTCCTCAAACTTGTCTTCCAAATGGCTCTCTCCTAGAGCCAAGCTCTCCGCTCCGCTCGCCTCTAGAGGTCCCTCTTCTCAACAAGTTCAGAGCTAAAACTCTCCCCAAAAGTTGCTCCTCAAACTTGTCTCCCAAACGGCTCTCTCCTAGAGCCAAGTTCTCCGCTCCACTCGCCTCTAGAGCGGACCTCTCCTCAACGAGTTTAGAGCCAAAACTCTCCCCTAGAGTTGCTCCTCAAACTTGTCTCCCAAATGGCTCTCTCCTAGAGCCAAGCTCTCCGCTCCGCTCGCCTCAGAGTGGACCTCTCCTCAACAAGTTTAGAGCTGAAACTCTCCCTTAGAGTTGCTTCTCAAGCTTGTCTCCCAAACGGCTCTCTCCTAGAGCCAAGCTCTCCGCTCTGCTTGCCTCCACGGTGGACCTCTTCTCAACAAGTTCAGAGCTAAAACTCTCCCCTAGAGTTTCTCCTCAAACTTGTCTCCCAAACGGCTCTCTCACCACCAGAACGGACATCTTCTCAACGAGTTCGGAGCACAACTCTCTACTAGATTCGTTCCTCAAACCCACCTCCAAGAATGGATCTTTTCAAGAGTCATACAAAGCTCAACTCAACCGTTCACCAGACAGTGCCTATCATTCGCCACATTCGCCAGCACGCACCGGACATACGTGTTTCCGAACGAAAAAAGGAGCAAAACACTGTTGACCAGTCAACGCCGCCAGTGCCATGTGTCATTCCCCAGTCGTTCTCCACGTTCGACGGTTCACTCGACACGTTCGCCGCTGGTTGTCAAACATACGTGATTCTAAACGTAAAATGAGTAAAATGCGTTGACCAGTCAACTCTGCCAGTGCCACATGTCACTCTCCAGTCATTCGCCACGTTCGACGGTTCGTTCGACACGTTCAGCGCTGGTTGTCGAACAGACGTGATTCCGAACGTAAAATGAGCAAAATACGTTGACCAGTCAACTCTGCCAGTGCCACGTATCGCTCTCCAGTCGTTCGCCACATTCGATGACTCGTTCGACACGTTCGCCGCTGGTCGTCGAACAGACGTGTTCCCGAACGTATTGTGAGGAAAAGACGTTGACCAGTTACGACCCTGTGACACGTGTCACTCCCCTGTTGTTCGCCATGTCCGACGCATTTGCCGCCACTTTTCGAACAAACGTGGTCCCGAACAAAAAGGGGGAACAGGAAGCCCACGCTCGCCGTCAGATCACCTCAAAATCCGCGCTCAAATCCGGATCAATGGCTCAGATTCGCCCACAACAAACAAAAGACAAATAAAGAGAGAAAAGGAGTAACGGGTTAACGGGTCGGGCCCGTTATGGACCCAAACCCGTTACCCCTACTCCCTCTCCTCCAAGTTTCCCGCAAAAAAGCCTTCGACAGCTCCCTCTCCACCTCAAGCTCAAGCTCAGTGATGAAGCTCAAAACCTACAGGAGATCCTTCAACCTCCAAACCATCTCTCCTCCCCGACGAGCCGCACATCACCATCTCTCCCCACTTTGTCGAACCCCACCGTTGAGCCATCCAACTGTCAAACCCCCACCTCGAAGAGTTCGTTCGCCGAGCTCGCCGACCTCCGTCTCTCATGCCGAAGCTCCGCCGAACGTCTCCTTCCTTTGCCAACTCCTCCATGGCCGAGCTCGAGCCTCGCCCCGTTCGCTGAGCTCGCCGACCTCCGTCTCTCATGCCGAAGCTCCGCCGAACGTCTCCTTCCTCTGCCAACTCCTCCATGGCCGAGCTCGAGCCTCACCCCGTTCGCCGAGCTCGCTCGACCCCTGGCTTCGAGCTCCCATCTATTCGTCAACCGTCTCCTTCACCAACCCCTTTCACCATCGAGATCTACGCCGAACGTCTCCTTCGTTCGCCAACTCCTCCATGGCCGAGCTCGAGCCTCGCCGCGTTTGCCACTCCCTCTTCGTCGAGCAGCACACTCGTTCAACTAGCTCGCCACCTCGAAGAGTTCGTTCGCCTTGCTCGCCTCGTTTACCGAGCTAGCCGACCTCTATCTCTCATGCCGAAGCTCTGCCAAATGTCTCCTTCGTTCGCCAACTCCTCCATGACCGAGCTCGAGCCTGGCCACGTTCGCCACTCCCTCTTCGTTGAGCAGCACATTCGTTCGACGAGCTCGCCACCTCGAAGAGTTCGTTCACCTCGCTCACCTCGTTCGCCGAGCTCGCCGACCTCCGTCTCTCATGCCGAAGCTCCGCTGAACGTCTCCTTCATTCGCCAACTTCTCCATGGCCGAGCTCGAGCCTCGCCATGTTCGCCACTCCCTCTTCGTCGAGCAGCACACTCGTTCGACGAGCTCGCCACCTTGAAGAGTTCGTTTGCCTCGTTCACCTCGTTCGCCGAGCTCGCCGACCTCCGTCTCTCATGCCGAAGCTCTGCCGAACGTATCCTTCATTCGCCAACTCCTCCATGGCCGAGCTCGAGCCTCGCCACATTCGTCACTCCCTCTTTGTCGAGCAACACGCTCGTTCGCCGAGCTCCACCTCAAGCTCGCCTCCACGTCGCGAGCTCCTCGACCAAACTCCTCCCTTCGCCAAACTCCGCCTCCGCCGTTCGGTCGAGCTTCATCTCCCGCGAAGACGACATCGAAGGGGTGAGGTCGAATGAAGAAAGGGTTGAAGAAAGAAGAGGCACAGGCGGGGAGAAGAAAAAAAAAGTCAACGGCCCCCGTTGACCATCGCGTTCGCCACGTTCGCCTCAGATGTCGAACAAAGCTGTTTCCGAACGTGAGATGAGGAAAATTCTGCCGCTTTGCGATGCGCGCTCCCTGATCTTGATTAACATGCAGGATTGCGCCATGTTATCAGGTATTAATTTATTTATTTATTTATTTATTTAATTAGTCGAATTAATTATTTAAAAAATTCGAAAATATTTAAAAATCGGGAAAAAATAATTAAAATATTCTAAAATAATTATTAATTCTGAAAATAATTTAAAATTTCTGAAAATAATAATTATTAAATTAGAATAATTAGTTAAATTTTTCGATAATTAATTATTTAATTCGGAAATTGAATAAAAATTCAGAAAAATCTGGAAAAATCACAAAAAATCCAGAAAAATCTGAGAATAATTTTGGGTATTTTAAAAGCTCAGAATAACACTGTTACACTCCATGAGAACTACGATAAAATCTCATACGCCATTAGAACAACAAACAACTCCTCAAAGGTTGTTAAACTCAGTCTTCAGGAGTGGGGGCTCGTGATATGGCTTAAAATGAGATTAAATCGAGACCGTTCAAATCGGGCACGAATCTTAAAGCTCTCAGGGGTAAAATGGTTATTTCACCTATAAACGGGTCAGAAATGGGAACTGGGTCTTTCTTCAAAGCCCAATAACCCATAAACGGATCTGTCCTACTGGGTAAGGGTCCCAACCCGTTACAAACCAGTTCAGAAGGATAAAGAAGAATTCATATTCATAATTATCCCTAAGATGTGGTTTTAACCACTTCTATCCATCCACACCGGGAAGTAGAGATTTATTCTTATCTCGAAACAGATCTCGAAGGCGACTATAAAAACCCCTTTCCCCCATAATAAGAAGGTAATCAATATTTTTCTACATAAAGCTCTTTCATAATCTTCCTGATTACTGACAAGAGCATCGGAGGGTGCGTCGCCGGGATCTATCCCGGTGTATCACACTTTTTGTAGGTTCGCTACAGCAGCAAGAAACAAGTCAACACGATTGGTGATGGTCAACAGGTTTGCCTTATTTGTTTTCTCAAGAATCCACAGATTCATCTGTTTGCTCCCACACCAAAATCAGAACTAACACTTTTGTCCCTCTATCTTCTACAAGGTCACAAGCTATCATATATTTTCTACCGTTTTCACCCAAATAAGTTTAGGTCTTCCCCTACCCTTAACTTTACCCCCAATACTTATCAAATCACTCTTTTTAACGGGAAACTAATTGGTCTGCGAGTGACATGTCCGAATCACCTGAGGTGATTTTCTCTTAACTTATCTTGGATAGGAGCTACCTTTAGCATGTCTTGTATATCCTCGTTTCTAATTCTATCCATCCTGATTTTACAACATATCCATCTTAACATCCTCATCTCTGCTACACTCATTTTTTGGACATGTTATTTCTTTGTTGCCCAACACTCTGCTCCATACATCATTGCTGGTCTAACAACCGTCCTATAAAATTTTTCCTTCAACTTCAAAGGTATATGTTTGTCACACAAAACACCATTGACACTTCTCCACTTAAGCCATCCTACTTGGATCCTATGTATAACATCTTCACAAATCTCTCCATCTCTTTGTATAATTGAGTTTGGATATCAAAAATGGTCTTTCTTAGGTACCTATTGACCATTGAGCTTCATTACTTCCTCAGTTGTATTCTGAATATCACTAAAATTGCACTCCATGTACTCTGTTTTAGTTCTACTTACGCTAAAACACTTCCGATCCAAGAAATTTTCTAATTTTTTTCTTTTTTAAAACAAAAAAAGGAGAATAAATGTAGGAGACAACCTCACACTCTTTCTCCATCCAAATTTTAAAGTGCAATTCTATCCCTTAATCAAACCTTAAAAAATGCGCAATATCGTATAAATGTTATTATTAGAGTTTCATTTTTCAAAGATAGTTTTGCCATTTTCTAACTTTTTAAAAATTATGAGCAATATATTGCAGGGTTATACACACACACACACACACACACACACTACCATGCATCTTTTGCTATATATACATTTCAGTTACTGCCTAACTTAAATTAAGTTTATCTATATTTCTACAACTGTATGGAAGCCTGACATGATATGGATAAGGTACGAAGCCATGTAGGGGTAAGGGGGCAAATGCACCCTCAACTTTGCAGAAAACCTCCTACATTTTTAGATTTTCACCCTTTTAGCCCCCCTCAATATTTCTACAAAACCCCCTATTATATCAAAAATAGCATCTACCTTCCTTCAAATCTACAATTTATTACTTGGTCTCACTCCCACCTTTAATTTATAGATGATCAATGCAAAATGATATATATATATATATATATGCAAATGCACCCTCAACTTTGCAGAAAACCTCCTACATTTTTAGATTTTCACCCTTTTAGCCCCCCTCAATATTTCTACAAAACCCCCTATTATATCAAAAATAGCATCTACCTTCCTTCAAATCTACAATTTATTACTTGGTCTCACTCCCACCTTTAATTTATAGATGATCAATACAAAATGATATATATATATATATATATATATATATATATATATATATATATATATATATATATATATACACACTAGGTGCACCTGGTTTGATTATATAAAATAGTTTTAGAGGTCCAGTAGTTTAATTGAAGTAGGAAACATATTATATAAGGACGCAGCATATCTACCTTTAAGCTCCACCATCGCCATCTTGATCATTAGCTTGAACTTACCTGGAATGCATATAGTTTGTTAGAAACATTGCATAAATTTTTTTTTAACTTCAGCATCACTTTTAGATACAATGGTAACCCAAGTGTAGGTGTGAAGGTATCTACAATACCAATAATCGAAATATTTATTTGTCTGAGACCCAGTTTGCAATTGAAATACCTCTTATTATTATTTCAACCAAAATGTAATACATGAAATTCTGAAAACTCTAATCCAAGCTAATCATTTCTTTTATCTCCACTTTGTCACCTCATTGCACCTTTATAAAAAAATGGATCAATAAAAAATTTACTTTAGCTTCCTTTCTTGAGTAGAGAGTTTGCACACTTCACTGATAAACTCCAGTCATCCCAATCCTGTATATCCAAACATACACTAAAAGTTTTATATGTTATGTTATCCATGGTTTCTAATAACTAGTGAAGGGAACACTTCACGGTAGTATATTCCCTTGTAGTAAAGAAATTAATGTTGCATATTTGCCAAGTTATTTTAGGTTGCTGATCAGCTTACCTGTCCTACTATGGTTTGGAAGCCCAAATTGGGGCCACCAAATAATCCATCTCGCTTATGTACACCTTAAATCAAAGTCACTAAAAAAATCATCAAATAAATTCCCAAATTAAAATTTTTAAACCCAAAAATAAAACAATCATACATCTCTGAACTTAGATCTCATGTACACAAAAAAATCGAGTCAGCAAAAAATTGAATAATCCTCTGCACACACAAAATAAAAAATTAGAATGAGAATTCGGTTAATGAGATGAAATTAGAGGCGCCGCATCGCATGTAGAGGCTCTCGATTCGGTTGAGGGGAGTCGCCGATACAGAGTCGCTTGATATTCACGCTCGATTTGGTGGAAGGGAGTCGCCGATACAGAATCAGCAGCGGTTCAGATATCGGCGATGACCTCTTGATTGGGGTTCGACACTGGATTTGGATTTGGATTTGCTTTGAGATTCGGGCTTGAGAGGACGATGGAGGCTTCGCTAATGGAATGGAAACGAAGGTTTAAGAAAATGATTTTAGGATTTGGAGTTAGCGGCTTAAAAACCCTAGGGGAGAAAGAGAAAGAAATTGGAGCTATCTGGTTTGGGGAATAGAGGGAGCAAACTGATGTGAACAGGACAGGAGATTGAGAGAGAGAGAAAGAGAGAGAGAGAGACAGAGAGAGAGAGATAAATAATTAAATAAATAAAGGAGTTGTTTTGGGGGATTTGAATTTAAGTTTTGAGGAGAAACTTTGGGGGGGGGGGGGGGGGGGGGGGGGGGGGGGAGAATGTCTTTTGGAAGCTCAGATCTGGATCATTGATTTCCTTACTATTGAAGGAGAGCCAATTGATAGCTTTTCTTTGTGTTTTACTATATAGATATACTGGGTTTGCCCGTTAACAACGTGCCTACGGCACGTCTTCGGAATGGTGCACCTGATTTGATTATATAAAATAGTTTTGGAGGTCCAGCAAATTAATTGAAGTAGCAAACATATTATATGAGGAAGCAGTATATCTACCTTTAAGCTCAACCATCACCTTCTTGTTCATTAGCTTGAACTTACCTGAAATCCATGTAGTTTGTTAGAAACACTGCATATAGTTTTTTTTAACTTCAGCATCACTTTTAGATGCTTGTAATCGTTATTCAAGGACATTGTCATATAGGTTTATAGAGCTTACTCTAATCTCATAACCGTTGTGAGCATGTCTAAATACAATGGTAACGCAAGTGCAGGTGTGAAGGTATCTACAATACCAATAATCTAAATATTTATTTGTCTGAGACTCAGTTTGCAATTAAAATACCTTTTATTATTGTTTCAACCAAAATGAAATACATGAAGTTTGCAAAACTTTAATCCAAGCTTAAAATTGATTTTATTTCCACTTTGTCTCTCCATTGCACCTTTATAAAAAAAAAACAAAATGGATAAATAACAAATTTACTTTAGCTGTCTTTCTTGAGTGGAGAGTTTGTACCCTTCACTGGTAAACTCCAGTCATCCCAATCCTATATATCTAAACATACACTAAAAGTTCTTATATGTTATATTATTCATGGTTTCTAATTAATAACCAGTGAAGGGAACACTTCGCTATAGTATTTTCTCTTGTAGTAAAGAAATTAATGTTGCATATTTGCCAAGTTATTTTAGGTTGTTGGTCAGCTTACCTATCCTGCTATGTTTGGAAGCCCAAATTGAGGCCACCAAATAATCCATCTCACTTGCGTACACCTTAAATCAAAACCAATAAAAAACTCATCAAATAAATCACTAAATTAAATTTTTTTAAACCCAAAAATAAAACAATCATACCTCTCTGAACTTAGATCCCATGCACACACAAAATTCGAGTCAGCAAAAAACTGAGTAATCCCCTGCACACACAAAATTAAAAATTAGAATAAGAATTCGGTTAATGAAATGAAATTAGAGTCGTCGCATCGCATATAGAGGCTCTCGATTCGGTGGAGGGGAGTCGCCAATACAAAGTCTCTTGATATTCACGCTCAATTTGGCGGAGGGGAGTCATCGATACGGAATCAACAGTGGATCAAATATCGGCGACAACCTCTTGATTGGGGTTCGACATTGGATTTGGATTTGCTTTGAAATTTTCAAATTTTCAAAATTACAAAATTTTAAAATTTAAAATTTTAAAATTTTTAAAATGTAAAATTTTTTTATTTTAAAAATTTAAAAATTTAAAATTTTTTTTATTTAAAATTTTTTTAAATTTTAAATATTTTTAAATTTTTTTAATTTTTAAAAATTTTAAAAATTTTTTATAAGTTTTTTAATATTTTTGATATTTTTGAAATATTTTTAAAGTTTTTAAATTTTTTAGTTTTTTAGTTTTTTAGTTTTTTTATTTTTAAAAATTTTTTAAAATTTTAACTTCTTAATTTTTTTAATAGGAGAGAGAGAGAGAGAGAAAGCGAGAGAATTAAATAAATAAATGAGTTGTTTTGGATGAGGGGATTTGAATTTGAGTATTGGGTACCAGTATAATAATATATACATACCCTCTTCTCCTTCCCCATTCACTTTATCTCTCTCTTCGGAATCAACTTAAAGTTGTTGTTATTGGGAATAGCGCCATCAATAGTAAGATGTTTCCACACTTACAATTTTTTCTCGAGTGAGAGAGCTCCTAATTGAATCCAAAATATACCTATGCCGTTATTTTCAATAGCTACATCTGGAAAAAAAATTACAGGTGCCGCTATTGGTAGCAACGTAAGCAAAATAACATTTTCCGTTATTCCAATAGCATTTTATGCTGACGCATCCAAAACTAAGCCCATTTGGTACATATTTTCGAAAGTGGATCAGTTTAGTAATTATTTTCAAAAAGTGGGTCAGTACAGAAAAATTTCCCATTCTACTCTTCTCCCAAATTGGGACCCGCACCACCACCTTACTCTTGTTCCTTGTACATTGTCTTTTTTGATGAATCGGATAGAGCCCGAAGACTCCAGCCATACGATCAAATAAATAATCAAAAGTTTACAGACGTGCTTTACCAGAGGTAAAACGAGAAACAAAGCGAGACAATAACTGAATACTATGTACAGCGCAACAGTAACCGCATAAAAGGCTAGCACTAAATACAATCATAATGAGACAGGAGAAGCGGCTCCGGCAACCGAGGAGAAGTCGCGACAACTGCAGCGAGCAGACGCGACCACCTAGAATCGCTCCTGGCCTCGCGAGGAACACGGAACAGGTCTTCGACGGGAGAGAAACAATAACGGCGTGAGTGGCGACGGGGACCACTCAGATAGCCACCAGAGCAGTCGACAGCCACAAAAAGGAGGAGCCAAGATAGCCGAGCATCCTATAACACTAGAAATAACCTGGATAAGAAAGCTCTAAAGCCACTGGAGTGGAATAATGAGAAGGTAATTAAACCCCAAATCAAAGGCATGCCCCCATAAACAGTAAGGCATGCTTCCAAACAAAACCAAAGAAAAGCTCTAATTATCATCAAGGCATGCACCCATACAGAGTAGTCGCATAGTGACGAAGCACTAGGACCAAACTCCGGCAAGAGGGGAAGAAAAACCCACCTCCAAAATAACATAAGGTAATGAATCAACCCCGCAAGAGTAAGCCAGGGAAGAATCACCAACAGGTGAAGCAAACTTGCTAACACAAACACAATAATCCGAAGCTCAACAAGAGAAAATAAGCCAACCACAATCAAACGACTGAAGCAGACAGGCAGAACAACCAACACAGCAGAAAGTAAGCTATCGGAACAGTATAAGTCTAATAAAGCATACATCCACTTCAGCTAAAGAAAGAGCAGTAGAGAGTCACAGCATCACTTGATAGCAATACAAACCAGAGGAAAGAAAAGTCTGCATGATAAACAAAGAACAATCTAACTCTAAGTCAGCCAAACAAAACCAAAGACACCCAAAACTCCAGCTCCCGCAGGGGCATAACAAAAAGGGATGCAACTGCAGTACTGCCCACCAAAGCATCACAAAATACAATCGAGAACAGAAGAAAGCCCAGAATTAGCCCTGCACGCACAAATATCAAGAAATAGAAGCCAGTGAGAGAGAAATAGTAATAGTAAGCATGAAAGAAGTGAGAAAAGAAATAAACTAAATAGCTTGAAGATTATAGAGACAATTAACAGACTGCTGCAATTTCTCTGAGGCCAAAGAGGCATGCCCTTTGAAAGCTGGGCTAGAAACCCAGGAGTTGAAAAGAAATAAAAAAACTTCGATGATAGCCGCGATCGATTTGCATCGATGACGGAATAATCTACCATTTCTTTCCTTCCAAATGATCCAAATGATGATATGAGTCGCTAAAATCCAAGCATTACGATACGAGCTGTCCGAAGGCGGGAAAGACCACACCGCGGTCAAACGGAGGGGAATTACTCCCGTACTCCAAGCTAAAGAGTTAATTTTCCAAAGGGGAATAATGAAAGAGCATTGGATAAAGAGGTGGTTGACGTCTTCCGGTAGTTGATTGCACAAAGGGAAAAGTTGCCCCCAGGCTAAATTCCTCTTGTTGAGGACCTCAACGGTGAGAAGTTTGTTATTGATAGCTAACCAAGAATTGATTTTGACTTTGATGGGGACGCAGGAATCCCAAATGAAATGCGACTGCGAGTATCGCATCCCTCTAGAATTGAGAAAACGATAGAAAGAATTAACCGTAAAAACTCCCGACGCAGTCCAGCGCCAGGAGATGCCTTCTGAGGAGGACCAAGAGTATCCATTGAGGAGACTCAAAAGGTTATGATACTGGTCAGTGAGCTGAGCTGGAAGCACAATACAGAAGGGGATAACCCAGTATCTAACATTATCTATACAGATGAAGGAGTCTGCAACCGTGGCAGCCGGAAGAACAGACAGACGGAATAAAGACGGAAAAGCCGAAGACAGCTTAGTGTTGCCGATCCACAAGTCGGACCATAGTCTAACAGTGGACCCGTTAGCACAAACCCTCGATATACTACATTGAAAAGCGTGGGACGCCTTCCAAACGCCCTTCCAAAAAGGAGAAGCACTGCGAGGGGGTAACTCCGGGAATTCCCACCAGTTGGACGGGGATCGATAATTTTTGATACAACTAATCCAGGGGAGATGATCAAGGGTGTGGAATCTCCACAGCCACTTGCCTAGAAGGGCGAGATTATGGGCTCTAAGGTCCAACACGCCAAGACCCCCTTCTTCTTTAGGAGAACAGACGATTTTCCAATTCGCTAGGTGCGAGCCCGGGTTGTAGGTCGGCGATCCCGACCAGAAGAAATTACTTCTAATCTGATCAAGCCGTTTGATCACCCAGGAAGGTAAGAAAAAGAAAGACATGAAATATTGGGGTAAGGCAGATAGAACCGAATTGATGAGGATTAATCTACCACCTCTAGAAAGGACTTTGCCAGACCATCCAGAGAGCCTGTCCTCCACTTTGTCGAGGAGGGGGACCCAGTCAGCCCTAAGAAGCTTGCCCCATCTAAGGGGGATGCCTAGGTAAGAAAACGGGAAATTGGCGATGGGGCAATTAAAGAAATTGGAAATCTCTGCCTGGCGATTGGGGGATCCGCTCAGCCAAAGCACGGAAGATTTTTGGAAGTTAATAGTTAATCCTGAAGCCAATTCAAAGCAATAAAGAAGCAATTTCAAGTTGCGAAGGGAATGTAAGTTAGGCTTGCAGAAAATAATAGTGTCATCTGCGTATTGGAGATTGAGGATACCCTCAAAAAGAGAAGAGCGACCAAGACCCTCGATCATATTCAGATGCCAAGCGTTCCTGAGAAGTTTGCTAAACACATCAGCCACGAGAGAGAAAAGGAGGGAAGAAAGGGGGTCTCCTTGACGGAGACCACATTTGACTTTAAATTGATGGCCCTCAGATCCATTCAAATAGACGGCGGAGGTGCCGGAGAAAAGACTGGAGTTAATCCAGGCCACCCATCTGGGTCCGAAACCCCTGAAGGTAAGGATATCCAGGAGGAAGTCCCAATTGACATTATCATAAGCTTTTTGGAAATCAAGCTTGAGGAGAATCCCCTCATCACGGGATCTATGACAATGGGAAATGATTTCTTGGGCCGATGCTACACTATCAAGGATATAACGGTCCTTGATGAAACCCGACTGTGCTGGGTCAATGAGGGGGGAAATGATGGCACTCAGCCTAGACGCTAGAACTTTCATAATGATTTTGAAGGACGTATTAATCAGACTGATCGGCCTAAAATTGGTCAGGAGGTGAGCCCCTGCCACCTTAGGGATGAGCACTATATGTGCGTAATTAATGCGATCAAAAGAGAAATGACCCTGGTGAAGTTCTTGAAACAATTTGAGAAGGTCATCCTTGAGCCAATCCCAAAATTTTTGAAAGAAGAAGGCCGGGAAACCGTCCGGACCTGGGGCGGAGTCGCTTTTTAAAGCAAACACCGCCGAGTGAATCTCCTCCATAGAGAAGGGATCTTCAAGAGAAGATAGGTCATGAACTTGCTCGCCGTAGAGTTGAAACCAATCTAGCTCTAGGGAGCGCGGCTTATGCGAGCCAATGAGACTTTTATAGAAGGTGAGGAATTCGCGATGGAAATCTGCATCGGTCGAAACCTCACCCCCTTGAACAGAAAGAGAAGAGATACGGTTAAACTGTTGTCTATGGGAAGCAAAGTTGTGGAAAAAAGAGGTATTAGCATCACCCTCTTTAAGCCACTTAACCCGAGCTCTTTGAGCCCATTTAGCGTGGTCTTGTTGGAGAAGGTTAGCATAGTCTAGTTTGCAGGAAGAACGTTCAGCACGAGCGGCTGCTGATAAAGGAGCAGACTCTTCCATTTTATCGAAAGACTCAATAGTTTGGAGAAGAAATTTTTTGAGAAAAACAGTGTTGTGATGCCTCTCCGAACGCTAGATCTTGCAACCGTGTTTGATAGCGTGCATTTTGAGGAGGATGTTGCCCAGCCCTGAAGAGCCCGAAATAGCTGCTAGGCATTCCTCCACCAGCCTAACAAAAACTTGGTCTTGCAACCAAAACTTTTCAAAGCGAAATTTGTGCTTGTAATGGAAAGGGACGTGAGAAGAGAGGGAAATCGGGCAATGATCAGAAGAGGAATTAGGGAGCGCCTGAGCAGCGGACTGGGGAAAACGGTTGATCCAAGACAGAGATACAAGAAATCGATCAAGTTTGGCTAGAGAGGGGGGCTGACGTTGGTTAGACCAGGTAAAAGTCCTACCAGAAATCGGTAGGTCAGCTAACTGCAGGGAACGGATGCAGTCATTGAATAGGCTTGACTGGTAGTAAGAAAAGACAGTATTAGATCTTTCAGAAGCAAAACAGGTGACATTAAAGTCTCCGCACAGAAAATAGAGATCTGATAAGAAAGGTTGTAAGGAAAGAAATTCGTTCCAAAATAAGGGACGCCTCTCGGCAGACGACGGACCGTAAACAGAAATGACGGTAAGGGGATAGTTAAACTGTGACCACTGCAGTTGAATAATGAGAAAAAAGGTCAGGCGGTGGATGCCGACTAACGAGAAGGTCGATTCTTTGAAACCGACAAGCGTTCCACCCCGCGAACCGATGGCATCCAGCGAGATCCACTTTGAAATAATAGAGCCGCCTAGGGCCTGAAAAATAGCGGAGGAAGGAGAATCCAGTTTGGATTCTTGAATAGAGATAAGGTCGCAACGAGAGGAGGAGACAAGATCAAAAATTGCCCGTTGTTTAGACGGGCAATTCAAGCCTCGAATATTCCAGGAGATGCTAATCATTGGGCTGACTATGCTCCAAAACTCTCTTACGTTCCAAGTTCCTAATAACACGGGTGCAATGCGGTAGGTCCGGTCTGAGGATAAAACCCATCTTATGCGCAAGGTAAGCCAGGTTACTATCTGAGATCGAGTCGAAGATAGGATAATAAAGAGATCCATACTGATTATTGGGAGAAGGGGAGGGTGCAGGGTCATGCGGAGAGGCTGAGGAAGAAGAGGACTTCCCGAGGGAAACATTGGGAGAACAAACATTGTTAATCGGAGAATTTTTCTTTTTGATCGCCAACAGCCGCGCACTAGACCTGATGAAACGCTGAGACGAAGCAGATGTCATACAATTCTCACTAATAGATAACCTCGACTCCATGGAAGGAGAAGGGGGAGGAGATAAAGAGTTGGAAGAGGAAGAGCTAGAGACCACCAGGGATGAAGCCGATGTTCCTAAACCCCCCTCACCGCAAGACCGAGAAAGGTGGGGAGGGAAAGGCAAAGTCGTCAAAAGCTTCCGGCTCCTCGTATCGGGAGGTGGGCAAGTCCCGCCACGATACGAAGGTCGAAAGTGCGTGGAAAAAACATAGATAATGTTCTGATGAGAAACATTAAGTGATTTTGCTAACACAGTCAGATGCATTAATTTAAATAAACAGAAAGCATAAATAATAATGGAATAAGGAGAATGCTTAACTAGGGGAGCGGTAAATACCTGCTTGGAAAGGGAAGCTCTGTTAAGGTCCTCTTCTTCTTCCAGAAGCAGAGGATCCTCATTAATCCAAGAAGAGACATTAGAGGACTTGGCGGACTTCTGAATGGCAGCCTCGAAAGCGGGTTCAGCTCGCTTGGGAGTAGGGAAATGGGCAATCTGCTGAAATTGCTCCCAGTCGGAGGCAAAATTCGGATTGACCTCCCATGCGGGCCAAGGAGAGGAAGAAGATTTGCCTTTAGCGAAAGAGGAAGAAGCAGCATACGGAAAAGACGAGGTCGGAGCTGAAGATTGAAATTTTTTGTGATGCGAGATAGCAGAGTCGGATGCTTTATTAGGAGCTGTAAGAGAAGGGGAGTTAGAGCCTTTCGCCAGGTGGAGATCGGGGTTGATCCACACCAGGTTTGGAGCTTTAGAAGGAGAATACTTGGTCACCGATAGATGGGAGGAGGGTTTGGGGATAAGCGAACCCCTATTGCGCGCAGACATACCGCGAGGGGCTTTCACCGCGGGAGAGGAAGTGATCGGAGAAGCATGGGTACCAGGGTGGAAAGGGGCTTTAATATCAGCATCAAACTGCGCTACAGAGGGCAGAGCCTTGGGGATGGCAGGGGGCTGAGAAGAGGGTGGTGAGTCGTGATAGTGAGCAGACACTGAGTAAGAAGATATCCCATCAGAAAGGACGAACGCTTCAACTCGAGAGGTGGATTTGGAGCAACGGAAAATAGCTTCTATTTGCACACTGCCCGAAGCAAGCCAAGCTTTGGAGCTGATACGGATCAAATCACCTATACATTTGGCCAATTCACCAACCAAACGAAGAGAATCACAGAAAGGCGGAAGGCCAACTAAAGAAACTTTAGCTTCAGTAGAATCAGCACCCTGATGCTGAGAAGGGATAGAAACCCATCGACGAACATTCAGAACGATGGATCCGATAGAAAGGGATGGCGACACCATCAATTCCTCCAAAATCTTAGGGGACGGGCAACGGATAACCATGTCCCCATTAGAACAGTTATAAAGCACCCAATCCCAGTCCTTAATATTACAGAAATTACACAAAAAGGAATTGAGGGTGAAGAAAGGGACAACACCTCCAGAGAAGGAAATCGCCCCGTAAGTGCTAAAGGACTTCAAGCGATCCGAAAGCATGTCCTTAGGGACAAAGACATGAGTGGCAACCTGTTTGGTGGTAGGGCCAGCAGCGACTGCCTGAGGGGGAATCGAAGGAGGAGGACCCTCAGAGATACGCAGATTTGCGGAGGGGGTAGGCAGCAAAGGAGGAGAAGAAGAAACTTGTTGCTTACGCGATTTGGAAAGACTAGGAGGAGGCAGCTTATTGCGCAGGGGTGGAAGATCGATCGCGCTAATGACCTGGTCAGATATTGGCGCTCCGACTGGAAGCCCTAGCATTTTTTGAAGGGCATGACAATGCTGCTGCGCATGCCCATCTTTTAGACAAAAGTGGCATTTCATTTTGTTGGGGAAAAGATATTTGAAATGGCCACGCCGTAAGCAACGAAAACAAACTGGCCAAGAGAGGGGAGAAGCTGAAGCGGTAGACGAAGCGGAAGAGCAGGATCGCAGAGGGGGGGGGGGGGGAAAGAAGTGCTGTAAGAAGGGTGAAGCTTCTCGAAGGATTGCCTAGTTGGCATAGGAAAGCCCAATGAAGAACTTTGAGTGGGCCCAGAGAAAGACGTAGAGGACTTAAGTCGTATGCTTTTGATTTTATTTTTTTTTTTAACCACCTCTACCCATGAAGAGTCCATGGGCCTAAGAAAACAAGGCCCACTAGGGCAGAATGGCAGCGGAAAGAGAGAGAGAAGAGAGGGGAGAGGGAGAAAAGCTCAGCCGCAATGGCGACGCGCAAAAGAGGGCCAACCGGCGAGCAAATGAAGGAATCTCAGCAATAAAACCCTCTAAGGAGCGAATTGTTAGAGAATCCAGCCCAATCGGCGAACCAATGGTGAGCTAGGAACACCAAATCTTTCCCACACAGAAGGAAAAATAAACCCAACAAAGCACACCAGAGAAAGCGAGAGAGAAGAAGAAGCAGTAATAAAATAAACCGAAACAGAAAATCAATTAAAATAAATACTTACAGTGCAAGTAGAGGCCACTGAAGAGGGAAGGAGGAGGGTCGATTGCTACCTTCGACGCAACCCAAGTGAACCAAGGGGATCGGGACAGATCCGGAGCTGGGGCGGCAACCAGAGGGCAGATGAAAGACGCCGTTGAGAGACGGGGAAGGGAGCCTCAAGACGCGCGCGGAAAAGAGCAGCGCAGGGTCGGGGAGAGAGAGACGCTCACCAACGGAACAAACGAGGAGGACTTGAGACAAAAAGGGTTTGTAGAGGCGAACACGGGGAGCAAAATTAGAAAAGGGAGGAGGGGGGTTGGAAGAGAGACGGAGGTGGATCTGATCGAAGAAGAGAGGAGAAGGAACTGTAGATAAAATTGCCTGCTCAACGTCAATTACTAGTTATTGTTCGAGATAATATATTTTTAAATGACATAGAGAAGGAAAACTCGTTGTACATTGTCTTTTGATCCTAATTCCCGAATTTATGAGTCTTTAATATCAAGTATGAAGAGATATTATTTATGTCACACATTTCATTTATGGTTTTATGGAAAATTATAATAACACATTCATGCTATTTGAATATTTAATATATTCATGCATGTGTTGTCAAGTTAAATGATTGTATGTGAATCATGTGTGATGAGGATCGTGCATGGTAGATACTAGTTGTATCTCTTTGTGATTGACAAGATTGTTCACAGTTTGATGATAGTGATAAATTATCCAGATACCATTAATGTCATCTTAACTCCAGGTTAGTAGAGTAGAAAAATTGGACAAAATTTGTGGTGTTTGGTCAATGATTAATCTTCTAGTGCTGACATGAATGTACATTACTTCCACCGTGAGGATATCCTCAAGTACTATGAGTTGTTGTTACCATAGTTTGTTGGCTTGAACCCCAATGGATTGTTGGACAGTTAATTATGACATCTTGAATAGATCGTGTAAAGGACAATATACACACTATCCTAGTGGGGGATTGGGCTTTATGTAAGATTAGGTGATAATCTACCAGCAATTTAGATACTGTCTATGTTGGAGACAGTTGCTAGAAAGTAAACCGAGTTCATCTTAGGAGAGTAAGACAATACTAGGTAGGCGTTACATTAACCAAGTTAGTTGTGGATGTTTATGTAGGGATTAGTAGCATGGTAGCAGTATTGAAAAAAAAAAGGAATCTCATTGATTTAATACTCCACTCCTCAGTGTTCAATCACGAAAGTGTCAATAGCAATAGTTTGGATTGACAACTTGGATGCAAGTAGTATTTGTTGTGCGCGAGTACAAATCAAACCAACAAGAATCAATGCGGAATACAAAGAGAGAACCAGCGAGAAAACACAAAACAAACCAACACAAAAGGACGCACAGATTTAATGTGGTTCGGCAAAATTCATGCCTACATCCACGGGGCGGTTAGGGTTTCTTCTTCTTCAAATTATCACCAATGGGCGAAAACAAACCCTTACAAATAATGACGGCTGCAAAACCGAAATAGGGATCTCTAATTTTCGTCACCAATTACAAAACCCTAACAAGTGTATTTATAGGGAAACTATTGGGCCTTTTCGAATTGGGTCTGATCTAGTTCAAAATCCCGTCATCAGTCGACTGGTCGACTTACCAGTCGACTGGCAATCCATCTGGCAGTCGACCGATCAGTCGACTGATCCTCTGCTGCTGCTTGTATCTTTAGCCTTCGAAAACTCTCTGGACAGTCGCCTGATCCTTCTATCAGTCGACTTATGCTGTAACTTTCTTTTGCTGCAGATACTCCAAAACAATCTGAACCAGAATCGAGCCATTATCCTACAATTAATTGTTGGTTGGTGGAAGATCTCGCCAAGGTGGAGATTGTAGGATAATGGCTCGATTCTGGTTCAGATTGTTTTGGAGTATCTGCAGCAAAAGAAAGTTACAGCATAAGTCGACTGATAGAAGGATCAGGCGACTGTCCAGAGAGTTTTCGAAGGCTAAAGATACAAGCAGCAGCAGAGGATCAGTCGACTGATCGGTCGACTGCCAGATGGATTGCCAGTCGACTGGTAAGTCGACCAGTCGACTGATGACGGGATTTTGAACTAGATCAGGCCCAATTCGAAAAGGCCCAATAGTTTCCCTATAAATACACTTGTTAGGGTTTTGTAATTGGTGACGAAAATTAGAGATCCCTATTTCGGTTTTGCAGCCGTCATTATTTGTAAGGGTTTGTTTTCGCCCATTGGTGATAATTTGAAGAAGAAGAAACCCCAACCGCCCCGTGGATGTAGGCATGAATTTTGCCGAACCACATTAAATCTGTGCGTCCTTTTGTGTTGGTTTGTTTTGTGTTTTCTCGCTGGTTCTCTCTTTGTATTCCGCATTGATTCTTGTTGGTTTGATTTGTACTCGCGCACAACAAGTGGTATCAGAGCTGTTGGTTCGACCTAGAGGGAGATGGCGGGTGATGCAGATGCAACCAAGGATGTTGTAGGATCAAGTTCGTCAAGAACAACGATTCACAACGCAAAATTTGAAGTTGAAAAATTTGATGGGACAAACAATTTCGGGATGTGGCAATGTGAGGTTTTGGATGTTCTTGTTCAACAAGAACAAGATGTTGCTTTGGAAGTTGAAAAACCTAAGGATATGTCTGAAGCAGATTGGAAGAAGTTGAATCGAGTTGCGTGTGGGACTATTCGGCTCTTTATTGAGAAGGCTCAGAAGTACGATTTGATGAGGGATACCATTGCTGCGGTGTTGTGGAAGAAGCTCGAAGACAAATACATGAGGAAAAGTTTGGAGAATCGGCTGTATTTGAAGAAGAGACTTTTTCGCTTCACCTATACGGAAGGTATGTCTATGAATGCTCATGTGGAATCATTTAATAAATTATTGGCTGATTTGTTAAATTTGGATGAGCAAATTAAGGATGAAGATAAAGCCCTAATTCTGTTGAATTCATTACCTGAAAGTTATGATCATTTAGCAACTACTTTATTATATGGAAAAGATACTGTGAAATATGAAGATGTTGCAAATGCTTTGTTGAATAATGAAACTAGGAGAAGGGATAAGATGGTTGATAGAGAAACTTCTGAAGCTTTGATTGTAAGGGGCAGGACTGAGACTAGATCTGAGTCCAAATCTGGAAAGAAGGGAAACAAATCTCGTTCCAAATCGAGAGGAGTTTCGAAGGACAGGAAAATACCGGCCAAAGATGAATGTGCTTTCTGTCATGAAAGGGGGCATTGGAAAAAGGACTGTCCAAAGCTACGAAATAAGGGAAATTCGACTGCAAATGTGACTGTTGATAATTTAGAAAGTGGCGAGGATGTTTCTTTTGCACTTGCTTCTAGTCCCTCACTTTATCAAGAAGTATGGTTTCTTGATACAGCAGCCTCCTATCATATGACTTGGAAAAAGGAGTGGTTTACTTCTTTGGAGTGTATGGATGGTGGTGTAGTTTTGATGGGAAATGATGCACCTTGTAAGAAGGTAGGAGTCGGGAAGATTGAATTGCTAATGCACGATGGTCTTATTAGGGAGCTTTCAGATGTATGGTATGTTCCAGATTTGAAAAAGAATCTGATTTCACTAGGTGCTTTGGAGGCCAGTGGTTTGAAATTTGCTAGTGAAAGTGGCATTCTGAAGGTGACTAGCGGATCACTCGTGGTGATGAAAGGGCAAAGAAAGAGGAACTTGTTTTTCTTGCAGGGAAAAACATATTTGGGTCAGGCTGCCAGTGTAACTGAGAAGCCTAAACAGTTTGTTCCCGACTCTACCAGGTTGTGGCATATGCGACTCGGGCATGCAGGAGAAAAGGCCTTGCAGGGACTTGTGAAGCAAGGGTTGCTTAAAGATGCTAAAGGGTGCAAGTTGGAATTTTGTGAACATTGTGTTTTGGGTAAGCAAACTAGGGTGAAATTTGGTACAGCTGTACATCAGACAAAGGGTATCCTCGATTATGTGCACACAGATGTTTGGGGCCCTACTCAGACACCTTCTATGAGTGGTAGACACTGGTTTGTTACTTTTGTTGATGATTACTCCAGACGAGTTTGGGTATATACCATGAAGCACAAAGATGAAGTTTTGACATTGTTCACAAGTTGGAAGAAGAAAGTTGAAAATCAGACTGGTAGGAAGATTAAGGTTCTGAGGTCAGATAATGGAGGGGAATATAAGAATGATCCGTTTCTGAAGTTGTGTGAAGATGAAGGGATCCAGAGGCACTTCACAGTTAGGAAGACTCCACAGCAAAATGGGGTTGCAGAAAGGATGAACAGAACCTTACTTGAGAAGGTAAGATGTATGTTAGCACAGTCTGGGTTGAAGAAGACATTTTGGGCAGAAGCTGTTATATATGCAAGCCACATCGTCAACCGTTTACCATCAGCAGCACTTGAAGGCAAAACGCCTATTGAGGTATGGAGTGGTAAACCTGCATCTGATTATAGTTTTTTGCATATATTTGGTTGTCCTGCTTATTTTCATGTAACTGAAACTAAACTTGATGCAAGAGCCAAGAAGGCTATATTTGTTGGTTTTAGTACTGGTGTCAAAGGTTACAGGTTGTGGTGTCCAGAACAGAAGAAGTTAGTAATCAGCAGAGATGTGACTTTTGATGAGACCAGCATGATTAGCTCGGGACAGTCGACTGGTGGTATATGTCAGTCAACTGGTGAGCAGCAGAAGAGTGGGACAGTTCTTCAACAGGTGAGTAGAAGAAGTTCGGGACAGTCGACTGATGAACAGGAGCAGTCGACTGATGGTCCAAAACAGCAGAATTGTGGGAGCTCGGGACAGTCGACTGGTGGCAATAACCAGTCGACTGGTAGGAGAGTTTTTCAACAGGTGGAGTTAGAAAAGTTGTCAGTTGAAAATCCTGTTCCTGTCCAAGATGATGATGATGTGGTTGATACTGAGAATGATGAAGAAGTTCCTATCCAGCAGGAAGAATCAATTGCAGTAAGAAGGCAAAGAAGAGATATCAAACGACCGTCTCGTTTTACAGACACAGTTGCATTTGCTCTTCCCATTGTGGATGATGAAGTTCCCTCCAACTTCAAAGAAGCCACTAGAAGTTCAGAAAATGCAGATTGGAAAGTTGCTATGGGTGAAGAGATGAACTCTCTTCATAAGAATAAGACTTGGGATCTAGTGCAACTACCAAAGGGGAAGAAAGCAATCGGTTGCAAGTGGGTGTATACGAAGAAAGAAGGTCCAAAAGGCAGTGTTCGGTTCAAGGCTAGACTAGTTGCAAAGGGGTATGCTCAAAAGGAAGGAATTGACTACAATGAAGTGTTCTCTCCAGTTGTGAAGCATCCTTCTATTCGGATTTTGTTGGCATTGGTAGCACAGTTTGACCTTGAGTTGACACAGATGGATGTGAAGACTGCGTTCTTACATGGGGATCTAGATGAAGAAATTTATATGTTGCAGCCAGATGGGTTCAAGACAGCTGGGAAGGAAAATTGTGTTTGCAGGTTGAAGAAGTCTCTCTATGGTTTGAAGCAATCTCCAAGGCAGTGGTATTTGAGGTTTGATCAGTTTATGAAGGTGCAGAGATATTCCAGGAGTGAGTTTGATCATTGTGTTTACTTCAGGAAGTTGCAGGATGGCTCTTTCATATATCTGTTATTATATGTGGATGACATGTTGATTGCCTCTAAGAATGCTAAGGAGATTCAAAATTTAAAGAATCAGTTGAGTTCTGAATTCGAGATGAAGGATCTTGGTGAAGCCAAGAAGATACTTGGGATGGAGATAGCTAGAGACAGGGCAAAGGGCACAGTGAGTTTGACTCAGAAGCAATATCTTTTGAAGGTGCTGAAACGGTTCGGTATAGATGAGAAGACTAAACCAGTAAGTACACCCTTAGCCAGTCATTTCAGAATTAGTGCTTCTCAGTCTCCAAGTACAGATGAAGAGAGACAGTATATGGCGAATGTACCTTACACTAGTGTGGTTGGCAGTTTGATGTATGCCATGGTTTGTACTCGACCAGACATCTCTCAGGCGGTGAGTATGGTTAGTCGATATATGCATGATCCAGGCAAAGAGCATTGGCAAGCAGCTAAATGGATTCTAAGGTACATAAGTGGCACCACAGATGTGGGTTTGAAATTTGAAAGGGATGACAATATTAGCAGGTTATTGGTTGGATATGTTGATTCAGACTATGCAGGTGATCTAGATAAGAGGCGGTCTACTACAGGCTATTTGTTTACGATGGCTAGAGCACCTATAAGTTGGAGGTCAAATTTGCAGTCCACTGTAGCGTTGTCTACTACTGAGGCTGAATACATGGCGGTTGCTGAGGCCATGAAGGAAGCCATTTGGATACATGGACTTTTGAAGAGCTTGGGGATTCATCGGGAGAAGGTGGAGGTACACTGTGACAGTCAGAGTGCTATTCATTTAGCGAAGAACCAAGTTCATCATTCGAGGACCAAACATATTGATGTCCGTTATCACTTTGTGCGTGATTTGATAAAGGATGGTGATATTCATTTGGTGAAGATTGGGACAGCTGATAATCCTGCTGATATGTTGACCAAAGTTGTTGGAGCAGCCAAGTTCAAGCATTGCATGAACCTGGCTAATATTTTGCATGTTTGATGATTTGGAATAGGCGGTTGGAATAGTGCTTCGCTATTTGTTCGCCTAGTATGTGATATCATACTAAGGTGGAGTTTGGATTTGTTGTTACATTTGATGATGAGCATTTGGAGTATTTGTGGAGATTGCTTGGGCTACTTGGAAGATCTTGCCAAGGTGGAGATTGTTGGTTGGTGGAAGATCTCGCCAAGGTGGAGATTGTAGGATAATGGCTCGATTCTGGTTCAGATTGTTTTGGAGTATCTGCAGCAAAAGAAAGTTACAGCATAAGTCGACTGATAGAAGGATCAGGCGACTGTCCAGAGAGTTTTCGAAGGCTAAAGATACAAGCAGCAGCAGAGGATCAGTCGACTGATCGGTCGACTGCCAGATGGATTGCCAGTCGACTGGTAAGTCGACCAGTCGACTGATGACGGGATTTTGAACTAGATCAGGCCCAATTCGAAAAGGCCCAATAGTTTCCCTATAAATACACTTGTTAGGGTTTTGTAATTGGTGACGAAAATTAGAGATCCCTATTTCGGTTTTGCAGCCGTCATTATTTGTAAGGGTTTGTTTTCGCCCATTGGTGATAATTTGAAGAAGAAGAAACCCCAACCGCCCCGTGGATGTAGGCATGAATTTTGCCGAACCACATTAAATCTGTGCGTCCTTTTGTGTTGGTTTGTTTTGTGTTTTCTCGCTGGTTCTCTCTTTGTATTCCGCATTGATTCTTGTTGGTTTGATTTGTACTCGCGCACAACAGTATTTGCATTGATAGAGTTGTTGTAGGCCAATAATTGGTAACCCTGATAATCCCTTATCTCTTACTTTAGCCTTTGAGATAGACGTGAAGTAGTGGATATGGCTTATTGCAAGATGAGAGTATTGTACTATCATGTTACACACATGTGACAAGTTCCAATTTGTGTTGGTGAGAAGATTGTTTGTGTTGGACAATATGTGTGGTTGATTAAGTATCACCCCAAATAGTGATCAATTATAGTTTGATTAATTGGAGTTACACTAATGACCAAGAATACAAACAATAATAACCCACTAATACTTGTTTGAGTGGTAACCATATATGTTTAGTTACATGCCAAATGGGTAAGCCACAATTAAGTTTGAGCAACTTGGAAAAAGACAAGTCCTGGGCAAAACAGTGACTAAATCGGTCGACTGCACCGAAACGGTCAGTAGTGGCCAATTAGAGATCTAGTCGACCGTTGGCTACAAATTTGGTTTGCATATTTGATGTTTAGGCAATTTTTTCGGGTATACGATAATCTAATACAACTTTGGTTGATTGGAGAGTACCTAACTGAATTTGAATTTCTAATTGTTGGACCCAATATGTTCACTTAAAACTTGTTTAATAATAAATTGATTTCGGAGTTTGCATCTTATAGTATTTCTGAAATTGTTGGATTTAAAAATTAGTCTTTACTTAATTTGGGCATAAAAGTTGTTTTCTCCTTAAATCTATATAATACATTATGCTAAGACCACGTCTAGGATTTTTCTTTTCTTTTTTAAAACGGGAAAAAGGAGAGAAAATGTAGGGGAGAACCTCCTTCCCCCCCCCCCCCCCCCCCCCCCTCCAATTTTTTTTAAATGAAATCATCTCTCTTAATGAAACCTAAAAAATCGCGCACTATATAATATTAGATGAATTTTTCAAAAATAGTTTACCTATTTTCTTTTTTTTCTTAAATTCTGTGCAATATATGCACAAGATTATACTAGTAACTTCTTTATGCTAAACCTGATTTAATTCAAGTTAAACTCAGATGAAGTCTAAAAAATTCCAAATACCCATCTCCCCGCGTCAGTGGCCAGTTTGAATTTATAATAGGGTTTTTTCCATATATATCCCCTAACAAATATTGAAATTCCATAATGTAGAATCACACCCGTATTTTTTTATTCTGTTTAAATACTTACGTAATAGAAGTGTATAAAGAGTCTATTAAGTGTGTAGGTGATATTGCAAATTATAGGTGATAATGTTGGAGGTTAGATGGAATGATGCTATAAACGTCAAATTTAAAGGAGGATGAATGGAATTCAAATTTCGTCGCTCATAAACTCAAAACAAAGCTTCAAGTGTACATTCCTAAAGCTTCAAATAAATAATTCCAACACTGGAAGTGAATATGCAAGATATGTGGATAGTCAAGCGAAAAATGAAGTGTCGAGCGAAGATGAAGACTTATACTCCATCAAAATTGAGTTGGGAGCTCAAACTTCGGTGAGAGTATTTATTTAATTATGTATCTTGTTACTAATCAGGCAAGAGGTAGGATCTAACCGCGAGTTTTATATGCATGCATTATATAAAGATTTTCAACTTGATTTTTCATGGAAATGACTCATATCGGTTTTTGTACACCCAAAAGAACTTTTGAAAATTGTATTTATTACAAAAATTCTTTTACAGTAAACTCAATTTGATTGAGAGGCAAAGAAAACAGAGAAGAAAAGAGGAGAGAAAGGGAAAAATCAAAAGGAAAAAAATAATAAATAAACAACTTACAAATCCCAATATCAGATTACAAGTTGAGAAGTCGAGGCCTGTGTATCACACGGTGTCCTTAAAACAGATTTCGCATCTTCTGGTTACTGGAATGAAGAAGGCGTCTGTCTCCCAGGATGCAACGACCAGAGTGTTCACGTAGGCACCACATAGTACTCTCGAATCGAGCAGCAGCATTAGAACCCTATCACCGACTTACCAAAACAGCAGGATCGAAGAACAGAACAGTACTCAGAAGAGGAAGGAAGAAAATTTCTTGTGCAGGGAAGAAATGAGAGAGGAGACCTCTATTTATAGAGGCAGGGTTAAAACTGTAACGGCAGACAAGGCTTTGAATGCCTTTAGTGTAACGGCAGACAAGGCTTTGAATGCTTTCAGTGTAACGGCAGACATGTAATTGAATGCCGATACTGTAACGGCAGACATCAATCATTGGCTTTGAATGCCTTCAGTGTAATGGCAGACAAAACATTGAACACGGCACTGAAATGGTAAACATAACCGTTTCTGCATTCATTTCAGCCATTACAAAAGAAAAAATCAAAACTGTAGCAAAAAGTGGCTCTGCACAGGGTGGGGTCATGTCGGTCCGGCATTCATGTCCACAGGTCGTGCGGGCGCACACAAGTCGTATGTAATCCGGTCCGAGAATTGTACCCCCCTGCGCGCGCGAGAGAGAGCCTCTCTTCTAGCTATCTTACAATACTTAGAAGGAGGTTACTATATATCCTCTTCTATTTCCTTTGATTTTTCCGATGTGTGACTATGTTCCTTGAACCCATTTTCAAGAATGAAAACGTCTCACTTTGAGAGACAATTTCTCATTCACCTCTTAACCGTTTTTAGCAAACCAATATATGATTTTGATCTACTCACGAAGGAGAACACAAATCAATCAAGATCTCTCAATAATTCATTGAGGATATTACTCAAAAAATTGCTCAAAAATCGGTTCGTAGATGGTGTATAAAACACCCATTTTCTAACATTCCCCACATGAATGAAAATTGACGATCGCAGACAGACTTACACAACAGACTTTGTGATAGAATTCAACGATTGATTCCTGCATAGGATAGGTAGGTGTTACCCTTTGAACCTTCCCTTATGAAAATATGTTTACTTTACTACTAAACAATAGACGCGATGTCCTTGAACTGTTCTGTCATTTGTGTAAACGATGACATATCTCACACAGAAATTTTCCTAACGCATTTTCAGTTCTCGCTGTTATGTTCGTTTTGGCCATGAACATACGCCTGGTTCTGTAAGAGTTTAACAGAAATATTGCCCTATATTATTTCCTTGGAAGCGGCCCTTCTTCCCTCTAACATAGGTGATTTCTTATTTAAGAGTAACCAGCATTACTCTGCTCGGATATCCGATGCATAAGAATCATTAAAAGCCTAGCTTAACCTGTTACCTTACGGGCATCATTGTTTCATCATGGGAATGGACATGGGAAAATTCCCACTGTGATCCAACTTGGTCTTTACAATTTAGTTGTCCCTTTGAACCTAGATCTTGGGATTTCCAGTCAGCTAGGTTGGGAGTCCATTGTATCGACTTATTCTTTTACGGACTTTAGTCTCATTTCCCTCGATGATTTATCAACTAACTCTCTGTTTAACCCTTTGGTTAGTGGATCCGCAATATTATCCTTTGACTTTACATAGTCCAGAGAGATAACCCTAGTGGAGAGTAGTTGTCTAATGGTATTATATCTTCGACGAATATGTCTAGATTTACCATTATACATATTGCTCTGTGCTCTACAAATTGCAGATTGACTATCTGAATGTATGCAGATTAGAGGCACATGCTTCGTCCACCTTGGAATATCCTCAAGGAAGTGGCGTAACCATTCAGCATCTTCCCACATTTGTTCAGTGTGATAAATTCAGATTCCATCATGGATTTAGCGATCATTGTTTATTTTGAGAATTTCCAAGAAACTGCTGCACCACCTAGTATAAACACATAGCCACTAGTGGATTTTGAATTATCACTAGATATCCAGTTTACATCACTGTATCCTTCAAGTACAGTCGGGTATCTCGTATAGTGCAGCCCATAGTTACGAGTAAAACGCAAGTACTTCAGTACTCTTGTATAGGCTATGTCTGGTCTTGTACAACTCATTAAGTACATTAGACTGCCTATGACTCTAGAGTATTCTACTTGAGAAATACTCTCACCTTTATTCTTAGATAAATGTAAAGTTAGATCTATTGGAGTTCTGGCAATTTCAGAATTATCTTTATCAAATTTTTCAAGAATATTGTCAACATAATGTGACTGGCTTAAGATAAACTCGTCTGATGTTCTTGTCATTTTAATTCCCAATATAACATCAGCTAGTCCCATGTCTTTCATGTCAAACCTTGAGTTCAACATGTTTTTAACAGATTTAATCATCTGATCATTGCTTCCAATAATAAGCATGTCATCTATATACAAACATATAATGACATATCCATTTTCTGTATCTTTGACATATACACATTTGTCACATTCATTAATCTTGAAACCATTGGTCATCATGACATTGTCCAATTTCCCATCCCACTGCTTTGGAGCTTGTTTTAAGCCATTTAATGACTTCACCAGTGTACACACTTTCTTTTTATGTCCTGGAGCCGAAAAATCCTTAGGTTGTTCCATGTAGATTTCTTCATCTAAATCTCCATTAAGAAAAGCTGTTTTTACATCCATTTGATGTACTTCAAGATTGCGCAGAGCTTCTACTGCAAGTACCATCCTAATGGAATTTATTCTCGTCATAGGAGAATATGTATGAAAGTAATCAAGACCTTCCTTTTGTTTATAGCCTTTAATTACAAGTCTTGTCTTATGTTTTTCAATTGATTCATCAGATTTCATTTTTCTCTTGAAGATCCACTTGGAACCTAAAGGATTACTACCCGGTGGAAGATCCACTAGTTCCCAAGTATGATTTTGCAAGATAGAATCAATTTCACTCTTGATGGCTTCTTTCCATAGAGGACCATCACTAGAGTTCACCGCTTGCTTGAAGGTTTGGGGTTCACCTTCAAGCATAAAAGTCAAAAAATCCGGACCAAAAGATTTTTTCCATTCTTGTTCTTTTACTGCGTCGAGGTTCCTCCTCAACTTCTTCATCTTGGTCTTCACTATCTTCACTAATAGTCTCATGTGTTCGTTTGGAGGAACTTGGTTCATTCTTTGACTTACATGGAAATATTTCTTCAAAGAACGATGCATTTCTAGACTCTATTATCGTGTGTTTTTTGGTATATCAGTGATATCGGATTTGTATACCAAGAACCGATAGGCACTACTGTTAAGTGCATAGCCCATGAAAATACAATCACCTTTTTTGGTCCTATTTTCACTTTCTTAGGTGGAGGTACTGCCACCTTGGCAAGACATCCCCACATTCGCAAGTAATTGTAGGATGGCTTTCTTCCTTTCCATAATTCATATGGAGTTTTCTCTTCTTTCTTTTTGGGCACCTTATTCAAAAGGTAGTTAGCTGAAAGAATAGCTTCTCCTTACAAGTTTGGTGGCAAAACAGAACTTATTAACATTGCGTTCATCATTTCTTTCAATGTACGATTCTTTCTCTCAGCAACACCATTGGACTGAGGAGAAAAGGCGCTGTCGTTTTATGTATAATCCCATGCTTAGCACACGTGTCAGCAAATGGCGATTCATACTATCTACCTTGGTCGCTTCTTAGCACCTTAATTTTCTTATTGAGGTTGTTCTCAACCTTATTTTTATAGAGAACAAATTTCTCTATAGTTTTATCCTTGCTTTTAAGCAAATATACATAGCAATATTTTGTGCTATCATCAATAAGGTAATAAAATATTTATTACCACATCTTGTTTGTATCATTTTCAAATCACAAATATCAGTGTGAATTAGATCAAGAGGTTCAGTGTTTCTTTCAACACTTTTAAACGATGATCTTGTTAGTTTTGCCTCAACACAAGTTTCACACCTGTGTTTGGAATCAATTTGGAATGTTGGTATGTGATTCAAATTAATTAGTCTTCGCAAAGTATCATAATTAACATGTCCTAGTCTACCATGCCATAAATTGGAAGAATCAAGCATATAAGTAGAAGAGCTAGCTTTATTGATATTCTTAATCATGGTCATTACATTGAGTTTAAACATTCCACCACTCATATATCCTCTACCAACATACATTCCACTTTTTGACAAAACAAATTTGTTCGACTCGAACACTAAACGAAAACCGTGGTTATTAAGCAACGAACCAGATACCAGGTTCTTACGGATTTCAGGAACATATGCAACATTGTTCAGAGTCAGTTCCTTTCTAGAAGTCATATTCAAGATCACCTTGCCTTGGTCCTAGATTTCTGAAGTAGCCGAGTTCCCCATAAACATCTTCTCCCCATTCTCTAATGGTTCGAAAGTGGAGAACATACTTCTGTTGGAGCACACATGTCGAGTAGCTCCAGTGTCAATCCACCATTCCTTCGGGTTTGAACCTAACATATTCACCTCTAAGATCACAACTGAGAGGTTGATATCGGAAACATCTTGAGCAATGCCTTGAATCAAGTTTGCTTCTCTGTTCCTGTTCTTCTTGGGAAGTCTGCATTCAGTAGACTTGTGACCCATCTTGTCAAGCACTTGCCTTGAAACTTCGGCTTCTTGGAGATTCCTCCCTTAGGCCCCAACTTGGGACCCTTGTTGTTGTGCTTGTTGGAATGTTGTTTATGTTCCATTACATTTGACTTGGCTGCATGACTGACGAGTCCAATCTTTTCAGATCCTCTATTGACTTCTTCAATACGAAGCCTGACAATGAGATCTTCAATGCCCATTTCTTTTTGCTTATGCTTTAGGTAGTTCTTAAAGTCTTTCCAATCTGGTGGTAATTTTTCAATTATACATGCTACTTGGAAACTTTCACTTAAGTTCATACCTTCAGCATGAATCTCATGCAAGATCAGTTGTAGTTCTTGAACTTGACTGATCACTGATTTAGAATCTACCATTTTATAGTCTAGAAAGCGGCCGACAATGAATTTCTTGGCACCAGCATCCTCTGTTTTATACTTATGGTCTAGTGATTCCCAAAGTTCTTTAGCTGTTCTTTTGTCAATGTA
Source organism: Hemerocallis citrina (assembly GCA_017893485.1). NCBI lineage: Eukaryota > Viridiplantae > Streptophyta > Magnoliopsida > Asparagales > Asphodelaceae > Hemerocallis > Hemerocallis citrina. The sequence continues at coordinate 492,999 of JACEHZ010000159.1, read as the reverse complement.
TACATTATACAAAGAATCAGCTAATCTGTTCATTATGTAATTCCTTCACAAGTAATCAACATTTTTCCAAGTATCCACAGCGGTAATGACTTGGTTATCTTGCTCATTTTTCTTAAGATTTGGAGCTTCTTCGTTCAAGAATCTTGCAAGATTCAGTGTGGTCAGATAGAACTTCATCTTCTGTTGCCACCTTTTGAAGTTCTGCCCATTGAACTTCTCAGGTTTCTTCCCATGGAAGACTGAGACAGGTACAACGGTGGGCATTGGCACTCGTGCCACAACAGCAGTTGGTACTTGCGACGTATCAGCAACCGGCACGTGGGCCGTTTCAGACACAGCAACATTGTCCGATGCAGCAGTCATTTTTTTATTCTGAAAATTACACAATACGAGTGTAAGTTTTCCAGATTAAAGAAAAGAAAAGAAGTGCCTCAAAATCGGAAATCAAGAAAATTAAAAGTTCTGTTTTAAGTTTGTTACCAAAAATCTTTTACAGTAAACTCAATTTGATTGAGAGGCACAAAAAACAGAGAAGAAAAGAGAAGAGAAAGGGAAAAAACGAAAGGAAAAAAATAAATAAATAAATAACTTACAAAACCCAATATCAGATTACAAGTTGAGAAGTCGAGGCCTGTGTATCACACAGTGTCCTTAAAACATATTTCGCCTCTTCCGGTTGCTGGAATGAACGAAGACGTCTGTCTCCCATGATGCAATGACCAGAGTGTTCATGTAGGCACCACGTAGCACTCTCGAACCGAGCAGTAGCGTCAGAACCCTATCACCGACTTACCAAAATAGCAGGAGCGAAGAACAGAACAGTACTCAGAGGAGGAAGGAAGAAGATTTCTTGTGCAGAGAAGAAATAAGATGGGAGGCCTCTATTTATAGAGGCAGGGTTAAAACTGTAATGGCAGACAAGGCTTTGAATGCCTTCAGTGTAACGGCAGACAAGGCTTTGAATGCCCTCAGTGTAACGGCAAACACGTAATTGAATGCCGACACTGTAACGGCAGACATCAATCATTGCCTTTGAATGCCTTTAGTGTAACGGCAGAAAAAACATTGAACACAGCACTGAAACGGCAGACAACACTGTTTTATGTCGGTCCGGGATGGGGTCATGTCGGTCTGGCATTCGTGTCCGCAGGTCGTGCGGGCGCACACAAGTCGCATAATCCGGTCCAAGATTTGCACCCTCTCTCCCTGCGCGCGCGAGAGAGAGCCTCTCTTCTAGCTATCTTACAATGCTTAGAAGGAGGTTTCTATATATCCTCTTCTATTTCCTTTGATTTTTCCGATGTGGGACTATGTTCCCTTAACCCATTTTCAAGAATGAAAACGTCTCACTTTGAGTGACAATTTCTCATTTACCCCTTAACCGTTTTTAGCAAACCAATATATGATTATCTACTCACGAAGGAGAACACAAATCAATCAAGATCTCTCAATAATTCATTGAGGATCTTACTCAAAAAATTGCTAAAAAATCGGTTCATAAATGGTGTATAAAACACCCATTTTCTAACAGCATTTTCTTACAAATAACTTTACATAAATGGTTCAAAGTTTCATAATTTTTGAGAACTTATTCTTATTCCAATTGTATATAATTTTTCTCATGTATCAGAGTATCTGTTTTTTACTAGTTATAAGTGATCTGGAGCCATATCTTACACAACTGAGAGTCCAAAATCCTGTTCTACATGTTGGATTAACTCACAAAAAGTTTTTTTCTATCTTTGATCAAAATTTCGTATTTTTTTGAAACTCATTTGTTATTGTTTCATTTATTTCGCTCTCATTTTTAGTGTATTCAAAACTGCTCAAGTAAATGTTTTTAAAATGTTGTAACTTCTTACATTCATATCCAAAATGAGTTCTACAAATTCAATCAAGTTTAATTTCTCAAAACCACATGCAATTGGAGTTTTCCAATATCCCCACTTTTTGCAATTTTGCGTTGACTCTTTCATTTAACCAAAGTTGGAACAAGTTTTATCTTTTAGCAATTATCGGCGATAGATTTAGCTGGCTTTACGAAAATGAACCTAGGAAATTTTAGAGTGTAACTTGATTCAACAATCTTATTTAACAGTCTCCTCTAACTTGTTCCTATTCTGAGTGATCTTAAATCAGTTCAAAGCATTTCATATCAGCTAACCTTGTAACACCCCGAATTTCAAATAAGGATAAATTCGAGATTTCACAGGATCTTACTTCACTTCGTACAATTTTACAAGGAACTTCAAACAAAAACTTTTCTAATAGTACATCAGAGTTCATTTACACTTGGTTTTTACACAGCGAAAAATTACAACATTTGAAAACAAAATGTAACTTGTACAACTTCATAAATTGAGTCATCGATTGCATCATATACTCCTTCAAAAATGGTCCATTACCTGCATGTCAATCTATGGGCACGTCAATTACTTACAACTGACGAAATGTCATACTCGGCTATCCTCTCTATGCCGTACATATAACGATCTCATTACTTTAATAAAAACAAAGCATTTTAATGAATAAAGTGTTAATGTGTTTACGCTAAACATGCAAGTGTATGTCATGCCTTAATGCCTAATGCACTCAATTCTACACTAGGATGACACTAATGCACAATTGTTCAGATTCTATGTATCTCATACTACATAGGTCCGAGGGCAAGTGCCTACGTTCTTCACAATACAGGGCTCGATCCCTTGCCATGAAACTACCCAGTAGCAAGAACAAGGTTCAGGCATTCTACGAGTACGGATCCCAGCCCCAGAGTACACTGTCCGGCGGTTATACAGACTCCTCGTCATGCGAATCCCCAGCAAGTGCCACTCTAGCCCCAGTATACGTATATACACTGAGGAACGAAAAGAAAAAAAACTATCCGCCCGACTATTCATGATCCCGGAGTACACCGCCCGGTCAATCACTATAATCCCGGATTTCAAAATAAATTCGTCCCATCGGAGCAACCTCAGTCCCGGAGTACACCGCCCGACTGGGTCTATAGCCCCGAAGTACATCGCCCGACTATATAGAGTGCCCCACTTACGTTTGCCCAGGTTTACTGCACTTCTCTTAAGTGCCTAACTCACAATATTCAAGACATGAATAATCTTTCAAGCCTAGAATTAGTATCACCTTTTACCGGACTTAATCAACATCCACCGAGATAGCTTCATGAAAAATCTCAAAATATAATAATCACTTCATTCAAAATTGCCGGTATACGAGGCCTTACTAACTCTAAATTCAAATTTCTCATGTACAAGAATGATGGGTATTCACACCCTTTCAATAATCATGCCTATGCCTCCAACTTATTCATGATTCAACTTAGTATTTATTCATGCCTTTTTAAACATAAATAAATGGTCTCTATCTCAAAAGATTCAACATTATAAACTTATATAAGCAATTGAAATAAATTCCTATCTCAACATGAGTGTTTGTTCAATAACATTCATTTCAAGAACACAATTTCGCTACATGATTTATTACAACAAAATCTAAGTCATCACAATGTCTTTGTTCATTATAAAATATTTCTAAACAAGATATATGTGTAATTCCTCAAAAGATCACTTCACGAAATATACTAGAATTCTATTCTCATGATTTTCATTTTTTTTATACTTCAAATTATACAAGCAAACTATCTTCTAATGTTTTCATTCTACTTTATATCCATAACCCATTTTAATTAGAGCTTCACTACAAAAAAAAAGAAAATCCATTTCATATTCATAATCAGTTCAATAAAATTTTCATTTCACATCTATAATTAGTTTCGATTAAATCCCCCTAGAAAAATATCAATTCGTTGAAAGAATAAGAAAACAACAAAAAAAAAAAAATAAAGAGTGCTTCCGGGTTTTGAACCCATGACCCCAGACCGAACCACACAGAGCTCAAGCACAACTCGCCGACCACTAGTCCAAGTGGACTTTGGTGTTCAAATGCCTCGATAAAACCCTTTATGTTCACTCTGGCTTCAGGTGAATTTTAAAACAAGAAAAATTTATATACTTGGGCATAACGGGTTTTGAACCCAGGCCCAAAGGGAAACCATCGCAACACTTAGACCACTAGGCCAAGTGCGCCTATCGATATGTAGTCTCTTCATATGTTTTTATTCCAACTTTCTATTATTCCACTATTTCACAAAACTCGATCCTCTAATTTGTTCTAATCTTTTATTAGGCTGAAATTACTTCATATAAACTAAGTTTACTTTCTACAGTAACTCAATGATTAAAAAAATTCATATTTTAGACAATAAAAATCAGATTTTCAATTTATTTCATCCTATTGACAGACATGAATTTACATTTATTCAATGTAATCAAAATAGCGCATTATATCTTTTATAAACCATCAAATGAGTTTAATAGCATCAAATTTACTTTACAAAATAAAATTTGTTTGCTTAACAAAAGAAGGAATCCCAACAATTGTTCATACATTCAATTATTCATTCATGTATACTAGTGCATGGCAGAAAGATCAATTATTTCTCTTCTCATTAACAACTACATGTTGTAATTTAATTTACTCATCATAACATGATTTACTACCATGGTTTATGTGATTATTTCTTTACTTTCAAATTTCATGATAAATAGTAAATTACTTAATTTCAACCAAGTCTTAGCATGTCATACTAGCACACATCACATTCAACTTTTATTCTATTCATTATTAGCATGGTAACAATAAAATCATGGGTTGCTAGCATGGATTCTACAATATCTCATTCAATCCTTTACTACTCATTAACCTATTAGCATGCAAATCCTACTTAGAAAGCATAAGAACACCACCTTTAGTGAAGGGTTCAACAAACAAGATGGAAGCACTCCTAGCTCCAACCTAGCAATCCTAGCTCCTAGCAACTCCTAGCAAGACCTTCTCCTCCTAGCAAGACTTCTCCAAAGCAAGAACTCCACCACAAAGATGAGAACACTCTACTCTTTTTCTTTTCTTTTTCTCTTTCTTTTCTTACTTCCCTTATTTTGTTATGGTTTTTGGTGTGTGAAAAGAGGAGAAATAGTGGGCTATTTATAGGTCTAGGCTAGGGTATAATGTGCAAAATTTCACAACCTAATAATTTCCATTTATCATAATTTAAAACTCATTTCATAACTCCTCCAATTAAATCCCTCTCTTCTCTCATGTGTACAATCCGGTCAAGCCTAAAAACCGGCCCTAGTGTGTGTGTGTGCATGTACAAATGCACATACAATTTTAATTCAATCCTATAACTTTAAATGTGTACTAACCTTTTGTAACTTGTTATGTAGTAGTGTACACTTAGTTTTATTTGTGAATTTACTAGTGGGCTTACTTAATGGGCCTATCAATTAATGAATTAATTCAATTACCTAGTGGGCTCACCTCCTAATGGGCTAAATTCTAATCTTTTGGTCCATGGATTAACTAAAGTCTAAATAAATTATGCATGCTAAAAGAAATGAATAATGAGATTAACAAATGAAGAATAAAAATTTTGCACGTGCATCATACATGCAAAGGAAAAAAAATGTATTTTAATTAATATAAAAAGTGGGGTGTTACAAACCTAGTCTGCACTTTCTTATGATTCTTACAATTTCATTGGTTCTGCCAATTATACGACAATTTATAACAATCATATTAGCAAGTAAAGTATTGCAAAATTTATATATCATTAATCACTTGAAACTGAACTTATCAATCTGTGTCTTCTAAAATTATCATATCCTTCATCATACAATTTTAAATGTCTAAACTAATTTTGAGTTCATTATTATACTGTTTTTCAAATATCGTGTTCATTATTATACTGCATATATCTAATCTAATTTTGTGCAAACAATTAAGAAAATCTAAATTATAAATCAAACTAATCAAAGCGATATAGTAATTTTATACCGTTGTAAAAAAACTTAAATAAGGTTTTTTTATATTTAGCCTAATTTTATACCGGAATATAGGTAAAGCCCAAGTGTTGAACTCACTTTCAAAAGACCAATTCAATTTAAAATTTTGAACCAAACTAAAGGCATTGTCTTGTGATGAATTATTCATCCTAAACTAGCATGAAAATCAAGGAAAAATAATAATCAAACAACCAATAGAACAAACAAATCGATGATGTCAGCAAACTGAGTGATGACATCAACGACCAAAATAGGTTGGTTGACTGGTCAAAGGGTTAGTTCCAATTAGTTTTGGGTTGTGGGTTTCGGTATAGAGGGTTGTAATGGAGTTGGATTTGAATGGTGGTGATGATGGTGGCTGATGATGGAATTGAGTTGCGGGATTGGATGAAGAGAGGGTGGCAGCTGTAGGTGGTGAACAGATATGCGGTTGTGGATCTGGGTAAGGTTTTGGATCTGAATGAAGGTTCAGGGATGGTGGGGTTGTGGGTGGCGGTAGTGATGTAGAGGAGAGGGGGCGCATGGTAGCGATCTCGCAGGTGATGAGGTGGGTTTGGTGCTTTTGGAGTTCCAGATTTGAGATGTAGTGGAGGTCGGGTAGTTGGCTTGGCTGTCGGGTGAGGGAAATGGAGTTAGAGATGATGAGGCTCGGGTTGGAGTAGGTTTTTGGTCAGGGTGAGCAAGATGGTGTCGGGTTTGTGATGGTGTTGTCCGGTGGAAGGAGGCTGATGGTGGCAATGGGTTGATGAGGTGTGCAGGTGTTGATGATGAAGTGGAGTTCAGGATTAGAGGAAGATGGAGGCAGTTGTGGTGCTGGCTTGATGGAGGTGTTAGGTTTGGGAAAGAGGCAGCAAGAGATGATGGGTTGATGTTTGGAGGTGGCCGGCCCTGATATGTAGGCGGGCAAGGCGGCCGCCTCGGGCCTCCGCGGAATTTGTCATTTTTGGGGCTCCCGATTTCAAACTTTTCTTGTAAATATAGGCACGCATTTCGCGCGTAATTTTTTTTTTTTTTTTTAATATGGGGCAGGGGGGCCCCATTTCGGAAGTTCGCCTAGGGCCCCCCGGAACTCAGGGCCGGCCCTGGCTGGGAAGAAGAAGAAGGTGGGTTTGGCAGCTGGTTATGGAGAAGGTGATTAGGGTTAAGAGTGATTAAGTGATAGTATTGGAGTAAGAGTGTTTTTGGGAATTGATCGAGATCGGGAGAGGGATGTCGGTGACGGAATGTGGAGTGATTCCGATGAAGATGGGAACGAATGAAGATAAGAAAAATAGTATAGGCCTTATAGAAGTATAGGCTCTGATACCATATTAGATTCAGAGATAGAAAAGAATACTTTATTAGATTATTGGATTTATTGAAATGATTATAACTGAGTGCAATATCTCTTATATATGGGAGAGAAACAAAGACTAAATTAATACATATTCCATTATGGGATTAAATTGAGTAATATAATATCTCACATTTAACAAAGTTGTATAATCTCATCAAAAAACAAAGTTGTATAGGAACACGGGCTATCTACGTGTCTATCATTATAAATGTCAGATCATTTGGTAGTGGGCCAAATAGCGAGTCTACTCGCTATGTTGTGGCTAGCCCAATAAGGCGGTATTGTGTTATATATGCTGCCTCGAAGTAGTATGCTAAGTATCTTGAATATTTAGAGTATTTTGCTTTAAGCAAAGTAATAGCCGTCATCTTTTGTTCTTGAAGTAACCTAAGTATTCTAGATATAACAATCTTAAAGCATAATAGGGTTTCTAATACCTATTAACTAAGAAGAAAAATTAAGGAGAGAAAGAGATAATCATCATCTTCTTCTTGGTTTCTTCTTGATCACCGTCGGCGTCGTTGTCAACCGCCGCCCCCGTCGACTGCCCCTCCGACTGCTGCCGCTGCCCTTCGTCGGTCCCGCACCGTCGCAACCAGCCGACCACCATAGCACTCGTTGTGGCAGCTGATGTTGCTCCCCGCTCTGTCTCTGTCTCTGTCTCTCTCTCTTGGGTACTTACTGAACCGTTTCGAAACCCCGGTCTAGGTCCAAACCGAACCCGACCCGATGCTCCAGACTCGATGATCCGATCCTACAGCCCGACCTGCTGCGACTCCAATATGCTCCAATGCAGCACCACATGATCCAACCCGTTGCAACACCAGCCTGACCGAACGCAACTCGATCCAATCCAGCCCGACTCTCTACCGTTGTTGCAGCTTGCACATCCTCTCCATTACCATCTTCATCCCCGACTCCTTACTGCATCTTCATTCCAAAACTCATCTTTCTTGATCCCGAAGTCCACCCGCTTCAAATCTATTAACTCCATCTCTAAACCTAACTTGAAGTCAGACCCAACGCCACTAAACTAACCTTACCTGTTGTTTCCCTTCCTCCTCAAAACCCTAAACTCCAAAATATCTCCCCAAACCATAATCTTCTACGCACTTTCCCTATACTCGAAACCCACAACCCGAAACTCAAATCCACTCCAAACCTAAACCCTAACCTACCATCTTCCTACAACCCGATACGTGAAACCCTAACCTACCTGAACCTAAACCAGAAACCCACAATTCCGATCCCAGACCTGATACTCCTTACCCGAAACTCACACCCAAAACCTTACTCACTTCCAGTTTTTCTTGTTTTAAAAAAAACAAACAAACAGAAAAAAAAAAAAACAAAAACAAAACAAAACAAAACAAGAAAACCAAAAATCCAAAAATCCCAAAAATCCAAATATTAACTCCCCGCTCCCTCATCCCACCTCCCATCAACGCCCTCCCTTTTCTGCATCCAGATTCCAATACAAACTCGCACTGATTAATCCATCGTGAGTTTGAGAGGAGGAGCTCTTGACATCACCTCAGTTCCTAACGTCATTTCAGATTCCGACAACATCCCACTTCTCGACATCCATCCTGTCCGCTGATGGCCATCCCAATGTTATTCTCATACGCCTAGGGCCAACCCGTACTACTACTATTTTCTAACAAAAAGCACTACTTCTATCCCAGATCCAAGGGTCAGATTATCCAATCCCAGATCCAAGAGTCGGATCGTCCCTAAGCCACCGAGTGTCGTCTCTGCACCACCATGCGCCGTCCTATGTGCAGCCACCGAGCGTCATCCCTGCATCACCATGTGCAGCCACCGAGCGTCGTCCCTGCCCCGTCCTTTGCACCATCATGCACCGTCCCTGCATCACCATGCGCCATTACCGAGCATCATCCCTGCCACATGAACATCGTCAATATTCCAAACTCATGTTGATTGAACCAACTTGAGTTTGATAGATGGTGTTAGATATGAGATATTATATTACTCAGTTTAGTCCCTTATCAGAATATGTATTAGTTTAGTGTTTGCTCTTTTCTGTATATTTTAGATATTGTAATCAATTCAATAAATCCAGTAATCCAATAAAATATTATTTTCTATCTCTGAATTTAACATAATTAATTATATAATTATATGAAAATATATAAATCTATGCCTATATCATCAACATAAATTCTGAAGAGTGAATATATCTAACACTAAATCCTGGAAATTTACATGCTAATGCAGCATAGATAGAAAACAGAGGAAAAGGTAAGTAGGAGAATGGTACCAAAATGAATGCATGTATATGCGGGAGCGGAAAGTGAATAGCTTCTTATCCCAAAGGCATCCCTAAAAGAAAATTTAATCATCTGGCCATGACAGGTGAAGTGTATGGAGCAATGGGCCGAGTTCAATCATACAAGTTAGTTCAGCATATCTATCACTGATTTAATTAACAAATTGCTTTACAGAAACCTGATATATGAGAATATTGGGACTAATGGTGGTGGTAGGTTCAGTAATAGACTGCGACTCTGTATCACACCGGCATGCTTATTAGTGTAAATTGTAATGATTTCCAGTTTTTACTTTTTTCTGTTCACTTCTAAAAAGGGGTTTCTGATTCTCTTTTGCCTTTCTCATCTGCAGAAAATGAATACCGGCATCTACTTTTTTTTATTAATTAAAAGATGTCAGGGGCGGATTTGGCATGGGTCTAAGTAGTCCCAGGACCACCCAGAATTACAAAAAGTCTCCTAGTACTGATGGTAAATGTATTGGGTTATCTTCTAGCTGGTCCAGGATCGAATCCTGGCCACATAGGCGATTTTTTTTTGCCAACAAATCTGGCCCTTTTTTTTTATTTTGTTTAACCGCACAGATACCCTGTTAACCCTAATTGGCTAATTACCCTTCATATTCCCAGCCGCCAACCAACCCCTACTTCTACTATTCATCTTCCTCTTCCTCTTCCCATCTCTCTCTCACCCGAACCGAACGGGACCCATTCCTGATTCCTCTCCCGCTTCTCTCCACCACTCGCGACACCCTCCCCCACCACTGCACCCCGACCCTTTGTCTCTCTCCCTCCCCGTACATCCGCCGCCAGCCCCGCCGCCCCGGTGATCTCTCAGCCACTCGCCGCCACCCTCCTCTGCCGGTGCCGGGACCGAAACAGCACAACTCTTCAAGTAATTCTAGCACAAATCTATGGTTTTTTTTAAATTATGTTTTGGCCCCAAAATTCTAGCAATTTGCCTCAATTAATTTATGTTAATTATATATTTGATATATTTGATTATGAAATAGGATGCTAAGTATTGCTATTATTTTTTAATTATATTTTTGGTCCCGAATTGTTAGCAATTTGTCTCATTAAATTTTTTCTAATTATATATTTGATGTTTGGTTTATGAAATAGGATGTTAAAGTATTATAAATTGGTATCACAATCCAAGAAATCTACAAGTGCACCACCAATTCAACAAGAAAGTGAACCATTGGATGATGAAGTAGATATAAATCCAAATCCACAAGTTCCCAAGCTACCAAATGATGTTAGTGAAAAATGGGCATATTTGGAGTTGGATCCCGGAAAAAGAAAACCTATTCTTGATTATCATCCAAATGAGCGTGATGAGGTAAGAAGAGCTTATCTTTTACATGGCCCTACTCAACCCCGTTTGGAGAGTTATCATGTTGAAACAATTTATGGGAAGAATCGTAGTTTTAAGGCTAATTGGTTTGATAAATATAGTTGGTTGGAATATAGTATTAAAGAAAAGGCTGCATATTGTTTGAATTGCTATTTGTTTTATACGGGGTTAGGAAACAGTAGAACTGCATTTGTGATTGATGGTTTTAAGATTTGGAGTAAAAAGAGCAAGTTAACTGACCACCAAGAAACAAGTCATCACAAGAATTGTGTGCAATTATGTGAAGCTCTCATGAACCAAAAACAGAGTATCGAGTCTTCTTATACAAAACATTCTGCAAAAGAGAAATCTGATTATCTGGTTCGTTTAAAAGCATCCCTTGAAGCAGTCAAATTTCTTGTTAGAGGTGGATTAGCCTTTAGGGCACACAATGAAGGGAAAGACTCTATATATAAGGGTCATTTTATTGAATTAGTAGATCTTTTGGCAAGAAATTATGATCACATAGCTGCAGCGATAAAAAGTGGTGGAGAAAATAATAAAAAGTGGTGACTTTCCTTCGTGCATCTAACAAACGTCAAGCTCTTCTTTGTAAAAAGCAAGTTGCTTATTTTGTAGAATTAATTGATAATGACTTGATTGAAACTGGTACAGGGTTGAATCAAGAAATGTCTATTGCAAGAGCGGGTGACACACGTTGGGGATCTCACTTTCGGACTTTGAATCGGTTACATGACTTGTTTACTCCCATTCTTGAAGTGTTGGAAGATCTTCAAAGTGATAGAACGTGTAAAGGTGAACCACGAAGTTTGTTGGTGGTGATGCAAACTTTTGGATTCATTTTCATGCTCCATTCAATGATTGATGTTTTATCTGTTACAAATGATTTGTCTCAAGCATTACAAAAGGGTGAGCAAGATATTGTGAATGCTATGGAACTTGTCCGAATCAACAAGGAAAGGTTTATAGAAATGCGAGAAGGTGGATGGGAATTGTTTTATGAAAAAGTTGTAGGATCTTGTGGTAACCTTGAGATTGATGTGCCCGACATGGATGCAAGGTATGTGAAAATTAATAAGTCGAAGCGCAAGGCTCCTATTGTGACAAATTTGCATTATTTCAGAAATGATTGTTTCTTGCGTATCATAGATTTGGTGTTGAATGAATTGGAAGACCGTTTTACTCCTGAGAATATTGAGTTGCTGCATTGCGTTTCATGTTTAAGTCCTTGCGAGTCATTTAAGGCTTTTGACATTAAATTGCTTGTGAGATTAGCGAGATTGTATCCTAACGACTTTCTTGATGTTGATGATGTGGAGTTGTCTAGCCAACTTGAGAACTATATTAGAAGTGTTAAAGCTGATGATAGATTTTCCAATTTGAAGGGGCTCTCAGATCTTTCTAAGACTCTTGTGCAAACAAAGAAGAACAAGACATATAACTATGTGTATAGGCTTATGAATTTAGCTTTGTCTCTTCCGGTGGCAACCACAACTGTTGAGAGAGTTTTTTCAGGAATGAAATATGTGAAGGATCAGTTGAGAAACATGATGTCTAATCCTTGGCTTAATGATTATCTAATCACTTTTGTGGAGAAGGAAGTGTTTAGCACAGTCGATAATTTAGATATAATTAAGCGTTTTCAGGCTATGAAGAAGAGGAGAGTTCAACTAAACTTGTAATAGAATTATATATTTGATTCAAGTTGCAGCGTACTTCATTATGCCATTTTAACTATATGAGATATTATTACTTTATTTTAAATTTTTTTTTCTGTCGAGTTATATAATTATTTAATAGATAAAGGCACCCCTAGTTTTTAAATCCTAGATCCGCCCCTGCATCGTCGTCGCTTCATTAATAAAAAATTAACGAACAGAGTAGTACACATTACATACCTCAAAATCTAAATCTATAAAAATATGTCAAAGCGAGAAATACAACTATAGTTACTACAGCATAAATGAAAATAAAAATACTGAGAAGGCAATAAACACCCTAGAGATCTCAATCCATGCTGTCCTGTTCTGATCTACTCTTCCTCATCCATCCGGAGCCTCAATTTAGCACATACCTGACCTGCCCAGTCATGAATGAAGGAAAATATTTTATGCATCATAACAGGAAATCTATGATTGATATTACAGAAACACAAATCATTACGGTCTAGCCACAAACCCCACATCGTAGCCGTCACCGAAATATCCCAAGCAAGTGTATCCTCTTTTTTGACTATATCTACTCTCCAGCTACCCCAAACCTCGGAACTCGACCTAGGACATTGTAAGTTCCAAACCCTAAACACACTACCTCCAAAGCTAACCTGGTTTTAGGGCAAAAAAATAATAAATAATTTGTATCTTCATCATCATGATTACAACTAGAGCATATCACACTGATTTGCATACTTATTAGTCTTGGATAGAATTGCGTCATTGTGAACCAGCTAAAGAAACACTTTCACTTTTAGCTGCGCATTAATGCTCCAGATTATGTCAGCCTCTTTACTTCTTAATCCACCGTCGTTAGCCATTTGTACATAGACTTCACAGGGAATCTTGAATTAGGATCTAAGCTCCAAATCCTCCCATCCTCCATTTCGTTGGTGTACAATCCCTCAGTCGAATGAAGTTGTTGAGTTATTGTAGTTGACTAATACTCTCCTATGATAGATGGTCAAATACCTCAATCCTCAGTCTCTCATTATGCTAAACATAAGCAACAAGTGTATCAGTGTTTATCGTAGCTGCGCCAGCCTCTGGGAACAAACCAAGAAGAGCATTATTTCCACACCATTTGTCCTTCTAAAATCTGGTATCTTTTTCGTTTCCAATTTCGCACTTAGTGTTAGTGTGGAAGATCTCTCCCACTCTCGCCACCCCGTTCCCAATACCGGCATATACTTTGTTTCATCTTTTGGTCCCAGGGACTTTTCTTCTTCTACTATATTCCACTGCTTCCCTTTCTGCTTTAGATACGACCAATGAGCTATATGTAGAGATGGACATTAATCAGCTTCATCAAGTAAAATCATCCAAGCTTGGTCGAAGTTGAAAATATCTTTTAAATCTTTCAAATCCTTGCTATTATTTGGATGTTTACTAAGAAAAGAAATTTAAGAATTTTATTAGAGTTCAATCATGTTGCTTAAATAAAAGTATCTACCTCAACATAAACTACTTAGTCCAAATCTTAGTCACATATAGCAAAGACATTATAAAACAGAACATTCATGATAATACCACATTTTAAAATCTTTTTTAAAAAATCATGGAATTTACAGTTTTTAAATCCTTAGATCCATACTATGATTCTTTTTAGAATAATTAATCCATCAATAAAAATTCAAAGAAATACAATTTCCAAATTTGAAATAATTGCAAAGAATCCCAGGAAAAGGACATGTTACAAAATTTGGAATGACATCAAGATAAATCAAATATCACAAAATATATCTTGGCTTAACTTTACTGGACTACTGGAGTAATCGCACTTGGACTTGGACTTGGGCTTACTGATTAGTCGGTGCATCACAAGTCGGTATTGTAGCTTGCGGAGGTCTTGGGTCCGAAACTTGTTAGACCCATTTTATTTGTTTTCGTTTAATTAAATCCGAAACCAGGGAGTAAGTATATGGGGATTTCGGTATGGCTTTATAAATCAAGTCCACTTGGACTTAGTGGTTCTAGGTGGTGGCTTTGGGCGCTCACTGTGTTGGGCGGGTGGTCCTGGCTTCGAAACCCGGTGGCTACATTAGAATTTTTGGGTTTTTAAATCACAATGTGAAATTGAGATAAAAATGAGTTGATGACTTCAAATTAATTTATATAAGAGTATGACTTTTGTTTTAAAAGGAAGAGTAAAATATTGTTATGTGAATTGAGTTTTCTTGAAGAGATTATACACTCATTTGGGTTAAGAAATATTTGATGTGGGTTGAGATATTTTATGAGCCTAAATTGCTAATGAGACTAAAGTGGATGAATCTATGTTCATGAATAGAAATATTGTTTTATTTTGAATTGTAAATGAATAAATGAATTATGAGTAATGTTAAGATAAGACATTGATTAAATTGTGGATAAGTTGAAGATAAGAATACATTGAGTTAATACATGATTATTGAAGAGTATGAATACCCATAGATTCTTGTACATGAAAGGTTGTGATCTAGAGTTTAGTGAGTCCTCGAGTACCGGCATTGTTGAATTAAAAGATTTGAATTATATTTTTGAGATATGGCCATGGAGCTATCTCGGTATTTGTGATTAAGTCCGGTAGGGGATAAAACTAACTCTAGGTATGATAATTTATTCATGTCTTGAACATTAAGAACTAGGAACATAAGAGAATATGTAGTAAAACTTGGACAAACGTAAGTGGGGCATTCTATATAGTCTGGCGGTGGATTCCGAGACTATAGACCCAGTCGGGCGGTGGATTTCGGGACTGTGGTTGCTTCGTGGGAGACAAGCTTTTATTTTAAATCCGGGACTATGTGTAGTCGGGCAGATAGTTTGTCGTACTCCAATATATATACGTATACCGGGACTAGAGGGGCACTTGCGAGATATTCGCACAATGAGGAGTCTGTTATAACAGTCAGGCGAAGGACTCCGGGACTGGAATCCGTACTCGTGGAATGATCTAAACCTTGCTTTATTACTGGGTAGTTTTCATGGCGAGGGATCGAACCATTTTTATGTGGAGTACGTAGGTGCTTGCCCCCGGACCTATGTAGTATGAGATGCAAAGAATCCGAACAAGTATGCATTAGTGTTATCTTAGTATACAATATCTGCATTAGGCATTAAGGCATGGCATACACTTACATGTTTAGAGTAGTCACATTTAAACACTTTAATTTGCATTAAAGTTTGTGATTTGTCAAAGTATTAAGATCGTTATAATTTCGGCATAGAGAAGATGATCGTGTATAACATTTTCGTCGGTTGTAAGCAACTGACGTGCCCACAGTTTTATATGCAGAAGTTGGATTTTCATGAAGATATAAAGTTAAAATGCTGCTGTTGATTTATTTAAATGTTAAAGATGTTGCAATTGTATAATTTTTCATTATTGTACTTTATTTTATCTTCCGCTGTGTAAACAACTGTAAAGAACTCTGTTGTATTATAAAAAATTCAAATTTCCTTGTAAAATTGTACTAAGTGAAGTGTAAAGATCCCGTGGAACTTTGAATTCGATCGTATTTGGAATTCGGGGCGTTACACTGCCGGCCAATCTAGAGAAAAGAGAGAGAGAGAGTGGGGTGAGAATGAGGGTGAGTGAGAGAGTGGGGGGGTATTTATATCCAAAACTAGCACGTGGTTTTTAGAAGTGGTTTAGGGTTTTGATTAGTAGATTAGGAATTAATTGTTCGGATAATTATGCAAATACTCATACCCACATACAATTCATATATGTACATATACAAGTATTCATACATATATGACAAATGCATACACATCTCAAGAAAAATATTTGTATGTATGTATAAAAAATAATTTTTTTAATATAGAAATACTATACGTTCTGTTTCGATTATAGTTAAGACAAATGTACAATTTAAATGGGAAAGCATCCCAACTCCGGTTCAAGAATTGTACCTTTATTGGCTCGATACATATTAAGTAATATGTCCCAATACTTACTCAATTAAAAATGAGAAAAATCCATTAATGCGTCCAAAATCTTAATCGTGCATGGACTAATGTATGAAATAGTTATATACTATATTGTGGGATCTTACATTACTCCCTCCTTAGAATCGTTCTCTCTCCAGAACGACGCTTAGTAGGAAAAAGAATACACAACGGTTCAGGAAGTGCATTCCTCAACCATCTCCAGATTCTTGAGGGTACTGTTACCGAACAGGCCCTCCGGTTGCATCCATGCCAACCCAACATGCTCCCAGTGCTCGGTACGTCCCCATTCTGACAATAGCCTTAACGGTCCTCCGGCTTCTGGTCTTTATTTTCGGGCACCTGCAATACCTAGTTACAAGTTAGTATTGTTTTGCTTCCTTCATGCTCACCAGTGATGCTGCTTCATGCTCCGATATATCTTCTGAGGGTCGGTGGCCACTCCCTCCTTAGAAGAAAGGAAAAAGCCAAGAAATTTTGCTTCAATATCCTTGCAGATTTTTCGATGCTCCTGCCAAATGCTTAGCGTGATCCTCCTCCGTCTTCGGTACTTCTTCCTCCTTGATGCGGACCTGGTGTTAGCCTGACCGTAAGTTTTCCTAGAGAATACTACTGCTCTTTGAAGTCGATCGAACAAGTCATTGGTGGATACCCGCCTCGAGCTGTAACCTGGTTTACTCATGTTGCTTGATGCACGACCCCTCTGATCCATTCTTCCATTTCCTACAAGCAAAAAGACGGTGCTTCTCAAGGCGAAGCACTAAGCCTAATGAATTCTCATTGGTAGTAGCTCCTCAATCTGCTCGGTGCTTGAAAGACTCAATCATTGGGACAAGATCTAGAACATTGCTTCCTGAATTTCCGCCAGTGACTTCAGCTTTTGTTATCTATTCCTGTTGATATCCACGAATGCTCCCTTCATCAGGTACATTTCGGAGAATTCTCATTTCGATATTGAGGTCATCGTCGTTGACTCTACTACCTGCTTCCTCGACTCCTTTGTTGCATGTTGACCTCCATCAACATTCGGCTGCAGGCTTGCCTCCATGATGTTCGGTTGCAGTTTTTGCCTCTTCGTTATCCGGTTGCAGGTTTGCCTTCTGGACATTCGGTTGTAAATTTTGTCTCCCCGATATCCAGTTGCAGGTTTGCCTCCATTGACGTCTGGTTGCAGATTTGCTTCCTCGATATCCGGTTGCACAATAATTGTTAGTAAAGGAAACAAAATTACAATTGGGCTAGTTCAAACATAGGAAAAATCATAAACATAATTTGCAAAACGCATCATTATGATTTACGATCATCCTACTATCCGACTAAAGTCGTATCTAACTGGGGCATCCAATTCTCATTTCCTACTGTATTAGACTGAAATTTGAAGTCAGCTCTGATACCACTTTGTAACGTTCCAAGTTCCGAATACAGGAAACTCAAGACACAAGCCAGAATCTTTCCTTCAAATGAGTCCAAACACAGTAAAATCACAGAAAATTTAAAACAATTATTGCCACAAAAAATGTTATTACAATTACAAATTGTACAACAAAGAATTACATCATGAATTACATCCTAAAAATTTACTGTACAACACTTATATTATAGCCATCCTGCAACTAAACAGACTATGGGCACGTCAGTTGAATGCAACTGGCACAATGCTTGATAAAACCAGTGACTCCCCAAAACTTCACAAGAAAAATTGATGCAAAAAGAAAAATGTGTAGACAAATCACAAGTGTTAGTGTATGTCATGCCCTAGAGTCTAATGCGCAATTCAAAATGCACAGGATGCACTTACTCTAATGCAATCCATTTGGAAATGTATGCATCCCATACTACATACTTCCCCAAAATACAACTTCAATGGAAACGTATGCATTCCATACTACATACTTCCCAAGGAGTTCGCTTTCTTCTGATTGTAGGGTTCGTCCCTCGCGATGCATCCGACTCTTGTACTTTTTTCCGTTCCTGACATTCACCTAGTGGTTGTTGAGGTTGCATTTGGTCAGTCTATTTCTGCTATTGCATTCAGTGGTGGTGTCCCCTGTTTTTCACTACACCCGATTCCCGGCAGTCTCACTGCTTCAGACCCCACCCAAAAGTTGTTCACGAACATACATGTGGCCATGCGGAATCCCCGCTCACCGAGACGCATAGATGTCTTACTCCCACTTAGAGAGTCTTACTCTAGCTCCCTGCCCGTACGAACAACATAGAACTTGACAAATTTGTCAGGTCCATTCCCTACTTCTAACAAGAGCACCTCCCGTTCTTACCACTAGATCCCAGAAATAAACAGACGAGACTATGCCGCCCGTCCCCCATACCGGCCAAACGGCGCCGTACGTGTCCCCTTGACAGGCGATCATACAACCACCCGACTAGTGCCTATCCTATCACTACATAAGACTGCTCATAGGATACTACTACTACACATCAATCCTAACTTAGAACTGGAAAAGCAACTACTGATCTTAAATGCAGAGATATAGATTACCAGCCGATTACTAGCTAGTAAAAACCCAGCCATCAAACAAAAACAACAAAGCCCTAGGGAAACCAGCACGGTCCCAAGACCAGGCTCAAGAGTTAGCCCAAATTGGTCCAGACTTGACCTAGCGACATTCGACCTCCGTCGAATGCAAAACATCCTCTTGCTTGGATCTCATGGGTTAGTAATCCGCCGGCGCCCAAAGACTGTCTTCATCCATAGCACTCAATGTAAGAAAGTTACTAATCATCAAGGGTCAAAAATGAGTTGATAGTCTCAAGGTGATAATCATTACCCTAGACCATCAACAAGCTAATATACGGCCAAACACAACTCAATTTAGTGGACATTACAAGTCCAAACAAGCATGATCAATTAATAATTCAAAAGCTAATTAACAGCCATCAAATTCCAAATTATGGCCTTAACTTTACACAGTAGCTCGACCTAACCCCGAGACGCTATCATACCGAAGGGTACCAACGTTAACCACACTATGGCCAACCAGGCTGCAAACTGACCACCGTCAATTGCCACCCCGCCTTTCCCGCTTAGAGTTGATTATGACCTCGGCCCGACCAAATATGTTGCTCCCATTAAATAATTTCGCCCATGGTCTCTTGACCAAGTTGTAGCCCAATAACAACGAAAATATCTCGGTGTATGGCGAGTAAGCCGGCGCACGAGTTGTCTCCTCCAACATGTTCGAGGCGACACGGGCTACTAACTACCCAAAAGATTGAGTAGTAACGATAGCCCCCCTAGGGTAAAATCCATTACCCTAAGCAACAACAAGCATTACACACACCGGGGTAGTAAAAATCACCTCAAACAACAACATAATATAAGTCTACTCTAACTTGAGCGAGTTAGACGATTATAGTAACAAGCGAATTGCACTCAAGCAAACATAGGACAATAGTCAATCCAATTATAAAACATTACTAGACTTTCCCGTGGGCACGTGCCTACGGCACGTCTTCAGAATGATACAGCATATGAAAAGTCTTGTAAACAGTAAATCACCAATTATATAGCTCAAGTTTGAATAGTATGATAATAATTAGTTGTAAATAAAAGTCCATGTTTTCATTAATATATGTTGAAAAATAATTATAAATTGAGATATAAAAGTCCATGTTTCCATAAGTGTGTGTGTGTGTGTGTGTGTGTGTGTGTGTGTGTGTGTGTGTGTGTGTGTGTGTGTGTGTGTGTATATATATATATATATATAGAGAGAGAGAGAGAGAGAGAGAGAGAGATAATTAAATAAATAAAGGAGTTGTTTTGGCGAGATTTGAATTTGAGTTTTGGGGGAAAACTTTTGAGGGGAAAAATGTGTTTTGTGATATTAAATCTGGGCCTTTGATTTTGGGGGGACTGAATTATATAGCTCAAGTTTGAATTGTATGATAATAATTAGTTGTAAATAAAAGTCCATGTTTCCATAAGTGTGTGTGTATATATATATATATATATATATATATATATATATATATATATATATATATAAAAGGAGCCCTTCGGTTGAGAACTAATTTTGGTGAGAACTCCATGAGAACTCACGGAGTAAACCCCCCATGAAAAATTCGAACCAGTCATTTCGCTCTACACACCTTAGATAGCATAACATAAAGAAATCAAGTAATTTGAATTTCTTTTGCCCATCCATCAAATGGAGTAGAATTTTCATCCATACAATTTTGCGATGTTGTAAATCATGAGCAAATGAACTTCAAATTACTTGATTTCGTTATGTTATGTTATCTAAGGTGTGTAGAGTGAGATGGCCGGTTCGGATTTTTCATGGGGAGTTTACTCCGTGAGTTCTTACAAAATTAGTTCTCAACCGAAGGGCTCTCCCTATATATATATATATATATATATATATATATATATATATATATATATATATATATATATAATTAAATTGGCTGTTGCCCATAGTTTATTCCTATGGGGATAGTTGTGTGGGATTTAATTCAAAAGGGAATTTAAAAAAGGTGGGGGTTGTGCATGTGGGCCCCGGTTGTAGTGCAGGTTAGCAGCAATTTAGGTGCTCACGTGGCGCCTGTGCGGGCCTGCCTGGCTGGGTGTGGCTGTGCGTTAGCTCACGAGAAGTTGAGAGCCGATTATGGGATTTCTTAATCCCATATCGGGGATTTGATGATTAATTGTGTGTATATATATAATTGCCTGGGATTAGAGGTCACCAATCAGCTATAACACCCTTTATGAGGCAAGTCTATGGTCATACTACTCGGTAACAGAAATAAGTTTTAGACATCCCACGAGTACGGACCCCAGCCCTGGAATCCACCGTGAAGCTATACGAAAGTTCTCGTCATGCGAACATCCTGTAAGTGCCGCTCCGGCCCCGGTATATACATATATAATGGTGAACTACCTCCCATCCGCCCAACTATTCATGGTCCTGGAATCCACCGTCAAACCAATCATAGTCCCGGATTTAATTAAGGATCATCTCACCCCACATGCAACCACAGTGCAGGAATCCACCATCTGACTGGGTCTATAGTTCAGGTTTCTATAGTTCAGAAATCCACCGTCAGACTATACAGAGACACCCTACTTACGTTTGCTCAATATCTATTACCCACTTAAACAAAAAAATACCGAGATAGCCCATATAGCCAAATCTCAAATCCATTAATTCTTTTCATCACTTGTCGGTACTTGGGTCTCACTAAACCTCCAGAATCACATCTTTTCATGTTCCATAATCATGGGTACTCATACCCTTCGATATTCATGTTTTCAATTCACTTTATTCACATCTTACTTAATTCTTTCATCTTATTATTGTATTCATCGACATGGAGAACAATCTCAAACTTTTTCATTTCCAAAAACTCTTGTTATATTCATTTTTTCTCAATACACAATTTCTAAGAATTAAACACCAACTCTTTGAGGCTCATCATTAGAAAATTATTATCAAAACTCATCATTTTCTCTTTATCACAAATCAACTCTTACTATCTTAAATCATACACATCCTTCTTGTATATCAATTTTATCTAACACATGAATATAACTCTTAAATCTCCAAAATATATTTTTAAATAGTGAGAAATAATTTTCAGTCGTTCCCATCATAATTTAAAACATTTAAATAATTTTTCTGGATTTTTTAAAAACCCAACAATACTCAAAAATTTTAAAAAAATGCATTACATATGCACACACACAGATTCGAACCCCCGACCTCAGACCCAGTGCGCACCACGTGGCAGTGCGTGAGCGCAGTGCGCTAGCCAATAAGGCCAAGACTCATAACTGATATAGTATGGAGTTAATATCTTTAAGTATTTAAACTCTCTTTATCTGACTTTTTTGAAAAAAATAATGTTTTCTCCCCACAATGGCAGACCCGCAACTCAAACCAGCACCAACAGATAGGCGACCAAACGCCTACCCACCGAGCCGAAGCTCATATCACAACTACTTTAGGGTTTAGTTCATTAAGTACTAGGTTCCCAATAAATCTCATTTTCTATACTTTCAACACTTTTGATTTTTCATTCTTTTCCAAAAATTTATCATTATAAAAATAGTTTTAGACTCCAGAATTCCTTCTTTATATAAACATATATCTTGATTTCTTTTGCAAAAGGTCACTCCTTTCTTCAAAAATACTATTATTTTACGTCCATAGAACTCAAAATTTGTTATCTTACTAATTTCATTCATATGAATGAAAATTTGCTTCATTTTTTCCAATTTAATCCTTTTCTTCTTCTTATATGAATCATAAGGCAAGGTTCAACTAATCAATTTTTTTCCTACTCATTTTAATTCGACTTTTCCTTTGTTCTACCGTGACGACTACTTCTCCAAAATTGTGTTTCTAATTTTTCCTTTCTTTTTATCTACATTCCATACACAAATTTTAACCAATTTGTAGGAGACAAACAATTGCATGCAACAATCAATTTGTTCATTTGAGCCTAACAATTCTACACATGCTTCTAATTAACTTTTCTTCTTTTTAACTTATCAATCATTTCATATGCATCACAATGACATACAATGAATTTCATGATTTTCTACAACTAGCAATTTTGTCACCACAACATGCATCAAATTTTACTAGAAATCTCTATTAAACTAACACAAAATTCAACCATATCACATATGCATGATTTCTATATTAATTAAAAAAGGAAGAGACACCCACCTCTAATTGAAGAATTTAACAAGCAGTTAACACTCCAAGAAGAAGACAAAAGGCAAACCAAGCACTTCCACCGAAATGAACAACAACCAAAATCCTGAGCACTCCTAATCTCACTGTTCTCTCTCACTGTTAACTTAAAAAAGCTAATTTTGGATTATGTGAAAGTGGTTAAGCTTGGGGTTTATTTACAAGAGTAATTAGGAAGTTAATTAACCACTCCCTACTCCTTCTCTCCATAAGAAAATTTTTAGAACAAAAATGAGATAAAATTGCATGTGCAAAAAATGAAGAATGTATTTTTATTTTAAAATTACTACGGGATGTTACACCCACGCACACACGAATTGTTGGTCGCATCCGGGTTGTATGGAATTAGCTTGATGGAGAGTATCAAGCTTGATTGTGGCCTGCTTACCGCTCTCCTCGAGCGATGGCGACCGGAGTCCCATACATTTCATCTACCCATAGGAAAAATGACGGTCACGTTACAAGATGTTGCGATGATATCAGGTCTTCATGTTAATGGGGTAGCAGTGACTGGGAGTATGGGCTTTGATAAAAATGGATTAGTCCGAGAATATTTAGTTGTTGAGCCGGGCGAGAAAATAATCGTAGGCCAATCCATTAGGTTGTCATGGTTGGAGGAAGTGTTCAAAGACAGCTTGAACAATGATTCGAACAATTCCAAGTTGAGTGCTACACCAGGGCATATATAATGACAATATTTGGCGGTGTGATTTTTCCGAACTCGTCGGATGATACGGTGTCATTAATGTATCTACCATTGATCGCGAATATTAGGAAAGCTGGTGAATACAGCTGGGTTAGTGCCGCATTAGCCACCTTGTATAGAAGTTTGTGTTTGTATTCATTGAATGCGGTTCAAATGACTGGGCCAATGGTAATACTACAAGTGTGGACCTGGGAGCATCTACACATCGGTCGACCCCGCATAACCCGGCAATCACAGTGGTGGATGGCCCATGCAGAGAATCAAGCAATGTTGGCACCCATCGAGGTATACTGGACTAGGTCACACATGTGGAAGGATAATCCACTTGGTGTGTTGACATATTATAGAGACAAGCTAGATCAATTAAAGGATGAATTCATCAATTGGGTGCCTTACAATGAAGAGAGGATTGAAAGATTGCCACATTCATGTAGGACGACCTCGCAGTTATGGTTGACGAGATCACCACTCGTCAACTTCGGTATTGTAGAGTTTTATTTTTGCGGACCGAGTGCTTCGACAGTTTGGACTTCATCAACGCATCCCGGCACCACGTAGTTATGACACGAAGTTGCACGGAACCAAGGGGATGGGCCGGCTTCTTGATCACAACTAGGCGATACACCACCAAGTACATGTCAACCATTGGAATGAGGCGCGCTTCGACGCAGTTGTAGACCCGTCTCCTCTATTTGACCCAAACTTTCACCACCCATATATGAACTGGTATAAGAGAATCACATGATTGTATGTTGCTCCTCCCCAACCTAGCCCAGCTGGCATTCAATTGCCGGTTCCAAGGAGAGAGACTGAGTCAGCATTTGGGTACTCTATGCTACAGCCAATGTATCAACCGAGGGCACCAACTAACCGATCCATAGTAAGACAAAATATTTGGGTAATATTTTTCAGGAAATTCAATTAGTTATGATTTCTTATATCATTTATATACCATTATAAATTATGATGTAGATCAAAGATGCATGAGATATTGCGAAGCAGTGTGTTCGTGCACTTTCAAGCAATATGCCCGATGCAGTAAAGGATTTCACAAGAGGCATTCTCAAACCCTGTAGGTCGCAGCTCGAACATGTTGGTGAAGGAGCCTGACTTGATGCACTGTTGAACGCCCCGATGTCGAACACGGGGAAACGAAAGAAAAAAGGTGTCAACTAAACAAAGGATGCAGGCACATATACCCAAGCCGGTACATCAACCGAGTGTACAGCAAGAAGAAGAAGAGCCACAACATGAACAACAAGAGCAAGATGACCCGGAAGGTCATATCCCCATATCCCAGGTTACTCAAATATCCCCTGTGAGGTCAAAACGAAATAGAAAGAAAACAAAAATGTATACCCCTGCTTGAATTTAATTCATTCTTCAGCTTTTGTTTATGTCTCTATAATGTGAATCCTTAAGAAGTTATATTTCTTGCATTAGTTGTTGAATGTTTTAATATCAATACTTGAGTAGTTAGAGTGTTTTTTTTTGGTTGGAGGATGTTCGTTGGATTGTCTCATCTTCCAGGTTTGTTGTTTTATATTTTGGTTATTCGTATGTTGATTTCAAGTATGATTATTGCTTGGATGTTGTTTCTTTTTTTTGCTTTGATGGAAGTTTGTTAGTTGGATGTTGGTTTGAAATATTTTGTGCCAATTGGAATTTGAGTTCCTGTAAAAGAACTGCTTTGAAGAAATTGGAATTTGAATTTTGAAGTTGCTGATACAGATTGATTTTGTGTGACATTGGTGAAGAAATGTGTAAACTAAAGCCGCAGTTGGCAACTGCGCGTTCAATACAACTAAAGCCGTAGTAGCCAACTCTGTCTGTGAGGTATTCAAGTTTCTAGAGAGTTAACAACTCTCTGGAAAATGGAAATATCCACAGACGCAGTTGGCAACTGCGCGTTCAGTACAACTAAAGCCGCAACTGCCAACTGCATCTGTGAGGTATTCAAGTTTCCAGAGAGTTAGCTACTCTCTGGAAAATGAAAATATCCACAAACGCATTTGGCAACTGTGGCATTAATTTCTAACTCTCTGGAAAATGAAAATATCCACAAACGCAGTTGGCAACTGCGGCATTAGTTGTACTGAACGTGCATTTGCCAACTACGTCTGTGGATATTTCCATTTTCCAGAGAGCAGCTAACTCTCTGGAAACTTGAAAGCCTCACAGATGCAGTTGGCAACTGTGGCTTTAGTTGCACTGAACGCGCAATTGCCAACTGCATTCTATGTTGATAACACTTACAGTTCAGTACATAATGCAGTTGTTTCTTTGTTTACATATTCGTCACCATGCCTCTTTTCTAGTTTCCTCAACCAAAGATTCATCGACACTCAAAAGAGAAACCAAGCAACACAATCGACTCCATCCAAACATCACTATCATCCTCCGACAAAGAAATTTAAACAACAACACTCAAGAGTCCAAGTTGGTTATATAAATTACAAGTTCAACCAAGCAACTACAACCAAGAAGCACTCAAGCAAATTAGAATAAACTACAATTAAAATAACTAAAGTTTACACCATGTCACAAACACCAGAATGTAAATTACGGAGGCCCTATCGCAACTCTCGGTGGGCATCCACCACGACCTCATGCTCCCCTAAGTGCGGAACCTATTGCAGAAACACCACTAGACTCACCTTGTAAAGTATGTATGAATGGTTAAATTCACATAGTAATGCATTGAAGGCTTGAAATATGTTTATATAACTTACCCGTGAACCACTTGTAGCAGGACCAGATGGAATATTACTATTAACAATTGCACCTATTGTGTCATCTTTGATGACATTTACTGCAAGTTATACTACTCCTGGCGCTTGTTCCCACATCCATGTCATTGCGAATACGTATAGTTTTCGGCCGCCCTTTCCTACATCTTCTGAGTCTTGCATTAGCTATTAGTTTGGAACCAATTTCAATAGACCAATACGTTTGGTCTTGCATAGGATGGAAGTTGGGTGTCCAAGTTAATGTTAAGGATGTCACCGAATAGAATGGATCAATATATGGACGATAATCAAGGGCCTGAGAAGCACAAGCCGCCAATACATGTGAACACGATAAATGATAAAGCTCGAATTTCTGACATATACATGTACGCGCTACCAAGTCAACAATCTGGCTTTTTCCACCCTTCCTCTTAGTACCAACAAATCGAATACTTGTTTTGACTTGAAATATGCCCGAATTATGATGAAGTCCTTGCAATCATGGATCAACTGTTCTTGCAATCATGGAAGTAAAAGCGTCATCATCGACTATAGGAGCGACCATGAAATATTGTCTCTTATTTTTCTGTTGCATATTGAGCTCGAATTTTAATATTCCATTCAACTCTATCCCAGTTAGTAATTTCATACACTTACTCTACTAGTTCCTGCTTTGTAATTGATATGGCTAAAAATGGGGGTTTAATCAGAACCGTCCAAATCGAGCACGAATCTTGAAGCCCAGGGGTAAAACGATAATTTCACCTACCAATGGATCTGAGATGGGTACTGGATCTTTTTGTCAAAGATCCAATAACCCACGAACGGATCCATCTCAATCGGGTGCGGGTTTCAACCAGCGGAAAGCCCGATCCAGAAGGATAGAATTAGGGTTCCTGATTAAATCCTAATCAACGGCCCTGATTCATGCCTATCCTTTCACTGGGAATTAGGGATTACATTCCTAATCTGTTTACAAGGAGAATATTCCTTATCAGATCACAGGAGTTACATGCCTAATATGCTCCCTAAGACGCCTATAAATACCCCCCATCCATCTCCATTAAGAGGTAATCAATCTTTCTCCAGTTTTCACGCTCTTTCTTAATCATCCCTGATTACTAACTTGAGCGTCGGAGGGTGCGTCGCCGAGAACAACCCCGGTGTCTCGCACTTTTTGCAGGTGTACGGCAGGAGTCATCGTCAAACTCCGACGGAACAGGTATACAGGTTTGCTATTCAGTTTTCCTAAGAATCCACAAATACTATCTGTTTGCCCCCACACCAAATTTAGCGGCAACAGATTGGCGCCGTCTGTGGGAAAGATACAAATAGCAGCCTCCCCTCTTCCCGTTGGTCAGACCTTCTCCAGCCATGCCTCCTAGGAAAGTCAGATCCAGAGGGTCCAACCGAGGACCCAACCCCGATCAGCAACAAGAAATTCCCATCCAACCTACCCAACAGCAGGGTCAACTTCCTCCCCCAGCAGAAGACCCACTCCAACAGGACCTTCCTCCTCCTCCTCAGAATCAACAACCACCTAAGGGTCCTAACCCTCAGAAACAGCCTCTCCATCCGGACCACGTATCCATCCACAATGCCTCTTCAGATTCTATGGCTTCCCATAATCCCCGAGCTTCGGACTTCCAACAAAAAGTCCCCACGGCTGAAAGATGTGGATCTTCGCCACTGTCTGGATGAGAAGCGGGCCCGAGAGGGAGCCTCCTGCCAACAACGCCCGGATGAGCGAAGCCCCCACCGCCGAGACTACAGAAGGTCCCCGATCAGGAGGGAGCGGAGAGAGTCCCCCGAACATCGCAGAAGGAGACCGCATTCTCCTGCCGGTCGGCAACACCCTAGGAACGATGAGGCACCCATCACCCGTGCCGAGTTCCAGCAGTTCCAAGCAACTGTCCTACAAGCTCTCAACCTCCGTCCTAATAACACCAATGCTCCGAGGATTCCCTCTCCTCCTCCGGTCCGAAGTCCTCGCCGACGGTCCCCATCTCCTCATCCAGCTCCCAGCAACTCCCGGCATGTCCAAAGTCCTCGCCACTCCAGGAGCTACCGTCGTCGTAGCCCCCGCTCTCCCTCGTACGAAGACAAGTCTAGAGGCTTGCCTGATTATCGATGAAGGGATGACGCTGTATACCACCGTCTCCATGAGATGGAGAGGCGCTTGGGTCAGTTAGACCGAGAAGAAGTGCTTAGAGGAAGGGCCCTTCGTCCCAGCAGACCTCCTTTTTCCCGAACCATAATGGATGCACCCGTACCAATCGGCTTCAAGCCTCCTTAATTTGAAACCTACTCCGGGGAGACTGACCCTGTCGATCACATCGAGAGCTTCAAGACCCTAATGCTCATCCATCAAGCCTCCGATGCTCTCCTCTGTAAAACCTTCCCCGCAACTCTCAAGGGTTCAGCTCGAGAATGGTACTCGCGCCTTGCCCCATCCTCAATATTCTCCTTCGAGCAATTCGAAACTCTCTTTGTCAGCCATTTTGTATGTAGCCGTAGAACTGAGAAGACCAGCATCTCGCTACTGTACCTCCACCAAAAGAAGGGTGAGAAGTTGAGAGACTATGTGAAGAGGTTCACAGCTAAAGCCAGGTCCATAGCATCCCTTGACCAGTCGGTCGCTGCAGCAGCATTTCAATCCAATGTTCTCAACTCCAGCTTACGCTCCTCCCTCGCCAAGAAGCCCCCACAAAACTTCTCTGACCTCCTCCTCCGAAGTGAAAAGTATATTCGGGCCGAAGAAGCCGAGCACCGCCCTAACTTGGAGGGGTCTTCTTCCAGGTTTAAGAGAAAGGGAACAGAAGAAGGAGCGAAGAAGCTCCAGAAGGATAATGCCGGCCAACGCCGACCTCCCCCCAGATTCGAGAAATTTACTCCTCTCACCACCAATGTCTCTACCATCTTGATGGAAGTTTAGAAAGAAGGAATCATACCCCCTGCTCCAAAAATGAACACCCCCGACAAAAGAAGGGATAAAGAAAAGTGGTGTCGTTATCACCGGGACCATGGCCACGACACCAATGATTGTCGGGCCTTGAAGAATGTGATTGAAGCTCTCATCCAGAGGAGGCAGCTAACCAAATTCGTGAGAAAGGACCGAGCCGACCTTCCTCCCCCGCCTCGGGGGGCTAATAAGCGTCCGGAGCGCGATGAAACGCCCGACTTCAAAGAGGAGCGCGTCCTGCACCTCATTCATGGGGCCCAATGAGGGGCTCCTCAAACTCCTCTCGAAAGGCGTTCATTAGAGAAGTCAATTCAGTCCGCGCCACCTCTCCTCCCAAAGGCCTCGCAGTGCCCGTCACATTCTCAGACGAAGATCTTGAAGGTGTCCGCACCCCCTCACTGTGACGCACTCGTCATCAATCTCCACATGGCGAACTTCAAAGTGGAGAGAATCCTAGTGGATAACGGCAACTCCGTTAACATCCTCTTCCTCGCCGCTTTTAAAGGCCTCAAGCTGTCAAGAGAAAGACTTAAGCCCGCCGGCTACACACTCTATGGGTTCACGGAAGTGCCAGTGACTATTGAAGGGGTAATCACCCTCGATGTAACCGCTGGCAAAACTCCTACTACTCGAACGGAGTCAATGAATTTTATGGTTGTGGATGTCCCTGCAGCTTACAATGTTATCCTAGGCCGACCCGGCCTAGCAGCTCTAGAAGCCGTTCCTTCGGCATATCATCTCAAGATGAAGTTTCCCACTCGGGCTGGAGTAGGGGAAGTAAGAGGCAATCAGGAAGCGGCCCGCAAGTGCTATATGACCTCTACCCTCGGACCAGTCCTCTCCCTAGAAACTCTGGAAATCCCCCAAGACGCTGCCCGGCCAACGTCCGAACCGGTGGACGACTTGGAGGAAGTGCTCTTCTCTGAGCAGGATCCGAGCCGAAAGTTCTTCGTTAGCAAGACCCTCCCGTCCACCCTATGCTCAGACATTGTACAGTGCATCCGAAGGAACCGAGACCTCTTCGCTTGGTCAGCTGCAGACATGCCCGGAATTTTCGAAGAGCTCTTAGTCCACCACCTCAGCGTTGTTTCGGGGTCCAAACCGGTTCAGCAGAAGAGACGCAAGTTTGCCCCCGAGTGCCAGTTAGCTATAAAAGAGGAGGTGGACAAGCTCTTGAAGGCCCGGTTCATACAAGAGGTGAACTATCCTTAGTGGTTGTCGAATGTAGTAATGGTGAAGAAGTCCAATGGGACTTGGCGGATCTGCATCGACTTTACCGACCTCAACAAGGCCTGCCCCAAGGATCCCTTCCCCCTTCCAAGTATTGACAGTCTGATTGATGCCACCTCGGGACATGAACTTCTCAGTTTCATGGACGCCTTCTCAGGCTACAACCAGATCCGGATATTCCCCCCGGATATCCCGAAGACATCATTTGTGACCGACCAGGACCTCTATTGCTACAGGGTTATGCCCTTCGGTCTAAAGAATGCAGGCGCAATGTATCAACGCCTCGTCAACAAGGTTTTTCAAGCTCAAATCGGCCGTAATATGGAGGTATACGTTGACAATATGCTTGTAAAAAGCATCCGAGGTGCCGATCATGTAACCGACCTCCAGGAAGCGTTTGACGTTCTGAGAAAGCATAACATGAGACTCAATCCGAACAAGTGTGTGTTCGGTGTCTCGTCAGGGAAGTTCCTCGGCTTCATGGTCAGCCAACGAGGAATTGAGGCAAACCCTGAAAAGATCAAGGCCATACTAGACATGGCCCCTCCCAAGAATGTTAAGGAAGTTCAGAGGTTAACAGGCCGCCTAGCTGCCATAGGGCGCTTTCTCTCGAAGTCCGGGGAGAAATGCCTCCCCTTCTTCAAAGCCCTCAGGGGGGCTAAAGGTTTTGAATGAGGTTAATAGCAATAGGAGTCCTTCGACCAGCTCAAGGCTTACCTCGTCAATCCTCCCCTCCTCAGCAAACCAATCCCTGGCGAACCCCTCTACCTCTACCTGGCAGCCTCCGAGCAGACCCTCAGCACCATTTTAGTAAGGGAAGAAGACCGGGCTCAAAAGCCCATCTACTATGTGAGCAAGGTACTTCGGGATGCCGAGCTCCGCTATCCGAGAATAGAAAAGATGGCTTATGCCCTGGTGGTGGCCGCAAGGAAACTCCGCCCGTATTTTCAGTCCCATTCGGTGGTCGTCCTTACCGACCAATCGCTGAAGCAGGTCCTCCACAAGCCAGAGACCTCGGGTCGCCTTATGAAGTGGTCAATCGAGCTGAGCCAGCATGATATAACCTATCAGCCTCGGACCGCGATCAAGGCTTAGGCCCTAGCAGAATTCATAGTTGAAAGTACCATCCCCGAGTTTAGCCAAGCAATGAAGGGACCACCTGTCTGGTCAGTCTATGTGGACGGATCCTCCTGTAACGAGGGAAGCGGAGCCGGGGTCATTCTGGCAGGCCCAGATGACTTCATCCTCCAATACTCCCTCCGTATCAACTTCAAGGCCTCGAACAACGAAGCAGAATACGAGGAGCTCATAGCCGGTCTTGGAATGGCTCGAAATGCAGGGGCGCAGCGCCTCCGGATCTTCAGCGACTCTCAGCTAGTCGTAAATCAGGTTCTCAGCGAGTATGAAGCACGTGATGACAGGATGGTCAAATACTTAGCCAAGGTCAGGAGCCTCATGGCACTGTTTGAAGAAGCCCTCATCCAAAGAATACCCCGAGAAGAAAACGCTCAGGCCGACGACCTCTCCAAACTAGCCTCCTCCTCCCTTCAAGGTCTCGAGCAGACCATCTTGATAGAGGTTCTTCTGAGGCCAAGTATTGAGGATGAAACTTTCGACTATTTAGAGTCGCTGCCCGTCCTGCTTGAGGATAACTGGATGAAACCCCTCGTCGAATTCTTAAGGGACGGACTACTCCCCGAGGATCCCAAGGAAGCTCGAAGAGTCAGAACCCGAGCTGAGCGTTGCACACTAATCGGAGGCATCTTATATAAATGCTCTTTCACGCAGGTAGACGGCAGGCCGTACCTGAGATGCCTCTCCCCCGGGCAAGCTGACTACGCCCTGAAAGAACTTCACGAGGGCATCGGCGGGGCACATTCGGGGTCCAGAGCTCTAGCCCACAAAGTGTTGAATTACGGATATTTCTGGCCCACTCTCTTATGAGACGCCGAGCGACACGTTCGGCAATGCAGCTCCTGTCAGAAGTACTCCGACGTCCGACGCCTCCCACAAGCTCCATTAACTTCCCTATCAAGTCCAGTCCCCTTTGCAATGTGGGGGATGGATTTACTAGGGCCATTTCCACCAGCTCCCGGACAGTTCAAATTCTTAGTCGTGGCGATCGACTACTTTTCAAAATGGATAGAAGCCGAGCCCTTGGCCACGATCACCGAGAACAAGGTTATTCAGTTCTTTTGGAAGAACGTGATCTGCCGATTCGGCATCCCTCGGGTCCTGATAACAGACAACGGAACCCAGTTCCCCGGGGCCGCCTTCCGAGCTCTATGCAAAGACCTTGCCATCCAACACAAGTTCTCCTCCGTCTCACATCCCCAGTGGAATGGCCAAGCTGAAAATGCTAACCGACAGATCCTCTGCGGCATTAAGAAGAGGTTGGATAAGTGTTCCAAAGGCTTATGGGTCGATCAGCTTCCCAACGTGCTGTGGACTACCGCACCACAAAATGGACCCCCACAGGAGAGAGCCCATTCAATCTCACCTATGGGTCCGAGGCCGTCATCCCCCTAGAAGTCGGAATACCCTCTCCTCGTCTAACAGCTTATGAAGAAGAGCAAAATGCCAGAGAGCTCCGAGCAGAGCTAGACTTGATAGATGAGATCCGAGAAAGAGCGGCCATCCGTCAACAAAGCTACTGAAGAAGGATCGAGTTGGCATACAACAAAAGAGTCCGCCCTACGGACCTCAAAGAAGGGGACTTGGTCCTCAGAAAGTTAGTGATATGGCTAAAAATGGGGTTAAATCGGAACCGTCCAGATTGGGCACGAATCTTGAAGCTCGGGGGTAAAAAGGTAATTTCACATACAAGCGGATCCAAAGCGGGTACCGAATCTCCTTCTCGCAGATCCAATAACCCACGAATGGATCCACACCTATTGGGTACGGGTTTCGACCCGAGACGAACCCAAACCAACAAGAGACAAATCAGGATCCATGATTTGGCCAAGTCAATGGCCCTGATTTGCTCTCACCGGGAATCAAGGAAAGATTTCCTAAAACAGACTGAGGATTTTGCTCCCGGCTGTTACACAGGAGATCAGATCCTTAAACGGCTCCCCTGGCGACTATAAATATCACCCCTCTACCACCATGACCAGGTTAATCACTTTTTCACCACTTTTCAGCTCTTTCTTAATCTCTTCTGATTACTGAAAAGAACGTCGAAGGGTGCGTCGCCGAAATCAATCCCGGTGTTTCGCACTTCCTTGCAGGTCGCAGCAGGAGCAAGAAGGTTGAGTCAACTGTTCAGGTTTTTCTCGGACTCACAAATTCTATCTGTTTACCCCCACACCGAAATCAGCGGTAACAGATTGGCGCCGTCTGTGGGAAAAACCACACGAACAGCCTCAGCTTCTTCCTCGTCGTCCTCTGCAGCCATGCCTCCGAAGAAGGTCAGATCTAGAGGGTCGAACCGTGTGGCCAATCCCGCCGACCCTACGGAGGAAGCCCCTGTCAATCCTATTCCACAGTCCGATCTCCCTCCACCGGCCCAGCAGGTCCCACCTCCTCATCCCAAGCAACAACCCAACAATGGCCCTTCCAGCCATAACGGCCGGAAGCAGAAGCAGCCCCTCCATCAGGACTATGTCTCGGTTCATAACGGATCCTCGGATTCGATGGCTTCCCATCATCCCGACCTCCGTAACACGCTCCTGAACCGCCAGAAAGATGACGACCTTCGCACCCACCTTGACGAGAGGCGGGCCCGAGAGGGAGCCTCCCGCCAGCGTCAGGGTGAGCGGTCCCCTCGTCGCCGAGATGGTAGGAGGTCTCCGGACTGTAGAGGCCGAGCGGCATCTCCAGAGCGCCGAAGGAGGAGGCCATAGTCCCCCGCGGATCGGCATCATCGCAGGAACAATGATGCACCCATCACCCGTGCCGAGTTCCTACAATTCCAAGACACTGTTCTGCAGGCTCTCAACCTTCGGCAGAATGTCCAAAATGCTCAGAGGGCTCCGACGCCCCCGAGGGACCCCAGTCCTCGCCGCCGAACCCGAAGTCCTTCCCCGGCTCCCAGCCGCCAGCGGCAGCAATACAGTCCTCACCGATCCCAGGACTACCGGCGCCGCAGTCCGCGCTCCCCCTCCTATGAAGAGGAGTCCGGGGGGTCATACGATTACCAGCGGAGGGACAACGCCCTCATCCGCCGTCTCCATGAGGTGGAAAGGCGTATCGGCCGCATGGACAGGGAGGAGGAGTCCCGAGCAGGAACCGTCCGTCCCAGCAGACCCCCTTTCTCTCGGTCGATCATGGAGGCCCACATACCGAGGGGTTTCAAACCTCCGCAGTTTGAAACGTACTCAGGGGAATCCGACCCAGTCGACCACGTCGAAAGCTTCAAGACCCTGATGCTGATCCATCAAGCTTCCGACGCCGTGCTCTGCAGGACCTTCCCTGCCACCCTCTGGGGGTCGGCTCGGGAATGGTATTCCAGACTCGCCCCCTCCTCCATCTTCTCGTTCGAGTAGTTTGAAACACTGTTCATAACTCACTTCGTGAGCAGCAGGCGAGCCGAGAAGACAAGTCTCTCCCTACTGAACCTGCGGCAGGAAAGGGAAGAGAAGCTGCGGGACTATGTGAAGAGATTCACCGCAGAGGTTAGGTCTATCGCCTCCTTAGACCAGTCAGTGGCGACCGTGGCGTTCCAGTCGAACGTTCTCAATGCCAACCTCCGATCGTCCCTAGCCAAGAAGCCCCCACATGACTTCGCCGACCTCCTCCTGAGGTGCGAGAAGTATATCCGAGCAGAGGAGGCCGAAGCCCTTCCGAGCTTCGGGGGGTCCTCCTCAAGGTCGAAGAGGAAGGCGACGGAGGAAGAGGGGTCCAAGAAAGCTCAGAAGGACAATGGCGGTCAGCGTCGCCCTCCCCCCAGGTTCGAGAAGTTCACTCCCCTCACCACTAACGTCTCTACCATCCTAATGGAAGTGGAGAAGGAGGGGGTCATCCCTCCGGCTCCGAGGATGCACACCCCGGCAAAGAGGAGGAACAAAGATAAATGGTGCCGTTACCATCGGGACCACGGCCACGACACGAACGACTGCCGGGCTTTGAGAGACGAAATCGAAGCCCTCATCCGGAGGGGGCAGTTGGCCAAATTCGTGAAGGCTAATGATCGGGCGGACCGTAATTCTCCCCCGCCTCAGGGGGCTAACAAGCGTTCCGAGCGACGCAAAGAGACACCCGAGTTCGAGGAGGAACGGATTCTGCACCTGATCCACGGAGGCCCCATGGGGGGCTCCTCTAATTCCTCCCGGAAGGCCTTCGTCCGAGAAGTTAACTCGGTTCACAGTGCCCCTCCCCCCAAAGGTCTCGGCGTCCCTGTGTCTTTCTCCGATGCCGACCTCGAAGGGGTCCGAACCCCACATTGTGATGCCCTCGTCATCGACCTCCACATGGCCAACTTCAAGGTGCAGAGGATTTTAGTAGACAATGGGAGTTCGGTCAATATCCTCTTCTTCTCGGCCTTCCGAGGCCTGCAGCTGTCCCGGGACCGTCTCAAACCGGCCGGTTACACACTCCACGGGTTCACGGGGGTCCCGGTAACTGTCGAGGGGGTGATAATCCTAGACGTAACCGTGGGAAGCGCCCCTACTACCCGGACCGAGCCGATGGACTTCATGGTCGTCGACGTCCCGGCGGCGTATAATGTCATCCTAGTCCGACCCGGCCTAGCCGCCTTGGAAGCTGTCCCCTCGGCGTACCATCTGAAAATGAAGTTCCCCACTCGGTCGGGAGTAGGGGAAGTCAGGAGAAGCCAAGAAACAGCCCGGAAGTGCTACATGACTTCCACCGGGGGACCAGTGCTCTCGCTCGAGACACTAGAAATCCCCGAGCCGAAAGCTCGGCCAACGTCCGAGCCGGCGGACGAGTTAGAAGAAGTGCTCTTCTCGGACGAGGATCCGAGCCGGAAGTTCCTCATCAGCAAGTCCTTGCCGACCGCACTGTGCTCGGACCTGATTCAATGCATCCGGGATAACCGTGACTTGTTCGCCTGGTCGGCCGCGGACATGCCCGGCATTTCCGAGGAGCTGCTCGTCCATCGCCTGAGTGTCGAACCAGGGTGCAAACCGGTTCAGCAGAAGAGGCGAAAGTTCGCTCCCGAGCGACAGCAGGCCATCAAGGAGGAAGTGGATAAACTGCTGAAGGCCAAGTTCATACAGGAGGTAAATTACTCCGAGTGGCTGTCGAATGTTGTGATGGTCAAGAAGTCCAATGGCTCTTGGAGGATATGCATTGACTTCACCGACCTGAACAAGGCGTGTCCGAAGGATCCTTTCCCTCTCCCGAACATCGACACCCTTATTGATGCCACCTCGGGCCATGAGCTCCTCAGCTTCATGGACGCCTTCTCGGGGTACAATCAGATCCGAATGTTCCCTCCGGACATTCCGAAGACCTCCTTCGTCACCGACCAAGGCCTCTACTGCTACCAGGTCATGCCGTTCGGTTTGAAGAACGCGGGCGCCACCTACCAGCGCCTCGTCAACAAGGTCTTCCAGAGCCAGATCGGCCGAAACATGGAGGTGTACGTTGACGACATGCTCGTCAAGAGCATCCGGGGCACAGACCATGTAGCCGACCTCCAGGAGACCTTAGGCGTGTTGAGAAGGCACAACATGCGGCTGAACCCGAACAAATGCGCGTTCGGGGTCTCTTCGGGAAAGTTCCTCGGCTTCATGGTAAGCCAACGAGGAATCGAAGCTAATCCCGAGAAGATTAAGGCCATACTAGACATGGCCCCGCCTCGGAACATCAAGGAGGTGCAGAAGCTCACTGGTCGGCTCGCCGCTATCGGTCGGTTCCTCTCGAAGTCGGGGGAAAAGTGCCTCCCCTTCTTCAAAGCACTCAGGGGGGCTAAGGGTTTTGAATGGGGCCAACCACAACAGGAATCGTTCGACCAGTTGAAGGCATACTTGGTGAATCCCCCTCTGCACAGCAAACCGATCCCGGGCGAGACCCTATTCGTCTATTTGGCTACTTCCGAGCAGACCTTGAGCGCTGTCTTGGTGAGAGAGGAGGATCAAACCCAAAGGCCTATCTACTATGTGAGCAAGGTGCTTCGGAACGCCGAGCTCCGCTATCCGAGGATAGAGAAGATGGCCTACGCCCTAGTCACGGCGGCGAGGAAGCTTCGGCCATACTTTCAGTCCCATTCGATCGTCGTCCTCACCGACGAACCCCTAAAATAGATGCTCTACAAGCCTGAGACCTCGGGTCGGCTGATGAAGTGGTCCATAGAGCTGAGCCAGCATGACATCTCTTACCAACCTCAGACAGCAATTAAGGCGCAGGCACTCGCCGACTTCATCGTAGAGTCCACTATCCCTGAGGTCGGCCACGTCCCGAATGGACCCCCCATTTGGACAGTCTTCGTGGACGGATCCTCTTGTAATGAAGGAAGCGGCGCTGGCATCATTCTGAACGGCCCTGACAACTTCGTCCTCCAGTACGTGATCCGTATGAACTTCAAGGCCTCGAACAACGAGGCGGAGTACGAAGCACTCATCGCTGGGCTCGGACTTGCACGAAGTGCTGGGGCGCAGCGCCTCCGAATCCACAGTGATTCCCAGCTCGTCGTGAACCAAGTCTTGGGCGAGTACGAGGCTCGAGATGAGCGGATGGCGAAGTACCTCGCCAAGGTTCAGGCCCTCATGAACCGGTTCGAGGAGGCGCTCGTCCAGAGGGTCCCTCGTGAAGAGAACTCACAGGCCGATGCCCTCTCCAAATTGGCCTCATCCTCACTGCAAGGTCTCGAACATACCGTACTGATCGAAGTCCTCTCTAAGCCGAGCATCGAAGACGAGACACCTGGATCGGCGGAATCGTTGCCGGTCATGTTACAAGATAATTAGATGAAGCCTTTAGTGGAATTCCTAAGGGACGGGCTCCTACCCGAAGACCCCAAAGAGGCTCGTCGAGTCAGAACCCGGGCCGAGCGGTATGTCTTGATCGAGGGCATCCTATACAAACGCTCTTTCTCTCAAATAGACGGCCGACCGTACCTAAGGTGCCTTTCTCCGGATCAAGCCGAATATGCCCTACAAGAGCTCCACGAAGGCATCGGAGGGGCACACTCAGGATTTAGGTCCTTGGCCCGAAAAGCTTTGAATTATGGGTACTTCTGGCCGACCCTCCTTCAAGACGCCGAGCGACACGTTCGGCAATGCAGCTCTTGTCAGAGACACTCCAGCATCCGACGCCTCCCTCAGGCCAACCTCGCCTCCCTATCAAGTCCCATCCCCTTTGCAATGTGGGGGATGGATTTACAAGGGCCCTTCCCTCCGGCTCTGGGTCAGTCAAGTTCTTGGTCGTGGCCATCGACTACTTCTCAAAGTGGGTCGAGGCCGAGCCCCTCGCCACAATAACCGAGAACAAGGTGGTACAGTTCTTTTGGAAGAGTATCATTTGTAGGTTCGGCATCCCCCGTGTCCTCGTGACGGACAACGGGACTCAGTTCACTGGCGCAGCATTCCGAGCTCTGTGCGACGACCTGGCCATCCAGCAGCGCTTCTCGTCCGTCTCCCACCCTCAGTCGAACGGACAGGCAGAAAATGCTAACCGGCAGATCCTCGCAGGCATCAAGAAAAGGCTAGACAAAAGTTCCAAGGGCTTATGGGTCGACCAACTCCCCAACGTCCTATGGAACTATCGCACGAGCAAGCGGACCCCCACAGGCGAGTCCCCTTTCAACCTCACCTATGGGTCCGAGGCCGTGATACCTCTCGAGGTCGGAATACCTTCCTCTCGGCTCACTGCCTATGACGAAGCACAGAATGCCAGGGACCTCAGAGCAGACTTGGACCTGATAGACGAGCTGAGGGAAAGGGCGTCGATTCGGCAGCAGATTTACCGAAGAAGGGTTGAACTGACGTACAACAAAAAGGTCCGACCCGCCAACCTTAAGCAAGGAGATTTGGTCTTGAGAAAGCTAGCCATATCCTTCCCCAGTCAGAAGAGCAAGCTGGCTCCGAACTGGGAAGGGCCGTACAGGATCACGAGGGTAGTTCGGCCCGGAACATATCGTCTTGAAGACCTAGAGGGCAGAGAGCTTCCGAGGACCTGGAATGCCGACCACCTCCTAAAATACCAAGAAAGCGCTCCGGCGCCACTCTAAGTATCATAGGATATCGAGCCATTCCAGTCCTCCAACTTGTAACCTATTTTCATAAATTGTACTATGTAAAACGGTTCGCCGTCGATTATTAATAAAGAAAGCTCTTTCGTGTTTTTGAATTCGCATGCTTCTCTCCCCTCTTATCAACTGCTTGATTAAACTGAGATTTCAACCAACGATTCAGAGTCCACGTTCGGCTCGACCTCACCTCCTCGGTTCGTCCCCGGACGAACCAGGGGTAGACCGTCGTTCGGAACTGCTCTCACAACCGTTGAACTACACCGATGGTTCGGAGTCCAACACTCGGCTCGACTTTACTTCCTCGGCTCGCTTCCGAGCGAGCCAGGGGTAGATCGCCGTTCGGAATTGCTCCCACAACCGTTGAACTACACCGATGGTTCGGAGTCCAACACTCGGCTTGACTTTACCTCCTCGGCTCGCCTCCGAGCGAGCCAGGGGTAGATCGCCATTCGGAATTGCTCCCACAACCGTTGAACTACACCGATGGTTCGGAGTCCAGCACTCGGCTCGACTTTTTCCTCCTCGGCTCGCCTCCGAGCGAGCCAGGGGTAGATCGCCGTTCGGAATTGCTCCCACAACCGTTGAACTACACCGATGGTTCGGAGTCCAACACTCAGCTCGACTTTAGCCTCCTCGGCTTGCCTCCGAGCGAGCCAGGGGTAGATCGCCGTTCGGAATTGCTCCCACAACCATTGGACTGCTACGATGGACCCGGAGTCCAATACTTAGCTCCCAGTCCCCCCAAGCTTGCTTCGCAGCAAACCGAGACTGGTCCGCCCCTCTGCTCCGTCAGTGAAGGGACACCGAAGCTACGTTCGGCCACATAATCTGAGCCCTCCTACCTAATAGTCGAAGCCCGAAGCCCTACGCCTTCGGTCGGCTACCGAGCAAGTGCCTTCCCGAGCTCGCAAACGGAGAAAAGTCACTTTCTCCTCAACTTTCGTGCCTGATCTCAATCAGACGGCCCAGATCTTGCCACCTGCGCTAAACGACAAGATAGCGTTTTCTTGGGAACTGAGCTGCCTCGAGATTCGTGCCCATGTTCGACGGCTCAGATCTCGCCACCTGCGCTAAACGACAAGATAGCGCTTTCTTGGGGACTGAGCCGCCTAGGGATTCGTGCCGTACCTTGTCAGAGTCGCTGAGCGACGAAATACTGTACTCATAGGTACCCCGTTCGGTTCAACACTCTCGCCGACGGAACTAACACGCTCGGTTCGAGGATCTCGGCGCGACCAACACAGTTATAAGCAAGATAAATATGCAGAACAACGAAAGATATTTTATTAAACAACCAGACCAGAATACAAAGCACATCTTTTTCATGGTTACAAAGTGTTGGCAAACAAAATACACGACGCCGACCCACTATACTTGGCCCTCATATGGAAATATCTTCACTAGACTGTTCGGCCGACTGTTCGTCCTCCTCGGCTGGTAGCTCCCCTGCATCGTCCCAGAGCTTCGCTACCACAGTCTGCAAGTGTCGAATCTCCGAGAGCAAATCATCCCGCTCGGCTATAATCTTCGACTGGTTGTGCCGAATACACTTGACCCGAAGAGCGTTGCTGAAAGCGGTTTGCGAATCTTCGTCCCCTTCTGCAGGGGTCAACTCGGCAATCCTGTTCTCCAGGCGTTGGATCTCGGTTTCCCGTAGGTCGAGGACGGACAAGAGGTGGGCCCGCTCACTCTCAGCTCGGCGTAACTCTAGCTCGACACTCCTAGGACTCAGAGCCGTCGTCCCAGAAGTAGCCTCGGATTCAGAGTCACCATCCGAGCCGTGGAGATCAGCATATGGGTCAGCCGCCTCGAGCTGAAAAAAGGGAAAAACAAATAGCAAGACTTCAAAACATCGCCGAGGCCCAACACTTAAAATTTTTCCAAATCACAAATCCGGATTCATATTCAGACATGTTAATTCTACATACAACGAGACCGACCCTACAACAACGTTTTACAACAAATCAGAAGGGACATGAAGCGACATGATCAGGTCCTCTTCGGAAGGGGAACGCTTCGGTTTAAGGAAACGCGAGGATGACAAGGCCTGCCCTCCGAGCTCGATCCTAAACCAACGAAGCGCGACCCCCCTTCGCTGCTGGCCCTAACTGCGGCGCCAACTGAGGCCCCACTCGACGAGACGGCCGCACTGCTCTGAGCGTCGGCTGGACTCCGTCCGGTCATAGGCGAACGTGTCGCAAGTTCGTAAAAGGA
Source organism: Hemerocallis citrina (assembly GCA_017893485.1). Taxonomy (NCBI): domain Eukaryota; kingdom Viridiplantae; phylum Streptophyta; class Magnoliopsida; order Asparagales; family Asphodelaceae; genus Hemerocallis; species Hemerocallis citrina. The sequence goes on along the minus strand of JACEHZ010000159.1, from coordinate 450,730 downwards.
AATCCCTCTCTCGCTCTCTTCACGAGTACATGACGTACTGCGGACGTTAGCCCTCTCCGGCACAGGCTTGAGCGACGCGACCTCTTCCTACAGTTCAATGATTCTGTCTCTCAGAGCGTCGTCCTTCGCCAACTTCTTCGGACGAGAAGGCCTCGACGAGCCAGAGACGTTGGCACTATCGGTCGCGAGCCGTCGGAAGTGGGTGACTTCGATCCCCCTATCTATCGTGATCCTTTTGAGCCTGTCGACTTCGGCCAATAGCCTCTTGCGCTCGGCCAACGCCTTCTCTAGCTCCGAAGTCAGCTTCTCTTCCGCTGCCGAGCGTTCTTTCCCCGCTAATTCCATGTGTTGGACCTCGGCCAAAAGCTCGCCATTCTTCTGCTCGGCGGCGGTGAGCTCTCTACGGAGCCGCTCGACCTCGCCCTCAAGAGCAGAGACCGGGGGTTGCTTTCGTAACTGCGTCAACTCGCGACACTTCGCCCTGGCCAGCGTCTTTACCTCCCCCAGTTCCAAAAATAAGTGAAAGCGCTTATCATGGCTCGATGACAGCTCTCGCTTCATCTTGACCAACTCCTTACGGAGGTACGAAACCTCCGTGATCGGACCGAACTTCACCTGAAAAGCGGAGATGAGTCCGAGGGGACAATACATGGAAACATCTACAACTAGTCACACACAAATCCGAGACGCAACACTTGGACAAATTTTGGCCAAACAAAATGTTTCCATTCAAAACCAAGGAGAAAAGTTTTACAAAAGCGGTGGCCAGTCCGCAGTTAGGCTTACAAAAGAAAAAAGACTAAAAAAGACAACCGAGTCAGGGGTCGACCTTTTTGTCGTTAGGGTCCGTCGACCCCCCGGCCTTGTCCTCGCCACCACCCTCGCCTCCATCCTCGCTCCCGCTCTCCTCCTCGGAGTCGTCCTCCTCCTCGTCCTCGGCTTCGGTCTCCCCTGGGCCTTCGACGCGTTCCGTCTCTCCCTCGGGGCCGAGCAACCCCTCGGGAACACCCTCCTCCCCTTCCACGAGGTCGTAAAAGTGGTAGGAGGACGTGTCGAAGCCCGGGTTCTTGGCGGCAACATGGAGCAGGGCTCGACCGTAGGCTTCCTCCATGTTCTGGAGCATGTACTGCGCAGCCTCCTCCTGCACGGCCTTCCTCACCTTCTTCACCTTCTTCTGGTGCTTGGCCGTGATTCTCTCGGCCCTCTTCCGAGCCTTCTCCGCCTCCGACCGGGCATTGGCCAGCTCCTCCTTCAGCTCGGCTGCCCCCTTCTCCGATGCCTCAAGCTTGGCCGCCGTGTCCTTCGACAGCTGAATGGCGTCGGCCAGCTGCTTCTCCAACCCCGCCACTTCGGCAGCCCTCTTCGTCGAGAGGTGCTGCTCGGCATCAAGCCGCTGCATGGCCTTGACGCGCTCTGCCCTCTCCTGCTCCTTGTTCGCAAACTCTTCGACCAGGAAATTAAAGTGGCAGAGGGTCTGAAAAAGAACAGCGGGTTAAAATCCGAGCCCAAAGACTTAGAAAAATTTTGATAAGGGAGAGCTCAGCCTACTTACCGACATAGTATTCCGAGCAATCTGCATCACGGCGTCCCCTGCTTGCCCGGCCTTCAGGGTCGCTCGGTCCTTTGGGGTCGGCAGGTGCCTCACCGCCTCCATGCAGATGTTGCCGTCGCCCAAGAAGCCGTCGACGTTCATCACCTGCCAGTCGGGCACGAAGATCTGCTTGTGACGCTCGGTCAGGATCTTCTCCGCATCGGCGGTGAGGGGTGGAACTTGGAGGGACAGCACCTCCTTCACGCCGAACGTACCGTTCGACGAACCGGGAGCATCCACCTTCGGGGTCGGAGCCGGCACCTCCGAAGCAGGGGGGTCGAGAACCCTGATCTCCCCCTGCTCGAGGACCGCGACCTTCGGTTGGTCGGCAGTCTTCTCGACCGAAGGCTTCTTCGAGGCTCGGCTGTCCTGAGGTCCTGCCGAAGGCCTCTTCTTCTTCGCCTCCTGCTCCGACCGGCCCTTCGCCACCAGAGCTTTGTAATCCAGTTTCATCGTCTCTGCAAAAGCCGAATGAAAAAACTTAGAAAAATTTTCATGAACTTTAAACAAAGAGTATAAATACCAGAAGCATACTAGGGTCGATCAGACTGAGACCCCCACGGAATAGATCCTCCTCGGTAATATCTTTCCAGCTTAGCGCTGGCAGGGCGAGGAGCTTCCTCTGGACCTCCGCCTCCTCATCACTCAGCGCCGCCTCCTTCTTGGTCCGCTTGGGCAGACCCTCCTTTGCCCAAACCGTCGGTATCACCCACAGCGCCGGAGCTCGGATGAGGAAGTACTTCTCCTTCCAATATTTGATCGAGTCCGGATTCTCGATCAGCTTCACGCCCGTCCGGGGCGAAAGATAGAACCTCTGTTCGTCTCTCCTTGGCTGACAGGGTCGGTAGAGACTCCGAAAGAGGAACATACTCGGCTTACCGCCGACCTCTTGGCATCGGAGGACGAAAGCCATGACGTGCCTCCATGTGTTCGGCATCAGCTGGGCGGGGCTCAAACCGTACCATGTCAGAACTTCAACCACGAACGGGTGGAGGGGAAAGCGGAGTCCGGCAATAAGGGAGTCGACCGGAAAGACGCACATGTCCGACGAGGACTTTGTGTTGGCTCGGAAACCCGGCCCGGGGAGGAGCAGTCCATAGTCGGCAGGGATCCGGAAGCCCTCTCGAATCAGGTGAAGGTCACCCTCGGTGATAGACGAGATGGTATGATCCACCTCGGACAGCTCCCTCGGCTCATTCTCCTCCACCAACTTAGCCGTGCCTTGGGTTACTCTCTCCAAGGTGTCCTTGGCGTAATCCCGTACGCCTCCCACGCTCGACAGAGAAATGGGCTGCCGGCCGAACGCTCCCGCCGTCTTCGGCGTTTCCACGATCGTAACCACGGCCTTCCCCTCCCGGGACACCGCCGCAACCTCTTTAGGCGGCTCGGCCACTTCGCCCTCTCTGTCCGGACGAACGACATTCTGATCCCTCGGCTCCACTACCTCCTTCCCTTTATCCCCTCGGCCAACGGCTTGCTCCGAGGCGGGGGTCTCATCCGTGATCTTAACCATTTTTTCTAAAAGAGAAGGGAAAGAGACTGACCTTGAAGTGATAGGTACGGTCGGAAAGTTCGCTGGAGACAAGGAACGCTACTGCGACAGCTAGCAACGCCACCAGAGAGCTGAAAACTTCGAAGGCAAAGTAAAAACTGAGGAGAGAGAGTAAAAGTGAAAAATGAGACTTGGTCTAAGGGGGGGTGAAGATTTATAGTAAAATGGAACGTCCTTTGGACTTCCAAATGAAGGAGCGCGACTTTTGGGCTGCTCTCGAAACGTCGCGAAGGCCCAGCACAACTGCCTTCCTCACCAAGTCAACTAGCTCGGCGCAATGGGATCTGAATCCGAGCCGCACGCAATCCGAGCCAGATTGCACAGACTCCGGTCGGCCTCCAAGCAAGTGCCTTCCCGAGCCTGCAAACGGAGAAAACTCACTTTCTCTTCAAACTTCGCGTAAAATCTCGATCAGACGGCCCAGATCTCGCCGAGAACACTAGACGACAAGATAGTGTGTTCTTGAGGAATGTGCCCGTCTCGAGATGCGCGCCGTCGTCCAACAGCTTAGATCGCGCCATGTCGCTTGGACGATCGAACCTTCGGACGCCCCATCAATGTCTAGAGAAGCCCGAAAAAGTTTTGATTCGAAGTTTTAAGGCACCGCCCTCGGCGAGCACCCCCCAGGCCCCGGGACTCGGTCGGTATTCCGCCGATCCACGAGCCCCGGTCGAAAGCAGATCAACACTCAGAAATTGGGAGAAGCGCACCATTCCGAGCTAGTTGATTGCAACTGGAAGGCTCGGCCTAGCAGAGGACTCTGGCCACAGAGCCTTCACAGTTGCAAACAACAAGCTCAGATGGTCCGGAAGTCGGAGCCAAGTTCTCCCCCGACGCAGGTACCCACGACGGGGCAGAACGAGCTCACCCCTCGGATTCGGACATGGATCATCACCTCTCCCACCCTGACCTCTGCTGACCCTGACACCCGCTGCGGAGCAAACAGAGTAGGCAGAAGATCTTGGTGGAAGAACGACCACCCGTCCCTCCGAAGTAGCTCACACCCCGGGTCCGGATTACGGTCGTCGCCACTACTGCCTCATTCTCTCCTGCTCCTGACATCCCCTTTGGAACCGTGAGGAACGGGAGAAGAACAAGGCAACAGGGCGACCACCCGTCCTTCCAAAGTAACTCATCCCTCGGATCCGGACTATGGTCGTCACCACTACTGCCTCGTTGGGGCCCCCCCCCCCCCCCCCGCTCCTGACATCCACTTTGGGGCTGTTAGGAACGGGAGAAGAAAAAGACAGTAGAGTGACCACCCCTCCGAACCTATCAAGGTCAAGACCCCACAAGACTGGCGTCCGCCAGAGGCAGACACCACCGGGGTCTAAAACTTAACATTACTGTGACTGAAATGACAAGAAGAATGGAGTACTTATAGCTTAACCTCCAAGAACCAGCCATTATGACCCTCAGAAGTTGAAACGCCACGCATTAATTGAAGGAGTTAACCTTAATGACCTGGAGATGGTGGAACGCCGCACAAACCCCGGAGCACCATTAATGTCCTTGGGAACAGGATCGTCTCGAGACGGATTGCGCCGCGTCGCTCGTCCTCCCGAAACCACCTGTCTTCGGTCGGACTCCGAGCAAAGGCCTTTCCGAGCTCGCAAACGGAGAAAACACACTTTCTCCTCAACTTTCGTGCATGATCTCAATCAGACGGCCCAGATCTTGCCGAGGACACTAAACGACAAGATAATGTTTTCTTGAGAAATGTGCCCGTCTTGAGATGCGCGTCGTCATCCAATGGCTCAGACTGCGCCGCGTCGCTCGTCCTCCCGAAACCCCCTGTCTCCGTTCGGACTCCGAGCAAGTGCCTTTCCGAGCTCACAAACGGAGAAAACACACTTTCTCCTCAACTTTCGCGCATGATCTCAATCAGACGGCCCAGATCTCGCCGAGGGCACTAAACGACAAGATAGTGTTTTCTTGAGAACTGTGCCCATCTCGAGATGCGCGTCGTCATCCAATGGCTCAGACTGCACCACGTCGCTCGTCCTCCTGAAACCCCCTGTCTCCGGTCGGACTCCGAGCAAATGCCTTTCCGAGCTCACAAACGGAGAAAACACACTTTCTCCTCAACTTTCGCGGATGATCTCAATCAGACGGCCCAGATCTCACTGAGGGCACTAAACGACAAGATAGTGTTTTCTTGAGAACTGTGCCCGTTTCGAGATGCGCGTCGTCATCCAACGGTTCAGATTGCGCCACGTCGCTCGGACTGCCGAAACCCATACCTCCGGTCGGCAGACGAGCAAGTGCCATTCCGAGCTCGTAAACGGAGAAAAAAGACACCAAGCTACTACGACCGTTGGATCTCTCAGAAATTCGTGCTTCTAATGATGAACGGTCCAGATTGCGCCACGTGCGCTAAAAGACAAGATAGCGTTTTCTTGGGAAACGCGCCACCATCCGATGGCTCAGATTGTGCCACGTCGCTCGGAACGCCGAACCCCCTAGTCTCCGGTCGGCAGCCGAGCAAGTGCCATTCCGAGCTCGCAAACAGAGGAAAAATCTACCCAGCGATGGAGACTGTCAGATCTCTTAGAAAATCACGCTCGACGACGATCAGAGGTCCAGATTGTGCCACGCCATAAATCAGTATTAAAAATCGTTTTTTATTTATTTAAATCGTTTTATTTATTTAAAAATTGCGAAAAAATTGCTAAAAATTCTGGAAAATAATTAAAAATTCGGGGGTACATTTTTGAGCCCCCAAACGAACAATTATTGCCTAGAAAGTACTGTTAAGGCCCCCGAACGATTAGCAAACACATCGCAAAATTAAATAAATAGCCCGAAAAAAATGAATAAAAGCCGTCAAATACTCGGTATGGTTAGAGAACAACGCATGGCGTCAAAAAGTTACCTCACTACCCCCTTCGAGATTCTAAGTCCTCCATATGGACTCCGATACAACTCCGCTAGCCAACAAAACAGTCAAACTACTCCTCAAAGGCTGATCACGCTCAGTCTTTAGGAGTGGGGGGCTCGTGATATGGCTAAAAATGGGGTTAAATCGGAACCGTCCAGATTGGGCACGAATCTTGAAGCTCGGGAGTAAAAAGGTAATTTCACATACAAGCGGATCCAAAGCGGGTACCGAATCTCCTTCTCGCAGATCCAATAACCCACGAATGGATCCACACCTATTGGGTACGGGTTCCGACCCGAGACGAACCCAAACCAATAAGAGACAAATCAGGATCCATGATTTGGCCAAGTCAATGGCCCTGATTTGCTCTCACCGGGAATCAAGGAAAGATTTCCTAAAACAGACTGAGGATTTTGCTCCCGGCTGTTACACAGGAGATCAGATCCTTAAACGGCTCCCCTGGCGACTATAAATATCACCCCTCTACCACCATGACCAGGTTAATCACTTTTTCACCACTTTTCAGCTCTTTCTTAATCTCTTCTGATTACTGACAAGAGCGTCGGAGGGTGCGTCGCCGGAATCAATCCCGGTGTTTCGCACTTTCTTGCAGGTCGCGGCAGGAGCAAGAAGGCTGAGTCAACTGTTCAGGTTTTTCTCGGACTCACAAATTCTATCTGTTTACCCCCACACCGAAATCAGCGGTAACAGTTAGCCATCTCGTTCCCAAGTCAGAAGAGCAAATTGGCCCCAAATTGGGAAGGGCCCTACAAAATCACCAAAGTAATCTGCCCCGACACTTACAGACTAGAAGATCTCGAAGGCAGGGAAATCCCCAGGACTTGGAATGCCGACCATCTCTTAAAATACCAAGAGAGAGCACCAACGCCTCTCTAAGTATGTTGGGATGTCGAACCGTTCCACTCCTATTACTTGTACTGTTTTTCTTTTATTCTCTTTTGTAATAATGGCTCGCAACCTTAGAAGCAGCCGACCATTAGTCAATAAAGATAACCTTTTTCATATCTTACTTGTAAAAACTGTTTAAAACTCTCTGCCTTTACTCTTCATTCTAACGATGGTTTGGAGTCCAACACTTGGCTCGATTCTACTTCGCAAGTTCGCTTCTAAGCAAACTAGAGGTAGTTCGCCATTCGGAATTGCTCCCACAACCGTTGAACTAATCTAACGATGGTTCGGAGTCCAACACCTGGCTCGATTCTACATTGCAAGTTCTCTTCAAAGCGAGCTAGAAGTAGTTCGTCATTCGGAATTGTTCCCACAACTGTTGAACTAATCTAACGATGGTTCGGAGTCCAACACTTGGCTCGATTCTACTTTGCAAGTTCGCTTCAAAGCGAGCTAGAAGTAGTTCGCCATTCGGAATTGCTCCCACAACCGTTGAACTAATCTAACGATGGTTCGGAGTCCAACACTTGGCTCGATTCTACTTTGCAAGATCGCTTCTAAGCGAGCTAGAAGTAGTTCGCCATTCGGAATTGCTCCCATAACCGTTGAACTAATCTAACGATGATTCAGAGTCCAACACTTGGCTCGATTCTACTTTGCAAGTTCGCTTCTAAGCGAGCTAGAAGTAGTTCACCATTCGGAATTGCTCCCACAACCGTTGAACTAATCTAACGATGGTTCGGAGTCCAACACTTGGCTCGATTCTACTTTGCATGTTCGCTTCAAAGCAAGCTAGAAGTAGTTCGCCATTCGGAATTGCTCCCACAACCGTTGAACTAATCTAACGATGGTTCGGAGTCCAATACTTGGCTCGATTCTACTTTGCAAGTTCGCTTCTAAGCGAGCTAGAAGTAGTTCGCCATTCGGAATTGCTCCCACAACCGTTGAACTAATCTAACGATGGTTCGGAGTCCAACACTTGGCTCGATTCTACTTTGCAAGATCGCTTCTAAGCGAGCTAGAAGTAGTTCGCCATTCGGAATTGCTCCCACAACCGTTGAACTAATCTAACGATGGTTCGGAGTCCAACACTTGGCTCGATTCTACTTCGCAAGTTTGCTTCTAAGCGAGCTAGAGGTAGTTCGCCATTCGGAATTGCTCCCACAACCGTTGAACTACTCTACCGATGGTTCGGAGTCCAACACTTGGCTCGATTCTACTTCGCAAGTTCGCTCCTAAGCGAACTAGAGGTAGTTCGCCATTCGGAATTGCTCCCACAACTGTTGAACTAATCTAACGATGGTTCGGAGTCCAATACTTGGCTCGACTCTACTTTGCGAGTTCGCTTCTAAGCGAGCTTGAAGTGGCTCGCCAGTTCGCGAGATTGAGTGACCGAAGCGCAGTTCGGCACCACCGGCCAAACGCTCATGTCGCCGACCACCACACGAGCCTAAGACTAACTCAGGGACCTCGGCACGACGAACACAGTCACAAACAAAATGACTACACAGAGCTACAAAGAACATGCAAGTTCGAGAAAGAAATATTATTAATAATTGGGATGCAATACAAAGAAACTCTTCCATACAACAAGATTACAAGACTTTGAAGAGCAAAAATTACAATGCCGACTCACCACACTTAGACCAAATGCAAAGGCTTCAAAAATGATCATCAATGCCTCCGTGGAGCAGAGATGTTCCTCTTCAAGGACACTCGAGGTCGGCGACGTTTGCCTCCGGAGCCCGATCCCAAACCAGCAAATTGGGACGTGTCCTCGGCACTGCTCCTAGCATCCACACCGACGAATGCACCGCTCGATGAAATGGCCACCGAGCTTTGTGCATCCCCCGGGCTCGGATGGCCGAGAGGCGGATGGGTCGCCATCTCGTAAAACGTGATGCCACGATCACTCTCCGCGTGAGTACACGAAGTGCTCCTCACATTGATCGGCCCTGAACGCGATTTGAGACGAGCCACCTCCGCCTCCAGCTCTGAGATCCGGCCTCGCAACGAGTCGTCTTTGACATTGACCTCGAAGCGAGGAGGTATCGCGGAGCTCGGGACGCCGGAGTGACTCGCAATAAGGCGCCGAAGGTGGGTGACTTCGATGCTCTTATCCACCATAGCCCTCTTCAGTGCATCGACCTCGGCGGTCAGTTCATCCCGTTCGGTCGTCAGTTTGGCCACCTCGGCCGCCAGTCCTTCTCCCTCCGTCCGCAGCTCCGCCTCTACGGTTTGCAGGTGGCGGATCACAGAAAGAAGATCGTCCCTCTCCGCCGTTATTTTTGACAAATTGTGCTGAATGCACTTGATCCGAAGCTCGTAGCTATATGCGGTCGACGAACCTTCGTCCTCTCCTAAGGAGGTCATCTCGGCGATCCTGCTCTCCAGACGCCGGATCTCGATATCTCGCCGACCTAGGATGAGTTGAAGATGGTTCCGCTTGCTCTCGGCTCGGCGCAATCCCAGCTCGACTTCATAGAGCCGCTCTCGGCACCTCGCCAAGCACAGCCTCGTCGCCCCTAAGCCAGCCTTGGCCCGAGCATTGTCATCTGAGCGAGCGGGCTCGACGTCTTGAGTTACCGCCACAAGCTGAAAAGAAGTCGAGATAAACAACAGAATTTCAAACATTGCCGAAGTCCAACACTTCAAGAATTTTCAAACAAACATTCAAACTTTCAGAAATTGGAGGAAAAAGACAGAAAAACACGGAGTCGAACCCAAAAAGAAAAGAAAGTTTTTCATTCATTTCAAAACAGCGGTGGCCAGTCCGCTATTAGGCATTACACTTCAAAAAAAAAAAAGAAGAAGAAGAAGAAAAAACGAGCGGAGTCAGGGCGCGACCTCTTTCCCAGGGCGGCGAGCGTGGGTGGGGGTCGGCATCTCCGAAGGGGGCACCACCGCCAGCAGTGTAACCAAGGAGCTCGGGACCTCGCCGATGACTTTGACTTCGGTCTCGGCATCGTCCTCCCCTACTTCTTCTACCCCCTCTGATTTGGGGTCGAAGCCCTCGACGTGGCCCGGGAACAGTCTCCATCCCGAGCAGTCTACGTCGGGGAATGTCTTCGTCACCCGGGCTATGGCTTCGGCGTAAGCCTTGGCCATGTTTTGGGCGAGGAACCCTTGCGCCTTCGTCAGGGTCACGTCCTCTGCCACTTTCACCGCCGCCGCTTTCGCCTCTTCAGCTTCGGCCAATTGTCTGGCCGTCTCCTCCTTCTGGCAGAGAAGGTTGCTCTCCAGCTGCGCGACCTGACCCTCGAGGTAGCCGACCCTTGTCGACTTTGCCTCGAACTCGACCGTGAGCTTGTCGAGCTCGTTCCCCATCCGAGCCTTCTCATTCCGAGCCTGGTCGGACTCCTGCTTCAGCTCCTTCTCCAGAGCTGTCAACCTCTCGGTGAGGTGTCCGAAATGGACGATGATCTGCGACAAAGGAAAGAAGAACCAAAGAGTTAGAAGAACTATAGGTAAAGAAATTCAACGACGGCAAAAACCCAATACTTACCAAAACGGCCGAACGAGCGATCTCAATGACGTCGTCGCCTTCTTGTCTGGCCTCCATGACGGCCCGGTCCTTCGGCGTAGCGAGGTGCTTGACGGCCTGCATGCTCGCCAGCGAGTTGCCGAGGAATCCATCGTGCTTCCGAACTTGCCAGTCCGAAATATGGATTCTCCTGTGCTCCTCTGTCAGGAGCTCCTCGGCCGCCACTGTCAGCGGCAGCGTCATCATCCTGAGGGCCGTGGCGATGGGGAACTCGCCCCCAGCATTTGATGTCGAGGCGCCTGCTCTCGCAACGACCGGACTACTGAGGGTCTCTGTCACCTCGATCGTCTCTGTGACCCTCAGAGTCTTTGGGGTCAGCAACTTGGTGGCCACCCTCTTGCGCTTCTTCGGAGCCTTGCTGGCGAGGCCTGCTCTCAAAGCTAGCACCGCATCGTAGTCCATCGCCTCTGCATTGAAAACAAAGTTCGTCAGAACAACAGGACTCATGCAAAATAAGATATGAAAAACAAAGCAAAAAGAAGCCGCATACTGGGATCTACGCGGCAGAGCCCCCCCTTGAACAAGATGTCCTCGGTCAGCTCCTTCCAATCGTACTTCGGCCGATCGAGAAGTGTCCGGACTGCCTCTTCTTCTTCAGGACGAAGCTTGGGCAGCGCCCTCGCCCTCTTCGGCACCCCTTCCACCCAACCGGAGGGGATCGGCCAGGCCTCTGGACTTCGCACTATCAAGAACTTCTTGTGCCAGTGCTTGATGGAGTCGGGGCATATGACGAGCCTGCCGCCATGCCTCGGAGCCAAATAATATCGGTACTCCGATTTGTTCCCTTGATGTAGCCGATAGAGTGTCCGAAGCACATTCAGCTCCGGCTCGATCCCCGCGGCTTGGCAGTGTAGTACGAAGTCGTTTATCACTCTCCATGCGTTCGGCATGAGTTGGATGGGGCTGACCCCGAACCAGCTCAGCACAGTAACAGCGAACGGATGGAGAGGTAGCCGAGCCCCGGCGATGAAGGCGTCGACTGGCCAGCAACACATGGTCACTGGCAGCGGCGAGTTGGCCCTAACCCCGGGACCCGGCAACATGAGCTCGTACTCATCCAGGATCTGGAAACAATCCCGGATCACTCCCAAATCCTCTTCGCGAAGGATCGACACCGTCTCGTCCGCCTCCGTCGTCTCCCTCGCCGCATTCTCCTCGAAGGACCTCCCCCTCCCATGAACTATGCGCTCGGCCTGATCCTCCGGAAGCTCCCAAACCCTATGAAGTCCCGTCAGCGGCCCCGGCAATCTTCCGAACTCCCCCATCCGCTTCGGATCCTCCACGATCGAATCTTTGCCGAACACCTTCTTGCCCTTGTCTGGCCGACTCGAAGTGTGGGCTTCGGCGACTTCAAGGGAGGGCTCTGACCAAGAGGTCGACTCGGAGACAGAAGCAAGAGACATAGTTTATGAAGCAAACTAAGTATAAGTTACCTTAAAGGATTAGCTGCCGGAAACTTCACCAGAAAATGAATGTCGACCATCGGAGATACTCGCTTAGCACAAAAGATCGCCTGAGCAAAAGAGAAGAGAAGTGAAAAATGAGAGCGGAGGGTGAGGTTTTATACAGAGTGGCGCGCCAAACGAGGTTAATGGGCCTGTACTACCGGCCCATTCACACAAAACGACAAAAGCGACATCAATTGTCACCTTGTTTACCACGCCAAGCCATACACCGCATTAATTACTGTCCCATCTGGCAGAAGCTCAGAGGTCACGGCATTAAATGAACATCTCATCCGTCAGAGCTGTCAGAAGTCCAGAAGCCATCACATTTAATGACTGCCACGTCTGCCAGCTGCGTAGAAGCCACCAACTCCGCAGTGTCCTACGCCAAAAATGCCAAGTCTTGGACCTCGGCACCAGCTGCCGAGCGCTCTTGACACCGACCCTGTTACGGGGAAAAGTTGGACCTCGGCACCAGCTGCCGAGTGCTCTTGACACCGACCCTGTTACGGGGAAAAGTTGGACCTCGGCACCAGCTGCCGAGTGCTCTTGACACCGACCCTGTCACGGGAAAAAGTTGGACCTCGGTACCAGCTGCCGAGCGCTCTTGACACCGACCCTGTTACGAGGAAAAGTTGGACCTCGTCACCAGCTGCCGAGCACTCTTGACACCGACCCTGTTACGGGGTAAGATTGGGGTTCGGCACCAGCTGCCGAGGGCTCTTGACACCGACCCCGTTATAGGGGAAATATCGGGGTTCGGCACCAGCTACCGAGCGTTCTTGGCACCGACCCTGTTACGGGGAAAAGTTAGACCTCGGCACCAACTGCCGAGCGTTCTTGACACCGACCCTGTTACAGAAAAAGTTGCGGTTCGGCACCAGCTGCCGAGCGCTCTTGACACCGACCCTGTTACGGGGAAAAGTTACGGTTCGGCACCAGCTGCCGAGCGCTCTTGACACCGACCCTGTTACGGAAAAAAGTTGGGGTTCGGCACCAGCTGCCGAGCGCTCTTGACACCGACCCTGTTACGGGAGAAAGTTGCGGTTCGGCATCAGCCGCCGAGCGCTCTTGACACCGACCCCATTATGAAGGAAAAGTTAGACCTCGGCACCAACTGCCGAGCGCTCTTGACACCGACCCTGTTACGGGGAAAAGTTGGGGTTCGGCACCAGCTGCCGAGCGCTCTTGACACCGACCCTGTTACGGGGAAAAGTTGCGGTTCGGCACCAGCTGCCGAGCGCTCTTGACACCGACCCTGTTACGGGGAAAAGTTGGGGTTCGGCACCAGCTACCGAGCGCTCTTGACACCGACCCTGTTAGGGGAAAAATTTGCGGTTCGGCACCAACTGCCGAGCGCTCTTGACACCGACCCTGTTATGGGGAAAAGTTGGGGTTCGGCACCAGCTGCTGAGCGCTCTTAACACCGACCCTGTTACGGGGAAAAGTTGCGGTTCGGCACCAGCTGCCGAGCGCTCTTGACACCGACCCCGTTATGGGGGAAAAGTTAGACCTCGGCACCAACTGCCGAGCGCTCTTGACACCGACTCTGTTACGGGAAAAAGTTGCGGTTCGGCACCAGCTACCGAGCGCTCTTGACACCGATCCTGTTACGGAGAAAAGTTGGGGTTCGGCACCAGCTGCCGAGCGCTCTTGACACCGACCCTGTTACGGGGAAAGTTGCGGTTCGGCACCAGCTGCCGAGCGCTCTTGACACCGACCCCGTTATAGGGGGAAAATTGGGGTTCAGCACCAGCTTCCGAGCGCTCTTGACACCGACCCCGTTATAGGGGGAAAAACGGGGTTCGGCACCAGCTGCCGAGCGTTCTTGGCACCGACCCTATTACGTGGAAAGACTGGACCTCGGACTTTGCCGAACTCCCTCTCAGCACTCGCAACCAAGCCGAGGTCTCTCTCCTCTTCGGAAAGAGGTGCCGAACCACCTACAGACCTCGGCCTCCTGGCCAGCGAACTCTGGAGGGGTCGAAAGTGTGATACAAGCATGTATGCCTCTCAACGAAGGAAAACGGCCGAGCCATTCATCAAGAAATTGCGAAAAAACAATTAAAAATTTGGGAAGTTAAGGAAGAACTCCTGGAAGGCAATCGTAGAGTTGGGAAGCATCTTCTAGTCCCCGAACAAACAATTATTGCCAAGAACAATCTTCTAAAGACCCCCGAACGACGAATTGACACTTCGCAAAGTTAAAAGGATATTCCTGCAAAATCACCACACTACCTCCTTCAAGATTCAAAACCTTCCATTTGGGCTCCGATACAACTCCTCTAGCCATTAAAACAGTAAAACTACTCCTCAAAGGCTGATCAAGCTCAGTCTTCGGGAGTGGGGGGCTCGTGATATGGCTAAAAATGGGGGTTTAATCGGAACTGTCCAAATCGAGCACGAATCTTGAAGCCCAGGGGTAAAACGATAATTTCACCTATTAATGGATCTGAGATGGGTACTGGATCTCTTCGTCAAAGATCCAATAATCCACGAACGGATCCATCTCAATCGGGTGCGGGTTTCAACCAGCGGAAAGCCCGATCCAGAAGGATAGAATTAGGGTTCCTGGTTAAATCCTAATCAACGGCCCTGATTCATGCCTATCCTTCCACTGGGAATTAGGGATTACATTCCTAATCTGTTTACAAGGAGAATATTCCTTATCAGATCACTGGAGTTACATGCCTAATCTGCTCCCTAAGACGCCTATAAATACCCCCCATCCATCTCCATTAAGAGGTAATCAATCTTTCTCCAGTTTTCACGCTCTTTCTTAATCATCCCTGATTACTGACTTGAGCGTCGGAGGGTGCGTCGCCGGGAACAACCCCGGTGTCTCGCACTTTTTACAGGTTTACGGCAGGAGTCATCGTCAAACTCCGACGGAACAGGTATACAAGTTTGCTATTCAGTTTTCCTAAGAATCCACAAATACTATATGTTTGCCCCCACACCAAATTTAGCGGCAACAGTAATATTAAGAGAAGCTCAAACTGCTTCATGTTCAACATCACTATAACAAGCTCCTAATTTTGGGTCTCGAATTAATTCTCCCCCATAATATAACCAAATAGAAATTTTGTAATCCATACTTATACGTAAATGAACGAATATGCTAGTAGTTATCTAATCAAACAATCATAAGAAACATAAATTAAACTTTCTGCGGTTGTATGAATGCCTTAAAAAAACTCGGTGTTTGAGAGGGAAAATGACGACACAGATGATGTCGGAGAATACAAAGATGGTGCTAATTGTGGGGGATGTTGTCACCGAAGAATGTGGGTAGCAAGATTTGGAGAATTGGTTGAGAAATAGAGAAATTAGGGTTTGGGGGAATTTGGGATATGGGGAATGAAGGTTGATTCGTTAATTAGGTGGATATTTTATGGAGGGAGAGAAGCTAAATTAGGGTTATAGGGTTTTGAAAGAATTTGGGTTTCAGAGTTGGGGCAATGAATTGGGGAAAGTGATGAAGTTATAAAAATAGGGGTTAGAAGGTTTTAAGGGGCATTTAACCAAGGTTGCAGCTTTGAACTGCGACCTTAGATAATATCGAGGCCGTAGTATCCAACTGCGGCCTCAGTTAACTTACTTGGAGTGTTGAGTATTATGATATGTACTTAGGCTGCAGTACGGAACTGCGACAACAAAGTAGAAGAGGCCGCAGTTCGTAACTGCGAATGGTCTATTTTGGAAATTAGTTTAATTCCCAAAATAGTTTTAAAATAGTTCGTAAATGCAAAGTGGCCTATTTTGAAAATTAGTTTCAAAAAGTGGCCTATTTTGGGAAAAAATCTAAATAACATAACAAAGGAGCAAAAATGGCTGACCTTTGAACCCCAATAGAACCCTAGAACAAAATCAAAACCAAAACCAAAACATCAACTCAACAGTCAATTTAAGAAAGGAGATGAAATCAGTCCCCCTCTCTCTCCTCACAAGTTGCTACGTGAAGCATCAGGGTGGGTCGAATTTTCAAAGAGAAGAACATCGGAGCTAGGTTTGATTTTGAGGAAGGGAAGAGAGGGATAGAGCTAGGGTTTGATTTTGGGAAGGAGATGGTTTAGGATAGGTGGAGGTGGATATAGATCGAGTGTCGTTGGAGCTCCTGGCGAAGGCTAACCCCGTGGCCATCGGAGTTGCCGCCGAAGTCAAAATCGGAAAGAGAGGAAATGAGAGAGGGACAGCGGTTTGGGGGAAGGAGATGGAGTGATACATTCTAACCCAACTACCCTAACTTATCAGAGTGACAAAACCCACCACCAATAGGTATGCATCTGCAAAAGAGAGGGTGTGAATATTGCTATGCGAATCGCGAGACAATCTGGATCGTTAATTCTGAATCAGACGGACTAGAAGCGATGATAGTTTTGTAAATTTTCAAAAAATCCAAGGTTAGAGTGGGGACCGAAAGAGGTCAAAATCCTGGTTCCCTGCCCTTCTTTATTTTTCATTGTTTTATAAATTACCCTTCCTTCTTACCCCATTACTGGGAAAAATTGAATTCAGAGTGGGACCCACCCTTAAGCACCAATCTTGACCCGATCATTCCACGTGTCACATTCCAAAAAGCCTCGTCACAACGTGGCAGCCCAGCCCATTCTACAATCATAACAGTCTTCCTCTTCCCCCTCCCCGCCAAATTTCAGACTCTTCTCAAACCCCCATTTCTATCTCTAAAACCCTAATTTCTTTCCCCAAATTCGAACTCCAATGGAGATCTTCAACAACATCTTCGAATCGGCGGTGGCGTCGAATGAAACGGACTATGCACGCGTCGTCAACATCTCTCTATTCGTGGCCGTGCTCTGTCTCTGCATCGTTTTCGGTCATCTCTTGAGAGAGAACCGGTGGGTTAACGAATCGGCCACCGCAATCGCGTTGGTAATCGCTAAAACTTGGATTCCTTGTTTTCCTTGTTTGTTTGTGAAAATTTTAAGTTTGATTGATTAAAGTTGGGATTTTTAACATTTTCTATGTTAAAGTTGTTGGAATGTGGATCAAAAGAAGATAAATCAATGAAGTTAGTAAATATTAGATTTTGAAGAAGAGTGCTTGATTCTAGATAGTGAATCATTGGTAAAGATTGGATTGTTGATATATTCGGTGTTTAGGTTCCTGGATGTGGATGGAAGAAGAACAAATGGCTGCAAAAATTAGTAAAGACTGAATTTTGAAGAAGAATGATTAGTTACAGAGAGGTTCTTGAGATTGGATTAAGGTTTGGTTATAAATGGGCTGATCTGAGTCTATTATTTGGGAATTCTTGCAAGTGTTTTGACTAGGAGTACGCTTTCAGTGTAAGCTTTGGTCTACCTACCAGGGAGCGATTAATTCCCACTTTTTTTTAGGGAAAACGCATAATTTCAGGAATTCCACTGACTTTTCGATCAAAGTCGATCGATTCTTCGCCATCTATCATGATTTGCTTTGGATGGTTAAACCACACTAGGTTTTGGGGGAGAATTTATTTACATATTGTTGTTGTGCCATTGGGCATAGGCAAAACATTGACAACTAATTGAATTAATAAAATCAGTGGTGGGAAAAAAGTTTTGAAAACCCCCAGATTCAATCTTGGAAAAAATTGTGGCACCAGACATCATGTCCAACATGTCATCCAAACGGAGAATGAGAAAACGGTATTTCACCGTAATCTTGTTTATGGTACGGCTGTCCACACACATACGCCAGGTTCTATCTTTCTTTGGCATCAACAAAGCGAGAACAGCACAAGAACTTAAGCTTTCTCTGATGAAATCCTTTGTCAATAACTCATTAATTTGCCTTTTCAACTCATCATGTTCTGTTGAATTCATCCGATAGTGTGGCAAGTTAGGAAGATTCGCTCCCGAAACCAGATCAATAGTGTGTTGGATGTCATGTAGAGGGGGCAACTGGTTGGGGAGGTCAGCAGGAAAAACATCTGCAAATTTCTGAAGGACATGAGTAACTTGAGGGGGGATGGATGACTTGAGATCTTTAGGAACTTCTCTCGCTGTGAGTAGAAAAATTGTTGCCGCTCTGTCAATCTCTTTCGTGAGCTTCTTTCACCCATATACGCTACCTCCTTGCCATTTTTCGAGGGAGTTGGTGTTGTTTCGGCCGGACCAGTTCGTGGTCCAACGGGTATGAGCTTTATTTTTAGTTCGTCATGTGAGAACACATTGGTTGGATCGACCATATATGGTCACATCGTGGTCGTATAACCAAGGTCTCCCTAAAATTACTTGACCCACATCCATTTTTAGCACATCACACCAAATTTGCTCTTTGTAGACTTTGAAGTCTACAGGGACCAAACATCGATGTGTTACTTGGTGGTTGTCGCATCAATCCAAGATACTTTGTATAGGCGTGGGTGGGGGTCAGCTTTATATTCGGTCTTAGCTAAGACCGCAGAAGCGACAACGTTCACGCAACTTCCACTGTCAACAATTACCTTGCAGTTTTTGCCATCTATTATCGTAAATGTGTGAAATATAGCAGTGCGCTTCCAATCATCTTCTTTTTTTGGTTGGGACAAAGCATATCTAACTACATTCAAGTGAGGTAATTGGATTGGCCGAATACAGTGGAGATACTGGTCATCCTCTTCTTCGCCGAAGTCATCGCTTTCATTAGGTTCATAGGAAAACTTATTGTCGGAATCATCAGCGATGACAGCGGTATCCTCTATTATATTGATCTTACTTGGGCTGGGACAGTTGCCAGCAACATGGCCGTATCCCTTACATTTATAGCACTTAGTGAGAGGATCAATTTTAGAGTAGTCTTTTTCGGTGTTCTTACCCTTATTGTCATTTCTAGGTGGATATAAGTTTAAGTTTGGCTTGCTGGAGTAAGATTTGTTGGGATACTGAGAAGATGAGGGCTTATGCTCAGAGGGATCAGTGGAGGTCATTCTAGAGGAATGATTTTTCGAATCGCTGGACTTGTAATGAGAACTTGCTTTAAGAGAATCCATACCGAGGACAAGGGCTTAAGCTATTGCCACTTTTAAGATCAATCTTGGAAAAGATTGTGGCACCAGACATCATGTCCAACATGTCATCCAAACGGAGAATGAGAAAACGGTATTTCACCGTAATCTTGTTTATGGCACGGCTGTCTACACACATACGCCAGGTTCTATCTTTCTTTGGCATCAACAAAGCGGGAACAGCACAAGAACTTAAGCTTTCTCTGATGAAATCCTTTGTCAATAACTCATTAATTTGCCTTTTCAACTCATCATGTTCTGTTGAATTCATCCGATAGTGTGGCAAGTTAGGAAGATTCGCTCCCGAAACCAGATCAATAGTGTGTTGGATGTCATGTAGAGGGGGCAACTGGTTGGGGAGGTCAGCAGGAAAAACATCTGCAAATTTCTGAAGGACATGAGTAACTTGAGGGGGGATGGATGACTTAAGATCTTTAAGAACTTCTCTCGCTGTGAGTAGAAAAATTGTTGCCGCTCTGTCAATCTCTTTCGTGAGCTTCTTTCACCCATATATGCTACCTCCTTGCCATTTTTCGAGGGAGTTGGTGTTATTTCGGCCGGACCAGTTCGTGGTCCAACGGGTATGAGCTTTATTTTTAGTTCGTCATGTGGGAACACACATTGGTTGGATCGACCATATATGGTCACATCGTGGTCGTATAACCAAGGTCTCCCTAAAATTACTTGACCCACATCCATTTTTAGGACATCACACCAAATTTGCTCTTTGTAGGCTTTGAAGTCTACAGGGACCAAACATCGATGTGTTACTTGGTGGTTGTCGCATCAATCCAAGATACTTTGTATAGGCGTGGGTGGGGGTCAGCTTTATGTTCGGTCTTAGCTAAGACCGCAGAAGCGACAGCGTTCACGCAACTTCCACTGTCAACAATCACCTTGCAGTTTTTGCCATCTATTGTCGTAAATGTGTGAAATATAGCAGTGCGCTTCCAATCATCTTCTTTTTTTGGTTGGGACAAAGCATATCTAACTACATTCAAGTGAGGTAATTGGATTGACCGAATACAGTGGAGATACTGGTCATCCTCTTCTTCGCCGAAGTCATCGCTTTCATTAGGTTCATAGGAAAACTTATTGTCGGAATCATCAGCGATGACAGCGGTATCCTCTATTATATTGATCTTACTTGGGCTGGGACAGTTGCTAGCAACATGGTCGTATCCCTTACATTTATAGCACTTAGTGAGAGGATCAATTTTAGAGTAGTCTTTTTCGGTGTTCTTACCCTTATTGTCATTTCTAGGTGGATATAAGTTTAAGTTTGGCTTGCTGGAGTAAGATTTGTTGGGATACTGAGAAGATGAGGGCTTATGCTCAGAGGGATCAGTGGAGGTCATTCTAGAGGAATGATTTTTCGAATCGCTGGACTTGTAATGAGAACTTGCTTTAAGAGAATCCATACCGAGGACATGGGCTTAAGCTATTGCCAATGAGTTTATTTTTCTATGAATTAGCTCGTTCCTAAGATCGGCTCGTAGTCCAGCTCTGAACCTAGAGAGTTTGTTCTTCGCTCTCTTACCTTAAGGCATTGCACCGAATAAGGAAGTCATCAAACTTATCAACATACTCTTGAGTGGATTTGCTTTCTTGATAAAGTTGGTTTCACGAATCTAGCAATCGGGTGTGGAACGATAACGACACTTATCTCTTAGTGAGCTTCTCTTTTATGGCTTCTCAAGTGGCTATGGGTGCCAGGCCTTGGCCTCTACGGATGTATTCAGATTGGTCCAATGTTGTTGAGCTTTACCAGTCAATTTCATTGTGGCAAATTTAATCTTCAGGGCTTCGCTCATGTCAAACCACATGAAGTAGTGGTCCATGGCACGGATCCAATCGAGATAAGTTTGAGGTTCCATATGGCCTTCAAAGTGGGGAACAACAGCCTTAACGTTCTTCTTGTATTGTTCGTCAGGGTCACGTTCTTGACGTCGGTCGTTACGATCATTCCATTGAGGGATCTGACGATGAAGCTTAGGGACAACATTTTGATTCAATTCCACTTTCTCAAGCCTCTTATTTATATTGACAAGAGTTTCTTGAATGACAGCGAGGGTAATAGAAATATCAGAGTTGTCCATCTCAGTTCGGGGAGGGGTTCACGGGATTCTAGGATTCCTGATGGGGTGGTTTGGGAGGGACAAGACAGGCCCTTTGGGATTTGTGATGGTGCTGCGAAGACGCATTCACCAACGGTGAAAACTAGGGGTCGTGGAGATGTGTGTTTGCTGAATTTGGGGAAACGTGTCCTAAGTGCAACTAAGTTTTTTTTACTTTTTTTTATTAATCTGAAATAATCCAAAAGAAAGAAAGAAAAAAATGACTCTAAAAACGATCCTAAATGAATGCAAAAATTATGACTAAATGATGCAAAAACTAGGGTTTTAAAAACCTTCGCTCTGATACTAAAATGATGTAAACTTAACCCTAAATAGAGAATTTTCAAGAATATTAAAAGATTAAGTTTATCAACACCTAAGGCAAATTAAATTAGATTTTAAATTATTAATCGGTTTGATGGATTTTCAAAATATGAAATAAGTTTAACAAACCCAATTAAAGTTCGAGCCTAACAATCAACAAATATACCTAAGTGTGATTAGCAAGTAAGATAATCAATAACGATTCGTACACTAATAGGCAGGTAGAAGCGCTTACTTTCAATATTTGTGGACGACAGTTAAATCAAATAATATTATAGAGATGATACGGCAGTAACTCAAATATTTGAGAACTGGAAAGAGTCGGTGGTTGGCAGAAGCGCTGGTGACGGTAGTAGTGCTGCTGGGGAAGGTTGACGACGGCGAGGGAATCGGCAATCGACGACGGTGAGGAGGCAGGCTTGGGGTGATCGACTAAGGGGAGGGGGCGAGTAGGTGTCAAGATGTTGAGGGGTTGGAGTGCGAGAGGTAGCGACGGGGCTGAGGAAGATGGTGAAGGAGGCTGCGGTGGTTTGAGTACTGTTGGGGTGATACTGGAGGTGAGGTGGATGGCAGGCGTCGATGGATGCAGGGGTTGCCGAGGAGTGCGGGGAAGGGCAGCGGTTGGTCGACGGCAGTGGGATGGAGTTGAAGGGTGAAGATAACGGAGAGGATGGTCGGGGGTTGCAGTCGAAGGTGGGACAGGGAAGTGGCAGTCGACGATGGTGAAGGCAGGGGTTGGGTTTCGAGGATCTTGACGACGAGGAAGAGAAATAGAGAAGGGGTTTAGGGTTATAAATGAATTGGGGATTCGGGTTTGGGATTTTAAATTTGGGGATTTGGGTGTAGTTTTAGAATTTATCATAGACCCTAAATTGTATCTTAATGTCTCACACAAAAAGATTAATGAAGAGTAAAAACTCAATCACAGTAATTTGTTTTATCAATAATAGCATATTATTTCATTAATCAAGAGGCCTATATATAAGCTCAAAACAAATCTCAATACAAGCTCCAAAATATTCAACTGCTTAAAATAAAGGGTGCAAATCGTAAAACTACTACATATGGTTATAACTGCAAAAAACAAATATAAGTACTGAAATAAAATACTAGGCTAATAGAACAGCCATCCTAGACAATGCCTTCGCTGATAGAAGCCATCCTACATCGGGTCCGCTCACCTACTTCGCCTAAAGAAATCCTAAGCCACAGCCCCACTACATGGCTCAACTTCACTCAAAAGAGCTAGCTTAATAGGTACTAATGGTTTCATTGTAAGCTAATAAACCCAATGAATCCATTAGTACCTATTAAGCTAGCTCTTTTGGGTGAGACTGAGCCCAGTGGTGGGGCCGTGGTTTAGGATTTCTTTAGATGAAGTAGGTGAGTGGAGCGGAGGCGTTAAAAATCGTGTGTATGAAGGGTTATCCCTCTTTTGTATTTATATGATTATAGATTTTACCTCCTTTTGACCTGTTTGAAATCCTTGATCTCTCTCTCATCTTAGACTATCTTCAACCTGGTAACCAACAATTAGTTGAAGATCAATGAAGGGCAGTATTTTTTGAAAAGAAATTTGTACACTCTCTCAACCTCGCCGCTCGTTCCACCTTGAATAAGACCATATTTTCTTCAACAAAACTGATATGTTTCTGTCATTTAGATTGTGTTTGCATTAAAAATATTCTCCACTTAGTGGATTCATCCTCCACTCTGCACATCAACCCCAATGATCTTTAACAGAAGCAGGCTTTTTGACCCTGGATATTCTACTTTGGTTATATGGATTTGCGAGCTACAGTTTCAGGTTAATTGATGTTTACCCTATTATCCTTGAATGTATTAATCAGTTTGGACTACGAGTCAAGATTATTCTGATTATGTACTATTTAACATGATCACACATCCTGTCATACCTCTTTATTTGAGAACTTGGTTTGACTAGTTCAGATAACTTGGTACAAGGTTGATCAAAGCTTATAGGTGGTAGGCTAAAAGTCGGAAAGTGATTACAGTTGAAATGAAAATCCCAAGACATCATTTATCATCAATGCATTTTCTATGAAAAATTTGTCATGAACTCATGAAAGGTTACACAAATTTTTATGGTCACCTTCTGCCAAGCAGCTAAAAGTTGGCCTCTAATTTCTGACCATGGAAACTTTATATAGGATATGTGCTGAATGTAAACTCTTAAATGCCAGTTGACGTGCAAGGACATATCTTAGGACATCATTCAAGTAATTTGGACCCAAAAGTAAATTTAAAGGGGGCTTTTGTAGGATTTGCAGGAGGATGATGTATCATCAAAGGGAAAAATTAAGGACCTTTTGAAGAGGTTTCTTTCCAGTTAAGGACATCTTGAAGAGGTCTCTTTCCAGTGACATTCGAGTAAGCGGGTTCAAGGCATGCTGTTCCCTTTTGCCTAATGGATAATTTAAAACTTTTATTGTTTTCCTTTCATGATTCTGATAAAATTTAAACAAGGCATGCTGTTCCCTTTTGCCAAATGGATAATTTAAAATTTTTATTTTTTCTTTTCATGATTCTGATAAAATTTAAACAAGGCATGCCTAATGGATAATTTAAAACTTTTATTTTTTATTTTCATGATTCTTATAAAATTTAAGAAGGAAGTTTATGTTATTTCAATTATTGTCATTATTGTTATTATTTTATGTTACCCAGGGATCTGTAACGGGAACCATAATCTTATTTATACGCAAAGGAAGAAGTTCTCACATATTACGGTTTGATGAGGAACTATTCTTTATATATCTTCTTCCACCAATAATCTTCAACGCGGGGTAAGTACAGCTCACTCTCTTTAGAGTTAACCTCTGAGGAGGTATGATGAATGCTACTATGACTATGATTATCTAAATTTCCACTTATTCGTTGCTGCAGATTTCAAGTGAAAAAGAAACAGTTCTTCCACAACTTCTTGACCATAATGCTTTTAGGAGTGGCTGGCGTTTTTATATCTGTTTCCATCATTTCAGCTGGTAATTATAAATATCTTATTCAAGAGGTATTTCCTTAATTGGTAGCTCAAAATAGCACTGCAGTGGATGAGTGCTACAAATTTTAATGTGACAAGCTATGCCACCAAACCACCATATACTTTTTAAACGAAAGGGAGAAAAATAAAATTCTCCCACCTTCCATTAATTATTTCTAATAACCAAGAAACCCAGTAAACAGTAGGAAAGTGTAAAAGAAGATCAGAAACTCATAGCGCAGTTACTTATAACGACATGGTCTAACAATGGGATCGAAGAACAAAAACACAATACCACCACGAAAAAGGTGGATGCGAGAGTATGATGTGGTGTTGTTTGGTAATCCATGTTTTAAAAATCTTTGTGATCTGTGATAACAGATGAGTCAGGGTTCATATTGCCTCTTTCGTTCAGTAATGCTCTGACTTCTTCGTGAGGAACGCCTAGGGAAAACTTGTTCCGAAATCTTAAATATGTAACATAAGATCGACGAGTTTAGCTCAAAGTTACACTTGTACTCCGGACACTGAATTGGTTGCTTAACGTAGCCACATAGGTCTATGGCCTGAAGATGCGACATTTTTATCTATAGAATTCTCAAATAAGATGTGTGAGTTTAGTCGTGACTGAAGAAGATGATCTATATTTTCACAGCCTGCCGCTTGCTGAGAGATTTTGATAGTTTGGATCCTAACCGGGAATGAAAAGGTCGACTGAGACAATGCTGGATGTTTTGAGAAGTAGACCAAAGATCATTGATTTGAATTTTGGTGTCCATTTGATTAACATACAAAATAATGGTGCTTTCATCACTTATGAAAAATGATCTATCACATGAACAAGACTTCTGTTATCATATAAATAGATTTTTTTTCAGAACCATGCCTTTTTTGAAACTATAAGAAAATTACGCCCCTTTTTAAAAAAAATATTAGAGAATTAGGCCTCTTTCACTTATAGCAATCTCCACGTAATTTATGCCTACAACCATTTAAAAAACCCGCTGCTGTTATAATAACCGTATAAAAATAGCACTTCTCGTGAAAACGAAACTGCTAACTGGAGTAGGGTTTCTTTTCACAAGAATCACTATTTATAATAGCAGTTTTACGAACAAGGAAGGTTTAGACGCGAGAGAATGGCATACTTTTCTAAATATTTTTTGGAGGAGCACATTTTTCTCATTAATTCAAAGAGAATGTGTAGATCTGAAAAAAAATCTGTGAATAGTGTAAGTCAAATTGTAACAGTAGATGATAAATTGAATGGTACACTCGTAAGTCTTTAATTTGTTATTTACTTGGACAAAATTATATTCTTTGAATAAATTTTATTTATTGCAATATTTGTAAGCAGAAAATTGAGTGGTCTCTAGCTATAGAGCTCAGCCTGTGATGATTTAGTTTGCATTAGATTTTAATTTCGTGAACTTTCACACTAGATATCACATGACATAACCTTGATCAATTTAGGCCATGATCAATTTAGGTCTGTATTTGCGAAGTCATTTTTAATACTGATAGCTATTTTCGATACCTATTTTCTCTTCTGTCCTCTTTATATTAATATGTTTAATCATGCTTTATACTGGAAGAATATTTCATATTTTCCTCATTGTATAATATCTTTGCTGGTTGACGTATACCTCTTGAATTAGGTAGTTGGTTGTTATATATTTGAAATTTTTTTGTAAATTTTGGATAAGATTTATTTATTTAAAAGATTTGCACGCAGAAAGATGTCATGTCTTTAGTTCAGAGCTGAGGTTATGATGATTCAATTTGCATTGGATTTTGAAAGTTTGAGAGCTTTTGCACTAGAGTCATGCCACATAATCTTGATGACTTTTTTACTATGATTACAATGAATGGTCCATATCTGCAAAGTCTGTTTTTTGAATATTGGATATTGATACCTATTTTTCTCTTCATTTTTCTCTATATTTCAGTATATTAATATGTTTAATCATGCCTCACTGCTTCTGTATTGGTAGTATATTTTATTATCCTCGTTTTATAATATTGTTTTCTGGTTGTTGTTTCCTCGTTGAACTAGGCAGTTGGTTGCTTTTCCCCAGGGTCGGATTTAATGGGCTCGACATACAAGAATATCTAGGTTTGGCTATGACTTATTCTAATACTATTTCGTTATATGGCATGGAAGTCCTTATTTTTCCTGTTTTTTTAGATGCCTATAGAATTCTTGTTGATAAATCTATCAATTTCATTGAGTTCCAGACTAATTCTTGTTGACTAGTGATCGGATCGGCCGGTCAGTAAGACTAGATTTCGTTGTATTTTTTGTTTGTTGGTTGGGGTGTATGAGTTTCAGAACCCAGTCTGTCTGTTGGGATCTGAACTTCATAAGCCTTATTTTTTGTTGTATGTTTTGTTAAATTCTCTTTAATGAAACGCGGG
Source organism: Hemerocallis citrina (assembly GCA_017893485.1). Lineage (NCBI taxonomy): Eukaryota > Viridiplantae > Streptophyta > Magnoliopsida > Asparagales > Asphodelaceae > Hemerocallis > Hemerocallis citrina. The sequence continues at coordinate 423,957 of JACEHZ010000159.1, read as the reverse complement.
GGGTTTTTACACACCGTTTAACGATAAAAAAAAAAACCATGGTCACCTGTTTTGTTGTCATGCAGCTCTTGGAGTGATATTTTCTGCAACAGATACAGTCTGCACATTGCAGGTTGATTAGATTCTCTCTAATTTTGCTTTAACTTTAGAAAAGTTACAAATGCCTATTGGCATTGTCTAAAATTTATTTTTGATATACAGGTCCTAAATCAAGATGATACGCCTCGTTTATACAGCTTGGTTTTTGGGGAAGGAGTAGTAAATGATGCGACATCAGTAGTTCTTTTCCATTCAATTCGGAAAGCATTTGTTTCTAAAATAAACGGTTTGACTGCAGTTCGTTTTGTTGGAGATTTTCTATACTTATTCTCAACTAGCACTATTTTGGGTGTTGTGGTAAGGTTTATTTTTACATGACATGATTACTCACTCTTCCATTTTTGTGTCCTTTTCACGGACTGACATGTCTTGAGTTCTTTCAGGCTGGGCTTTTGACTGCCTATGTTCTTAAAACCTTGTACTTTGGTAGGTAAGTGATTGAAAGAAATAGTAATAGTGGTATGTATATTTCATGAGATATATATTTTGTTCTGAACCTTGTTGTTTTGCAGGCATTCAACTGATCGTGAAATTGCTATAATGATTCTTATGGCATACCTGTCTTATATGCTGGCAGAGGTTAGCATCAGATTTCTCAACTTTAATTTGCTACTATGCCTGGCTAAATGTACTAGTTGATCTGAATTACTGATTTAATAAATAAGTGTTAACAAGAATAGAAGCTAATTTTTTTATACTATTATAACTCGAGAGTTTGGACTTTGGCTGTGGACATCAGTTCTGGACATTAGTTCTGTGGAGTCACACATCTGGTGCACTTTCTTACCATTTCTCTTAGTCATACTCAAAACTTTGTTCCAGTTCTTAATTCTTACATGCTGTCTGTCTAAAATGGAAAACATTTTTAATTATTATTCAGGTTCTCTTAGTTTTTTTATTTTATTTTGAATTTATCTGAAATGCATGAGTTTTCAACTTGACACCCTAATAGGGCTAAATGTGAAAAAACCTCACTCAAGTATTGCCCATTTTCAAAAACCACACACAACTTTTTTTTTTAAAACCTCCCTCAACTATGTTTTCAAGGCATGGGGGAGTGAGGTTTTTTTTAAAAAATTGTGTTGAAAACATAGTTGATGGGGTTTTTTTTATAAAAAAGTTGCGTGTGGTTTTTTGAGAATGGGCATTACTTGAGTGAGGTTTTTCACATTTAGCCCCCTAATAGTCATAAGAACTATACTTAATTTCAAAATGTCAAATATATGTTAAGTATTTGTGATTTACCCGTAACAGTCCCTGCAATCATACTGTTCACTGTGATCGCTTTGTGCAACTTGTTTTCAGGAGCCTTTGCGGTTTGGTGTCTTTGTCTGTATAAATGCTCAATTTGCGGTTTATTCTATCTGTATAAATATTGTGTTGTTCTCTACATGTACGGAATGACACAATCTTCTCTAAAGATTATATAATGTTTGCTTGCAAATAATTGAAAATAAGGTATTTTCATTTCATTTTTGCAGCTACTGCAACTGAGTGGGATCCTCACAGTGTTCATTTGTGGGATTTTTATGTCACACTATGCATGGCATAATGTGAGTGAAAACTCAAGAGTAACGACGAGGTACTTATCTGGTCTGATGTAACTAGTATGTGCTGAAATTTTACTGTATTAAATACGAAACATTTCATACTGTATAGTCTAACCGACAGCTAAAAATGAACTTGCCAACTGATCAAATAGATTTCAACTAGTATGAGAAGGTGTTTAGACTAGATTTCTAAACTCAGTTGAATGTCCCAGAAACTGAAGTAGATATCGACATATCATTGCCAGGAAAATACGATACGTATGTATTTATGTATCTATTGAGCAAGCCAGAAAGGAAGCGATACAGGACAAAACAAGGCTGTTACAGTATCCACGTACTTGCTAAAGTATTTGTGGTTGTTACCCCAAGAATGGAACTTAGAGAAAAAATTGAAATTAGTTTGTTTGGATCATGGGTCTTTGAAATAGTGTAAAGATAAGAGTGGTTAAATTTGTTTGTTAAGGTGTTATCTTTTCTTTGAGGAATTGTTAAGGTGTTATCTTAAAATAGTGTTTGGATAAAGTATTCTTTGATGATAAATTATTTTAAGGCCCAAAGTTGGACCTTGATTTGTTTGTAAACCCAATGAGTTTCATAAATGCTAAAAGACTGAGCTCCGTTAAATCAATTATTTTTAGACTCAAATCTCATTTTTAATTAAATTATTTACTAAATTTAAATATTATTTTCTTGTATTTCCTATATTACCCTTTCTTAAAAGAAATGAGTTATTTTATTTCTTCTTCCATTCTCTTTCTCACAAAAATAAAGGGATCCAAAATCCTTAACTAAAAAGAGATGTATTTAATTAGAGTTTCATATGCGATTCAAAGTCTTGGATGGAAAATTGAGTCAAGGGGAAAGTGATGGTGGTAATGGAGGTACATCAAACCCAAGATCCATCCTCAAAATAATGTCATTCACTTTCTCCTTGCTTTTTTAATTTGTTCTTTTGGAACGATAAATCATGGTGGTTAATGGAGTACATGAGACCCTAGTTATATACCTCCACTACTTCATGCCTTAGTCTTCTAGTAAGACTTGATTCCCATATGAAACCTTAATTAAATAACTCTTCGTTTTGATGAGGAACTCGAATCTCTTAATTTTGTGGGTTTTTTGAGCCAGTATTGATTTTCATAGAAATGTTCTCGAGTATTATTGATTCTTCAATTTGAGCGAATGAAAATTCTTCTACAATACATGAAATTTTTCTAATTTCATTCTTTTTAGTTGGCTTATTCGGTGTAGAAGGGTAATATAGGAATGCAAGGAAAAATAGTTAAATCAATAAACTAATTAATAAAAAATGAGGTTTGGGTCTAAAAATAATCTATTTTGAGATGTTGGGGCTTTTAGGGGGCGTTTGGTACAAGGATTTTTTTCTGGTTCCCAGGAATCATAAGTCCTGGGATTTATGATTCCTAGGAATCATAAAACATGTTTGGTAGGTCTTAAACATCTCTGGAAATGTTAGTTGGAAACTTAATTTCCTATGTTTGGTTGAGCTACATATTTCCTGGGAATCTTAATCTTATTGTCCAAAATACCCCTTTCATCCTCAAATAACAAAACAAACTATTTGATGAAATACCTGAGTTTAAAAAATGATGCAAATCTGGGCCGCAAAATACGAACAATTTTAAGTGATAACATGACTTAAAATTGAAAGATAACGAATAAGATCTACTTGCAAGTCATTTCGAACACCTAACTCAAACAATTAAAAATTAGAACACCTAACTCTTACCTAACAACTTGTTCAGAATATTGAAAATAGGGAAAGCTTGTACAGAGTGAAGTTAACAGAAGGATACTAGCTCTTACCTTGCTTTTATGAGAATAAATCAATTTCAGCTACTCCGCAGATTCCTTTTACCTGACATGGTGCATCTTGTGTTTACAATCGGACCTTACCATTGCATTAATAATACTAATATTATTCCAAACTCGGATGATAATATTGAGCAATGGAGGATGAGCCACCGATAGGTATCACACCCTTACAACGACATCCAAGAGTACAAGTGGCTCCGCCTCCCTGCCCTCATATCACATCGCCACCGTCTAGATGAGCCACCCCGCACCTACACACTGCTATCTCAGTGTTTACAAGCCATGTCGAAACACCAAGACCAGATTAAGAGATATTACTCTCATCAAACAAATATTCCTAGCAATGGTAATGGATTCATCTTAACCAGCATATTTGATGCTTGTTTCATCCTTTACATTGTCCTCTTCCTCTACTGTGACATATATGGAGTCAAGTTGTTGTTGAACCCAGAGCAGTACCCAAGCAAGTGGTGGGAAGGCTACAGATCTGGGACCTGGTGGTTTATGACATGTTGCTGCTAGAGAACCAGATCATTTTTTTTTCATGGTCTACGAGTTGCATGACATTCTTGGACTTGAAAGTGACAAGCAAGTGGACCTTATTATAGGGTGGGTTTTTTTATTTTAGGGGCAAAATTATAATTTTAAAGAAATAATATTTTTCCAACCACTTGGGAATCTAAGAATCCCCCCCCCCCCCGTAAAAATTTTTGTGGGAATTGTGGCAAAAAAAATTCATAGGAATGTTAGTTTCCTGGGAATTTGAATTTAAAAATTAGCATGCCAAACATGGGAAACTAATTTCTCAAGTTAAGATTCCCAGGAAACAAAAAAAAATCATTGTACCAAACGCCCCCTTAGTATTTATGAAACTCATCGGGTTTAAAATCAGTAAACAAACTAGTTGGGGTCGGCTACAGGATTCATGTAGCCGACCCCAACTAGTTGGGAAAAGGCTTTGTTTTTTTTTTTTGATAAAACCGTCATCGCTTCATTAATACGAAATTAACGAAACAAGTAGATAAACATTACAAAGTCCAAGTGAAATATGTCTAAACAACAACCACATCAAAATAAACCACATCTAAAAAGCAATTGAAGATACATAAAGAAACAGAATATCATCTCCAGGCACAATGGATGATCCAAGCTCCGCACAGATCGGTAGTCGTCCTTAGGCACTACTCCATACGAAGCCTTTTCTGAACTCCCGTTTGACCTGTCCATGCATTGAAAAGGGAGCAGATGTTATGCATAGTCGATGAAAATCTATTGTTGACGTTACGAAAGCATAAATCGTTACGGTTTAGCCAAAGACCCCAAAGAGTTGCAGCAACCATAGTGTCCCATCTTTCCTTAACCTCGTAAGTACCCCCCATATTTCTCATATGCTCGAAAACCACAGAACAAGACTCCGGGCACTCTACAGAACCAAATCCTAAATAGACCGTTACCCAAGCTAGTCTAACCCTAGGTCCGGGGAAAAGAATATGATCACTATCCTCGACACTCCTGTTGCACCTGGGACAATTGGCATGATATGTAAACCTCGCTTAACCAAATTAGCTCTTGATAAATCGCATCATTCTTGACGAGCCATAGGAATACTCTAACCCTCATTGGTACTTTAGTCTTCCAAATGATATTAGCGTCTTTGCACCTCAGGCCCCTGTCATTAAGGAATCTATACATCGATCTAACGGTGAAAGCTTTGGACCGGTGTAGATTCCAAACTCGCTCGTCCTCTCTCTGAGTGGAAATCCTACTGTTAAGCCTGATAAAGTTGTTAAGGTTTTCTAGCTGGTCAATGCTCTCCGGGATAAGATCCTCCAACACTTAGGGTCTCAGAATGTTATTGTTCCAGACATCCGCTACGGTCGAATCTATATTCAATGTAGCGCTTGCCGCACTAGGGAATAGACTGAGAATGGTGTTGTCGCCGCACCATTTGTCCTTCCAGAATCTAGTGTGTTGTCGTTGGTGATTAAACACGTCGTATTAGCGTTATAAGTTTCCCCCACCTTCGCCGCCCCCTTCCACAAAAAGGATGCCTTTCCGTGTCGGCTTCTTCCCCCGAACCTAAACTTCTTCCTATTGCGATAGGCCTAGAATGATTTACACCACCAATAGTTTTGTCTAGCCCTCATTTTCCACCACCACTTCATCAAGAGTGCCTGATTCATGTCTCTAATGTTCAAAATACCCAATCTGCCCGATTCCTTCATCTTACAAACCCTACCCATCTCACCAAAGGGAATCCCCTGCTGGCTTCATTAGTACTTTTCCATAGGAATCTCCTCTCTTTGTCGATTTGATTGGATACCCACCGAGGCAGTTTGTAGATGGACATTAGGTAGATTGGCAGACTGCTTAAAACTAAGTTAATCAATGTGATTCTACCGCCCAACGAAAGAAAACGACCCTTCCATCCAATGAATCTCCTGTGAATCTTCTCCAACAACGGACTCCAATCCTCTCTATTGAGCCCCCCGCTCCTAATGGGAACCCAGAGATAAATCAGAGGGAACTCACCTACCGCACATCCAAAAAGTCCTATAATATTCTCTATTGGCAGTGACAATGATTGCTTAGCGGCAGGACACAACTTTTGCTTAGATTGACGACCTTAAGCCCAGCCCACGCTTCGAAGCATTTAAGCTCCAACATGATACCCGTAATTTCCTTGATCGTCGTTGCACCGAACATTAATGTATCGTCAGCATATTGCAGGATGGAGATAGAGTCCGTAATTCCTTTAATCTTCACCCCCGAGATAATCCCTGCCTCTCTACCCCTCTTGATCATCTCTGCCAACCCATTACAATGGCAAATAGAATGGACGACAGTGGATCCCCTTGCCTTAGACCTCTGTGACATTTGATTTCTTTACCGGTAGCTCCGTTCATCTGGACAAAGGAATTTCCGCCTCTGATACATTTCATAATCCATTGAACCCATCTACCTCCGAATCCTTTAAGAACCAAAGCTTCATGAACCGCATCCCATTCGACTGAATCATACGCTTTTTTAAAGTCTAACTTTAATAAAAATCCGTCTCCTTACTCCCCTATAAACTACCTCATGCGTCGATGCGACACTATCCATAATGTCCCTTCCTCTGATGAATCCACTTTGAGACTCTCCCACAACTTTGTTTAGATTAGGAGCCATCCTTTGTGCTAGAACCTTAGTAATAATCTTGAAAGAGCTGTTGAGTAAGCTTATCTGCGTCAGATCTTCAATTCTATGTATCTCACCCTTCTTTGGAATCAAAATGATGTTGGCATAGTTGATCCTATCTAACTCAGCGGTTCCGTAAAAAAAACTCCTGAAAAATTCTCATTAGATCATTCTTAATGATCTTCCAGTAAATCCTGTAAAAGAAGATGGGGAATCTGTCAGGCCCTGGAGCCTTATCTTGACCTAATCCTTTAATCGCCTGGAGCACTCCCTCCTCAGTAAAGTTATGCTCTAATCCGTCGCTCTCGTCTATCCTGTAAGCTTCCCACATCTCTGCGCTCAACCGACATCTATTATCCTTGCAAGTTCCCAACATCTCCTTGAACTTATCATCGATATGCCTCCTAATAATCCCCTCGTCCTCACTCCTATTGTTCCCGATCAACCACCCGTGAATGGAATTCGCTCTCTTTCTACCGTTGGCCAACTTATGAAAGTATTTTGTATTGGCGTCTCCCTCTTTCAGCCACTGAGCTCTTGACCGCTGCCTCCAATATTGCTCTTCCATATCCCTTATCTGTTGGGTTTTAGCTCCGCATTTAGCCAACTCCGCACCATCGTCAGCCTCTAGATCTCTATCCTCCTGTATCACCTCTAAAGCCTTCGCTTTATCTCCCAAATCAGCTTTTTTCCTCTTGATGTGACCAAATTCCTGTCTTGCCTAATCCTTCAGACTTTTACGAACTCTTCTTGTTTTTTCGATCCACGTTCCCACCGCTGACCCAATGTTGGTATCGGCCTGCCATGACTCCTTAATAATCTTGCGACAATTGCTATGTAACGTCCACGCCTTCTCAAATCGAAATGGATGAATCTTCACCCTATGCCCCTCCCGTCCTCTAAGGCTAGAGGGACATGATCCGATGTGAATCTAGTGATGGACTTCACCCCTGCCAATGGAAACTCCTACCATTCAGTTGACACAAAAATCCTATCCAACCTGGCCCATACTGGATTGGCTTGCATATTTGTCCACGTGAACCTTCTGTCCGCCGACTCAATCTCCATTATCTCTAACTCGTCTATGGTCTCATTGAACATATCTCTACCGTGATTGCACGCCCCTCTACCCCCGTGCTCGGATCGGAAACGGGTAATGTTGAAGTCTCCTCCAATAATCCATGGCCCCGAACAACGACTTCTAATTTCCTTAATCTCGTCCCACAATTGGCTGCGTCGTCTAGAATCATAGGGTCCGTAAATAGAGGTCACTAGTTGGACCCAATTGTCCTTTCTACGTCTCAGTCTAACCGAGACTGTGGACGTTCTGCTGATTTCCTCGATAATCTAGAAAATGTCCCGATCCAGCCCTATAGCAATTCCCCCGGACATACCGTTCGCTGCTTTAAACCTCCAGTCAAAGTTGGGCACACTCCTAAGACGTTCGAAATCGAAAGCTGAAGGGTAATCTAACCTAGTCTCTTGGAAAGCACAAATACTAGATTGCTCTTACCAATGGTATCATTGATCAGTCTAATCTTCAAATTTTGCCTCATCCCCTTAACGTTCCAAAAGATGTATAACATAAGGTTAATTCTAATAAGTCTCTCAACTCTAAACCCTAATACCCGGACTTACTCTACTACTTGTAGCTTCCCTCTAATAATGTTAACTTGTTTTAATTGTTCAACTATATTGGGCCCCATGGCTAGACCGTATAAACTAGCGAAGTAGGTAAGAGAATCATCATTTAGGGTACTCAAAATAGATATATAACTATAATTCATACCTCTGCGGACTGATGCTGATTCCTTGATCTTTGAAGCTGCTTTGATGAGATCTTCCTCGCCAGGCCCCTTACTTCCCCACTTGTCAAACTGCCGCTTGCTCTTCCTTTTATATTCCATGTTCTTATTGACGCCCTAAAACTCCTGCCCCTTCTCCCTCCTCTCCTTGCTTCTCCCATGCGTCAGTTTCTGTTTCTAATACGTGGTTGTCCTCTCTAATATCGTTTAACGCACCGACCCTCTCTTCAATAGAGTGAATAGTATCCCCATGACTAACTACTTCTTGGCCTCTGTCTTTGTGTGGACTTTGACTGAAACTCTTTTCATCTTTAACATGCGTGACATCATCTAACTGATTGAGGCCCACGTCGGAAGACAGATTTGAAGCATTCCCCTGACCCGTTACCCTTTTCGGCCCACAAGTAAGGCCTAAAATATTGCTTGTAATTAAATGTTGAATAGCACCCTTAATAGATGCCTCTAGTTGTGTGTTGGACAATGAGAACACTCCCTCCTCTACTGCACCTATAGTCTCGGATGGTACAAAAATAGGGTTTTTTAAAATTCCTTTACTCTTTGTCAACTCGGTGGTCTCTTCTAATTCATTGGAACCCAACACCTTTAAAGCGCCTCCTATGCTCTGCAAGCAGTCCCCTTGCGCCTTCACTCTACCCTACTTCGAAGTGCCTGTCAGTTCGTCACTCACTTCCTGACTTTTGTACTCTTGAAAGCGTTGTTCATGAACCGGGTTTCTTTCCCTCTCATCCAACGGCTTGGACTTCACAATCGAAATGGATGGTCTGATGCTCTCCTCCACCTCATCGTCTTCAACCTCTGGCTCCAGCACATTTTCTTTGCCAAACGACACGCTCTTCCTCACCTACGTCTCGACTCTAACATGATAAATTTCCTGCTCAAAATCTACCTCAATCGTCGATGGAACGTCAATCTTGTTCTCAATTCCGACCTTGAGTCTAGCGTACATTCTTCTCCAGTGCAACTTTGTGTTGTTGTCAATGCCTAGGAGTACCCCGAAGCTTCGCACCAGGTTCTGAAAACCCGATCGCACCCAACAGTGGAAGGGAAAGTTGAAAACCCTGATCCAAATGAACAACATAGCGGCGACGTTGGTAGCTCCAAAATGCCTCGTCCACCGTTTGAATGTGATATAGAAGTCTAGACCTTCCAACCCTATAAGGTCTAGCACTTCTTGAGCCATCTCGTCATTGTTGCAATGCACAAAGAACACGCTAGCACTAATCTATTGTGGAGCGAATATCCAATTCTCGCTGGTCTTGGTCGCTGCCATGAGAATGTCAGCCACATCCTGGGAAGATGGATTACCTGACTGAGCTTTATCTACCACCACGTTGCCATATCTTCGCTTAAATTCTGCCATAATAGGGGTTGGGATGATCGAAGCTTTGATCGTCTTCCTAGCTCCTGCTACACTTTCCTGCGTGAAGCTAGTCGCCGGCGTCTTAGCCGTCTTGGGGGGCTGAGCAACATTATTGAGCTTGGGGCAGTCGGTGGAGATGTGGCCATTGCCTTTGCAGGAGTAACAGAGCCAATCATTGGGGCAGTTGAGAATCGAGTGACCTCGTTGCGCACATTTATGGCATTGCTGCCTCGTCGTGAGGCTTGCCATCTCCGATGAGGTAGAGCTGATCCTTCTCGCGGAACCCCTCACCTCTCTTCGAGCTTTCTTGTTCTTCACTAGAATCCACTCTCCCTTATCTTCGTCGATGTTCCTTGGCCTCTCTATGGGACGAGAATACCCTCTATGGTGATCTCTATCCCTCCCCTCCTCTACCTTTTCAACGCTGACTACCTCAGCATATGATTTCCTCTTGCCCTCCAACGGTCTCTGGTGATGCTCCTCCCTTGTCGGTGAGATATTCCTGATTCTTTGACCCCCGTGCCTCAGTTCCTCATGCTCTCTTCTCTCCCTAGACTGATCTTTATGATCAGTATGGGGAGCTCTCGACGAAAATCTAGACCGAGCTCAACTACCCTCTCTCACGTCTTTGCTTCCTCCATACCTCCTATAAACGCGATGGTTGTCATCTTCTTCCCTACATCGCTTTGCCATGGAAGCTTTCCTGTGAGAACCTGAAACTGGAGGGTGGTTGAAGTCGGAGGAAAACCTAGAGTTCTGAGTCTCACTTGCTCCTTTCATTTTTGTATACTTTGTAGATCGAAAAAGGCTTTGTTGTTGTTGTTGTTGTATTGGGTTTAAAAATAAATCAACCTCTAGCTTTGGGTCTTGAAATAATTTTCCCATTCTTTTATCATATAGTTAGGATCAATTTATTTAGAGCGTCCACAGTCGTGTGGTACATATGCATTTTTTAGCGATTATAGCGCTGCAGTTGTGTGGCATTTATCCATATTATAGCTTTTTTGCTACAGTAGAATGGTATATTTGAGAGGAGATATATATGCATATTATAGAGGAGAAATTCCAATGTTTTGTCGAAATATTTTATAATATTTTGATTCAATCGGACGAGATATTGTGTATTTAAAAATAAAAAAACTCGAACGAAACATGATGTTTCGTCCGAGAAAATTCCAATTTCTTTTTTTTTTAACTGAAAATTTAGTTAGTTAATTAGGTGATTAATTAGTTTAATTAGATACTTATTAAAATAATTAGTTAAATAATTAAGGTTAGTTCCAATTAATCAAATAAAATCTTAATTAAGTGGGTCCCACCAATGTGATGTTTCGTCCCATTGGTGGGTCCCACCAATTTTTTAAAAAAAATATTAAAAATTAAAAAAAATATTAAAAGATGAAATATCTATAAAAATCAAAGGAATTTAGACGGACGAAACATCCGTTCATTTTTTCTACAACTTTGCTATATTTTGTCATTTACCCCACTGCAGCGAAACAACGAATTGTTATTTCTATTTATCCATATATAAATTTTTTAGCTCTCACGACTGTGGATGCTCTTAGGATATGCTTGGGAACAAAGTTAAGTTAGGATAAGCGGAGTTTTTTTTGTGAGGGAAAGGAAAAAACTCGAGTTATCCTAACTTTGGCATGTTTGAGACTCATTTTGGAGTTGAGATAATTCCATATATCTTATCCCAAAAGGCTAGAATACCATAGTTATCTAAACTTCACTCTTACCTATTTTTTTCTTAACTTAACTATGAATATAATTTTTAAATGGATATAAAGGTATGACTACCAAAGTTAGCATGACTCATACCTCCAAAGTTGAGATAACTTTGGTTATCTAAACTTTGTTCCGAGACAGGGCCTTAACTTTCACTTTGGTTGGAAAATATGTTGTAGTGGCTTGTTTGAAAAGGATAATAAGAAAAGAAGTAGACTGAGAACTTCGATGAAGGTTGTCTTTGTTTGATGTTCATTTGCATTTGAAATTCAAATAGATGGCCAGTACGAGATAATTTTCACCAAAAATGAAATCCATATCAATAAATCATAATTAATTGATGAAAGATCTTCCATTTAAATCCTTATCTAAATGAACAATTTACCAAGCAAATAAGTGAAAAACGAACAAACAAACATGTCACACTCATCTTTCTATTACCTCTACTATTATAACTTCATAACTAGAGAATGTGTGTTGTGTAATTTGTAGACAACCAAATTTTTCCAACTTAAACAATTTCCAAACACATATTTTTTAAGTCTATATTAGTCATCCATTTATCAATCATCCTATAGTTAAATCTCAACCATACTAAATCTCTCATTAGTATTGCACATGCTACAAACTAGTTTGAAATTACTTCTAATTTAAACTAAATAATCTCAAACTTATCCCCTAAGTGCTATTCATGTAAAGCAACCACAAGTACTGTAATGGGCACTGTAGAAACCGTGAGTACTGTGTTGGGTGTAATATAGAAGTGACAATTACTCTAGCAATCTTACTCTGCAGTTACTGTAGTAAGCACAATTACTGTAATGAGCACTGTGGAAACTGTGAGTACTGTAACGGGTGTAATATAGAAGTTAAAATATTTCTTTGAGGTATTATATTAGCTTAAATATTTTTAAGTTTATATGGAAATATTTCTTTAAGGTATTATATGTATCATTATATTACATGTGATCTGAATGTATATCTATTGGGTTTACTCTCATTTAATTGTTTTCTTTTGTTAGAATAAAGGTAGTGTACATGCTTTAAGTCAGGCACTATTTTGCTTAGTCTTCACTCACTATTTTTTCCCCAGGCATATCTTTGCTACACTATCATTAATTGCAGAAACATTCATCTTTCTTTATGTGGGTATGGATGCCTTTGACATTGAGAAATGGAAGATGGCCAAGACAAGGTCAGTTATTCAAAACTACAATTAAACAGCATTCTCCTGACAGCTTGGTAAAGATTACGATTAGCTTCTCAAATACCATTACTATGAGGAATGAATCTCTGTGTTTATACTTGTTAGTCTGTGAAAGATGAAGACTTTTTATTTTCTTCATACAGTTTGCTTCTAATTTGACAAAATTAAAATACAATGTTCCTTAAATAAGAAAATGATTCTCACTAAATTTGTGTTTTAGACAGGTGGGGCATGTAAATGTGTGGAAATAACTGGCCGACAATTTATTATCACCATGTAACTGACAGAAAACATAATTTTGTGGCCTAGAGAACTACTTTCATAACATTCATTGCTAGGAGATGCTCGAACCCCTAATAAATATTTAAAGTTGACTGACATGTACACCATAAAAGATAATTTGACTGAAATCTTGTTCTTGATAAGAGAACTTCAATACATTGATTAGCACTCAAGTTTAGGTGATCTATATATTGCTTGAGGGATACTCCACCCTCCTTGTATGATTACGATTAGAGAAGATTATAAAAAGAGGACCAAACCCCTGTTTCTTAGTTTTTAGGCATAAAGAAATCTGACAGTGATATTATTGTAGCTCTCTTGAGTATCATGTTTCTTTCATCTATTAAAGAATGATTGGATTGCCTTCTTGGATTGTCATGGTATTTCCTATCACTCTGCAATATTATTTTTGCATCTGCTTCTCCATGCTTAAGTTCCATTTTTGTTATATCTCCTCAAGATTTGCAATAAATTGGTGTCAGTGTTATCTGGACAGCTTCCGAGAAAGTCTACTAACTCCAACTAGCCTGACCGTACAATTGTGTGACAGCCAACTGTGCATATATCAAGATCCACTTATGGGGCCAATTTAAGATATAGCTTCTCTAATATTCACCTAGAAAATCCTTCACAAACTCTCAATAGTTTAATGTGACAAGTACAGGTTCAATATCTCTTATTTCACTAAGGTCTTCATAAGGTAAACTTTGGCATAAAACTTAAGCCAGCAACCATTGTTGACTCTACATGGGAAGATTTGGATCTCTGTGGGTTAGGATTTATTCAGCTGAATGTATTCAACAATAGATTTCCACACATCTATTGAAGAGACATGAGATGTACCATTTACTGAGTCTCTTTGAATTATCCATATCTTAGAAACAAGTTCTACTCTCCATATGATGGTACCACTGTGATTCTCAGTTGTACTTGTCCATTGAGAAGATTTATGAAGGATAAAGTAAAAATCTTGATCATCTGTGACTCTAATAAGAGCATCTAGTGACTAGTCTTATATAAGGTGAGAAATGGTGGTCACATTATCTCATCAGATGCAAACGAGGTACAATTGATTATGCCTGCTTGCGTGATCAAGTCTTCTCGCTCAGAAGTTCTTGATGAGATTACATAGAGGAGGGATTACAATTCTTACTACAACGAACCTTGCTTTACCTACATAAATTGTCCTCTTAGATTTTGTTTTTAACCGAGAAACCATGCATCAGAGACCCTCGACATTTCATTGATAAGAAATTAATAAAACATTCCCCAACAAGGATGCAAACAACATGTAAAGCAACAGAATTAAAAGGTCACATCCAACTAGAGTAGATGGTCTTGACATCTCCAAGCAAGGTTGCGCAACATCTTGGAAACTCTCGAGAAAACTACAACATCGGATATTAGTCCATAAGTTTAAAGGTCCATGTGCTCCTTGTAAGCAATGAAGTCAAAAATAAATTGTGAAGCTGTTGATGCCATACGGCTGATCCCTCATATGCCAATTGTGGAATACCCTACCTTGGTGGTGTTGAAGAGTAAATTTAAAATCTAACCTGTTAGAGGACCTTTTGTCCTTACATGAAGCAACACTTGATGGAGGACGGACTATTCCAACTCCACTGCGATTCACAGATTTACTTAACACTGATTGCTAGCATTTTCTACAGCTGCATGTAACTCCTACAAGTAAAATATGCAATATCATTTTCTACATGCCACTCCAACATGTGATAGATGCAATTTCTCTACAACCTCTGAACTCGGATCAAACATGGCAGTGGTTTAACCTACTCTGCTGTCGTCTATCATATCATGACAAATGACACTAACAAAAACCCATCAGTGATCACCAACACTAACCGCACAAGTTGCTGCCACCAGTTTTCTTGTGAAGTCTCTACATACTCCCTTCTTGAATTTAGCTACATGATTGTGACACTTCTGGTTTCTTTTAGAATTTTGTTTATAGTGGCTTCACAAGACTATATGATATAATTTTGTAAGTATAATATTCTAGTAATTTGCAAAGTTTTTGTTCACTTGCAGTTTCAAGACAACCCTAGGGATAAATTGTATCATCATTTTCCTGGTTTCGTTGGGTCGTGCTGCATTTGTGTTTCCTTTTTCTATTCTATCCAACTATCTAAGCTCAAATGTTGAAGCAGCTCCGATTACATTCAAACACCAGGTATATCATGTTCTGTGCATTTCATTATGGCACATTACATATCTAGTGCCTCTTGGCTTGTTATTTATAATAATTCTTGTTTTGGTGACAGTTCATAATTTGGTGGGCTGGTCTCATGAGGGGAGCTGTTTCTATTGCTCTGGCATTCAGACAGGTACTATTACATCCGGATATACAATAATTGTTGATACAATGTGTTTTCTTCAGGAGTGTCTAATGTGTTTGATGTATATTCGGAAACTAACTTCTATCTATTTTATTTTACCATTTCTCCAGTTTACTTTCTCTGGTGTTACTTGGGACCCAAATCATGCTACAATGATCACCAGCACCATTGTTGTTGTGCTTTTTAGCACTCTGGTAAGCTTAGTTGGTAAATGTTCTCCTCCTATAAATGACTGTTCATACTCGTGTACGGGAGCCCTCGAGTATAATAGTCTATTTTGGCTATTAGGTTTATTATTTGCATCTGAAAATACCATGTAGAAAACCTATCGGTATCTGAAAATACCATGTAGAACCTATCATCTTTTTTTCTTTTTTCTTAGCTACTAGAATGCTGGAGAAACTCTTCCTTGGTTGAATGGTTAAAATTTTTAAACATCGTCTGGAAAGTACCATGTAGCAAACCTATCATCCTTTTTATATTTTAGCTACTAGAGTGTTGGAGAACGATTCCTTGATTGAATGGTTAAAAAATATTAGATACCTAATTAATAAAGTTGGTTTCTATCCTCCTACTGGTCTTTCAGATTTACGGGCAAGCCCTTTTTTACCCGTTGTTTCCTAAACCTGAAATTTGTTCCGTAAGTCAGAAAGTTGGCTTTGACCTGATGGTGAGTTTAAATTTTGTTGGAGAAGGCTTTAGATGTTTCTGTTGATGGTTATTTATTGGCACATAATATTTCCTAGAAATACATCTTATCTATGTGTCAAAGGATTTGACTGCATTCTCCAAAGAAAAAAAAAGAACGAAAGAAAGAAGAGGGAATTAACTGTATTATCACTACATAAATATTCCAAGTCATTGCAATGGATTTTTCTTTTTTTAGTAGAAAGTTGCTGCAATGCATGACCATGCATGTGTATACAATTTACTAGAAACTAGCTGGATTCACTCTGTTGCTGGCAAATGACAGAAATGAGCACATTTTCAGTCACTCTGTCTATAATTTTACTGAAAATATGCATCTTACTCCCATTTGTTTGATACCTCCGATGGTCATACTACGTGTAAGAATTCCTTCGTGTATCTATAATAACTGAGCTCCCTCATCTTTCTTTCCAGTTTCCTTATAGACCATTTGAGGCCTCCTTTGACATTTTCTTTTGTAATTAAGTATTCTTAGCCTCAAACCTAAATGATTTGGCGCTGGTAGCTTTTCTTCTTATTAGGGACTCCTTGATGGATTTGGAATCAAATGGCTCCCTTCTGTGAGTTGTATGCTGAAGATATCTTCAGCTCGTATCTCAGTTCTCAGACTTGAGGCTTCATCTTCAGGTCCTTAGCTTTGGATCATGTCAAACCTTGCACTCTGAACACCGTAATTTTGTTAGGCATTATCCACATTCCCTCCGTTGTGCATGGGTCCTACCTTAGATTATTAGATGTAATACTGATGGTACATGCACCTTGCCATCACAATTTTGTTTCTGTCACGTCTGAAACTACTCAGAGAAAGCTTCACCAGTAATCTTTATCACATCTGATTGATAAAGGGATTTCTTGTAGCGCCCTGAGTTTCACACACTGAAAGCTCGTGACACTTACCTAGAATCTTTACTTCAATGAGTACACAACACAGAAATCACAGGAAATTAGAAACTTACATTACACAAGGAAACTATATCCTCCACTTGGATGCTTTCCGCAACTAGAGTCCCCTGCTCTACGATCAGCAATCCTGCAACTAAACAAATGTGGGCATGTCAGTTGCATACAACTGACGCAATGCGGATGAAACCCGCAATCTCCAAAATTTTCAACAATCAATATTTGATGCAGGAGAAAAGAAACGTGAAAGTCATACAAGCATAAATGTCAGTGTATGTCATGACCTAGAATTTAATGCACAACTCATATGCACACCATGCTCTTAATCTAATGCAAACTTGATTTAAAAACGTATGCATTCCATACTACATACTCCCCAAATCGAGTTCGTATTCTCCAAATGATAGGGTTCAATCCCTCGCCATGCATCCTACTCTTGTACTTTTTTCTGTTTCTGACATTCATCTAGTGACTGGTAGAGTCTGCAGTACATGCGGTCCATTCCCGCTCCTATAGTCGGATCGTGATCCTTCTCCACTCCGAACGGCAGTGATCATTCTGTTCGTTCAGATCATGGTTCTTCTCCACTCCGACAGGATCGTGGTCCCTCTCCATTTCCGGTCAGGCCTATGATCATCAGCTCTGCCGAAATCATGGTCCTTCTCCACTCCTGCCCCTACCAAAGTTAACGTAAACATAAAGTGAATCGTAAGGTCACCCCTACTCCGCCCAGAGACTTTGAGTTACACTCTTGCTCTTTGTTCGTATTGATAACCCAAAATATAGACGAAAACTTAAGAGTCCATCTCCTAAGTTCCGACAGGACTTGTGACTTACGTCTGCATCCCGTTCTTATCACTAAATTCTAGAAATTATCAGTCGAGATCACGCCACACATGTCCCAGACGAGACGCCGCCACAGGTGTCCCCTTGACAGGTGAGTACACGCCCAACTAGTGTGTCCTTACCAATCATGAGTTATATTACTTAGGACTAACGCCTTTACTAATTTATACGATTTAGGTCAAATTCTCATCCGCTTAAATCCTTCATTAATCACCACTTCTCTATACTAACTTCACAAGTTCTTTCATTACTACAAATCACATTCTCTCACTAATTAAAGTAATGTTTAGTTAGTACAACTAACTCCCATTTTTTCAAGTTATTACATTTATTATGAAGCTATTCTTAATTCAACCATACTTCCACGTACTAATCTCAAACTTGCATTTTCCATATTAGGACTTGGTGCTTACTAACTCCTTCAATTTGCTTACTAGCATATCGATTCTAACACGAATAATTCTATTAACATGATTTCTTCTTACTAACAAGTTAGTACACAATGTCAAGTCTACACTTAGCTCCTAACATAAGCTATGCTTACTAACCATGAACAGTTGGTTAGCAATTAGGTTACTAACAAGATCAAGTCTACATTTCCAACTTTCTAACTTCTCACTAACATGGCATTCTACCATTCTATTTTACTAATTTACTACCATACTAACATATTTAACTTACTAACATGAACAATGCTAATATTATTAACATGATTACACTTGCTAACATGATCACTACTTACACAAGAAACCTTTATATAGTTATCAACTACACACTGGAGCTTACTAACACACATTAAGCTTACTAATTTATTAATAGCTTACTAATACAATGTTAGTAGCTTACTAACACAAAACTAGTAGTTTGCTAACTTGCTTTTTAAAGACTTTAAACATTCAAGCATGAAAAGTTTAATTAAAACAATTTATTGATTAGACAACTACCACACAAGACATCACAAAATCACTTTATGTTTAATAATTAACCATGCAATTTATCATGCCCAATACATGGTTTTTATTCATGATTATGCATAAAAGATTCACTTGTTCATACTTACATTACCATCCTTAATACAAAGGTTGAATTTATATTCATTCACTAGCACTTTACTATCATTCTCAACATAAGATTGGATCTTTATTCATTTACTTGCATTTTATGCATATAAAATTCACATAAGTAAGAAGAAGAACACCCACTACAATTTCTAGCTAGCATCAATCTTTCATTCCATACATAAAGAAAAATAATAATAATAATACATGAGGTATGAAGAATACCCACTTTGATTTATTTGTAAGCTTCATTCTATTGGTTGCTTCAAGTTGCTATCTTCTCCTCCTTGCACTTTTAGCTTGACTTCTTGCTCCATTAGTATTAGTAGTATAGTAGTAAGTAGTAGTAGTAGTAGTAGTATTAGTAGTAGTAGTAGAAGTAGGCAGTAGTAGTATTAGTAAGCATATTTATAGAGAAAGGGGAAAGGGGTTGTTGTCTGCCGGCCATCTGCAAAAAGAAAGAAAGAAAGAAAGAAAGAAAGAAGTGGAGTAAGTGTGGGTGTGTGGAAATCTCTAGGAAATGCTTAGGTGTCCTCATCTTTTTACATTAAACCCCTTAGTGTTAATGTAATTTCACTTAATCCCCTAAATAGCCATGTTGGATTGGGCCTTAAGAAAAGAAATGTTGTGCCTTTTTAAAAGAAAACATATTAGGCTTTAAAAATTAACCATATAGATATGCTAAACAAAACAAACATAGAAATAATAGTGTAGTGTATGATAAAAAAATAACAATGTCAATGCATATATATATATATATATATATATATATATATATATATAACAATGTATATGTATATTTTTATTTTAAATAAAAGAAAAACAAATGTTATTAACCATGCATACTAGGGATATTACATTTCTTAATTTCGATTTATTAAGATCTTATTGTTTTTGTTTTCTTATCTTTAGTCTGTTTCCTAGTTTTTAGCTTCCTGTTTTTTATTAGGTTCAGAATATATCGTATAAGTATTCTCATTGGTTCAATAAAATTGAATACCATTTTTCATCCTATTCTCTAAACCTTTTTTTATGGTATCATAGCATAGTCCTCTTGTATCACAATCCATGGCTCAAGACAATCACCAAATTAGCAATTCCCAATACACAAGAACCTACAAAACCACGCACTATTCCCATATCCAAAACTAATCAAACTCACCTCCACAAATTACCTCTCCTGGAGACTTCTAATAGAAGCAATTCTGATCGGCTGCGATCTCCATAAATTTATTGATGGATCTCACCCCGCTCCTTCCACCATTATCACTGCCAATAACACTACCACTCCCAATCCTGGCTTCTCCAAGATAAATTAGTCTTTGGCACTTTTGTCGGATCTCTCACACCATCTTTCATTCCCCTTGTTACCCAATCACAGTCCTCCCATGAAGCCTGGACTATCCTCGCCAACACGTTCGCCCGACCCTCTCGTGGTCACATTAAATAGATCAAAGATCATATCAAGCGGGCCACCAAGGGCTCCCAAACAATCTCAATCTCTGATTATATGCAGTCTATCAAAACTCGTGTTGACAAACTTGCAGCCCTTGGCAAACCTATGGACCATGAGGATCTCATTGAGAAAATTCAAGATGGCCTTGATGATGATTACAAACCTATTGTTGATGCCATTAACGGCCGTGACCCCCCAATCTCTTTTGATGAACTACATGAGAAACTAATCAACAAGGAACTCTTGTTGTCCGTCTCCCTCTAACTCATCTCCACTTGGTCATCTGCAAATCCAGCTCATCCTCGCTCTAATCCGGGCAACTTTGGTACCCACTGCCAGCACCCGCCTGGGTGTCATCCTGTTCCCCACAGCCAGTGTCGGATCCCTCTCCCATCTCTGCCCGGGGTGGTCGCCCTCGGCCTCGCCCTTACCTGGTCATTGCTAGTGGTGTCGTGTTCAAGGCCACACCGTTCTGCATTGTCCTATGTTTCGCCAATCCTAGCCAACATTACAACCACCTCAGGCTCTCCAACAAGCTCATCATGGAGCCCACGCCCTCCGGCTCCCTGGCAATCACGAGCCCATCTTGCAATTGCCAACACTCCTGACCAGTCCAGTTGGCTTCTTGACAGTGGTGCCTCACACCATGTTACCACTGACCTGATCAATCTCCGTCCACACCACCTAATGACGGCTCTACTGACATTGTTATCGGTGATAGCACGGGTCTCCCTATCACGCATACCAGTTCAAAATCTCTTTACTCCCTCCCACACCTTCTTTAACTAATGTTCTTTGTGTTCCCATTATAAAAAAGAACCTTATTTCTATATCTCAGTTTTGTCAATCCAATTACACCTCCATTGAATTTTTACCTACTTCTTTTCTTGTGAAGGATATCCGCACGGGGACAACTCTTTAATAGGGTCGGACTAGGAATGATGTATACGAATGACCAGTGTTCTCTGTTAAGTCCTCTCCTTTAGTCGCCTTCTCAAGTGTCAAGACCAACTCATCTACGCGGCATCATGCTTGGTCATCCATCGCCCTCAACTTTTCAACACATTGTTTCTTGCTTTTCTTTAAATTTGTCACCATCAAGTTTTATTTCCAATTGTAATTTGTGTCATTGCAATAAAAGCCACAAGTTATCATTTTCCATCTCCTCCTGCCAATTATTCTCATCTTGAAACTATATTTTCTGATGTGTGGACTTATCGTATACATTTAGTTGATGAGTTCAAATATTATGTCATTTTCGTTGACCACTTTACAAAACATATTTGCCTTTACCCACTTAAGTACCCACTTAAGCGCAGATCACATGTTTTAGATATCTTTGTTCGGTTTAAATCCCTTGTTGAAAAAAAAAAATTTGACCTGGAAATCATCACTCTTTACTCCGACAATGGGGGAGAATATCAAGCTCTCCCTTCCTTTTCAACTACAAATTGCATCTCTCTTCTCACTTCGCCTCCACACACCCTAGAACACAATGGCTATTTTGAGCGTCGTCATCGTCACATTGTTGAGACGGGCTTGTCTCTTCTCTCCCATGCTTCCTTACTCCTATCCTACATGCATTCAACATTGTTTGTCTTATAAATTGTCTTCCAACACCCACACTCCAACTTCTCTCCCTATATAGTATGTTTTTTGTTCCACCTCCCAACTACTCTAAACTTTGCAGCTTTGGGTGTCTGTTATCAATCGTTTCGGCCAGATTTCTCTCACAAGTTTGCTCCTCGTTCGTCTCCTTGTGCCTTTCTTAGTTAATCCTCCACACTAAGTGCTTACCTTTGTCTTAATCCCACCACTCGCTTTTATACGTCTCCTCATGTCATGTTTGTCAAGTCTATCTTTCCTTTTTCATCTCGTCACTCTCACCTCGATCGTCCTTCCACCGACATGCTCCAACTGGTCCCCCTCCATGTCTTTCCTTTCGGTCTCCAGCACACCACCAACGGCTCTGCCCTCCATGCGCCCTGTGCCATTGTCCTCCCCGGCCCACCCAATCTCTAGTGTTGTGGCGCCACCAAGCCCATGTCGCGGCGATCAGATCCTAACCCAAGAAGCCCCCTACCCGAGCTCCAGGGTTGAGGTGCCACCAAGCCCGCATGCCCTAGCTTGCTCCTAAAACGCACTGTACCTAACCACCAGCGCCATGGCCCCGACCTCTCCACCCCGCGGTGCCGAGCGTGAACACAGTGCCTCACCTCCCGACCCTCCTTGCGTTATCGTCACAAGATCCAAAAAACAATATCCACAAGCTCATTACCAAATTAAATCTTGCAGCGGAACTTACGACCTCCTCTAACCTTGAATCGACATCTATGACTCAGGCCCTCAAAGATCCTAAGTGGCATCAGGGCATGGTTGTTGAGTTTGATGTTGTTGTAAGGAATGGAACGTGGGAGCTGTTGAGTTTGATGTTGTTGTTAGGAATGGAACATGGGAGCTTGTTCCATCAGACACAAATTAGAATCTAGTTGGTTACAAGTTGATTTTTTGTACTAAGTATTTACCATATGGTTTTGTTGATCGGTACAAGGCTCGCCTCATTGCAGAAGGGTTCCATCAGCACCCCGGAGTTGACTACCATGAAACCTTCAGCCCTGTTGTCAAGCCTACCACTGTTCGCATCGTTCTCAGCATTGTCGTTAGTCGTGGCTGGTCCTTTCTCTAGCTTGACGTCAACAATGCCTTCCTCCAAGGCACACTATCTAAGGATGTCTTTATGTCACAACCATCTGGCTTTATTGACTGTGATCATCCTCAACATGTCTGCAAACTCCATAAGGCCATTTATCGCCTCAAACATGCTCCCAGCGCCTGGTATCATGAACTATGTCAGTTCCTTGTCACCTCTAGCTTCACCAACTCTCAAGCAGACTCCTCTCTGTCTTCAACACGGTGGTCATCTGCCATATCTTCTGGTTTATGTGGACGACATTATCATTACAGAGGATAACGATGGAGCTATACAAAAGTTTGTCCAAATCCTTGCTCATCAATTCTCGCTAAATGATCTTGGAAGTCTAACGTACTTTCTTGGCGTTGAAGTTGCTCCCCATCCTCATGAATTAATTATGTCTCAACGCCGGTACAATATGGATCTCCTTACTCGCATATGCATGACAGATGCGAAACATGTTCCTGCACCTCTGGCCACTACCCCGGTACTCACTCTTCACTCTGGTACGACACTTTATGACCCCTCCGAGTATTGTACCAATGTTGGTAGTCTTCAGTATCTGTCCCCTACGCACCCCCACATTGCTTATACAGTGAATAAGCTATCCTAGTTTATGCATCAACCTACTGATGACCATTGGCATGTTGTTAAGCACGTACTGCGATATCTTTGTGGAACCCTAGATTCATGTTGTTGTCCTCTATCGGCACTATTCCCTATCTCTCCATGCGTTCTCTAATGTGGATTGGGCAGGAAATAAAGATGACTATACTTCATCCGGTGCCTACCTTGTGTACCTTGGTCGCAATTCTATCTCATGGAGCTCTAAAAACAACGTAGTGTGGCTTGCTTGTCAACTAAAGCTGAATATCGCTTTGTAGCATCCACTGCCTCTGAGCTCCGTTGGATATGCTCTCTCCTAAGTGAACTTAGAATTTCTCTACCTTAGCAACCGGTAATCTATTGTGACAATGTTGGTGCCACGAGCCTGCTCAAATTCATTTTTCACTCTCACATGAAGCATGCTGCCTTAGCTTACCATTCCATTCGTGAACAGGTTCATAGCGGCTCACTCAGGGTAACTCATGTCTTGTGTGCTGATCAACTAATGCTCTCACCAAACCGCTTCCGCGTACACTCTCTCTCTTGTTGACGGACAAGATTGGACTCTCCTCTCAGAACTTCATCTTGTGAGGGCATGATAAAGAGAATTCTTAATTTCGATTTATTAAGATTTTATTGTTTTAGTTTTCTTATCTTTAGCTTTCTGTTTCCTAGTTTTTAGCTTCCTGATTTTGATTAGGTTCAAAATGTATCCTATAAGTATTATCATTCGTTCAATAAAATTGAATACCATATTTCATCCTATTCTCTAAACTCTGTTTACTTATTCTCTTTAATATTCCAATTTACACTTGTGAATTGTTAGTGCGCCTAGAGTCGAAAATTGGGTTCTGGAGTCCATCAACACCCAATATGCTTAAGGCCTGCATTTGTGCTAACCAGGAAGCCTATCTAAGTTGCAATGGTGTATATATCACAGAACCATATACTGAAATTTTTTCCCAATCATTTGTTAGTTTGTTTAAAATTTTAACTGAACCTAATTGCACTCTACTTCACATTATAAGCAAAATCCTCTGATGCATGTCCCTATGGATGCCATGATGTATGGGATTCTCGCTTGTTGGTAGTAGATTGGAAACTTCCAAGCCCTTCAGAATAGAAAATTCTCTTTCTCTGAATGGCTAAAACTTGAATATGTGACTTATTTATGCACATGTTAAGATCCTCAAATTTTCTCCTCTAAGAGCATCCACACTGGTTTCTTATTTTCCCACATTATGCATTTTTTGAGAAATGAACGCTTGCAATGGTTTTCTATTTTGTCATATTAAACATTAAAAGAAATAGAAGTGAGACGGGACAACATGTCCCTATAGATGCCATAATCTAATCAAATGTTAAACATTAAAAAAAGAAATGGAAGTGAGACGGGGCAACATGTCCCGTCCGTTCATAAATTTTTTTGAAGTTTGCCATATTGTAGCAAACAACCGTTGCAGGCTCTACAATTTTGCTCTTTCTCATTTGCCATTTTGCTATATTTGGAGAACAACCATTATGGATGCTCTAAACAACCAAGCCTCTTGGTTGGTGCTACCCTGCGAATTTTTTAACTGAAAGCTTGGACAAGGAATGCAGGATACAGGCCTCCTATTTACCTAGTACCTACTTTCCAAACAAGTATTGCTTCAAAGCTAATAGATCTTGATCCTCTATGCTGCGACATTACAACCTCTTTAAGATTAGACTTCATTTTCCCAACTGACATTCACCATTTTTTTAAAGTCTCAGATCAGACATTATCGGGAATAAATGTTAAGTTTATTAACACATTTACTTATTCCATTTTCTTCCTCAGTTCTTTGGCATTCTAACAAAACCCCTCGTAAGAACCCTGCTTCCTCACCGTGCACATGCAAGAGGGGGCCTGATGAGGCATTCCAGTGAAGAGAATGAAGAGATTAACTTTCTGCTACTACCGACAGAAGACCTAGAAGATCCAGCCCCCACCAGCTTCATGCAGGCCAAGAGGAGCCTATCGATGCTTTTGGAGAGACCAGCACACATCATTCATGCCCACTGGAGGAAATTCGACGATAAATACATGAGACCGGTTTTTGGTGGACAGGTTCGTCTCTAATGGTACAAACTGTGTATAGTCGTCCACAAATTGTATAGCCTTAGTATGCTTTCAAGTGTTCCATTGCTACAATATGCATCTAGTTAGTCTGATGGATTCAAAGTGTTTGTTTTTATCCTAGATGTATAAACTTGATTTATTGAGTAGTTTATAGTGACCAAGAAGTTGATATATATGCATATATTGTACAGTTTATATTAGATTAGGTGGGTAGATTACTAAGAGCTCTCTCGTGCGCCTGATTCTTTCTGTTATAATAACGTTGCTTTTTTTATCATTTTTCTTTTTTGGTTAGTTTCAGCTTTGTTATTTCGAGGAAACAAATAGCAGGTTTTAAGACTGTAAATGACAGCTCAACTCTGGTGGCTTCTTGGAGGAAAGGGTTGAGCTCACTGATTCTTTGTTTTATTTGGCATTTGTCAAATATGCAGGGCCAGGGAGGCGGCCGCCTCGGGCTCCCAAAATTTTCACAATAGAAGGGGCTTCCCAAAAAACAAAAAAAAAACCCTTGTATTTACATATACGTATTTTGTGCGTAAAGTTTTTTTAGGGGTCCCAAATTTAATTTTTTGGCCTTTTATTTTTGAAAATTAGTATTTTGACCGGCTTATTTTAGTTGCGCTTGGATTTGTATAGCGAATTTTTTTTGTCATATTCCTAAATCCCCATCTATTTCTATACTAGTATTTTTCACGTGCATCGCACGTTTTGATTGATAAGAATTGGAGGATTGTCACCTGCAATTTATGTGTTAAGAAATAGTTTTGGAGTTGGACGTGCATTACACGTAATTGATAAAAATATTTTGAAGAAAAAGCTACAATTTGTACGTGCAATGCACGTGTTTATAGGTAGATTTGAGTTGTATGTGCAACATATGTGTATGCTAAGTGTTAAAAAAATATTGTAAAATTATTTTGCACGTGCATTGCACGTTTTAAATATGTGGAATTTTATTTATTTGTTTGTTTTTGTTGTAATTAATGGGAGAGTTGGAGTTGTACGTGCAACGCACGGGTTTGTATGTTGACAACATTACAACTCCAAGTCTCCCATTATAATATTAGAGATATATATATCGGCCTTTAAGAATTGTAGCCACACAAAATAAAGTTTTAAAAAAAAAAATTAACAATTTGTTTTAAAAATAAATTTTGTATGGGCCCATTTGGGAGTTTGCCGTGGGCCCTCATAAACTCAAGGCCGGCCCTGCCTGTATGCACTATAGTGATGTTCTAAATATAATTTGTAATCTTTGGATTTGCAATAGTTTCGATCTCACTTGCAAATGAAACATGATAGTATATTTTGGATTTTGCACCTCAGATTAAAAGTTGAGATCGCTGTGAAACACAAGTATTGCCGATGGAACACTAACTGTTTGGTTCAAAGGAGGGGAGAGGAGGGGAGGAATTTTAATGGAGGGAAGGGAAAGGGAGGGAAGGGATTTTAATCAAACTCTGTTTGGTTCAAAGTAGGGAAGATGAGAGAAAATAATTATCTTCTTGTTTGGTTCATACGGGAAGAGAATGAATTTTATAATAAAATTATTTTTATACTCTTTTACATTTTATAACAAAACCCAAACACAAGACAAGCTAAAATTATTGAAGAAAGAATTCATAGAAATGAAAAGTGAAGCAGGAGCTTTCGGTTAGAATGAAGTACAAAGAGGGCATCATTTCAGTGATAAAAGGTGAATCAGAGAGCACCAGCGAAAAATTTGCCTAAAAAGGAGAAAGAGTTGGCTATTGTCAGGGTAAATTTAATTGAATCTGAGGAGAGGATGAAAGCACTCAAGGACATGTTATGGAGAAGAAAATGGAGATGGTAGATAAAGACGAGGCGAAAAGAGAGGTTATAAGGCAGTTGTGCTTGTTGATTGAATACCACCGTGAAAATTGTGATCATCTCCACAAGTACCTCAACGCAGTAACCAAAAGAGGTGGGCTATATTAGAACAGTACCTATCACCCCAAATGAAGGAAGTACAGTCGATTCCATGACACTACCTATTACAGTGTAGTATTTCAAAAAAAAATCTGTCCATGCTTCTTCGTTAATCAAGCATCTATACAAGACGAGTACATTTTATAACAAAACTTAATTTAAAATAGAGTGATTATAAATTTTAATAGCGTGATTAAATGGATTTAGATCTAAAGGGCAATTTATTCCAATCACTATACAAAAATTTGACTCAATTTCTCTTCCGTCCAAATCCCCCAAATATTGGAGGGGCCTGTTTGGTTGGAGGAGAATGAAGGGGAGGGAAGGGGAGGGATTTTTTTAAATATTTCTTGTTTGGTTCATTTTTTAGGATGAGAGAGGAGGGGAATAGAGGGGTACAGCATCCCTCCTGAGTCAATTTTGGCTCCCCTCCAATATTGGGGGATGTGGAGGGAAGAGAAATTGAGTTAAATTTTTGTATAGTGATTGAACTAAACTGTCCTTTAGATCTAAATCCATTTAATCACATCATTAAAATTTGTAATCAGTCCATTTTAAATTAAAAAAAAATTATAAAAAAAAAACCGAACTAGAAGGCATTCAATCTGAAGTTCAAGTTATGCAACTACAGAGACTTAATAACTTTTTCAGTAACTAAAGAAAGCCCATTGTCTTGCTTCATGAATTCATTATAATCAACCATAAAGTGCTTCAAGTGTCTGTTATTCTAGACAGTGCCGTATTTACATTGCATGTGCTTGGGGCCCTGGGCTATATTAAACACTCCACTTTAAAAAAAAGCACCAACAATAGATCTTAGATCTACAAACATGTGTGAGCTCTAGTTAGTAAATCTGTAGCACATCAGCAGAAAACATGTATTGCATTATGATAAATATGATTTATTCACAGTATGGGTAAAGCAATTATATATCAAACAAATGACTTTTCTGTGTATGTATATGTATATTTTATTAGTTATTTAGACACGGCATAGATAATTTGAGAATATATTCAGCAACTGACAATCTAATACAAATTTAAAGTCTCGCCTCGCCACCAACAGTGTATGACGGTCCTCAACCCTAACAAAAGTATATGATAAAATGAACTAATACATTATCAAGTTGTTGAACTGCTATAGTGTGTTGAACCAAACTCAGATACAGGCTAGGCCATGATTTTGCTTGCTGAACAAATCAACAGATAGAGGCAATATTAGCAAACTCAGATCTTCAAATATTAGACACTTGATGTTTTTTTGTGGTTGAGTTTTGTTATAAAATGTTAAAGGGTATAAAAGTAATTTTATTATAAAATCTCTTTCCTTCCCTTGTGAACCAAACAAGAAAATAATTATTTTCCCTTCCCTCTCCTCTTTTGAACCAAACAGAGTCTTGATTAAAATCTCTCCCTCCTTTGAACCAAACATAATCTTGATTAAAATCCCTCCCTCCCTTTCCCTCCCCTCCCTTCCCCTCCTTTGAACCAAACAGTCCCTAAGTATTGCAGATGCCGCAGGACGAAACCCTGTGCAGTGGGTATGCAAGAACCAGGTTTTCCTATGATGCTATGTACCTTCATTTAATAGATTGGGGCCAAGTTCTTAGAGGCCAATCTGTTGCAATAGTAGAGTTATGAAAGCAGCAGCAACCAGATGCATGATGATATATGAGAGAAGGGACAGAATAAAGTGAAGAATACAGTGAGTCTTTTTTGGTTGGACCTACTCTTATACTCAACAGTCAACTTTACCCTCTTTTGGAAGTCAATACTAGGAAAGCATATTGATGCGGTTTGTTTTTGGGAGGCGTGTGGATGCACCAGGTGTGAGTTCTTACTCGATTTGTATTGAAGGAAGAAGCTCCTATGCGGACGGCCTTCGGTTGGCCAAACGGTACGAAAGTGGGCTGGAGTAGGGTGGAGGCTGGATGCTCGGTTCGGATCAGGGGGCTCGGATCCGAGGTCTCGTGTACCTATAGATGGTCTAGGAACACCGGGGTTGGTCCCGGTGGCAGACCCTCCGACGATCTAGTTAGGCTACTGAGAGAGTAACAGTAACTAGGGTTTGAGTGGGCAGAGATTGATTACCTGAATCCAGGGGTAGGGGTCTGGTATTTATAGGAGAAGCCAATCAGGTCTGGACCCGTTTGGGGCCGGGTCCGGACCCGGTTGCCCGTGGGGCTGAAGCAGTGGAAACCCGGGCGGTATGGGGCTGACGTGGCAGATGCCCGGGCAGTTTCTGGGCTGACGCGGTAAACGCCCTGGCGGTTTTCCAGTGCTGACTTGGCGGATCCGGAGGATCAGGAGGTGCGCACATCCTGAGGGGATCCCGTGGCCTAGGGTGGGCCACGTCATTTCTAACCCATATCACAAGCCCCACACTCCTGTAGGGCTGGGTGAACCCACCGTGTAGGAGTGATTCTTCGTCTTTAGGAAGAGCAGGGTGGAAGGTGCAGTGAGAAGGTAGAATTTGCTACTTCCAGAAGAGGCCAGGGAGGTAGGAAGAAGGGATCCCTTATTGGAGTTTGCGTGGGATGCTAAGCGTAGAAGAGTCGGAGTGACGCTCGCCGAGCCCCGGGGTCGGCAGACGAGCCTCGGAGGTCGGCGGACGACCCTCTCGCTAGTTGGAAGAGCGAGAGGACGTCGAGGTCTGTCCGATTGAAGCTCTATTTGCCGAAGGTCTCGGGTCGGTAGGAGAGTTCCGAAGGTCGGCAGACGGTCCCCTCGCTAGTTGGAAGAGCGAGGGGACGTCGAGGTCAATCTCGTCGGGGCTCGGCTTGCCGAGCATCTGGGGTTGTCAGAGGAGCTCCGAGGGTTGGTGGACTGCCATCTTGCTAGTTGGAAGAGTGAGGGGCCGTCGAGGTCGATTTTTGCTGGAGCTCGATTCGCCGAGCGCTAGGGGTCGGCAGCCGAGCCTGTGTCTGGGACAAAAGGAGGGATTTGGGGCTCGAGATTTCATCCGAGCTCCGAGCATCCTGTGACAAGAGGAGGACTTACGGAGCTCGCGATGCGATCCGAGCATCGACCCTACCGCCAACTTGGAGGGGAATTTGCAGCTCGGAAGGCTGTCCGAGCTCCGAGCTTACCGACGAGCAGAGAAGGAGAAGTGGCTCGAGATGCCATCCGGACTCCGAGCTCCCATGATGATCAAAGAAGGAGGTGCGACTGGGGATTTCATCCGAGCGTCGACCCTTTTGTGAAATAGAAGGGGAATTTACAGCTCAGGATTTTATCCGATCTCCGAGCCCCCGTGTCAACAGAGAGAATGTGGTGTGGCTCGAGATTCTATCCGAGCGTCGACCCTTCTGTAAAATAGAAGAGGAATTACTGGCTCGCGATTTTATCCGAGCTCCGAGCTCCCTTGAACCAACAGGGGAAGAGGTGTGGCTCGGGATACTATCCGAGCGTCGACCCTTCTGTGAAATAGAAGAGGAATTACTGGCTCGCGATTTCATCCGAGCTCCGAGCTCCCTTGAACCAACAGGGGAAGAGGTGTGGCACGGGATACTATCCGAGCATCGACCCTTCTGTGAACTAGAAGAGGAATGCCTGGCTCGTGATTTTATCCAAGCTCCGAGCTCCCATGAACCAACAGGATAAGAGGTGTGGCTTGGGATGCTATCCGAGCGTCGACCCTTCTGTGAAATAGAAGAGGAATTACTGGCTCGCATTTTTATCCGAGTTCCGAGCTCCCTTGAACCAACAGGGGAAGAGGTGTGGCTCGGGATACTATCCGAGCGTCGACCCTTCTGTGAACTAGAAGGGGAATTACTGGCTCGCGATTTTATCCGAGCTCCGAGCTCCCATGAACCAACAGGGAAAGAGGTGTGGCTTGGGATGCTATCCGAGCGTCGACCCTTCTGTGAAATAGAAGAGGAATTACTGGCTCGCGATTTTATCCGAGCTCCGAACTCCATGACTTTGTCGAAAATTCTGTATGAGGAAAAAAGGGACTGGGGGTAGTAGGTGTAATTTCACGTCCATTGCTGATGTCATGAGCGCAAAGATCAAAGCGTCTCTAGATCTTGGTGGCCGTTAGATCCTGATGATTAAGATCCAATGGCCAGATCTTCATTGCGGAAATTGAGGAGCCGCCTTCTGCTTATAAATCCCCTCCCCCCTCTTCACTTTTTCTTCTTCATTTCTTTACTCTCACTTCTCCACTATCTCAAGAACAGGGTTTTCCTTGCCGTCGGCGACATTTTCCAGTGATTGTTTGATAACTCTTCAGGGTAGTATTCTCTGTTTTGTAATGTCGCGCATTCAGTCCGGATCCGAGGCCAGCTCGTCGGGTCGCTCCGCAAGGGAGTCCGAGTTCGAGACGTCCTCATCTTTTAGCAAGTATAAGGTGAAGCAGGAGGTCCTGACAGACCCTGGGTCGGCTAGTAGTGACGACGTAGCCTTCATAGTGTCGCCCCTTAGATCCCGAAGGCCGGGGAAGGAGCCTGCGGGCGAGGGCGAAGAGCAGGAGGATGATGATGAGGAAAATCAGGGGGGTCAGGGAGCCGAGGGCGAAGAAGAGGAGGGAGAGGACGAGGAGGGCCAGGGCGCCAAAGGTGAAGAGGAGGGGGAGGATGAGGATACCGATGATGAGGGTGAGGAGGATGAGGAGGATGAGGGCACTGTTGATGATAAGGATGAGGATGCTGAAGAGCTCACTGGCAAAGGCACAGCGGGAAGGTCGGTCGGGGATGACCTTCTACCTCTCCCTCCCCTGTCGATGCCGTCTCCCGAGAGGAAGGCTCGTCCTCGCCGGAAGAAGCGGAAGCTGACTATCCCGGACAGTCCTCTTCCGCAAGATGAACATGTACCCAGACCGGGGCTCGAGTTCCCCCGAGTCTCCTTCAAGAATCTGGGGTTGATTCGAATGTATCCTGATGATATCAAGGATATAGGCCCCATCCCTCCCGTGCCAGGTGAAGAGGGCCGAGTGAAGATTCGGATGGACAGCATCCCATGCATCTTGAGGGCGGACTATCTCCACATTCTGAGGACCTCTTATTTCATCCCGCGGGAGTTCGAAGTCTTCATTCCGAGCCCCGGCATTCGGCCCACCACGACCCTGGCGCCGGGCTATTGTATGTTTCCTGAGGATGCATTTGCCTCGGGCCTGAGGCTGCCTTTGCATCCCTTTGTCAAGAGGGTCTTGAATTGGGCGAAACTATGCCCCATGCAGTACGGCCCGAACTCTTGGAAACACTTGATCTGCTTCATTCTAAGGTGCCAAGAGAAGGGGGTGAAGCCGAGGTTGACGTACTTCCAAGCCATCCTAGGGGTCAGCTCGCTCGGAGATCAGGAAGGGATTTTCTATTTCTCACCCAGGCCGCACAAGAAGATCATGCACGGCCATCCGGATTCCATCAAAGGGTGAAAGGAGAAGTATTTTGTGGTGCGGAGTGAGAAGGCTTGGGGAATACCGACCCAGTGGAGTTTCTTCAAGCCGCGCCATAAACCTCCGAAGCGAAGCGACTTAACAGCGAAGGAGTGGAAGCGAGTGGAGAAGATAGTTAGGGGGCACAGTATTGCGTGGCCTCGAGTGACCGAGCTGCACCTCGCCCGGGCCGGACTGAGCCCGGCCGACCCTAGTATGTTTCGTTCTGAATTTTTCATCTTTCTGCCTTCGTGTTAACTTTAGCCTCTTTCTTCATTCTTGCAGAGATGTCTTCCGAACAGGTGGATGATAGGCGAGCACTGCTGGCCGCAGCCGCGAAGGCGAGGGCGGATATGCAGAAGAAGAAGAAGAAGAAGAAGAAGAAGGCGGAGCAAGAGAAGCTGGCCGCTCAGGCTGGGGGGTCCGCCAAGGTGCCGGCCCTGGTAGCCGAGGAGCCTTCTCAATCAAAGAAGGCCAAGAAGCATCACCACCCCCCAATGCCGAGGGCGCCCCGGGACGCAGGGGCAGTTCGGGAAAAACTGTTGATGCCCCGAGGAAGGGGCTTCCCCCGCCACGCCCCACCGCCGAGGAGATGGTGGGCCAACAGGGACTGCGGCCTTTCGCCCCCGATTGGTCGATCGTCCGGGGCGACGGTCTACTCGACGGACCAGTGGCGGTTGAGTTCGTCATGAAGGCCGGCACCGAGCGTGACTTCATGGCGCTGGCGTCGCAGACGGCCAAGCGGGCCTTCATGCGCTGGTCCCAAGTGCATATTTCGGTGAGTTAATTCGGTGCCTTCTTCCCTGGTTCTAACTTGGTGGAATTTTTCTGATCTTTTTTTTCTCGGACAGGCGATGCTCCATGGCCAGCACTGCCAAAAGTGCCTGGAGAAGGAGATTTTCATCGAGAGGAGGAACGCAGAGAAGTACCTCCGCGAGCTGAACAAGGCTACGGACGACCTGAAAGAGACTCAGACCATGGTGATTGTCCACAAGGCCCAGATAGCCTCGCTCTCCGGTATCCACAAGGCGGACGTGGCTTGCCTCAAGGAGAGGATTGAGGAGGAGGCGGAGAAGGGGCGGAAGGCCCTGAAGAGGATGGAGGCAGCCTCGGCGAAGGCTCTGGTCACAACGCAGGACGAGGCGTATGAGCAGGCCAAGGCGCATTTCAGGCAGATCTACCCCGAGCAGAGCGTGGACCACATCTACTATGGTTGGGAGGCGAACCTTCTGCCGACCCCGGGGGGCGATGAAGCGGGGGGTGTCTAGGCTGAAGATGAGGTGCCACCCCCCTCAAGAATAGAATAGTTTTTTCTTTTTGTTTGTTTTGATGTAAATGCCTCGAGCGGACTGGCCACCGCGGCTTTTTTATCAATTTTTTGAAAGAAATAAATATACTTTTTTGTGCCGAGGCTTCAAGACTTGCGTTTTTTGTGATGTTTGCTCTCGTCTTTTGATAGACGCACGGGACCTGGGTTGCCGCCCCTGTTTCTGCTGAGGTACCTCCAGTTCGAACAGGGGAGGAGGCCATGGAGGCAGCTTTGGCTTGCCAGCGAAAACAGGCTCGAGACCGAGCGGCCGCCATTAATTATTTCCTGAACAAGTCTAGGGAGCTCGGTCTGGAGGTGGCGTGCCTGAAGAAGGCCATAGCCGACCGGGACTGGTGGGTAATCGAGACGGACTGGTCCCTCTCGGATGCCTCGAGCGGGCGGTCGGCTTCGGAATCTTTTCTTCGCGAGGCCATGGTTGAGAAAGAGCTGGAGATTTGCAGGCTGAAGCTGGTGTTAGGCGTGGGTCTGATCGAAGAGGCCAGCAACTCGACCCGGGGGCAGTCTCCGACATTACTATTGGATGAGGCCCAGCCTGATGATGCAGGAAGCTCGGTGGCAGGAGTATCTTCGCAGGCCGGTCCAGCCGAGCATCAGAAGGGCCCCGAAGGAGGCACCGAGTTTGAATTTCAAGCCGAGCGCGAGTGAGTTTGTGAGTTGTTCTTTGTATTTGTACCGACGTTCATTAAGTTGTAAGCAATGAGTAATAATAATAGCATTTGTTTTCTTGAACATTGGTTGTCTCGATTGCCGAAGGTGGCTGCTGTGTCTGCTGCGAAGGGGTCGCTGCCGAGGCGACTGGTTGCAACAGGCAAGCACGCAGTGGCGTATCGCCCTTCGATAAGTCATAAATGGCGACGTTTCGCCTTCCCATGAGCATTAATGGCGACGTTTCGCCTTCTGCCGTTTCGTATTCCCAAACGTAATAACTACCCCCCCCCCTCAGGGGGTTATATAATCCCCACTTCCCCCCAACTGATTGTTGAGAAGTAAAAAGTTGCTTGACTAGGGTGCCTGCCGAAGGCGGGCGCCCAGAAACAAAATATTCTCCGAACGCTCTGGATTGGGGGCACACCAATCACCCTCGGACTATTCGGGGTTCGGGCCCTGGAGAGCCGTGAGACCCAGGGTTGTCCGTTGGTGAGTGGTGGGCCGGCCAATTGGTTCGGGGGTTTGGGGAGAGCCGAGCTTCGGTGGCTCTCCTGCCGTCCTCGAACAATTCAGGGTTTGGGCTCGCAAGAGCAGGAAACCTCGGGTTGTTCGTGGGCGAGAGGAGGGTCGATTGAAAGCAGAGGGTCAGTCTGGGACGGAGAGAGCAGAGGGTCGATGGATTCCCTGTCGTCCTCGAACAATTCGGAGTTTGGACTTGCGAAAGCCATGAACCCCGAGTTGTTCGCGGGCGAGAGGGTGGTCAACCAAACGACTCGACGCTCGGGGCATCTGCCGGAGGCGTATGCTATAAACCTTAATATAAAATTTTGCTGAATCGTGGCACTAGGCCGTAGCCGAGCATATTGGTCAAGCGGCTTCGAAGAAAGCCGCGGCCTTGCACTGGACTGACGACGTGCCGCTATCTTTTGGTTGGTGGTGTGGGCGGTTGTCGCCTCGAGCATCGGTTGATGGGCTTGAAGAAGCCCAAACCGAGCGAGGGACGGGTGCTGAGCCCCCACACCAGGGAGAAAGCCAGTTGCAGGCGTAGCAGAGGGTCACCGCCGAGCCTCAAGGCCGAGGAGCTTTGAAGTTGCTCTAGGTTGACGCCGAGCTCCCGCACTTGTTCTCAGGAAAGACGGTGCGGGCGTGGCTGGCGGTTGTCGCCTCGTGCATCGGTTGATGGGCTTGAAGAAGCCCAAACCGAGTGAGGGACAGGTGCCGAGCCCCCACACCAGGAAGAAAGCCAGTTGCAGGCGTAGCAGAGGGTCGCCGCCGAGCATTAAGGCCGAGGAGCTTTGAAGAAAGCTCCTGCCTTGCTCGAGGTCGATGCCGAGCTCCTGCACTTGTTC
This sequence comes from Hemerocallis citrina, assembly GCA_017893485.1. NCBI lineage: Eukaryota > Viridiplantae > Streptophyta > Magnoliopsida > Asparagales > Asphodelaceae > Hemerocallis > Hemerocallis citrina. The sequence continues at coordinate 387,505 of JACEHZ010000159.1, read as the reverse complement.
TCAGGAAAGACGGTGCGGGCATGGCTGGCGGTTGTCGCCTCGTGCATCGGTTGATGGGCTTGAAGAAGCCCCAACCGAGCGAGGGACGGGTGCCGAGCCTCCGCACCGGGGAGAAAGCCAGTTGCAGGCGTAGCAGAGGGTCGCTGCCGAGCATCAAGGCCGAGGAGCTTTGAAGAAAGCCCTGCCTTGCTCGAGGTCAACGTCGAGCTCCCACACTTGTTCTCAGGAAAGACGGTGCGGGCGTGGCGGGCGGTTGTCGCCTCGTGCATCGGTTGATGGGCTTGAAGAAGCCCAAACCGAGCGAGGGACGGGTGCTGAGCCCCCACACCGGGGAGAAAGCCAGTTACAGGCATAGCAGAGAGTCGCCGCCGAGCGTCAAGGCCGAGGAGCTTTGAAGAAAGCCCCTGCCTTGCTCGAGGTCGACGCCGAGCTCCCGCACTTATTCTCAGGAAGGACAGTGCGGGCGTGGCTGGCGGTTGTTGCCTCGTGCATGGTTGATGAGCTTGAAGAAGCCCAAACCGAGCGAGGGACGGGTGCTGAGCCCCCACACCGGGGAGAAAGCCAGTTGCAGGCATAGCAGAGGGTCGCCGCCGAGCGTCAAGGCCGAGGAGCTTTGAAGAAAGCCCCTGCCTTGCTCGAGGTCGACGCCGAGCTCCCGCACTTGTTCTCAGAAAGGACGGTGCGGGCGTGGCTGGCAGTTGTCGCCTCGTGCATTGGTTGATGGGCTTGAAGAAGTCCAAACCGAGCGAGGGATGGGTGCCGAGCTCCCACACCGGGGAGAAAGCCCCAAGCTTGTAAGGGAAGCTTTTCTGGCTCGTGATGCCATTCGAGTACCGAGCCCCAAGCTTGTAAGGGAAGCTTTTCTGGCTTGCGATGCCATCCGAGTACCGAGCCCCAAGTTTGTTAAGGGAGCTTTTCTGGCTCGCGATGCCATCCGAGAACCGAGCCCTAAACTTGTTAGGGAAGATTTTCTGGCTCGCGATGCCATCCGAGGACCGAACCCCAAACTTGTAGGGGAAGCTTTTCTGGCTCGCGATGCCGTCGAGTATCGAGCCCTAAGCTTGTTAGGGAAGCTTTTCTGGCTCGCGATGTCATCCGAGTACCGAGCCCCAAGCTTATAAGGGAAGCTTTTCTGGCTCGCGATGCCATCCGAGTACGGAGCCCCAAGCTTGTAAGGGAAGCTTTTCTGGCTCGCGATGCCATCCGAGGGCCGAGCCCCATGCTTGTAAGGAAAGCTTTTCTGGCTCGCGATGCCATCCGAGGGCCGAGCCCCATGCTTGTAAGGGAAGTTTTTCTAGCTCGCGATGCCATCCGAAGGCCGAGCCCTAAGCTTGTAAGGGAAGCTTTTATGGCTCGCGATGCCATTCGAGGGTCGAGCTCCAAGCTTGTAAGGGAAGCTTTTCTGGCTCGCGGTGCCATCCGAGTACCGAGCCCCAGTCTTGTAAGGGAAGCTTTTCTGGCTCGCGATGCCATCCGTGGGTCGAGCCCGAGATATGTTCTTTATTTGTAACAAAATACGAAGCCATAAGCTTGTTTTAAGAAAGCTGGTATATTTACAACACTTGAATTTTACAAAAGACAAGGCACGATGTGCCGATTACAATCTTGATAATTTACATGGAGGTTAATCTCCTCCTAGGAATTTGATGAGGTACTCCGCATTCCAGGGCCTCTTGATGGCCTTGCCCTCGGGGTTGGTCAGGCGGTACGTCCCTGGGCCCACAACCTCCGATACTTTGTAAGGGCCCTCCCAGTTCGGGGCCAATTTCCTTTTCTGACGGGGATTGGATACCGCCAGTTTTCGGAGAACGAGGTCTCCGAGTTTGATGTCGGTGGGATGCACCTTCTTGTTGTAGAACTTCTCAATTCTTTGTTGGTAGATGCTTCTTCTAATGGCGGACTTCTCCCTGACCTCGTCTATGAGGTCCAGGTCAGCTCACAGCTGTTTGGAGTTAGCTGCTTCATCGAAAGCCATGATTCGAGGTGAAGGGATCCCGATCTCCAAGGGAATGACGGCCTCCGCGCCGTAAGTCAGATTGAAAGGGATTCTCCCGTGGGGATTCTCTTTGTTGTTCGGTGGGCCCAGAGAACGCTGGGTAACTCGTCGACCCTTAACCCCTTAGAAGAGTTATCGAGTCGTTTCTTGAGGCCGTCGAGGATTTGGCGATTCGCGTTCTCGGCCTGACCGTTAGACTAGGAGTGGCATACTGAGGAGAAGCATTGCTGGATCCCGAGATCTTCGCAGAACTTGCAGAAATGCTTACCCGCGAATTGAGTCCCATTGTCTGTGATGGGCACCTGCGGAATCCCGAACCGATAGACGATGTGTTTCCAGAAAAACTGCTGGGTCTGTCGCTCGGTGATCGTTGCTAATGGCTCGGCCTCGATCCACTTAGTGAAGTAGTCGATCGCCACAATGAGGAACTTTTGCTGGCCCGTTGCTTTTGGGAATGGGCCCACCAAATCCATCCCCCACATTGCAAAGGGGGTCGGACTGGCCATTGACTGGAGGTTCGCCTGAGGAGCCCTCTTCACGGGGAAGAACCGTTGATAGGGGCCGCACGTCTTCACTAGGGCGAGGGCGTCTTGCAGCATAGTGGGCCAGTAGTACCCGTGATTTAATGCCTTCCGCGCTAGCGAACGGCTTCCCATGTGGCATCCGCCGATCCCCTCGTGTAGCTCCTTGAGGGCGTACTTGGCTTCGTCTGGGGTTAGGCAGCGGAGGTAGGGTCTGCCATCCGTTGTTGTATAGGACCTTTTGAAGAGGGTGGCATTGATGACCGTGAATCTTTCAGATCGGACCCTGATCCGCCTCGCTTCAGCCCGGTCTTCAGGGAGCTCTCCCTTGACTAGAAATTTTTTGATGAGAGTGGTCCAGTCGTTAGGAGGGGCTCCGTCTTCGATGCACAGAACCTCCGGAAAGTCTGTACTTGGCTTCAACAGGACTTCAATCAGGACCGTGCGGTCGAGGCCTTCGAAGGATGAGGAAGCCAACTTTGACAGGGCGTCGGCCTGGGCGTTCATCTCCCGAGGGATCCTCAAGACAGCCGACTCGTCGAAGGACGTTAATAGGCGTTGGACCACGGTCAGGTACCTAATCATTCGATCGTCACGGGCCTCGTATTCCCCGGTGATCTGGTTGACCACCAGTTGAGAGTCGCTAAAGGCCCTGATCTGTCTAGCGCCAGCTTGGTGGGCCAGGTTGAGCCCGGCGATCATGGCCTCGTATTCAGCCTCGTTGTTAGTCGGGAAGTTGAGGCGGAGACAGTATTGAAGGAAGAAACAATCTGGACCCCGGAGAATGATGCCCGCACCGCTTCCTGCCTCGCAAGAGGAGCCATCGACGTAAACTTCCCACGTCTGGTTGGCTTCCTTGCTCGCGGGTTGCTCGAAGATGGTGCATTCTGTGATGAATTCGGCAAGGGCCTGCCCTTTGATGGCCGTTCTTGGTTGATAGCCGATGTCGTACTGGCTGAGTTCGATCGACCATTTGACTAGTCGACCAGAGCTCTTGGGCTTATAGAGCACGGCCTTCAGAGGTTGATCCGTGAGTACTTGGACCGAATGCGCCTGAAAGTAAGGACGGAGCTTCCGCGCGGCCGTGACCAAGGCGTACACTACTTTCTCCATCCTGGAATACCGGGTCTCGGCATCGAGCAGGACCTTGCTTACATAGTACAGGAGATTTTGGATCCCTTCCTCTTCTCGAACGAGGACGGCGCTTAGCATGTTCTCCGATGCCGAGAGGTAGAGCCAGAGTGGCTCGCCTAGTTCGGGCTTGCTGAGGAGAGGAGGGTTGGCGAGGTACTCCTTCAACTGGGCGAAGGCTTCTTGCTGCTGAGTACCCCACTCGAACCTTTTGGTGCCTCGCAGTGCCTTGAAGAACGGAAGGGACTTCTCTCCAGACTTGGAGAGGAAACGGCCGATGGCCGCCAGTCTCCCCGTTAGCCTCTGGACTTCTTTGACGTTCCTGGGAGGAGCCAGGTCTATTATGGCCTGGATCTTTTTGGGGTTAGCCTCGATGCCGCGCTGGCTGACGATGAACCCTAAGAACTTCCCTGAGGAGACGCCGAAGGCACACTTAGTCGGGTTGAGCCTCATGTTATGGATTCGAAGGACCCCAAAGGCCTCTTCCAGGTCGGCGACGTGGTCCTGTCCTTGCTGACTCTTGACGAGCATGTCGTCGACGTATATCTCCATGTTACGTCCGATTTGATCTTTGAAGACTCGGTTGACGAGCCTCTGGTAGGTGGCACCGGCATTCTTCAGCCCGAAGGGCATAACCCGGTAGTAGTATAGTCCCCGGTCTGTGATGAAGGACGTCTTGGCAATGTCGGGAGAAAACATCCAGATCTGGTTATAGCCCGAGAAGGCATCCATGAAGGATAAGAGCTCGTGACTCGAGGTGGCATCGATCAGGGCATCAATGCTGGGAGGAGAGAACGGATCCTTGGGGCATGCCTTGTTGAGGTCGGTGAAATCTATGCAGATCCTCCAACTCCCACTCGCCTTCTCGACCATGACGACGTTCGCCAGCCACTCAGGGTAGCTGACCTCTTGTACGAAACGCGCTGACAAGAGCTTGTCCACCTCTGCATTTACTACCTGCTGTCGCTTCGGAGCGAACTTGCGCCGCTTTTGGACAACGGGTTTTGACCCGGGAATCACGCTGAGTTTGTGCATGATGAGATCCTCAGAGATCCCGGGCATGTCAGAGGGCTTCCAGGTGAAGAGGTCGATATTGCGGCGAATGCAGCCGATCAGGGCATTCTTGAGGTCGGGCACAAGGGAGCAGCTTACTCGGAAGTGCTTCGACGCATTCCCTGTCTCGAACGAGACATCTTCTAGCTCGTCCGCTGGCTCTGATTCTGGCTGGGTTCTTTCGGGCTCCAGCTCGACGGCATCGAGGGGAAATATACCGCTCCCGATCGCCGTCATGTAGCACGAACGGGCTGCCTCTTGATTTCCTCGGACAACTCTGACACCAGTATTGGTGGGGAACTTCATTTTCTGGTGGTAGGCCGAGGGAACCACCTGGAGGGAGCAGAGCCCCGGACGGCCGAGTATGGCGTTGTAGGCTACCTTAACATTCACAACCATGAAGTCCATGGACTCGGTTCTTCTGTTCGGGGTCGTGCCTGCCGTGACGTCTAGGGTGACGATCCCCTCTATTGTCACTAGGACGCCGGAGAATCCGTGTAGGGTGTATCCGGCCGGCTTTAGCTTCTCACGGGAGAGCTTCAAGTTCTCGAATGCTCCCAGGAATAGAATGTTGACCGAGCTCCCGTTGTCTACGAGGATTCGCCGGACCTCAAAGTTTGCCATGTTGAGACTGATGACAAGTGCATCACAGTGAGGGAGTCGGACTCCCGCCAGGTCTTCCCCTGAAAAAGAAACATGGAGTTGCTGGACTTGGGGGGAGAGAGGGCCCTGGACGGTATTGACATCTCGGATGAATGCCTTGCGGGAAGTGTTGGATTCCCCTCCCATGGGCCCTCCGTGGATGCAATGTAAGATTGCCTGGCCCTCGGGCTCCTCGGGCTCCGGCTCCCGATCGGGTCGCTGCCAGGGTGCTCGAGGAGGAGGGGAATCCCTCCTGTGTCTGGTATCCCTCTGTTCTCGGAGGCCTTCCCTTTTGAATTCTCGGAGGTACCCTCGTTGAATGAGGGCCTCAATTTCGTCCTTCAGGGCACGGCAATGATCTGTGTCGTGCCCGTTGTCCCGGTGGAAGCGGCAGTAGAACCGCTGATCCCTCTTCTTGCTTGTGTTGTTGGAGGGTCGAGGGGGTACTGCACGAGGTCGCTGTCTTCAATCGCTAAAAGGATCGTCGACACGTTTTGCGTCAGCGGTGTGTACCTCTCGAAGCGGGGGACCGGCGGAACCTTCTTTGCGGCACCCCCGTCTCTCGGAGCTTTCTTCACCACCTCGACCTCATCAGCTTTGCGCTTCCCCTTCCTGGAAACTTCTTTCTGGTACTCTGGATTCAAGGCCTCTTCGGCTCGGATGTACTTTCGACTCGGTTGAGGAGGTCAGGGAAGTCTATCGGGGGCTTCTTTGCCAGGGAGGCCTTCAGCTGTCCGTGTCGGACGTTGTACTGGAAGGCGGCCGAGGCAACCCCAGGGTCGAGGGAGGAGACCGACCTCGCCTCGGCGGTGAACCTCCGGACGAACACCCGGAGTGACTCCCTTTCCTTCTGCCGGAGGCCGAGTAGGGACGCACTTGTTCTTTCGACTTTTCGGCTGGTTACAAAGTGGGCAAGGAAGTTGCCCTCTAGCTGGTCGAAAGAATAGATGGAGCCGAGGGTGAGTTTGGAGAACCATTCCCGAGCCGGACCCCAGAGTGTGGCGGGGAAGGCTCGGCACAGGAGGGGATCCAATGCGCTGTGAATCATCATGAGGGTTTTGAAGCCCTCCATGTGATCAGCAGGATCGCCCTCGCCATCGTAGTTCTTGAATTGAGGTGGGAAGAAATTCTGGGGTATCTTCGCCTGCAGGATGAGGGCGGAGAAAGGAGGTCGGACAGGCCTGTACCCCTGAGCCGTCCTTGGGCCACCGTCGCTGAAGTGGTCGAGGCGATCCTCCATTTCTTGGAGGCGCTTCAAAATGTTATCATCGCACTCCGGAGGGATTGTTGAGGGGCGAAACACGCTGGCCTCGGCATCCGACCGTGTGTGAGAGCGGCGGACGTTCTCATCAATGGGTATCCCTCGGATGGCCCCCATGATTTCCCTCCGGAAGTCCTGGAACTCCTGGTGAGTGACCGGGGCTTGCTCGGCCCGGTTTGGTTGAGCTGGAGGTTGTCGCCCGACACGGCTGAGCGCCGGCCCCCGTCCTTGGGACGGAGGCTTTGGATGGTTCGGGGCTGAGTTGGAAGCGGCCCTTCCCCTACTACGGCTGACCTGTCGGTCCAAGATTACCCCCCGGAGATCGGGTTGGATCGGACGGGAGGCACCTGGTTGGATTCTGTGACTGACCGACGGGTGGTTGGATGCTTGAGCGTCGGCGCCGACGCCCTGTGGGGGCACGTCTTGCCGACGTGCTGAGGTAACAGCTCTCGTGGCTTTGGGTGCCATGTGAGCTCGGGTTGACTTCCGAACAGTTGGTGGCTGAGCTCGGACCGGTGTCCGCAATAGAGAGTTTTCCCACAGATGGCACCAACTGTAGAACCCCGTATTTTTAAAATATTATTTTGAATGTTTATGATGAATTAAAATGATTTTTTGGAGAATTTATAAATATTTTCTGAAAATATATCTTTTTACACGTGTAAAACACATGCAAATAATTTCTTGAGAAGTTTAAAATTCAAATTTTCTTCATGAAAAATCATTATTTAATATTTGGGATTTATTTAGTATTTTTCCAGATTTTTTTGAAATTAATTGGAACTATTTACAAATTTTGAGAAAAGAATGACCTTTTTGCAAATTTGTCATTTTTAGGGGTTAAAATGAAAAATATATTTTTTGGACGTTTTGAACAGTACTGGTTGAGATTTAGGATTATATTTTACTTTTAAATCCTAATTTAAATGAATTTTATTGAATTTCCAAGAATAGAGCTATATATATAAAGTTGTATTTTGAAGGGATTATTTTGCAAAAGTGGGTAAAACCCTAAACTTCATTCTGGATATTTAAAAAGAATTTGCAGCCGTCATTCGCTGCACAGTATAGAATTTTGTGATATTTTTGGAGGATCAAGAGGAAGTTTTGGATCTCGCAAAGGAGAGACTTTATTGTTGGATCTCGTCGTTTCCAAGGTGAGTGATGTAAAATTATTTGTTGTTTGCTTTATGTGAATGTTGTAGATTTGGTTGTTGTTTCGACTTATCTGAATGATCGTTCCGTAGTTTGTTTGGACATGTTTGTTTGAGCGATGCAATGATTGTTGTCGTATTATGTATGTGAAATCTATGAATGTTTGGTAGATCTTGGTTTATAAATTTGTATTGCTAGAAAGCATGTTTAAGATATGAGTATGGTTATGATAATAAGGGATTGGATGGATGAACATCTGGATCTCGTGGATACAAATCAGATTTTGGTTTTGAGTTGTGAAAGAAATTCATTATTGAGAAACCCTAATGGAAGAATTAAGAATTTGGAACATGAGAGCTTGAGTTTTGAGACATGGGTTGATTTGAGTAATGTATCCAATCTGATGATACTTTGAGATTGTCATTTTTACCTGAATACGAATTATTTTCATAAACAATGATTTCTTTTAGAAAACTCTAATTTTGATTATCATGTACAACCAAAATTAGGCAGACTGTAGGCCGACAGTCGACTGTCAGACCTTTCAGTCGACTGGCACGACCCAGCCGCTAGATCTTTAGTTTTCTTGAAAATCCATTCTGGACAGTCGACTTAGACCTTTTTCAGTCGACTGGTACACTTAGAATTTATTTTTCAAAGTTATCATAGATTTTTCTCTGGTAAGTCGACTTATAACACTTAGAATATTTTCTTAAAGATTTCTGGAATTTCTCTCTGGTAAGTCGACTTATGTTTTTATAAGTCAACTTATGGTTTGGTAAGTCGACTTATGTTTTTTTTATAAGTCAACTTATGATCTGGTAAGTCGACTTATGACTTTTATAAGTCAACTTATATTCTCTGGTAAGTCGACTTATGATTTTTATAAGTCAACTTATAACACTTAGCTTATTTTCTTAAAACCATGGAACTTTCTTTCTGGACAGTCAACTTATACTTTCTATAGTCGACTCGTACTGATGTATTTTTATATTTATGAGGGTTCTTCCAAATGGTTTATTCTCCAGATATTTTGATCTATAACTACTTATGCCTTATCTCCTATTGAACTTATGTTTTCAAGATGTTAAGTTGAGCAGTTTATGAAGTAAGATTGGTTGAGATATTTGAGTTTGAGTCTCTAGAGGGTGTGTGTGACCCTAGCATACCGGTGTTGAGTTCTTTTGTTGAGGCCTGTTGAGACATTTCAGTTATTCAGTTTTGAGTTAAGTCCGGTAGAGTACACCAACACTAGGAGATTCGTTGAGTAATTAAGTAACCCAAAAATAATAAGAACAGGCACTAGTGGTGATATGATGAACGGGAACATGAGTTATGTACCTCAGTATGGCTTTCGGTGTGGGATTTAATCCCCGGAATTATCCAAGTAACTTACTTGTGGTGTGGGATCTATCTCCGGAATTATCCAGGTAAATTACCTGTGGTGTGGGATATATCTCCGAAATTATCCAGGTGATTACTTGTGGTGTGGGATTGATCTCCGGAATTATCGGGGTCGAGGCGACACACATGTGGTATTCGTGTGATGAGGTCATTGCTTTCGGTGTGGGATGATCTCCGGAATTATCCAGGTAAAATACCTAAGGTGTGGGATCTATCTCCGAAATTATCGGGGCATGGGCTAATACTCACAGTTTATCTTTATCTCGTAGTAGTCATCGTGATAGGATTAGTTGCATAGCGGGGATTGAACCCTATAATGTGGAGACGTTAAGGGCTTGCACCGAACCTATGTAGAGTGGGATGCATAGACTTTGACAAGTACGCATTAGAGAGTCCGCATATAGAATTTGTGTTTTCTTGACTTGGTTTTATGCATGTGGTTTTCCTGTTCTTCTACACCTAACACTTAGTTAAGCTACACTTGAAGTTTTCACGTTTCTCTGCCATTTCTTACTTCTCATATTCTTGTTTAGTGTATGTTGTTTAAGAATCCATGCTTAATGTTCGTTTATGCTGTTTGTTTTATGTCACTCACATCATTTATGGCTGACCCCTTTAGTTTTGGGGGTTAGGGATCATCTCTAGCCTCATGTGTTGCAGGTTGTTGCTTAGAGTTTGGAGGTGTGGATGCTTGAGTTAGTTTTGAGATAAATTGATTTAATAGAGTTTTGTGTAAATTTGTAAAGCAGTGTTGTAAAAAGACTGTGTTGTAAATAAAAGAAAACTATGATTGAGATATTTTAAATTCCGCTGTGCAATGTAAAAGATTATTGTAATAAAAGTTGAAAATTTCATTGTTGTTGGTTGTGTTTAATGTTACATTGAAATTGATGCTGGGATTGTGCCACGTATTTTCTAAGATATTATATTAGAAATTCGGGGCGCTACACCAACCTGATGCGGTTTGTTTTTGGGAGGCATGTGGATGCACCATGAATGAGTTCTTACTCGATTTGTATTGAAGGAAGAAGCTCCTATGCGGACGGCCTTCGGCTGGCCAAATGGTACGGAAGTGGGCTAGAGTAGGGTGGAGGCTGGATGCTCAGTTCGGATCAGGGGGCTCGGATCCGATGACTCGTGTACCTGCAGACGGTCTAGGAACACCGGAGTTGGTCCCGGTGGCAGACCCTCCGACGATCTAGTTAGGCTACTGAGAGAGTAACAGTAACTAGGGTTTGAGTGGACAGAGATTGATTACCTGAATCCAGGGGTAGGGGTCTGGTATTTATAGGAGAAGCCAATCGGGTCTGGACCCGTTTGCCCGTGGGGCTGAAGCGGTGGAAACCCGGGCGGTATGGGGCTGACGTGGCAGACGCCCGGGCGGTTTCTGGGCTGACGTGGCAGACGCCCGGGCGGCTTTCCAGTGCTGACGTGGCGGATCCGGAGGATCAGAAGGTGCGCACATCCTGAGGGGATCCCGTGGCCCAGGGTGGGCCACGTCATTTCTAACCCATATCACATATATAGAATTCCTTCTTTCATTGACTGCTGCTGTTGTAACGAATATCTATCTTCTACCTCATTTCACGCTGTCGAAATGATTAGATTGCTAATAATAACGATGGGACCATATATGCAAATATTCAGAAGATATCACATAGGGAGCTCATGTTTCCGGAAGAGAATTTTGAGAATTTTATGCCTATTCAAGCATGGGAATTTTATGAAGAAACAATAGAATGTCTTCGAATCTCGTAAGAACGATTCGCTTTCTGAGTAATCTTTTCGAGTTTTGGGAAGTTCATGTAGGAGAGAGTTTCGAGTAGATCCAAAGGCTTCTGTGATCCTTCTGCATACATCAATTCTTGTCGACAGCCTTATATATATAATTTTATCCACATGCAGAAAACTCAGTGCCTACGACAAGGTTCGAGAGAATGTCACTCTAATACATTCCATGATCAACTGAATCCATGAGTAGATCTGTATTATATATATATATATATATATATATATATATATATATAGAGAGAGAGAGAGAGAGAGAGAGGCTTCTTCCGTTGCAAACGCTACTGTAGCAGTTGCGAACGTGCGAACCACTTAACCCGTCATCCACAATGACGGGTTAAGGCAAAACACATAACCCGTCATTGGTGATGACGGGTTATGTGTTTTGCCTTAACCCGTCATTCCCAATGACGGGTTAAGTGGTGTGCACGAGTTCGCACGACATTTGCGTTTGCAATGGAAGATAGCCCATATATATATATATATATATATATATATATATATATATATGGGCGTTGTTCGGTTGCAAACGGGCCGGAACGGGTCGGTTCGCACGGACCCGTGCGAACCTCGATCTGGACCGTTGGATCGAAGATCCAACGGTTCAGATTTTTTTTCATAAAATCTTGCCTTAACCCGTTCTTGCCAACGACGGGTTAAAGCAAAATTTAATAAAAAAAGTTGGCCTTTACCCGTTCTTCGGAATAACGGGTTAAGGCTATATTTTTCATTTTCGTCCACATACAGTTCGTCTTCTTTCTTCCGCTCTCTTCTTCTTTCTTCGACGAACCCAGACCCAAACGACGGAAAAAAGAAAAAAACCCTAGTTCCGACGCTCGAAACCCTCGATCTCCCTCTTCTCTCCCAACTCCGAAGATCGGAACCCTCGATCTCCGACGATCCAAACCCTAGATTCTCTTCCCCTCTTCGGTACGAAATCGGAACCCTAGTTCTCTTCCAAAACCCATTGCTTGGCTCGATTTCGACCTACTCCGTAAGGTATACACTATTTCTTTACCCCAATAATCTACATTTGTATTTTTTTTTGAATTTGTGTGTAGTAATTTATTTAGAAATTGGGAAAAAATTTAAATGCGTTAGTAGATTTTGGATGTAGATTCGGGTTGACCTTAAGTATATTCAATTGCCGAATTACGTTGCTTGCATTAGTAACTAGTAGAATTAGAATTGTATATACGAAATTAGTTATAAACTTTTCAGTGCGGTTATGGTTGAAAACCCTGCGAACGACCGTAAAAAAATACGAAACTTTCCCAGTAGGCTCGTCTCACGTAGTACAAGCCAAACCCACTTGTAGAAGCGAGTTTCGACTCACGGTTCGAGAGTTACGGCCGCGTATTGCTTACGGTTGGAAAAAACCAAGTATTGCGGTGCACGGCCGTATCTCGCAAACCGTGAGTCGAAACTCGCTTCTACAAGTTCGGGTTGCTTGCCCTACGTGAATCCGACCAATTGGGAAAGTTTTAAAATTTTCGGGTGCCGTTTGTGCGGTTTTCTCAACTTCTTCGCATTACAAGTTTAAGCCTTAGAATTCTTTAACTTTTTGTAGATTAGAAAACCCTCCAAACGGCCTCCAAAAAATACGAAACTTTGCGATTTGGTTGGTGACACGTACGAGAAGTGACCCGAAGTTGTAGAAGTGAATTTCGACTCACGGTTCGAGAGATACGGCCGCGTATCGGTTTTGGTTGGAAAAAAACAACTTAAGCCGGTACACGGCCGTATCTCCCGAACCGTGAGTCGAAACTCGCTTCTACAAGTTCGGGTGGCTTGCCCTACGTGAATCCGACCTAGTCGGAAAGATTTATAATTTTCGGGTACCGTTTGCGCGGTTTTCTCAACTTTCTCGCACTACAAGTTTTAGACTTAGAATTTTCTAAGTGCGGGTAGATTAGAAAACCCTTCAAACGGCCTCCCAAAAATACGAAACTTTGCGAATTGGTTGGTGTCACCTAAGGGAACCCAAACCAACTTGTAGAAGTGAGTTTCGACTCACGGTTCGAGAAATACGGTCGCGTATCGCATTCGGTTGAAAAATGCTATTATAAAGCGGTATACGGTCGTATCTCGCAAACCGTGAGTCGAAACTCGCTTCTACAAGTTCGGGTTGCTTGCCCTACGTGAATCCGACCAATTGGGAAAGTTTTAAAATTTTCGGGTGCCGTTTGTGCAGTTTTCTCAACTTCTTCGCATTACAAGTTTAAGCCTTAGAATTCTTTAACTTTTTGTAGATTAGAAAACCCTCCAAACGGCCTCCAAAAAATACGAAACTTTGCGATTTGGTTGGTGACACGTACGAGAAGTGACCCGAAGTTGTAGAAGTGAATTTCGACTCACGGTTCGAGAGATACGGCCGCGTATCGGTTTTGGTTGGAAAAAAACAACTTAAGCCGGTACACGGCCGTATCTCCCGAACCGTGAGTCGAAACTCGCTTCTACAAGTTCGGGTGGCTTGCCCTACGTGAATCCGACCTAGTCGGAAAGATTTATAATTTTCGGGTACCGTTTGCGCGGTTTTCTCAACTTTCTCGCACTACAAGTTTTAGACTTAGAATTTTCTAAGTGCGGGTAGATTAGAAAACCCTTCAAACGGCCTCCCAAAAATATGAAACTTTGCGAATTGATTGGTGTCACCTAAGGGAACCCAAACCAACTTGTAGAAGTGAGTTTCCACTCACGTTTCGAGAAATACGGTCGCGTATCGCATTCGGTTGAAAAATGCTATTATAAAGCGGTATACGGTCGTATCTCGCAAACCGTGAGTCGAAACTCGCTTCTACAAGTTCGGGTTGCTTGCCCTACGTGAATCCGACCAATTGGAAAAGTTTTAAAATTTTCGGGTGCCGTTTGTGCGGTTTTCTCAACTTCCTCGCATTATAAGTTTCAGACTTAGAATTTTCTTAGTGCGGGTAGCTTAGAAAACCCTTGAAACGGCCTACAAAAAATACGAAACTTTGCAATTTGGTTGGTGTCACCTACGAGAAGTGAACCGAAGTTGTAGTAGTGAATTTCGACTCACGGTCCGAGAGATACGGCCGCGTATCGGTTTTGGTTGGAAAAAAAACAACTAAAGCCGGTACACGGCCATGTCTCGCAAACCGTGAGTCGAAACTCGTTTTTACAAGTTTGGGTGGCTTGCCCTACGTGAATCCGGCCTAGTCGAAAAGTTTCTTAATTTTCGGGTGCCGTTGCGCAGTTTTCTCAAGTTCCCCGCACTACAAGTTTTAAACTTAGAAATTTCTAAGTGCGGGTAGATTAGAAAACCCTTCAAACGCCCTCCAAAAAATACGAAACTTTGCGGGTAGGTTGGTGTCCCCTATGAGAAGCCCCCCAAACTTGTAGAAGTGATTTTCGACTCCCGATTCGAGAGATACAACCGCGTATCGCTTTCGGTTGAAAAAAACTATTATAAAGCTGTATACGGTCGTATCTTGCAAACCGTCAGTCGAAACTCCCTTCTACAAGTTCGGGTGGCTTGCCCTACGTGAATTCCACCTAGATGGAAATTTTTGTAATTTTCGGATGCCGTTTGTGCGGTTTTGCTCTATTTCCTCGCATTTTAAGTTTTAGAATTAGATATTTCTAAGTGCGGGCCGTTTACAAAACACTTCAAACCACCTCCAATTAGTACGAAACTTTTCTCCTTTTCAAGTTGTGGTGGCTTGCGCAGTTATAAAAACACCAAATACAGCGGTTTAGTACCCCTAACTATTCTCCTCTTCACCGTTTCTTAGGTATGGACAGTTTCGAAGGAAGTTCTGTTGCCGGGGATAAATTTGTTCATGCACAACCACTTGGCGAGTATCTTCCTCATGTTGACGAGCACCTAAAACCGAAGATTGGTATGACATTTCCCACCCTTGATGATGCGGAAAAATTTTATTCATCATATTGCAAATGTGCGGGATTCGCTATGCGTAAGGGTGGAAATAAATATAAGGGAAACGATGTAGTGGATAAATCATACGTCTGTAATAAAGCCGGGGAGTCACCGAATAGCTATAATGAAACCAGACGAGGTACAACTTCTAGAACGGGTTGCAAAGCTTTTGTCCGTGTGAAAATAAACCCACATAGTAGTTCACAAAGTAATACATGGATTATTTATTCGTTAAATGAAGCACACAATCACGAATTCACTTCACCCGGTAGACGTCACTTGCTACCTCGAAACCGTGAATTGACTAAGACAGTTAAAAATGTAATTGGTCAAATGACCGAAGCTAATGTCCCTGTATGCAAACAAATGCTATTCTTTGAAGCTGCAAGTGGAGGTAATGAGAAAATTGGATTCACCGAAACCGATGTAAGAAATCTCAGGAGAGACGAGATGGAAGGTTTAAAAGGTCACGACGGACAAATGCTACTTGAGTTTTTTGAATCGAAAAAGGCGACCGATCCCTTATTCTATTTTGACTACCAATGTGACCCCGAAGGGCGATTGACACATTGTGTGTGGGTGGACGGTATCGCCAGAAATAATTACAAAGTATTTGCGGATGTTCTTTGCTTTGACGCTACCTACAACACAAACCGATACGGGATGTTGTTCGTACCATTTGTTGGATTCAACCATCATTGGCAATCAATATTCCTAGGTTGTGGGTTCATCCCCAATGAGACGGCATCCTCATTTGAGTGGTTCTTTGAAAAGTGGCGTGCTACAATGCCTTTTGATCCGATCAACATCGTGACAAATGAGGATCGCGGGATAACTTCTGCAATTTCCAAAGTTTTCCCAATCACGTCACATAGATATTGCATTTGGCATATTTTGGATAAGCTACCGCATGAAGTTCGAATGTCGAATAACGTTGATGAGTTCAGGGATGCTTTGAAGACTATTATTTATACGGCGGAATTTAAAACAGAATTCGAACAGAAGTGGAAAAATTTGATCTGTCAGTACAAATTAGAAAATAACAGATGGTTGAAGGAAAAATTTGAGATCCGTGAAAAATGGGCCCCGGTGTACGCAAGAGACTCATTTTGGGGGGGCATGCTGAGTACCCAACGTAGCGAATCGCTACATTCATCCTTGAAGCACCATACTCATAAAAAGTACTCACTACATGAATTTGCTATCATCTTTGACCGACTCTTGGTAAAACAAAGACACGATGAACTTAAAGAAACACATCGTAATCGCGAGGAGCGGCCAAAATTGAAGACCGAGTGGGCATTGGAGTCACAAATGGCAGGGACATACACTTTGAAGATTTTCTACAAATTTCAACAAGAAGTGGTCAAAAGCTTATTACTTAATGTGAGTTTAATTGCGAGTATGGATACACCGGATAGTGCAGCTTATTCTGTAACAGTTTGTGGAAATTCAGAACCGGGGAGGGTGATTTCTTATTGTAAAATCAGTAAAATTGCTAAATGCCCTTGTTCCATGTACTACTTCGTAGGCATTCCCTGCAAACATCTACTTGCAGTTATTCGGTTCACAGATCACACCGCACTACCTGAACAATATATTTGTAGGCGATGGACCAGGGATCAAATGAGGAGAAGCAGTATACCGGTGGGCAATAATATGGGCGACAATTTTGCATCGCGTTATTGCGAACTTAGTATGCACTCAAGACATATGGTCGATCTTGGTTGTTCTTCAGAGCGAGGATACAAGTACATGCTAGACCACATGCTGAAGGGAATTGAAGGCTTTGCTAAGATTGATCCAGTGAACAGCACACCACACGAAGGTAGCGCACAACCTGAGAGTGGTGGACAAGCACATACACATGCACATGTAGGTGACCCTGTACAGTGCACCACAAAGGGTAGGCCTAAAGGGAAACGGTTGAAGTCGGTAAGAGAATGCCAAAAAACGAAGAGGCCAAGACTTTGCAGGACATGTCTTCGTGTCGTAGGTCACGATTCACGGAATTGCCCCAAAAATTTAGCAAGGTATTATATCAGACATTTTGTATTTGTTAATTCAACTCAAACTTTGTTATTTTTGGTCAGTACTAACTCATTCTTCCTTCTTTTTTTAGTGGATCGGTGGGCAATGAAGAAGCTCCAAACGCGGTAGAGAGTGATGATGACGAAGGCGAAGGTTCGTGCTAAGGGGGCTTTAAGAAATTTATTAATATGTATGTCATGTCAAAATTTGGAAATAATCACCGAATAATTGCCAAATTTTATATTGATTCGTGCCGATTTATTTGAATTTCGACTGGATTGTTAAACCTTTTTTTTTCCCCCTGGTATAGGTCCGGAATGAAACAAGTTTAACGCGCCCAAATGGAAAGACGCAATGCGTTGAAAAGTTGTGTTATTTTTGGTTTGTATGTATGTGTGGATAATTGCCGTGTTCTTGTTTGGTACAAGTAAATTAACCATGTTTTTAATTATAATGTAATTTCTGTACGTCAGTGTATTTTGTGTATTTGTGAACAAAGTTATATTACTATGCATTTTGACCAGGCAATTTGGTTGTGAATGCTTATTGCAGTCGGAAAATGTAAACTTAGTAGATGTATACAATTTGGGGAACTCGTTCTGTTTGGGGATTTTGTGTTAAGGAAAATTGTCTGCCTGCTAATGTGAACAGTTTTTTATTTGTGTTGGCGATTGTGTATTTCGTGCATAACCAATACTGCACCTGTAAGTTCGGCCAATATCTCTTTTCTTAACCCGTTCTTGACGATAACGGTTTAATACAATCTAACCCGTTATCAGAAATAACGGGTTAAGGAGATAGACATTGGCAGTACTTTGGTTCAATACTTCACATACGGTGGTTTTAGTTCGGCCAATATCTCTCTACTTAAGCCGTTCTTATAGGTAACGGTTTTATACAATCTAACTCGTTATCAGGAATAACGGGCTAAGGAGCTAGATATTGGCAATCCTTTGGTTCAATAATACACATGTAGGGATTTAGTTCGGCCAATATCTCTCTACTTAAGCCGTTGTTGGTGGTAACGGTTTTATACAGTCTAACTCGTTATTAGCAATAACGGTCTAAGGAGAGAGGTATTGGCAGTACTTCGGTTCAATACTTCACATATAGCGGTGTTAGATCGGACAATATCTCTCTACTTAATCCGTTGTGTGAATGCATTACTATGTAATTTGCTTTCAAGATGATGTTAGTAAACTGTCAATGTTAGTGATGATATTCAAGCTCAATTTTTAAATCGATATTCAATTCTCACTGTCAATGTTAGTCCTGTGTGATGATATTCAAGCACCAAGGTTGGCCATTATGTTTTACACAAAGTAAATTCACTTTTCTCCTGGCAACTCATATTAGTCCTGTGTGAATTCTATTCGCTGTGCCATTTTGGAAATACTAACTCTGTTGCGGAATTTATCTATTGTTCTACCATCTAATATGAAGGTTGGCACTTCTCTTATTGCTTGAAATATTCATAAAATTTATCTTTCATTATTCATAAAATTTATATACCATTACCTTCACTTAAACTTATATACCATTACCTTAACTTAAATTTATATACCATTACCATTACCTTCATTTAAATACGTGCCGTACGCACGTCTCACGGGCAATCCTAGTCCTCACATACAATCCAGAAAACTCATTCTCACAATCTCTTAAAAGTTCACAATTTCACAATTCTACAAAATGTACCACTTTCGCAATATTCAAGCTTCAAGTGTATCACCTACAAAATCTTCACGCTTCAAGCCATTAATGATCCTACAAAATCTTCAAGCTTCAAGATACAAAATCTTCATCTTCACTGAACCTACAAAATCTTCATCTTGAAGCTACAAATTTAGAAAATCTTCAAGCTTGAATCCTGAAAGCTTCAAGCTTCAAGTGTACCACCTACAAAATCTTCACTGAACCTACAAAATGATGACAATTTCACAATCTCAAGTATTAGGAAAACATAATAGATTTAAAAAAAATTTGACAGAACCTCCCCTAAAATATTAGCCCTTTTACAGAAATTCCTTACGGAATTCTGCTAACAGTTAAATATATGACATCACACGCAATAAATATAAATCCTCCCCAGGCTCAACCGAGCAACATCACACAGGCAACATATATATATGGCTCTGGGGGAAAAAATCAGAATATAATGCAAGATACAAAATATAAACCAAATATTCTTTTGAAAATGTAATAATTTTTTTGTAAAACCTTCGAAAAACATTTAAAAAACCAAACAATATACCCAATACTCCACAAAATTGCGGGTACGAGTATTAACATAACTATATTATATCATTATTATATACAGTTACTTACATCATCTCCCAAAATATTAAATATTACAATTTTTACAACCTCCACCATACTAAACACCAACCGAATGAATGAAAAAAATAATTACAGGGTTGTAGAAGAACACAATGGTTGAAGTCTTCAAAATAGAACACAATGGTTGAAGTAAACATTAAAATGAGAACAACTTATTACTAGTATCTTCGTGTTGTAGATTTTATTTTAAAAAAAAGAAGATACTTATATGGCCATATTGGCAGTGATGTCATCCATTGCTGTTCTTTCATTAGAGCAATTGACCTGTATATAAAGGAGGGGAAACATATTAACTAACCAATTGAAGTTCTTCAATTGGAGCAATTGACGTTGTAATTATTTTAACAAACCAATCAAGAAAACGTATTAACTACTATTAATTACTACGATCTATCTTCTTTGATGATTAACTACAATGAGATACTTGTGTAAAATTGTGTAGATTATTTCAGTTTCAGAAGTGTTATAGAGAAAGATGGAGCTATACAGAAAGATCGGAAGAAGCGGTAAGACAGTAAAATTGTGTAGCTATTTCAGTTTCAGAAGTGAATCTGACAGTCAGGAGTTTTTCAAAGATCACTTTCTTCTAAGGAAAGTATGTAAATGCGAAGAATTCAAAGGACAGATTTGAAAATATAAATCATTTTAGGGGACTGTGTAAGAAGCCTTTTAAGTATAATGGAAATAATATGCAATAGAAGCACAGTGAGCATTGGGACAAATTTCGGGTACGGTAACATAGTTAACTGAAGTCTATCATAAGGCAATCTCAAATGAGACCAAAGTACTGCTTTGTTATTAATACCATCATACTATTTTCGATTAAGTATCCATGTGACCTAGTTCATATCTAAAATTTAAATTTAGTTAATCAACCTTAAAGTAAAACTCTTCCACCTCAGAAATTGGATCTAAAAAACATTTGCAATTGACAAATATGTCCTTTCTGAAGAGAAAAAACTAAGGTGTGCAGACAACTCCAAATGCACGGGCAACTTCTTCAGACTGAATGAGAAGGACAATCCGAGTTTTTTATGAATGTTGAATGCTTATGAAATAGGTTAGATTTGTGATGTATACATCAATGTTTACCACAATTGCAGCCTCAATGTGTTTTTCTTTACAGAAAATTACCTCGACGTTTTTTTGAAGTATCACCTGAACTATGCTATCGACATCTTTGTATGCGGCATCAACAGGGCCTGTCCCAACTGAACATGCAATCTTCTCTTCATTATCTGAGTTAATAAGCGTCACGGTTGCGGTAGTGAGGCCAAGTGTGCTGGATGTAACCTGCACATTACACATAGAAAATATTTCCAAATTAATCTGTGAACATATTTAGCGCAAAAAAGCAGACCATATGTGACATTAAATCCAAATCTGCAGATCTGCAAGTGACCAAATCAGTGCTTCTATGTCGTCGTCAGTTACCCGCTGTGAACACATAAAATGTTGTGTCAGGGTTAACATATAGAATGCATAAATTTGGTTCGTTTATATTAGGATATTGTGTGTGTGGTGGTGGGTGTGTGGGTGTGTAAGTTGGGGGGGGGGGGGGGGGGGGGGGGGGGGGGGGGGGGGTTTGTTCTTCGGTCCATTTAAAATTCAAAAATACACAAATTATTATGCTAAAAATAATGTTAATGTTGAAATAGCAAAATTCAAAAAATGTGTGCATAAACGATAAGCGTGCATAAGAGATAATATTCAAAGGTACATGTCTAAGAAAATATTGCTTAATTTAAACTTGTTAATTTTGTGTAATCTACGTTTATCAAATGTGCATATCTAAGAAAGTAATATACAAATTATTACTTTTAGCTTGCGTTGACGGTTCTTCACCTAAAAACAAAGTATTATCATAATATCATACATCATAATTGGAAAGTCAAATAATTCTGAAGTATTCATAAATAAGTATAGAATTTTGTTTTTAATAGGTTCTTTATAAATGAGAAGTTATTGCTGGTATTAGGATTAGTATTTAGGAAGAATGTGACTAACAACAATAAACATAAGCAACAACACAAAACGAAGAAAAACCGAATATTTAAGATAAGAGCAAACTTACTTTCATGTAGTTCTCAAAGCGCTCACTGAAGAAATGATACGCAAACTCGGTTTCCAAAAATTCTTGCAACTTATTACTTGGACCTGTGCACAAATTAAAGTGCATTGGTATCAGAATCAATCTGTTTTCATAGATAAGTGAGATTTTAGATTTTAGATTCTCAAGTGAGATTCTCAAGTAATATTTTGAATAGATAAGAGTCCTCATACTGATCATGGTTGACCATGCAGACATTCTCAGGTGAGATTTTAGATTTTAGATCTAGATCATGGTTGACCATGCAGACATAATTCTGAGTATCTAGATCACTTCTAAGCCAAGCTACCTTATTAATCCAATACCCTGCGAAATCCTAGGACAATTTCCTTATTCTTGTCATTCGAGGTATACAAAACCCACAAATTCACATCAAAACACATAATAATCGTGGAATCGACCGAACAAAACACAAACTGGAGATTTTCATACATCTCCAGATTCATCTAACATACATATGTGCCAGTATATAGAAAAAACCCAAATATGGAGATTTTGTATACCTGAATATAACCCAAGTAGTACCAAAGAATTAAAAAAAACGTAGTACACTAAGCATTTTGCATTTACATATAAAAGGCACATACAATACATGACAGCATCCAATCACACACACCGTTCCTGCATTAGTATAGATATCCTTTTCACCCATTCAATAGTTCACCTTCATCGGTTCATATATTTATCTCATTTCAAATCCATTCATGTGCATCGAAAATGTACTGAAAAGAAACCCACCAAATCCAAATTGATGACATAACGTTTCATCGAGCATGGCAATGACGTGGTACTTGCGATGAAATAACTAAACTTAATCAAATAAATTCCGGATCTAAATCATACTAAACAACAAACAAATAAAACATCAAGAACCCCTCAATCTTCTAATGTATATAATCGATTGCCCCCTCACAGTTGGTACTACTTGGGTTTAGTAACATCTACATCTACACTAAGCATAAAAATGTAGAATACGTAGAATTCACTAATCAAAATGTACTTCAAATCAACCAAAACGTAGAATACACTAATCAAAACGTAGAATACACTAATCACAGTTGGAAAACGTAGATGTAGATGTTACTGGACGATAGAATATTACATTTGAAGATTTTGTATACCTGAGCGACGGGTCTGTGCTTGTGGCGATGGGAAATCGACGAAGGGCTGACGGGAAATCGACGACGGGTCTGTGGCTGAAAAAACCCAAATATTGAATGTGCCCAGGTTCATCAACCAAAAATAATCAAAACAACTGGAGATTTTGTATACCTGAGCGACGGGTCTGTGCTTGTGGCGATGGGAAAGATGGGCTGACGGGAAATTGACGACCTGAGCGACGGGTCTGTGCTTGAGGTGATGGTAAATCGACGATGGCTGACGGGAAATCGACGATGGCTGATGGTAAATCGACGATGGCTGACGATGGCTGATGGCGGCGGTGGGAAGCGACGAATGGGGGTGAGAGTGGCGAATGGAGGTGAGAGTGGAAGTGGAAGTGGAGGATGTAGGTGAGACGGCGGCTGAGGTGGAGGATGGAGGTGAGAGCGGCGAATGGCTGGAGGTGAGGGTGGAAGTGGGTTACGGCGGTGGGCTGATCGGGAGGTGGGGGGGGCGCTGATCGGAGGAAGGGAGGAGGAGGGAGAGAGTGAGAGCGGCTGGAGGTGGAGGGGAGAGAGTGGAGATCGGGTGGGGGGGGGGATGGGGGCGCTGATCGGGAGGCGGAGGAAGAGGGGGAGAGTGAGAGAGCGGGAGAAAGAGAGAGAGAACGGGGAGAGATAGAGAGAGGGCGGGATAATGAGAAGGAGACAGGGTTTTTTTTTTAATGGGAAAAGAGAGAGAGAGTGTGTGTGTATTTGAATTTGTGGAGTTTGAAAATTGAGCGGGAAAATATGTTTTGTGAGAGTAGATCTGGTCCATTGATTTTGGGATAGATTGAATGTGAGCCACCTGATAGCTTTCTTTGTGTTTTATTATATAGATATATAGATAATATACAAATCTACTAATTCACAACAAGCCATTTGCAAGACAAAATTTATTCATATAAAGGAACATTACAAACTGGTAATAACATATTGTTTGAAGAATGATATTAAAATTGTACATGATCCGCATGCTAGTTGACATTACAAAGTCATCCCTTGATACTGGATTTTTAAATTGAAATTAATTTAGTATACAAGTACATGCTCGCTTTCTTCTCGAATTGGAAGGAAGGACTGCTGACTCTGCCTGATTTTGGATAGATAAGTAGTTCCGGTTGTACCCCCTGCATACAATTTCGTTCACTACTATTACACAGAGGTAGAAATTCTCCGCTTCGTCGGGTAGAGTAGTAGTGGGTGTAACCGTATATTCAAAGTACTTAACGACTTCTTGACACGCACTCCTCATATTCGTACTATATGTTGCACGATTGTGAGGTGTGCATGCCAAGAAGTCGAAAAGTACCATGAATACACTGTGACACCCACAACTACTCCGTCCGACGAAAGCAGAGAATTTCTACACTCTGTGTAACAATAGAGGACGAATGTGTATGAAAGGCGGACAATTGCTACTTATGCAAACACATCTAAAAGCTAAAAAAATAGAAGACTAAGGGAAACACTGTATAAATAAAAGGTAGAGCGGGTGGCCCTTCCCTCCCGCTTGAGAGAAACCTAGCATGCACTTGTACACTGTAACAAGTCTCTCTGCTCCTGCATCTCCATACACAAGAACTATTGTAGGCGACCATCCTTGAACTGAAGAGGCCTTGCCTTGAATGTATAAATAGCCGGTTGCACCCCCCTGCATACAAGACCCGTTCTCTACTGTTACACAGAATGCAAAAATCCTCTGCTTTCGTCGGCCGGAGTAGTAGTGGGTGTAACCGTATATTCGAAGTACTTAACGACTTCTTGACACGCACTCCTCATATTCGTGAAATTTGTGGCACGATTGTGAGGTGTGCATGCCAAGAAGTCGAAAAGTACAATGAATACACCGTGACACCCACCACTACTCCGTCCGACAAAAGCAGGGAATTTTGCATTCTGTGTAACAATAGAGAACGAACTTGTATGAAAGGCGTACAAATGCTACTTATGCAAACACATCTAAAAGCTAAAAAAATAGAAGACCAAGAAAAACACTGTGGAAAAAAAAGGCAGAGCAAGCGGCCCTCCCAAGAACGGGTGATAGAAACCGAGCATGCACTTGTACACTGAAACAAGTCATCTCTACTCCTGCATCTTCATACACAAGAACAATTGTAGGCGACCATCCTTGAACTCAAATTTCTTCTACAACTCAAACTTCTTCCTCCCTATTATGAAGAAAAAAGAGGTCTTCAAGAGAAGAAGAGAACATTGATTCCTCATATTTTTGAAGAGAAGTAGAGAAAATTGAAGCCTCTCATTTGAGTTCTCTTGAAGAGAAGAAGAGAAGAATCATTTGAGTTGATGAGAGTCTAACTCTCTCAGTTATAGGCAATGAAAAAGAAAAAGTGTAGAATGATATGATAGCCCACTTGGGTTTCTCACTGCTCATCAATAGGGAGGAGATACGGATCAATACAAGGAGAAGGCAAAGGCTATATGGATCACTGCTCATCAATAGGGAGGAGATATGGGTCTCTCAGTTAAGACAATGAATGCTGAAACATGAAGAAGAAGAAGACAATAATGATAAACTTTGTTAGTCAACAGAGACATGATACAAGTCTCGAAAAAAGAGCAGCAAGGACAGCAATTGTCTCAAAATGTACAGTTGATGTTTGTAAATTACACATGTTTAACTCGTTGTTGGTGACAACGGATTAATTACACTAAACCCGTTAATACCAAGAACGGGTTAAGCTACTTGATCCTGTTCCACAACACTGCCAATCTTTGCCAATGAAACCCGTTGTTACCGATAACGGGTTATGCTGAATAAGATCGTCGTCACCAACGACGGATTAAGCACACTTATATTGGCAGAAGTTTTTGGATTTTTTTTTTTTTAATTCTTTGGCGAGCCACGTAACTAACCAATATAAAACTGACCACATCAAACGGATATTCAAATTAACACAAATTTATTAAAATTTACCACATCCCACATGTACACTATACGTGGGAAAAACCACTTGTAGACTGTTTAATGTGGGTACATGGGGCATGCACTTATTGTGAAAGTCAAATATAGATGTGGGGATCCACAAATATGAACCGAATTAACCTGAACAAAACACATGCAATGACCAATAACCCTAGTCTTAACCGAACCCTAACCCTAACCCTAGACTAACCCTACTTTAACCTAACCCTAACCCTCGTTCCAAAAAACCCCGTAATTTAATTTTTTTTATTTTGTAAGACTTAATATGGTAACAAATTTAGAGTGGTTAGTTAGTGGAGAATAAATGGATAATTATAAAAATAATAAACAATTTATGGACATATGAATGTCACCTTGCACAGTTCTGGAGACAGTTCTCGCAAAGAGTTAAGAGAAATTTTTAGAAAACCCAATATTAGCTGAACACCCTAAACCGTGATTCACGAGAACGGCTTATCTAACCTTTAACCGTTGTTCCCAAGAACGGGTTAAGTACTTCCATTTTTGGGGGTATAGTTTGAAAACTTGGATAGGGCCCTGGTAATAATACTCTACATAACCCGTTCTTGCGAACAGCGGGTTAAGTTCGTTAACACGTTATTCCCAGCGACGGGTTAAGTACAGTGATATTAGCAGGACTTTGATCTAAGGGCGATTAAATGTCTGCCAACATCGCTATACTTAACCCGTTGTCATGAAGAACGGGTTAAGGCAATATAACCCGTTGTTAGACGTGACGGGTTAAGTATATCCATATTAGCAGAACTATACCAAGACTTGGTCTGTACCAAGACTAGGTTTTTAACGATCTCGTAAGCGATACGCGGCTGTATCTCACAAACCGTGAGTCCAAACTCACTTCAACAAATTGGTTTGGCTTCTCGTAGGTGACACCAACAAAACCTGACTGTTTCGTAATTTTTTGGGACACAATCAAGTTAGACATATTTTCGTTTGTTGATACATGTACAAGATATTGCATTCACAACAGGCTATTTGCAAAACCAAATTTTATTCATATAAAGGAACATTACATACTGGCACTAACATATTGTTTGAAGATACAGAAAATTGAAGTTGAAATTAATTTAGTATACAAGTGCATGCTCGCTTTCTTCTCGGAAGTGGAAGGAAGGACTGTTGACTCTGCCTTTTTTTGATTGCATAAGTAGCCAGCTGTACCCCCTGCATACAATTTCGTTCTCTACTGTTATACAGAATGTAAAAATCCTCGGCTTCCTTCGAAACTTAGTGGTAGTGGGTGTAACCGTATATTCAAAGTACTTAACGACTTCTTGACACGCACTCCTCATATTCGTGAAATTTGTGGCACGATTGTGAGGTGTGCATGCCAAGAAGTCGAAAAGTACCATGAATACACCGTGACACCCACCACTACTCCGTCCGACGAAAGCCGAGAATTTTTGCATTCTGTGTAACAATAGGGAACGAATGTGTATGAAAGGCGTACAGTTGCTACATATGCAAACACACCCGGTCTTGCAAAAAAAATAGAAGACTAAAGAAACGAACACTGTGGGGGGAAAAAAAGGCAGAGCCAACGGCCCTCCCTACCGCTTGAGAGAAACCGAGCATGCACTTGTACCCCCTGCATACAAGACCCGTTCTCTACTGTTATACAGAATGTAAAAATCCTCTGCTTTCGTCGGCTGGAGTAGTAGTGGGTGTAACCGTATATTCAAAGTACTTAACGACTTCTTGACACGCACTCCTCATAATCGTGATATTTGTGGCACGATTGTGAGGTGTGCATGCCAAGAAGTCGAAAAGTACCATGAATACACCGTGACACTCACCACTACTCCGTCCGGCGAAAGCAGAGAATTTCTACATTCTGTGTAACAATAGAGAACGAATGTGTATGAAAGGCGTACAAATGCTACTTATGCTAACAATTGTAAAAACTAACAAATTAGAAGACTAAGAAAAATATGAAGAAAAAAGAGAGAGAGCCGGCAGCCATTCTCTAATCTTGAGCTTTGTCTTCTACAACTTCAGCTTCAGCTTCAGCTTTGTCTTCCCTATTGGGAAGTAAAGATGGGTTTTGAAGAGAAGAGGAGAACATTGATTACACCTGGTTGCAAACAGTTAGAAGAGAAGAGGAGACCACTTATGAAGAATGAGGAGACCCCATTTGAGTTCTCCAAATAGAAGGAGAGGAGACTCCCTCTTGAAGTGCATGTCGGAGATCCAAGGTCCCTCATATAGATGGCTAACAAAATTAATTGGGGAGCATGATAGGACCAAAGATTGTAGAGAGGGCTGTTGATAAATAGGGAATGGATTAGCAGGGAACGGATGATGATGGTTGGATTAAACATAAATAAAAGATGACAAGATGCCATTACCTGTTAGTCAACGAAGTTTTGACACATTATTTGAAAAATGAGCAGCAAGGACAACAATTGTCCCCACCAAATTGATACACATCTCAACTTGTACAGTGTCTGTAAATTAGCCCTAGTTAACCCGTTATTGGTGATAACGGTTTAAGTACAACTGACCCGTTATTGGTAATAACGGGTTACGTACAAACCAAGCCTTGATATAGTTCTGGTAATATCGATGTACTTAACCCGTTCTTGGTAATAACGTGTTAAGTTAACTTAATCCGTTCTTCGCAAGAACGGGTTATGTAGAGTGTTATTGCCAGGGGGCTCTCTAAGTTTTCAAATTATACTGCCAAAAATCGAAGTACTTAAACCGTCCTTGGGAATAACGGTTATCGTGAATAACGGTTTAAGGTGTTGAATAAATTTTGGGTTTTCTAAAAATTTCTCTTCGCTCTTTGCGAGAATTGTCTCCAGAACTGTGCAAGGTGACATTAATATGCCCGTAAATTGTTTATTATTTTTATTAATTTCCATTTATTCTCCCGTAACTAACCACTCTAACTTTGTTACCATAATAAGTTTTGTCAAAGTAAAAAAATTTCCTTAAACGGTTTTTTGTACGAATCGTTAACTTGTAGTAAATTAACAGGCCGTTCTAAATTCCCACACTAATCAATCCATCAATCCATCAGTCAATCAAATATATCTACTCCCACATGTTAAGGGAATCTACATGTGTTATTTCTTCAATATGGGCCACATGTGGGATCTACATTCGATTTTGTTCTAATATGGGCTACATGTGAGATCTACATGTGGTTTTTCTAATAATAAACTTGTTCTAATATGGAGAAAAGCAGAAGTGACAGTCTGTCAACCGCAAACTAGAATGAGGACCAGCAAGAACCCATAAAATGATTCTTATACTTGCTTCCACAATAAGTGCATCCCTCATGTACCAACGTTAGGCAATCCACATATAGTTTTTACCATACATGGACTACATGTGGGGATTTAGACGTGGTTTTTCACCCACATAGGCTACATGTGTGATGTACATGTGGTTTTTTGCCTGTATAGGATACATGTGGGATTCTACATGTGGTTTTTCCCCATACAGACTACATGTGGATATGCGTCTGGTTAGGCATATCCATGAGGGATCTCAGCACCGCAATTTTGTCTGAGGACCAGCAACAAAATCGCAAAATGATTCTTATCCGGCCTTCCACAATTTAGATACACAATTCTGTCAGCTTTGGTAAGCAGACTCTTTCTCGCTGAAGAGAACTGTAAGATATATGGAACACTAACAGGTTTAACAGTCTTACAAACTGTAAGTTGTAGCAGAGATTTTACCGTTTCATATCTCTCCATTAGGGATACCATCATCATCACAGTTGATCCAAATATGTATTGGTATTTTTTTACATGCATGTGGGGATCTACATATGGCTTGCTCCATGTATAGGCTACATGTGGGGATCTACATGTTTTTTTTCCCCATGTGGGCTACATGTGGAGATCTAAATATTTTTTTACATGTGTTAAAGCCTACATGTGGCATCTAAATGTTTTTTTTTTCCACAATCTTTACATATGGGGATGTACATTTGGTTTTTCCCCCAAATAGGCTAAATGTGGGGATGTACGTGTGGTTTTTGCTCCATATAGGCAACGTTTTTTTTGAACATACACCTTAGTGGGAAAAAGCACCAAGCTAAACAAGTAAAACTCAACACCCGCCTACAACATCACATGTACCTCCCTACATGTAGCTTTTCCATAACGGCTACATGTGCGAATCCAAATGTGGATTTTCCCCCATTTATTAAACAGGGGATCTTTTGCACAGACAGTGGAAAACATATTTGTATTGTCATTTCTGGTAAAAGATGGCAGTTTTTGTTAGCCCTCTATATTAAACCTGGAGGCACTGCGCTCAATAATAACACAGAGGGGCTTTTCCATTAGGAATAGTTTCATCATTACAATTGTTCCAAACCCTGACTTGGTCTTTTTGTACGTTGATGTGGGGATCTACATGTGGTGTTTCTCCCATATGGGCTACATGTGGGATCTAAAAGTGGTATTTCTGATATTAAACTTGTTCTACTATGAGAAGAAGCAGAAGTGAGAGTCTATCAACGGGAAATTAGAACGAGGACCGACCAGATAACCTAAAATGATTCTTGTCAGTCCTTCCACAATAAATGCATGCCCCATGTACCCACATTAGAGAGTCTACAAGTTTTTTTTCCCTCGTATAGTGTACATGTGGGATGTGCTCAATTTTAATAAATTTGTCTGGATTTGAATATCCGTTTGATGTGGTCAATTTTATATTAGTTAGTTACGTGGCTAGCCAAGAAATTAAAAAAATAAATATAAACAGGGAAAAAATAAATACATATGACTGTCTATTTTGTAGAGTTCAGAAGGAAATGTAAAGAGTGGAGAGGCGTATGTGATTAATGATAGAACTTAAATATCTATGAACCCTTTACTGGAAACGTATTACCTATCATCTCTCGCCTACAAATATTAACCAATTTAATGAATAATTTCTCATAAATTGTTTTCATTAAGTTAACTAAAAGTTATATTTACAAATTTTTCTACACATTTTTTTTAGAAGCGAGTAAATAATTATGAGTGCTACCGGCTTAGGTACACTTAACCCGTTATTGACGATAACGGGTTACAAATACCAATAATCCTATCTTAACCTAACCCTAACCCTAACCCGACACTAACCCTAACCTTACCCAACCCTAACCCTCGGTTCCAACAGAACTCGTAATTTTTTTTTTTACTTTCACAAAACTTATCATGTTACAAATTTAGAGTGGTTAGTTGCGGGCGAATAATGGGAAAATTATAAAAATAATAAACAATTTATGGGCATATTAATGTCACTTTGCACAGTTCTGGAGACAGTTCTCGCAAAGAGTTAAGAGAAATTTGTAGAAGTGGTTAGTTGCTGCCAATATCTCTCTACCTAAGCCGTTGTCGTCAAGAACGGATTAAGTTAACCTAACCCGTTGTTGGCCGTGACGGGTTAATAAGATCCATATTAGCAGCACTTTGGTCTGTATGAATTATATTGCTGCCAATCTCTCTCTACTTAAGCCGTTGTCGCCAAGAACGGGTTACGTTAACCTAACCCGTTGTTGGTAACGACGGGTTAGGATGACCCATATTGGCAGCACTTTCGCCTGTATGAATTATATTGTTGCCAATATCTCTCTACTTAAGCCGTTGTCGTCAAGAACGGGTTAAGTTAACCTAACCCGTTGTTGGCAGTGACGGGTTAGGAAGACCCATATTGGCAGCACTTGTTTCATGTACTACTTGAGTAGTTTTCCAAAGGACTGACAATATCTCTCCACTTAATCCGTCCTTGCTGATAACGGATTAAGTAGAGAGATATTGGCAGCAATATAATTAATAAAATGTGGTTCACAAAATAACAAATGAAAGCACATCAAAGTAAATAAGACAACAGATATATTCAAAAGAAACTTGAAGGCGTACAAAAGTCCAATAACGACCAACTACTTAATTACTTGAACTGAATTCAATATTCACAAAATCCAAGAGTTTACAACAAAATTATACATATAAGACTGCACATGGCCAAAAGACAATTATTCACAAATGAAGCCGTTCTCGAATTTGGCTTGCATCCGGCGCCCCAAAATTCACCTACAACAGTTTATCAACGTAGAAACAAACAATACGTTAGTTACTGCAGTGACAAAAATACCAACCAAAAGATACGCTATTACAGAGTATTACAGATTACCGTCTACGTCCAGTCCGCTTGCGACCGCTTGGTGTGAATTGATTGGGAGGTTGCCTGGTCCTTTTAGGATTTCGCCGTGCGCGATGTGTTTGGGGAGAATCAGAATCATCCGACGACTGTTCCTCATCAGTACCCTGTTGACGACCAGGGATTATAATTGCCCTACTAACAACCTGTTTTCGCCTTAAGGGTGTTGGCGGCACGTTGGCGCTCAAATAGGCCTCAACCTGTGGACCTTCACCCGCGTCCTCCAGAGTACGACGGCACGGGGCTAACATCTCCCGGATTACCGTCTTGAAGCTCTCGGGTATTCTAGTCTTCAGGTGGCGGGCAGCTGTTCGAACAACCTCCCATGCGTTGTCAATCTACAGTTGGTGAAAGATTCCAATTTAAACATCATTCAAAATTAGTGTACATCAATTGAACACAGTACAAATATACAAACTATATGAAATTGGACTGACCGCTTTTCGATGTGCCTCAGCCCTCGGTTGGTACATCGGCTGGGAGGAGGAATATGCTGGAGGTGGTTCTACCTGGGCTTCGGGAATCGGAAGTTGCACCCCAGCTGGTACGGCGACCGTTGGAGAAACGAACAACCGGGTTATTCGCTTATACCACATCATGTATGCCTGCTGGAGGGACCCATCGTATGGTCTCGCGACAAACATCAAATTCAGTGTCATTTGATGTCGCATGGTGTTCCAGTTGGCTACGTGGTAACGATGAAAATCAGCCCAATCGAAGTTGGGCACCCGTCCCGTTCCCCTAACCTCGTGCAACTTTTTATCGTACGACCTGACATCGGGAATCTTCTGTTGATATCCGAATTGCCGCAAGACCCGGTCAGGATACTGGAACTCCACAACCGAAAAGTTCACAAGAGGTGCTGCCGTCAACCAAAGGGACCTGTCTAGGCAGACTGGAGGAACGCGTTGCAACCTATCGGCCGAGTACGGTTCCCATGTGACGAACTCGTCCCGCATGTTGTCCAACTCATCTCTGTAGTAGGTCAGTGAATGGTGTGGGTTATCGGTCCACGTGTGTCGGCCGGCCCAATATGCTCCTACAGGAGGTAACAACTCTGCTGCCCCTGGGTCGGCCAAAAATTCCGGTATAGGCTGAGTAATACGGGGACGTCCGATGTGGATGCGTTCCCAACTCCATATCTGCATCAGCACCATTGGGCCACCCATCTGTGCGCCACCTAAAGAACATATGCACAAACTCCTGTATAGTAGCGCCAGTGCCGCACTCCCCCAACTATAGCGACCCGCATACTAGAAATCCTCCAACAACCGTAGGTACATCAACGGCACGGTTGATCCGGATGAGTTCGGGAAGATAAGTCCCCCTATCAAACTAAAAATGTATGCACGTGCATAGCACACTAGGTCAGCCTCACCCGACTCGGGGTTCAAATATCCCTCCTCGAACTGGTATTTTAACCAGGTGATGTAAAGTGATTTACCCTCGAAAGCGTCATCCATCACTTCTTCCTCCGCTTTTTGTTTCGCAGCTTCTATTTGTTCATTCAATACATCTTCATCAGAATCTGCGGGGGCATTTTCGCGGATATTTTTTTCGGCCTTCTCTTGCATTTCAAGAACTACCAACTGCAAGTCGATACCGAGTAAGTCCCGAACGACTTCAACTCGATCGAAGTCCATGTTTCCCGTCACAGCAACCCCATCGATTGGTAGTCCTGTTATCATTGCCACATCCTGTAGGGTCACATTCATCTCACCCACAGGCAGGTGGAATGTGTGGGTCACCGGCCTCCATCGCTCGACTAGAGCTGTGAGGAGTGGCCGATCTAGCTTGACAGAGTGAATGAATCTTGCTCCGTAGAAACCGGCCTCTACCACATACGGCGTGATACGTTCATCCCAAGGAAGAACTGTGTGCTTCTGAAAATTTAGTTTTCTATCGGACCCATTCCACACGGCTTCCGATCGGTGTTTGGGTTGCAGGGTGAGTACGCTTGTGTCCACGGGTCCGGGTGATGTAACCGAGGACGACGGACCTGCCTCAGCCGATGTGGATTGACGGCCACCAACCTACACGAATAAATATAACAAATGTTATTATTGAGATAATGTTACATGTTTGTATTTAAAACCAATAATAGTAATCGATCTTACCTCAGTAGTTGGTGCGCCACTGGTGTTCCCGGACTCGATTCTTGGTTGCCTTGTTCTAGCCATTTAGCTACCCGTCTGTAAAAAATTAAAAAGTTGTTAATAAAGATGACAACAAAACAAACATACCGAGATTATACTGAAAAACGCATGAATGAAAACAAAAATATCTATAAAACTTTACGACTATGTCGGATTCACGTAGGGCAAGCGACCCCAACTTGTACAAGTGAGTTTCGACTCATGGTTTGCGAGATACGGCCGTATACCGCTTAATTAGGTTGTTTTCCAACCTCCAACCGATACGCGGCCGTATCTCTCGAACCGTGAGTCGAAATTCACTTCTACAACTTCGGGTCAGTTCTCATAGGTAACACCAATCAACTCGCCAAATTTCGTATTTTTTGGAGGTGGTTCGAATTGTTTTCTAATCGGCCCGTTTTTTAAAAAATTCTATGTCAAAAACTTCTCACTTGAGCAATTGACGCAATACCGCGCAAACGGCATCCGAATATTTTAAAACTTTCCGACCAGGTCCAATTCACGTAGAGGAAGCCACCCGAACTTGTAGAAGCGAGTTTCGAGTCACGGTTCGCGAGATACGGCCATCTACCGCTTTACTCGGTTTTTTTCCAAGCATAAGCGATACGCGGCCGTATCTCACGAACCGTGAGTCGAAACTCACTTCCAAAAGTTGGTTTGGCTTCGCGTAGGTGATACCAACCAAATCGCAAAGTTTCGTATTTTTGGAAGATCATTTGGAGGGTTTTCTAATCTACCCGCACTTAGAAAATTCTAAGGCTCAAACTTGTAATGCGAGGAAGTTGAGAAAACTGCCCAAATGCCATCCGAAAATTATAAAACTTTCCGACTTGGTCGAATTCACGTAGGGCAAGCCACCCGAACTTGTAGAGGCGAGTTTCGACTCACGGTTTGCGAGATACGGCCGTCTACCGCTTTATTTGTTTTTTTTCGAACCAAAACCGATACGCGCCCGTATCTCTCGGACCGTGGGTCGAAATTCACTTCTACAACTTCGGGTCACTTCTCGTACGTGACACCAACCAAATCGCAAAGTTTCGTATTTTTTGGAGGTCGTTTGGAGGGTTTTCTAACCTACCCGCACTTAGAAAATTCTAATTATAAAACTTATAATGGGAGGAAATAGAGCAATACCGCGCAAACGGCACCCGAAAATTTTAAAACTTTCCCAATTGGTCGAATTCACATAGGGCAAGCAACCCGAACTTGTAGAAGCGAGTTTCGACTCACGGTTTGCGAGATACGACCGTATACCGCTTTATAATAGTTTTTTTCAACCGGAAGCGATACGCGACCGTATCTCTCGAACCGTGAGTCGAAACTCACTTCTACAAGTTGGTTTGGCTTATCGTAGGTGACACCAACCAACTCGCACGGTTTCGTATTTTTTGGAGGTCGTTTGAAGGGTTTTCTAATCTAATCTAACCGCACTTACAAAATTCTAATACGAAAAACTATCGTGCGAAGAAGTTGAGAAAACCGCACAAACGGCCTCCAAAAACCCTCGAAACTTTCCCACTTGGTAGGATTCACGTAGGCGAAGCCACCCGAACTTGTAGAAGCGAGTTTCGAGTCACGGTTTGCGATATACGGCCGTGCACCGCTATACTTGGTTTTTTCCAACCGAAAGCGATATGCGGCCGTATCTCTCGAACCGTGAGTCGAAACTCATTTCTACAAGTTGGTGTGGCTTGTACTACGTGAGACGAACCTACTCGGAAAGTTTCGTATTTTTTTACGGTCATTCGCAGGGTTTTCAACCATAACCGCACTGAAAATTTTAACTAATTTCGTATATACAATTCTAATTCTACAAGATACTAATGCAAGAAACATAATTCGGCAATTGAATATACTTGAGGTCAACCCGATTCTACATCTATAATCTACTAACACATTTTAATTTTTTTTCCAATTTCTAAATAAATCACTACACACAAATTCAACCAAAAAAATACAAATGTAGATTATTGGGTTCAAGAAATAGTGTATACCTTACGGAATAGGTCGAAATCAAGCCAAGCAATCGGTTTTCGAAGAGAACTAGGGTTCCGATTTCGTATCTAGGGTTCCGAAGAGGGGAAGAGAAGCTAGGGTTTCGAACGTCGGAGTTAGGGGGTTTCAATCTTCGGAGTTGGGAGAGAAGATGGAGTTCTAGGGTTTCGATCGTCGGAGCTAGGGTTTTTTTAGGGTTTTTTTCTTTTTTCCGTCGTTTGGGTTTATTTTCGTCGAAGAAAGAAGAAGAGAGCGGAAGAAAGAAGACGAACTGTATGTCGACGAAAATGAAAAATATAGCCTTAACCCGTTATTCCGAAGAACGGGTTAAGGCCAACTTTTTTTATTAAATTTTACTTTAACCCGTCGTTGGCAAGAACGGGTTAAGGCAAGATTTTATGAAAAAAAATCTGAACCGTTGGATCTTCGATCCAACGGTCCAGATCGAGGTTCGCACGGGTCCGTGCGAACCGACCCGTTCCGACCCGTTTGCAACCGAACAACACCCTATATATATATATGTGTGTGTGTGTGTGTGTGTGTGTGTGTGTGTGTGTGTGTGTGTGTGTGTACACACACTAAACTCTCAACTAGTACGGTCACATTTATCTGATACCTGGACCCGACCCAGATCCGACCGGGACCCGGCATTGGATCAAAACCGACCCGATCTATACTGGTCCGGGTCTGGATCCTAAAATAAGACCCGGTGCACTTTCGGGTCCGGGTTTGGGTCCGCTCGAAATAGAAACGACCCGGACCAGGACCTGTTAAAAAATACCCCCCAAACATATAGAATTGTATAATAGGGTTATAGGAATACATATAAAAGTAATTGTTGAAGATAGATGTGTAAATATAATATTAGTTCATGTACTTAAGTGCAAAAATTGTTAGAATTGTAGGGTATCGAGTGCAAAAATGCTTAAGTGCAAATATTTATTCTCTACTACCAGACCTGTCGGGTAATTTTTTTTAACTAGGACCCGGATCCGGTTCTTACAAGTCCGGGTCCGGATCCAATTTTTGGACCAGTGAGGTACCGGGTCCGGATAGTGAAGGATCCGACCCGATAGAACCCGATACCAGCTCTACTCTCAACCATTGAGTCTTTACTACAATATCGTAGTTTTGGTTATTTGGTAGGGTCTTTGTCTTTTAGATAAACGATGAATCAAATCGAGCTCATGAGTAAAAGAATCTTTAACTAATTATAAGTCCTTATAATAAATCACCTAAATCTCAATAAGAAAAGTATGTTAACTGTTTATTAACTTGTGTACAGCTAATGAAGGAACTCATGGTCCTACAACTAATCAGTCAAATGGATTAGTAGATTAATATGTTGCATTTGTTGGTAAATTCCTCAAAAAAAGTAGTGTTCATCAGAATAGAATGTTTGGCAGTTCAATTTGGGTGGTAAATTCAGCGTTTCCAATGAAAAGGTTACGTATAGAGTGCAAATGGAGTATATCGCACAACAAAAGGAGCCATGTGACAAAGATAGCAAGTTAATGTTAGAAATTATGAGAGACAATCAGATTTTTAATATCCCACTAACTTAAGATATTATATCTTGCTTATCATAATTGGAATATCCCACTACCTCTAGATCAGTATATATGTGATGAAATTGGGTTTAGGCACTGGGCTTCATGCCAGTCAACCCGGTCCAGCAATTAGCATACAACACGTGCAAAGCACGTGTTGCCCTCATAAAACATTATACACAATAATATTCTATTATATTGAGAATATCTATATAATAAAACACAAAGAAAGCTGTCAAGTGGCTCTCCTTCAATCCCCCAAAATCAAAGGTCCAGATCTATCCTCACAAAACACATCCCCTCTCCCCCAAAAGTTTCCCCCTAAAACTCAAATTCAAATCCCCACACTCGATTATTTATTTAATTATCTCTCTCTCTCTCTCTCTCTCTCTCTCTCTCTCTCTCTCTCTCTCTCTCTCTCTCTCATATATATATATATATATATATATATATATATATATATATATATATATGGAAACATGGACTTTTATACCCTAATTATAATTATTTTTCAACAGATACTAATGAAAACATAGACTTTTATTTACAACTAATTATTGTTATACTATTCAAACTTGAACTATATAATTGTTGATTTACTGTTTACAAGGCTTTTCATATACTGTATCGTTCTGAAGACGTGCCGTAGGCACGTGCCCACGGGCAAATCTAGTACCTATATATCCAACAATCTCCTTCTATATTCTCAATAGATTCGGCAATGCCATATTATATCATTGGATGACAAAATAATATAATTCATAGACTAAATCAATTATAACTCGAATCATTCAAATGAGACTAAACCAAAATAATCAAATAGTTCAAAGACCTTATCAAAACAGAATAGTTCGCAAAGACTAAACCAACTAGAGAAACCTGTTATGGTTTCTGATGTGTCTAAATTTTATACAAATATTTGTACTCATTTACCCATTAAAATTGCTTGTATTCGTCTAGCTTGTCAATATTTTATCTTATTTCCATAAGATTTCAAATAATTAATTATTTTTGAAGAAATAAGATTTTTGATGCAAAATATGAAGATTTTTGGTAAAATTCAACAAACAAAACAAACATAATGATTTATTTATTTCTATTGATTTGTTGAATTTAAATTTTACAATTTGTCCATAAGAAAAATAAAATATAAATTTTAATTTGCCAATTGTGTTGAAAGTGAAATAAAACAATTTTAAAAGGGTTTAAATGAGATAATATGATTGTTAGTTAGTTTAATTAATTTTAAACTAATTAATTTTATTTTTATTTTTAAATCCTAATTTCTGATTTTATTTTGTGTGTGCAAAACGTGTTTGAAGAAAAAAGAAAGAGAAGAAACAAATAAATGAAGAATATGGGTTTTTCTGTAAAAGTAAACCCTAAATCAACCTTCTCGTGCCTATAAATAGAAGAGAAGACAAGAGGAGAAGAGAAGCGCTGAACGAAGGAGAGAGTGACGGCTGATCCTAATCATTATATATAAAAAATTAATAAATAAAAAAGTAAAAAAGACCAAAGCGATCTGTGTGTGCCACGCACTTAACGATGAGGGGGAGAACAGGATGAAGAGAGAGGGAGTCCACGTCGGCTCCTGATTGTTGATGTGGCGGCGCGCTTCACGAGGCCAGAAGACGCGTGACCCACATGAAAAAGACAGGGAGAGAGAGCAGCTCTGTGGCGTCCAGCAGAGCGCTAACGTGGCGGCTTGGGATTCAATGTACGACGACAGAGGCAGGAGAGAGAACGGGACAGAGGGGGTTTTTGACGTGCTGACGTGGCGGGTCTGGTTCTGCTGACGTCATCAGGTGGACAGACTGTGACGTGACAGTTCCAGACAGGGGAGAGAGAACTGATTTGGCTTTTCGGAACGCAGTTTGAGGCTGTTCGGTTTGCAATTTCTTTTACAAAAGCTGTCCCTTTTTATATCTCTTTTCTTTCTCTTATTTTTATCATGCAATCCAAGATTGTATTTGTTAGTTGAAAAATCATTATGAACTAAATATTATTTTTCTAGGGCTTCGATGTAGCCTAGTTTTGAGAACACAATTTTAATTTCATATTATTTTTCTATTTTTCCATGATTGTGTGTTTGATTTTTATTCTTAATGCGTACAATTGGTGGACATACATTTGTATGATCTATTAAATTATGAAGAGACTGAACTGGTAATTTGTGATTAATAATAATTAAATACCGTTATAAGAGCGAACTGCTGTTAATGTGACCGTTAAGAAATCCATAAATTTTAATGAATTTTCAATTAGTAATTTGTGCATGATCTATGATAAATAATTAGTTGAGAATAATTTTGATATTGCTTATGAGAGAATATTGAATAATTTGAAAATTTTGGTCTACAACTTGGAAAAATAATC
Source organism: Hemerocallis citrina (assembly GCA_017893485.1). Lineage (NCBI taxonomy): Eukaryota > Viridiplantae > Streptophyta > Magnoliopsida > Asparagales > Asphodelaceae > Hemerocallis > Hemerocallis citrina. The sequence continues at coordinate 347,814 of JACEHZ010000159.1, read as the reverse complement.
TTTTTATTCATATGGAATTATAAATTGTGTGGAATGAACTAGGTGAAATCAAAAGACCTAGAATTTATTTATTCTGAACTAGCAAACGTATATAATTTAGGAATCTTGTACGCTTAATTAAGTTTTTCCATCTTAAAGGAATAAACTGTAAATTCCAAAATCTAGAGGGTTTATTCTGAATAATTACTACTAGCGTAATTTCAGTAAAAGAAAGGATTTTCTGTAAAACTGCGTAATAAACAATTAGCAGAAAAAATAAATCAAATAGAATAGCACAAATCTTAAAGTTTAGAGTGAACCGAATCTTGATGAAAATCAAGGAGTAGTGGACGGTTGGATCTGAATTGAAAATACACTGCAGCAAATCCCACACTCGGCCCTAAAACACCAAACACCAAACACCCAAGCCACAGCCACTGCTTTGCACGCAGGAGGATTCGACAACAGCGCCAACTCGATCCGCTCCCTGGCTAGAACACAGAACAGATATCGTAGACCGATGAAACTCCTGATGGTCGGATCTGATTCACACAACATCCGCACCATGCGATCCCCTCCTTCGGTGGAACACAGGATAGCAACGGCAACCAATGGGAGACTTTGCGATCGAATCTAGATCTGGATCTTCAATTCCGAACATGGAACACAAGATCTCAGCAATGAAAAATAAATCAGAACATATCTGATTCTTTGTTGCTGTGTGTTCGGGAAGAAAGAGAAGAAGATGGAAGTTGGGGCTATTGCTTGCGGCGGGGGTGCGCCGGAGGCCTGCGGTGGCGGAGGCTCCAACGGCAGCGGCAGCGCGGTGTCGGCGCCGGTAGCTGAGTCCGTCGATCGACCGGGTTTATCTATCTCTTTAATCTCAAAATTAAAAAGGTTAATATCTTAAAATTGTTAGAGATTATGAGAGACAATCACAATATATTATGGTTAGGTTTAATATTCCACTGACTTAAGATATTATACCCTGCTTATCATAATTAGAATATCACAGAGCACTACCTCTAGACCAGCATATATGGAATGAAACAGAGTTTAGGGTACTGGGCTTCATGCAGTCAACCTGGTCCAACAATTAGCAGACAACACGTTATACACAATAATATTCTATTATATTGAGACTATACCTATATATCCAACAGTTAATAGCCAGGTACGAAGACATGGATGATGAACTGTTAGTTATGCAGTTTAGGCTCATGTTCCTAAGGGTTGATGTAAGAGGTTGAAGTTGAGCTGCATAGAGTGAAGTAATGGGGACGAACAAATATCCCTATGCATCTAATATTTTGAAGGAGATACACATGTAGAATTGCAAAAAGATTATCGAAGTAACAACATTTAGAGTAATGGAAAGATATTGAAGAACTTAAGGTGTTAACTACTTAACTATCGTTAGAAAGGAAATTAAAGAAATATTGTGCCGTACAGATATTTTATTTTATTTTTCAACCTATATTATTATTGTTTACTATTAACTATTTTGTTATCTTAATATTATTATTTTGTATATATACTTTATCTTTAAATATGTATTTTATACTACTTCATTTTATTTTCTATTTTATTACTAACTTATCTTATATTTTTTTGCTACTCATATAATATAACTTTTATTATTTACAGGGGACCGGCAGATCGTGATTTATTGAAAGTTGAGAAATTTGTAGTGTGGACTAGTGTTCTTGATCACGCTGATGTAAGTCCGGCAGGGTGAGCTAGCTCTAGGCAGTATTAGTTATGTTTGAATATAAGAACAGGTACTAGATGGGAGATGTGATGAAGCAAGAGCAAACATGAGTATGAGGGCTCCAGGATGATCTGTGAAGTGAGATATTTCCTAGTATTCCGAGACGAGGGATGAAATATGCCCCAGAATGATCTGTGGAGCGGGATTGATCTCCAGTATTCTGGGATGAGAGCGGCGCTCATAGAACATTTGTGTGATGAGGAATCCAGGATGACCTGCAGAGGGAGGTATTCTCAAATATTCCCATACGAGAGTGAAAGTCTCCAGGAAGATCTGTGGATAAAGATTGACATCTAGGATTCCGGGGTGAGAGCCAATACTTACAGAATGTATAAATCTTGAAGTTCGTCACAGTTATAGGTTGCATAACGAGAGATTAAACCCTGTAATGAGGAGAACGCTAAGAGCTTGCCCTCGAACCTATATTGTATGGGCGGTATAAAATCCGAACAAGTGTGCATTAGAGGTGCATCGACTGCATGGGTGTTGTGCATACACTAGGTTCATGACATACACTGACATACTTAGGATAGTCACTTCCATACTTTTCTTCTGCATTCAAGTTCGTGTTTGTAAAGTTGAAGGGTCACTTTTACAATAGCATTGCGTTAGTTGTATTCAACTGACGTGCACACAGTTCTCAAGCGTTGCAGGACTACGGTCAGCAAATGGCAGGGGCTCAAGATTGTGAAGGGAATGTTACAAGGCTGATGAGGGTTCATGATCATATGGGTTGTAGTTTTATGTGTAAATTCGGCCGTGTAATGTAAAAGACATTGATGTAATGAAAAAATTTTAAATTTTCTATATTTTTGTATTATGTTGTACAAAATTGAAGTAAAGATTTGGGATGTTCCACGAATTGCCTGTGTGTGAAATTCAATGCGTTACAGAGTGGTATCAGAGTAAACTTTAATAAGTAGTACAAACTTACTTCAGGGATATGTTTTGCGTAAAAAAAATTGATGTGGTTTTCTGCAGAAATGGTGTACTTCAGAGTTTTTTTTATATATTTAATTTAGCCAAACAAATAATTGAAAGGTGAACGAATTTGTCTATAGCCTATAGGAAACGCAATTTATACCAAGGAAAATATATGTGGAAGTATTAGCCCATTCATAGTTTCAGTATTTTCCATTTTTTATATGAGTTCGTTGGTAGTATGATTATTTTTTATACCTTGGTATCAACATTCTCCCGTAAGTGTTGGGCATCTCTTCTACATTATTATTACTACTATAACCATGTGCAATATTGCACATATTTTAAAAAATGAGAAAATAACATAACTTTGTTTTGAAAAAATTCATATAATCACATGTATACGATATTGTAATATTTTTATGTTTAATTAACAGATATGATTATAGTTTAAAATTTGTAAGAATAAAGAGCAAGTGGGAGGTTTACCTCTAGCACTGTTATCGAGTCGGTCGAGTCGGGTCGGGTCCTGCACTACCGAACCTGGGCATGCTTCTCTACTGGTCCAAATATTGAACCCAGACCCGATCCGTGAGAATTGGGTCTGGGCCCCATTAAAATAATACTACCCATTGGGTCCAGGTAGCGGCGAGCGGGTGGTGTCGGGCAGGAGAGGGAGGTTGGGCATGCTGCTTCTTCTATTCTGCTTACTTTTTTTGGGGTTTAATTGGGAGGTTAGGGTTTTTTTTCCTTTTTTTGTCTGGGTACGGGTCCGGGTCGGGTCCATTTTGAGCTGAACCAGACGCGGCCTGAAAATATGAAGGGGTCTTATTTTAGGACACGAACCCTACCAGCAATAGACCAAGTCTGGGTTCGGGTAAGGACCAAGTCAATTTTTAGCAGACCCAAACCCGATCCGAAAATATGAACGGGTCCTATTTTAGGACCCAAACCCTACCGGCAATAGACCAGGTCGATTCCTGTCCAATGCCATGTCCTGGCGGTTCCGAGTTTCGAATTTTTGTGAAGTGCTAGTTACCTCCTACATTTGCCTTTTTTTAATTTTAAAAAGAAAAAGGAGAAAAATCCTAGACAAAGTGGTTTAGCATAATATATTGTATAGATTATCATGATTTTAAAGATCGGTCGATCTCGATCCTGATCCGATCCGGCCGATCTGGATCATTTTTTAAAAGACCTAAATCTCTAAATCGGCAAAATAACTCAGTGATCAGCCTAGTTAGCAAGTTAGCAGTTGGATCAAATGGATCAGCCCGATCCCAACCCGAAACCTTAGACGAGCAGGGGTTTTCAGGTTCAGAAGATAAGATAGCAAAGCGATCTCATGCGGAGACCATAGATGACTATCTGGATATCACTGCCGTTGCTAAGGCAACTAAGCTCGACGGTGGAGGTACGCATTGTATGTTAGCTTCCATTTTTAATTATTTGACTAATAGTCTAAAATATTTTGTCTTGCCAACACCTATGGTCGGGTGGTTTGCGGTGTTGACCGTAATGCTTACTTGTTAAATAAGATTAGAGGGCGGGATCTAGTTACAGAACAATTAGGTGCTAGCACTATCCCTAGCCTGGTATGTAACCCCAATTTTGTTATTTAATGAGTGTCCTATTTTGGAACGTTAGAGGCTTGAGGAGGCGAGGCAAACAGGAGATGGTCAGGGACCTGATCTCGAAGTCTAGGGTTGACATAGTGGGTCTATCTGAGACTAAACTTGTAGCGCCCCGAGATCCACATACAGGAAACTCGTGACACAACCCAAGATCATTACTTCAAATGAGTACATAACATAGAAAAGAAATTACAGGAAATTTAAAACTTACATTGTTCAGAAAAATTTCACTTCCCACTTGGAATACTCCACAGCTCAATATTCTTTTGTTCCCACGATCAATTCCTACAAACCAACTGTGGGCACGTCAGTTGAATACAACTGACGCAAAACGGATGAAAACCGCAATTTCCTAATTCTTCACAAACAATCTTTAATGTAGAAAGAAAGAAACGTGGTAATCGTGTAATAGGAGTATTGGTGTATGTTATGATCTAGTTACTAATGCACAATCCATATGCACACCATGCTCTTAATCTAATGCAAACTTGATTTGGAAACGTATGCATCCCATACTACATATTTCCCAATTCGAGTTCGTATTCTCCAGATGATAGGGTTCAATCCCTCGCCATGCATCCTACTCTTGTACTCCTTCCTGTTCTTGATATTTATTTAGTGACTGCTAGAGCTGCAGCAAATACGGTCTATTCCGTCTACTGCATCAGATCGGTGGTCTTTCTCCACTCCCGAAAGTCGGTGATCACCCCGATCTATCGGAATCGGTGGTCTCTCTCCACTCTGCCCGGCCGGTGGTCTCTCTCCACTCCCGACAGGCTGGTGATCATTCAGCTCCGCTGCAATCCTGTCGAAATCGGTGGTCCTTCTCCACACCCGGACTCTACCATAAGTTATCCGAACATAGGGCGAATCGGCAGGGCCTTTCCCTACTCCGCCAGAGACTGAGAGTTACACTCTAGCTCTTTGTTCATATGGATAACTTAGAACATAACGTACTCATAGGGGTCCATTCCCCTAGATTTCGACATCTCTATCACTAAATTTTAGGAATTAACAGTCGAGATCACGCCGCACGTGTCCCAGACGAGACGACGCCGCACGTGTCCCCTTGACAGGTGAGTACACTTCCAACTTGTGCCTGTCCATATTTTATTGGTCATGCGATCCTAATATCATTGTTGTCCTTTATTTCCTATTTAATGATGGGTAGCCACTAGGTAATTTAATCCTAGATCCAAAGGTTAATCTTGTCTAATAAACCACTTATCTAACTCAAATATGGGTTCCATGCAATTATCAGTTTAACCTAAGAGTCATTTTGGCTTGGATACTTGTTATTTGACATATACTAAGACTAGTTCACTTAATACGTGTTTACTATCACTATATGCATAACCGAAAGGCACTTAATATACTAAATACCTCCATGTGCATATCCACTAGTGCGCTTAATGCACCAAATTCCACCATATGCATACACTTATGCATAGCACTTGATAAAGTCTTATAATCCTTTCTTTACTTTACTACAATCTACTCCATGCATTATAAATTTTGATTAGCTAAGTATATAATTACGAGTGGCTTTCCTATCTTACTATCATTATTGAACTATCTTAAATTTTAGTTAGCTAAGTATACAACTATAGCTTTTATTCCTTCGTACTTTGCTATCATTACTATTAAGAGACTACAAGCTTTATTTTTGAATTACTACTTCTTTAAATTACTGCTTCTACTGATGCCTTCTCATGCCTATTATTCACTACTACCGATGCTTACTACCATCACTGCTACTGCTACTATTACTGCTGCCACTATTACTACTATTATTACTACTGCTATTGCTACTATTATGCCTACTGCTGCTGCTATTACTGCCACTATTAATACTATTAACATTACTACTACTACTGATACTTTAATACTATTAACATTACTACTACTGCTAATGCTATAATACCTACTAGTATTACTACTACTACTGATGCTTTTATACTATTAATATTACTACTACTACTTATATTTTTATACTACTAATATTACTCCTACTACTGATGCTATATTACTTACTAGTATTAGTAGTACTACTGATGCTTTAATTCTACCACTACTGATGGTACTACTGATGCTTTAATTCTACTACTACTGATGGTACTACTGATGCTTTAATTCTACCACTACTGATGGTACTACTGATGCTTTAATTCTACCACTAATTCTACCACTACTGATGGTACTAGTGATGCTTTAATTCTACCACTACTGATGGTATATTTATTTTATAGAGACTAAATTTTATAATACTTTACAAGCATATTTCTTAACACAATTTTACTACTTTCAAACCACAATATTATCAAGCCATATCTTCTAAAAATCACAAAAGTAATCAAGAGAAAAGAAAAATACCCACTTTCTTTTTCCAAGGATATGCTTCTTCCTCCTTGCTTCAAAAAGCTTTCTTTACTCCTGGTTTCAACCCAATAGTAGTACTAAAGTAATATAGTAGTAGTAGGTAGTATAGTAGGAGTGGTAGGAGTAGTAGATAGTAGTAGTAGTTCTGGACAGCAACAATCAGCAGTATTTGAACAGCAGTAGTAGTAGTAGAAGTATAGTAATAGTGGATAGTAGTAAAGTAGTAGTAGTAGTAGTAAAAGGGCACTCCTATATATAAAGGAAAGAGGGGAACAGCTGCAGTAGCTGCTGTCTGCTGTCGGCCAGAGAAGACAAGGGAGGAAAGATGTGGGTGTGTGGGGAGCATTCTAGGGAGCTTAGGTGTCATTCCTTTTTACTTTTACCCCCCTAAGCTTTACTTATTTACACTTACCTATAGTTATATTATTGGGTTGGGCTTTAAGAGGGAAAGTTGGGTTTCTTTTCTTTTTTTTTTTCTTTTTTGAAAGCTTATCAGATAAAGAAAGTAGGCATAGTGTATATTAACATAAACAATGTGCATATACATATATATCTATATATATGCAATCAATGTATACATATATTTTCTTTGTAAGGAAAAAAAAAGAACAAATGCATATATCTTAGATACTAGGGATATTACATCACTCCCTCCTTAGAATAGTTCTGTCCTCAGAACTAAACTGTAGGAAGAGAGATAAATAAAAAAATCATAAATTAATTAAACAACGCAGGATGTATATTCTTCATCTGGCTTTCCAGCTCCCACGTGGCTTCTTCAACAAACTGATTTTTCCAGAGCACTTTATGTACCGCCCCGCCCCAATACTCAGACAATTTTATTATTTTTAGAATACAAATTAGATACTATGTAGTACAACTGCCCACCACAGGCTGCCTCTCAAAAGGTGGTTAACCAATTAGGTGACTCTTGATCATAGGCAATTATATTTATACTCAAACTATTTTTGTACACTTTCCATGTGGGACTATATTTCTCAAATCCTTCTCAAATCTGGCCCAACCAATCCGGCCCAACTATGCAGTACAGTCGACTGCTTAACGGACCAGTCGACTGTTCGCTGCCAATACAGGGTATTACACTTTAACCATGGGAATTACTTTATTTCTCAACACCCTGTCCTGGCGATCAACTATTCTTATAGGCTGCTCCTCATAAGTAAGATCCACTTGTAGATTTTCTGGAACTTCTACTAGTTGGTGACTCGGGTCGAGCACGTATTTTCTCAGCATCGAAACATGAAATACATTGTGTACTTGGGCTAGTTCTGCTGGCAAGTCCAATCTGTATGCTGTCTTCCCAATTTTCTTCAGGATTTTGTATGGTCCAATGTACCTTGGGGCCAACTTACCACTCTTCCCAAATCTATATGCGCCCTTGGTTGGAGAAACTTTCAAGAATACTGAGTCCCCTTCTTCAAATTCTAATTCTCTTCACCGAGTGTCAGCATAACTTTTCTGTTGGCTCTGTGCTATTTTCAATCTTTTTCTGATTTGTTCAATTTTCTCAGAAGTCTGTTGCACAATTTCTGGTCCGAACATTTGCCTTTCCCCTACTTCGTACGAACATACCAGTGTTCGACACCTTCTTCCATAGAGTGCTTCGTACGGAGCCATACCAATACTAGCCTGATAGCTGTTGTTGTAGGCAAATTCTGCCAAAGCTAAATATTTTTCCCAGTTTCCTCCGAAATCCATAGTGAACGCCCTTAGCATATCTTCTAAGACTCGGTTTACTCTTTCTGTTTGTCCATCTGTCTGTGGGTGGAAAGCTGTGCTGAAATCTGTTCTTGTCCCCAATGCTTTCTGCAAACTTTGCCAGAATCGCGAAGTAAATCTTGCATCCCTGTCAGAGACTATGGATACTGGTACTCCATGCAGCTTCACTATCCCTTCAATATATACTTCTGCTAATTTCTCCAATGACCAAGTAATTTTCACAGGTAGGAAATGGGCTGATTTTGTCAGTCGGTGAACCACTACCCAAATAGCATCATGTCCTTTGGGACTTCTGGGCAACCCGGTAATGAAATCCATACTAATATTTTCCCACTTCCATTCTGGAATGGGTAACGGTTGCAACAACCCTCCTGGCTTCTGGTTTTCCGCTTTAATCTTCTGACAGGTGAGACATCTAGCCACAAACTCTGCTATATCCCGCTTCATCCCTGCCCACCAATAGAATTGCTTTACATCTCTATACATTTTGGTACTCCCCGGGTGAACCGCAAGTAATGTAGTGTGAGCTTCTTTCATGACTTCTTTCCTCAAATCATCTACCTTCGGTACGCACAATCTGTCTCCAAACCATAACAGTCCTTCCCTTATATTGAACTCCAGAAGTTTCCCTGCATTTACTTGTTCTTTACGTGCTAGAATCTCTGCATCTCTTCCTTGACCCTTCTTGATCTGCTCCTTCAAACTCGGTTCTAGTTCAAGTCGTGCTAAGGTCGCACCCAAGCCTTGTGTAACCACCTCAATACCTACTCGTTTTATCTCGTCATCCAATTCCTTCCTTGTTGCAATCAATGTAGCCAGACTCCATTTTCTACTAAGTGCATCTGCCACTATGTTGGCCTTTCCTGGATGATACTTAATTTCGGGTCTAATATCTTCTAATACTTCCAGCCATTGCCTTTGTCGAAGATTCAAGTCCTTCTGATGATATATATATTTCAGGCTCTTATGATCAGTGTATATCTCCACTTTTGCTCCATAAACATAATGTCGTCATATCTTCAGAGCGAAAATTACTGCAGCCAGTTCCAAATCATGTGTGGGGTAATTCTTCTCGTGCGGTCAGAGTTGCCTTGAACCATAGGCTATAACTCTTCCTTCCTGCATCAAAACACATCCCAAACCTTGGTGTGACGCATCACTGTATATCACGTAGTCCTTATCTGCTTGAGGTAATACCAATATCGGTGCTGAAATCAACCGGCCCTTTAATTCTTGAAAACTTCCTTTGCATGCCTCAGTCCATTCATACTTTTTATCCTTCTTGGTTAATCCTGTAAGCAGCACTGCTATCTTGGCGTAGTCCTGGATGAACCTCCTGTAGTACCCTGTTAGACCCAAAAAGCTTCTGACTTCCTTTACTGTCTTTGGTTGAGGTCATTCTTTCACAGCTTCAATCTTCTGCGGATCAGTAACAACTCCCTCCTTAGAAAGGACGTGACCAAGGAATGCAACTTCGGTCTTCCAGAACTCGCACTTGGATAATTTTGCATACAATTCATGCTCTTGTAGCTTATTCAAAACTTCAGTCAGGTGCCTGGCATGATCTTCCTCTGTTCTTGAGTATACCAAGATGTCATCTATAAAGACCACAACAAATGAGTCGATGTATGGCCGTAGAATTCGGTTCATCATATCCATGAAAATAGTTAGGGCATTTGTCACTCCAAATGGCATCACCAAGAACTCGTAATGACCATGTCGAGTCCTAAAAGCTGTCTTAGGTATATCTTCTTCTTTCACACGGACCTGATGGTAGCTTGATCGCAATCGATCTTTGAGAACACAGCCGCGCCCCGAAGCTGATCAAACAAGTCATCGATCCTGAGAAGTGGATATTTGTTCTGGATTGTGACCTTATTTAATTCTCGATAGTCGATACACATTCTCATCGATCCATCCTTCTTCTTGACAAGCAATACTGGTGCTCCCCCAGGCAAAGCACTAGGTCTAATAAATCCTTTCTGCAATAACTCTTCAATTTGCTGTTTGACTTCTTTTTGTTCTACTGGTGCCATTCGATACGGTGCCTTCGATATTGGTGCACTACCTGGCTGAATTGTGATACTGAATTCCACATCTCTACGCGGGGGTAATCCAGGTAACTCCTCCAAAAATACTAGTGAAAAATCTCGTATGATGGGTATCTTCTTTACTTCCTCTGGTACCTTTATCCCAGTCACAGCCATTAAGATTTCTCCGTGCTTCTTCTTTCCTTGAAACACGATCTCTGTTTTCTCGGGTATCACTATAGTCACTTTCTTTTCCTTGCAATCTATGGTCGCCTTGTGTTTCGTCATCCAGTCCATCCCGATTATAATATCTACCCCTACAAATCCCAATTCCAACAGATCTATGCTAAGAGTTTCTCCACCTATTTGCAATTTACAGCCTTTATAGCATTCATTAGCAGTTAGAGTAGCTCCTGATGGTGTGGCTACCTCTAAAGCTAAATCGGGAACCGCCTCATGAGTACATTTCAACCTTGTAGCAAAGGACTTTGATACAAAAGTATGGGAAGATCCACTGTCAAACAAAACACTGGCTTCCATTTCATTAACATTCAAACATCCTGTTACAAAAGATTACATATTTTAATAACTATCCTTCATTACATCAAGATAACAAAATATCTTTCAATCCTTCATACCAGTAATGACTCCTTCATCCTCTTCAGCATCTTCTTCGGTCAAGGCAAAAACACGGCCCTCGTGGAAAGGCTTCTTTCCTTTGTCACCGTTCTTCTGACTCGGTCCATTGTTGTTCTTTTGCAGTTGTGGGCAGTTTGGCTTGATGTGCCCAGTCTTCCCACAATAAAAACAAGTGCTCCCGGCATGCTGAACTTTATTCTTTGGGCACTGATGCTTATAGTGTCCCCGCTCACCACAGAGATAACACTCCACTGTCTTGAAAGTTCCCGTACCGGTATTCTGCTTCTTAAACTTTTGGTTCGTGTCCTGATTCTTAAAATTGGTAGTGGAAATGGGTCTCTTCCCATGGTTCCATGCCCCTGCTTTCCCTGGTGGTTGCTGGCTTTGGTTCATATCTATCTCTGTCACTGCAGCTCGACGTACTAGCTTGTCAAATCGTCGAATGCCTAATGGCACCATCCTTGACCTCAGTCCGGGTCGAAGGCCTTGCTCGAACCTTTTAGTTTTCTTGACTTCATCCTGAACCATTTTCGGGGCATATTGAGATAATTGTGTAAACTTTGTTTCATATTCTCGAACTGTCATACTACCTTGCCTCAAATTGATGAACTCCATAGCTTTTTCTTCTTGGACGTCCAGGGGGAAGTAATGTTGCCTGAATTCTTCTAGGACGTCCTCCCATGCAATTGGTCCATCGCCCATGTCTCGTTTGACTGATTGCCACCACACTCCTGCATCTTTTTCCAAAAGGATAGTAGCCAATGTAACTTTGCTTTCTTCTGGGGTCTTAAGTACTTCAAACACAATCTCCACCTGACAAATCCAATCATCGGCTGCTGTTGGGTCTGCTTGTCCTTCAAATACTGGTGGTTTCATTCTTTTAAAAGACTCCACCATCTTGATGTGGTTAGTAATGGCATCGCCTGCATTCCTTTCTTGAGCTCTTGGCTGTGGTGTTATATTTTGGCTGGCCTCCATAAAAGTCCCCATTATGCGATATACTCGCGCAATTTCTGCTTCGATATTGACGTTGACATTATTAACTCCACTACCTTCACCTTCAGTCCTCCTGCTGTTGCCACCTCTATTTCTTTGATACACTCTTCCTTCACCCTCGGTCCTTCCGTTAGTGCCATCTTCATTTCTTCCCGACATCTGCTACACGATTCCAAAAATAACTATGCGCGTACTATATCTTACAAAAATAACATTCAACACACAAGGATATTCAGTAATGTATATTGAGACGGAGCAATAATCTATATGTATATATATATATATATATATATATATATATATATATATATATATATATATATATATATATATCACACGAGTATTAAGACAACATGTCATTAGGTTTTTCATTCATATCCATAATATCCTTAAGTCGGTTTTTTACAACATCCAAAATATTTACTTGACACAAAACATTTTGGCTTTTACAAAACACAAAACTTTCACAAAACATTTTTCTTGATTCTATTCCTATCGACCATTTTCAATAGGATCTATTCCTCTCTGACGTTGCCCCAGTAGCGCCTGTAACTGGGCCACCTGATTCTGCAATTTTTCGAGCTTTTCTTCAAGGCGTAGTATCTTATAGCGGTATTTGATTTTTAGTCGATGTAACTTCTGGGACGCCCTGATCCTTGATTTTCTAAGCCGGTTCAATTCTTTATTAAATAGAAGCTGCTGCTTCTTCATTCCAAAAACTTCCTCCTCGAGCTGAGTGGTCTTCCATTTATGCATGTACATGTGCCGCCATAACGCAGCAATTCTGTTATGGACCCTACCCTGCGACACCGTTGGTGAGTTTCGTCGGCGGGGTACAGCTCGGGAGACCAGTTGTTCCAAGCTGATAGGATCATCTGGGGAACCTATAGGCGGTGGGGTAAGGGGAGGTGTCTCGATCTCCAAAGGTTCCTCCTCTTCTTCTGGCTCTTCCTCTTCTTCCGGTTCTTCCTCTTCTTCTGGTTCTACTTCTTCTTCCGGTTCTTCCTCTTCTTCTGGTTCTACTTCTTCTTCTAAGAACCCATCGAGGATTGGTATGCCATCATCATTATTAGCCATCCTGCGTGGAGTAAAAATATGGGAATTAGTTTAGATACAGGAAGAAATCATAATCATAAGTTGAAAAATGCAACCCTATGACTTACGATTATTCCATAATCTAAACTAAACCCGACTCAGGGGAGTTCCAAGTCCGAATTTCTTACTATGTTAGTACTACCATACGAAGCATGCTCTGATACCACTTTTGTAGCGCCCCGAGATCCACATACAGGAAACTCGTGACACTACCCAAGATCATTACTTCAAATGAGTACATAACACAGAAAAGAAATTATAGAAAATTTAAAACTTACATTGTTCAGAAAAATTTCACTTCCCACTTGGAATACTCCACAGCTCAATATTCTTTTGTTCCCATGATCAATTCCTACAAACCAACTGTAGGCACGTCAGTTGAATACAACTGTCGCAAAACGGATGAAAACAGCAATTTCCTAATTCTTCACAAACAATCTTTAATGTAGAAAGAAAGAAACGTGGTAATCGTGTAATAGGAGTATTGGTGTATGTTATGATCTAGTTACTAATGCACAATCCATATGCACACCATGCTCTTAATCTAATACAAACTTGATTTGGAAACGTATGCATCCCATACTACATATTTCCCAATTCGAGTTCGTATTCTCTAGATGATAGGGTTCAATCCCTCGCCATGCATCCCACTCTTGTACTCCTTCCTGTTCCTGACATTTATTTAGTGACTGGTAGAGCTGCAGCAAATACGGTCTATTCCGTCTACTGCATCAGATCGGTGGTCTTTCTCCACTCCCGAAAGTCGATGATCACCCCGATCTATCGGAATCGGTGGTCTCTCTCCACTCTGCCCGGCCGGTGGTCTCTCTCCACTCCCGACAGGCTGGTGATCATTCAGCTCCGCTGCAATCCTGTCGGAATCGGTGGTCCTTCTCCACACCCGAACTCTACCATAAGTTATCCGAACATAGGGCGAATCGGCAGGGCCTTTCCCTACTCCGCCAGAGACTGAGAGTTACACTCTAGCTCTTTGTTCATATGGATAACTTAGAACATAACGTACTCATAGGAGTCCATTCTCCTAGATTTCGACATCTCTATCACTAAATTTCAGGAATTAACAGTCGAGATCACGCCGCACGTGTCCCAGACGAGACGACGCCGCACGTGTCCCCTTGACAGGTGAGTACACTTCCAACTAGTGCCTGTCCATATTTTATTGGTCATGCGATCCTATTATCATTGTTGTCCTTTATTTCCTATTTAATGATGGGTGGCCACTAGGTAATTTAATCCTAGATCCAAAGGTTAATCTTGTCTTATAAACAAGTTATCTAACTCAAATATGGGTTCCATGCAATTATCAGTTTAACCTAAGAGTCGTTTTGGCTTGGATACTTGTTATTTGACATATACTAAGACTAGTTCACTTAATACGTGTTTACTATCACTATATGCATAACCGAAAGGCACTTAATGTACTAAATACCTCCATATGCATATCCACTAGTGCGCTTAACGCACCAAATTCCACCATATGCATACACTTATGCATAGCACTTGATAAATTCTTATAATCCTTTCTTTACTTTACTACAATCTACTCCATGCATTATAAATTTTGATTAGCTAAGTATATAATTACGAGTGGCTTTCCTACCTTACTACCATTATTGAACTATCTTAAATTTTAGTTAGCTAAGTATACAACTATAGCTTTTATTCCTTCGTACTTTGCTATCATTACTATTAAGAGACTACAAGCTTTATTTTTGAATTACTACTTCTTTAAATTACTGCTTCTACTGATGCATTCTCATGCCAATTATTCACTACTACCGATGCTTACTACCATCACTGCTACTGCTACTATTACTGTTGCCACTATTACTACTATTATTACTACTACTATTGCTACTATTATGCCTACTGCTGCTGCTATTACTGCCACTATTAATACTATTAACATTACTACTACTACTGATACTTTAATACTATTAACATTACTACTACTGCTGATGCTATAATACCTACTAGTATTACTACTACTACTGATGCTTTTATACTACTAATATTACTACTACTACTTATATTTTTATACTACTAATATTACTCCTACTACTGATGCTATATTACTTACTAGTATTAGTAGTACTACTGATGCTTTAATTCTACCACTACTGATGGTACTACTGATGCTTTAATTCTACCACTACTGATGGTACTACTGATGCTTTAATTCTACCACTAATTCTACCACTACTGATGGTACTACTGATGCTTTAATTCTACCACTACTGATGGTACTACTGATGCTTTAATTCTACCACTACTGATGGTATATTTATTTTATATAGACTAAATTTTATAATACTTTACAAGCATATTTCTTAACACAATTTTACTACTTTCAAACCACAATATTATCAAGTCATATCTTCTAAAAATCACAAAAGTAATCAAGAGAAAAGGAAAATACCCACTTTCTTTTTCCAAGGATATGCTTCTTCCTCCTTGCTTCAAAAAGCTTTCTTTACTCCTGGTTTCAACCCAATAGTAGTAGTAAAGTAATATAGTAGTAGTAGGTAGTATAGTAGGAGTGGTAGGAGTAGTAGATAGTAGTAGTAGTTCTGGACAGCAACAATCAGCAGTATTTGAATAGCAGTAGTAGTAGTAGTAGTGTAGTAATAGTGGATAGTAGTAAAGTAGTAGTAGTAGTAGTAAAAGGGCACTCCTATATATAAAGGAAAGAAGGGAACAGCTGCAGTAGATGCTATCTGCTGTCGGCCAGAGAAGAGAAGGGAGGAAAGATGTGGGTGTGTGTGGAGCATTCTAGGGAGCTTAGGTGTCATTCCTTTTTACTTTTACCCCCCTAAGCTTTACTTATTTACACTTACCTATAGTTATATTGTTGGGTTGGGCTTTAAGAGGGAAAGTTGGGCTTCTTTTCTTTTTTTCTTTTTTTTCTTTTTGAAAGCTTATCAGATAAAGAAAGTAGGCATAGTGTATATTAACATAAACAATGTGCATATACACATATATCTATATATATGCAATCAATGTATACATATATTTTCTTTATAAGGAAAAAAAAAAGAGCAAATGCATATATCTTAGATACTAGGGATATTACAAAACTGGACCATGAAGCACGGCTGGGGAGGTTGGGTGGTAGTAGGATCAAGGAATGGAGAACCCGCCTGTCCAGCAGAGCCTCTGGCAGTATCGCTATTGGCTTTAATTCCGACTGTTTCATTTGCTTGGATATTTTCCCTGGTTGCTTCACTCTTTCGGTTCTGATTCAACGATGTTCCGATAACTGGACTCAACTAGTTACTATTGTTGCCTCGTCTAAGGTGACATTCTGGAACAAACTCCAATCTATCCGTCTTCGATGGTTGAATCCCTGGATTGTGGGAGGGGACTAATATTACTAGATTTTCTTTAGTACATCAGGGTCGCGATTCGAGTGAAGCAGATAGAGAGATATAGAGGATTTCAACCGCGCTATTGCTCTTCTTGATTTAGTTGACATTCTGGCATCAGACAAACTCTTCACGTTGTCCAACATGCATGCTACCCCCATCATGGCTAAACTAGATAGGGTGTTGGTCTCGTTGGATTGGGAAGCTAGATTTCCTTTAACTTCTTCCAGTTCTTTGCTAAGACCTATGTCGGACAATGTACCTTTAGTCCTTTCTTCTTGGGAATGTCCCGGTAAAAGACCATTGAAATTTAGGTTTGAAAGGCCTGGTTGGAGATTCAGGGCTTCCATCACATGGTCATGGAGAGTTGGGCCATCCCTACTTAGGGATCTGAAGCGGCGGTGGTATGGTGTGAAAAAATTCTCAAACTACGCACCAGACCGTGTAAATGGAATCGGTTGAAATTTTCTCAGGTTTGGAGGGCTAAGGAGTTGCTACTGGAGGGCATTGAAGAGTTGGAGAGAGTAGAAGAGATTAGAGATCTCTCGCAAGAGGAGCGTAACAGAATACTCAAATTAAGAGAAGACATCACACAATTGTATAAGCTGAAAGAGATTAAATGGCAACAAAGATCTCGAATTTTGTGGCTCAAGGAGGGAGGCGCAAACATTGCCTTCTTCCACAGGGTTGCCAGTGCACGTCGTGGATCCAACCTAATCTATTCTATCCATGTGGAGAATGGGGTAACGCAGAACGAGGAGGATATAAGAAATACCTTTCAATCCTACTATGAAGACCTACTCGGAAGTAAAGCCGAGTACAGAATTCCCCTCAAAACAGATTTCTGGCAGGATAACTCTGATGAAATTGGTAATGTGTTGAAGTTGACTGAAGCACCATTCACAGCAGAGGAGGTCAAGGAGGTGATCCATCAAATGGGGAGAGAGAAAGCTCATGGGCCGGACGGGTTCCCGATCATGTTTTACCAAACCTTCTTTGAAGAAATCAAAGACGACTTAATGGCAGTAATTGCGGAGTTCTATGATCATAGGTTGAAGTTAGGTAGATTGAACTACGTAGTAGTTATTCTTATTCCCAAGAAAGAGGAAGCTATTAGGGTTGGTGACTTCTGCTATATCAGCCCACTCAACTGTTTGGTTAAGATTATCACCAAGATCCTGGCCACTCGCTTAGGACGGGTGATGGACAGGCTAAAAAGCAAGGAACAAAGCGGCTTCATCAAAGAGCGATGTATCTTGGATTGTGTTGCTACAACAGAAGATACTATTCATTAGTCTCACGTCTATAACTCTAGGAGTTATCTGCTGAAATTAGAGTTTGAGAAAGCATATGATTCAGTGGATTGGGAGTGTTTATTGGAAACGCTTAAAGGCAGCAGCCTCGGGGACCGATGGATCCGGTGGATTCGACAATACCTTCATACCAACAGAATGTCCATCGTCGTAAATGAATCTCCGGGACAACCGTTCTCATGCAAGAGAGGACTGCACCAAGGGGACCCCTTGTCCCCCTATTGTTCACCACCGTGGTGGATGCGTTAAAAGTGATGTTAGATAATTGTAGGAATGTGGGTTGGGCCACTCCAGTGGCCAGGGGCAGAAACCGCCCGAGTTGCACAATTCTACAGTATGTAGATGATACACTTCTTTTTGGCAATGGGGATATGGGAGAGACCACCGTCTTCAAAGGGGTGCCTTATTGTTTTGACGCTTGGTCTGGCATGAAAGTCAATTTCCACAAGAGTGCACTTGTTCCAATTTCCATGTCTGATAAGGAGCCCCAAGTTCACATTACCATCCTTAGCTGCTGGATTGACAGATTCCCAATCATATACCTAGGCTTACTAGTTAGGCCAGGTAAGTTGAAGAAAGCAGACTGGTTCCCCATCATCAATCGGGTTGGGAGTACGCTCGCCAGGTGGAAAGGTAAATCCCTCTCTTGGAGGGAGAGTGACTCTCATCAATTTGGTTATGTCCGACCTACTGACTTATTATATGTCATTCTTTGAAATGTTGAGATGGGTGATCCAGATAGATCACATCAGGAAGCATTTTCTTTGGAAAGGAGCGGATTCCAATAGGGGAGGTTATCACCTGGTCAGAAGGGAAAGAGTCTACATGAAGAAAATCCATGGAGGCCTGGGGATCATCGACCTGAGAGATATGAACCAAGCCCTCCTTGGCAAATGGTGGTGAAAAGTGTTCCATCCTAATGGCGAGGGGTGGTAGGACTTTGTGGAGTCATATCTGTAGGGGGAAGGGATGCGTCTCCTTGGTTTCAGAGTTGGACCCAGGGTTTCTTGGTTTTGGAGAGGGGTCTCTAAGGCCTTTGAACCGTTTAATAGCAGTATAGCGTCGTTCATTGGAAATGGTCATCTGACAAAATTTTGGTGGGACAAATGGTGTAGGGCCCAATCCCTCAAAGAGTTGTTCCTGGCTTTTTATGAACCATCGTTGCTACCTCATTGCCCAGTGGCTAGAGCTTGGAAAAGGGGGGCTTGGAAACTTGCGTCCTTACGAAGATTGAACCAGACTTCCTTTACAAAACTAACAGATTTACAAACTTATATAGCCCAATCTGGGGTAAAGTGCTCACTTGGCCCGAACCCGAAAGCTTGTAGGCCAGAAACCAGTGGAGAATTTTCGGTCAGATCCACGTATAGTCGATTACACATTAGAGGTTGTCCACCGATGTGGTCAACTATTTTCTAGAAAGCTACGGCACCCTTGAAAGTCAGAATTTTCCTATGGCTAGTGCTTAATGATGCTATTTTGGCTAGAAAAAATCTGGCTACAAGACTGCCCAATACGGTCACCTCGTGTGGTTTTTTGTAACTTACATATCGAATCTAGAGAGCATCTTTTCCTCGAATGTAATAGGAGTAGGGTTGTTCTTGCTAAGGTATTACGGGCGCTGGGTACTAATGTGTATCCTCTAGTTTATGACGACCTGTAGGTCGGTTCTAAGTTCCTTGCGGACAAAAAGAAAATGAAGGAAGCTTGGTGCATTGCTATAACCGCCACAAGTTGGGTTTTTTGGCTTGATAGAAATAACTTTTACTTTCGTAGGACTAGTAATAGTGTTTCTAACATTTTAACTCATATTATGCACCTCATTTTCTTTTGGGCCATTACAGTTGCAGCGGGACCGAGGGGAAGGATTGCCCAGGCTTTCCAGGTGGAAAAGTAGGATGATGAGGAGATTGAGATTGGTTTGACCATGGAGTGAGCTTCTTCCACCTAGTGGAAGAAGATCCCACCCTCTAAGGCTTTGTTGGAGGGACCACATATGTTGTAGTTGTATTCCTTTACTCCATGTTGCTTTTTTTCATTCTCAGCCTCCTATGTTAGTTGGAGGTATCATGTTTTATTTCTTGTCTTTATTTTCCTACTGTAATTTCTCCAGTTTCTAGATTATTTTGTTAACTTCTTATTAATGAAACAGAGTGGCTATATTCCACATTTTCTCTCACAAAAAAAAGTTTAACCAAACATGGTTTTCGTTCTATACTCAAGAGTGACTCTTCATGCAAATAAATATTAGACGCATGCATTGATCTCATACTAGATTTTTTGGTAGCAGCAATGCACCTGCTGTAGTCAAGCGAAGAGGTGGACTTCCAAATAGGGTCAGTAAGTAGGCCCGGGTGTAGCACTGAACCTAAAACTTGAATGAATCATCATTCAAGAATTTTTTCAACCTTGAATTAACCCAGGAGAGTCTGATAGACTGGCCAACAAAAGTAGACTAACTTGGCTCAACACTGAGGAAATTTCTAACGAGCAGCTCCCTATGAAACCCCATGCTACCAGTCACTACCATCCTATCAATCGAAAGTCCTGAAATGACCGCGATATCTTGAATCGTGACGGTGAAGTGTGATGGTCATCTCTCCTACAGGTAGATGGAATGAATGTGTCTCTGGTTGCCATCTCTCCAGAGAGTTGTAAGCAGAGCACAATCTAGCTTCATCGACCCCATCAATCCTACTTCGACCAGCGTCGACTAACAAGCTGTGTGTATGTGGGTGCATTGGCAACATCATGTGCGTACGGAAAGTGCACTCCTTCGATGAACTGTTCCACACGGACTGGGATGTGTGACTCTGTTGCAGTGTCAGCAGTGTAGGGTCTCTCAGACCTGGTCCAACATCGGTAGATAAAAATGATTGGCCAACAACCTAAACAAACATGAAAGATTTGTTATATTAGTTGTAATATTATAAATAAAAATTAGAAAATGTGCTAAGCAATTATATACAACTTACATGTCATTTGTGAGTCCGCGTCCTCCACCACCACTAGCAGAAGGCTCAGTAGTACTACTCGGAGGTCGTCCACCACGTGTTCGTGGTCCCCGTACTTGGTCACTTGTACCAGCTTCATTCGTCTTGTTCTACAAAAATAAATAACTTTTGTAAACTGCATGAAATAAACATATTTTTTAAACATCCAAAACCTTACTACTTCAATTTGGCTTACTAGTACTCCCCGAGGGTCATGCACTACCATGCATTTGTGTCATTAGTGCGATGATGAATTTGCAAAGTAATATTGAAGATATTAGTCGATTAATGAATATATAAATAGTACAGTATAAATAGTCTCACCAATTTTCTATGTTTCAAGCTCAAATTTGATGTAGTATAATTCATTGTCTTCGCTCGACACTTCAAAATAAGAGCGAAACAAGTAAAATCTTAATAAATGAGTTTTAAAAAATACGAAATGGAAATCAAAGTTAGGAAACATCATTTATGAGCTAATCCGACTTGTGGAACTGAGTTTTGGCTCACGGTTTGAAAGATATGATCCCGTATCACTTTAAAATAATAAAGAAAACTGATACTCCGATACTTGAGAAAATTCATGTTTATATAACAAGATATCTAATAAAATAAATAGTATTACCAATTATCTAAGTTCCAAGCTCAATTTCGATGAAGTATAATTCATTGTCCTCACTCTATACTTCAAAATGAGAGCGAAACAAGTGAAGTCTTAACAAATGAGTTCCAAAAAATATGAACTTTGTTCGAAGTTAAGAAACATCATTTATGAGCTAATCCAACTTGTACAACTGAGTTTCGACTTACGGTTTGCAAGATATGACCTAATATCACTTTCAACTAATAAAGTAAACCGATACTTCGTAAATGATATTTTGATGGAGTATAATTCTATGTCTTAGCTCGACACATCACTTTTAGCATAAAATCACAAATGGCTATGTGTAAAGCAAGTTTTCTAATCATTTGGTCTCCTTAAAAAATACATTATATATATATATATATATATATATATATATATATATATATATATATATATATATAAATGAAATTTCAAAAATTATAAAACATGATAGGATTGAAGTTTGGTATATTGGTAACAACACCTTAGCTTAAATTTCATTCATCTATATTCAAACAAGCATAATAAATAAATTTTACTAAGGATAACAAAAATTATAATTTTTGGTTTTATGAATACCTTGAAATAATCCGAAATTTGATGACATAGATGATGTCTGAGATGCTTAGGGATGATGATGGGGATGATGCAAGATTTCGGATTTTGATTTTGAGAGAGGGATGTGAAATTAGGGGAAATCTCCAAATTAGGATTTTCGGAACTGGAGAGAGAGATGTGAAATTGACAACCGCAAAAGCCTTTAAAGGAGTTGGTGAAGTCAAAGGAGTTAGAAAAGATTTGACGGGGGTGGAGTAATCAAAGGAGTTGGAGGAATTTGGGATTAGGGTTTTGAGATTTGGGATTCAGAGCTAGAGGAGAAATAGTTGGGAGAGATAAAGTGAAGGTGAAAAAGAGAATCCCCGGTATATTAAAAGTGGGTCCCAACTGCGACCTCAGTATAATTGAGGCTGCAGTTGGGAACTGCAACCTCTGTTTAGAATGAAGCTGCAATTCCCAACCATGGCTTCTCTTTAACCAAAAAATACTTAATACTTTTTCTCCAAATGTACACTCTGTCTGTACTACTTGGCTCTCTATGTCTCAATTGAGACACAGTCGCTATTGCCATGTACGACAACGATTTCACTGTCGTTGTAGTTGTGTTGTCGTAGTTGGGAACTGCGGCAATGCTAATAAAAATCAAAGAAGAAGCCGTAGTTGGGAATTGCGACTTCATTAGAGTTGTTGCTGCACTTTCCATCTGCGACTACAGCTTATGTGATAGAGAGTGGCTCACTCAGGAAATAAGTTTGGCAAGTGGCTTAGTTTGGAAATTTGTTTTAAAAAGTGGCTTAGTTTGAGAAAAGATTCTTCTTTTCACAGGAAAACAAATTTATTAACAGACACAATTTTACTCTGGTGAATTTATTAACAATCACAACTCATCAGGGTAGAGGTTAGGGGGTGTAGGGCTAGTAGTTTGTTAATGTCGTACATCTTCTGGAATGTTAAGGGTATGAGGCAAGGTGTTAAGACCAGGCTTATTAACAACACGATCTCAAAATTTAAACCTCCAATTTGCGCCTTGCAAGAAACTAGAATAGAGAATCCGAGGTCCGAAGACTTTGTGAAGATTAGATCTTTGGCAGGATTTCATTGGAGATTTAAATCAACGAAGGGCTTTTCGGGAGGAATAGTTGTAGGGATCGATTCGACTATGTTTGAAATCATTGGCGAGACGATTGGCACTTACACAGTGTCGGTAACTCTTAGGCAGAGGAGTGATAACTGGGTTCACCTGGTGACATCAGTGTACGGCCCATACGAATCTAGATTTTGTGAGGCGCTCTGGGGGAAGTTAAGAGCGATCAGAGAAGATTGGCCTGGCCCATGGGTTATTGGAGGTGACTTCAATATCACAAGATATCAGTACGAGCACGAGGGCAGAGGGCTAGTAGCAAGACAGAATTAACTTCAACCACACCATAGATGAGTTAAAGCTCTTGGAGCTTAATCCGTCTAACAGAAGATTCACATGGACTAACAAGCAGTCAAACCCGATTCTAGCAAGACTTGATAGGATCTTCGTCTCCACGGATTGGAAGGACATTTTCCCGTTCGCATCCGTCAGAGCCATTATGAGATTTACATCGGATCACACCCCATTAGCCCTACAATGTGGAGAGAGACAAAGAAACGTCCGTCAACCATTCAGATTCGAGAAGGCTTGGACGATGCATGATGATATCCGTAACATTATCAGCGAGTCATGGAACGAGGATTCCAACTCTAGCAGCGCCATTGGGATATGGATTATGAAGACTAGGAGATTACGAAAAAGGCTGAAAGAGTGGGCAAGACAAGTGTTCGGTGACATCAACAGAAAGAGGGATGACATAGGAGAAAGAATTAAGGAATTAGAAGAGAGGCAGAAGAAGTAAGAGATTTAGAGAGAGAGGAGATAGAAGAACTGGCAAATTGCAGGTTTAACTCTCATCAACTCGCAGAGATGGAGGAACAATATTGGAGACAACGATTCAGAATTCAATGGCTCAAAGAGGGGGACGCCAATACCAAGTTCTTCCACAAGGTTGCTATAGGTAGAAGGAGGCAGAACCGCATCACCGGAATGGAGGTGGATTCAAGATGGACTGAGAATGAGGGGGAAATCAGAAGATACCTAGATGGAAAATTCAAAGAACTTGTGGCTCAAACAAATAGACATAGATGTAGGCTGATTCTAGAATTCTGGGAGGATACTAGAGTAGACGGAAGTGAAGGGATAGAGGGTCCTTTCTCAGAGGAGGAAGTCTTTCAGGCTATTAAAAGCCTGGGACAAGACAAAGCACCGGGCCAGACGAATTTCCGATCTTCTATAGCCTATACTGGAACATCGTCAGAGTCGACCTAATGAATATCTTTCAGGAATTTCACTGCCAGTCAACGGATATCGACAGGTTAAACTACGCTGATGTAGTTCTAATTCCCAAGAAAAAGGAGGCTAGGAAATATGGAGACTACAGACCTATTAGCCTTATCAACGGGTCCTTCAAGATTATCACAAAGGTCATGGCTACAAGATTGGCACCGCACTTAAATGACGTTGTAAGCGTGTCACAGAGTGGGTTCATTAAAGGGAAGGACATTATGGACAGTGTCGCCTCTGCTCATGAGATATTGTATAAAGGAAACAAGGATAACCTCGATGGTTTTCTGCTGAAACTATACTTCGAAAAGGCGTACGACTCTGTAGAGTGGGACTGCGTTGATGAGGTTCTTCAACTAAAAGGTTTCGGGGAAAGATGGAGAGCATGGATTAGGAAATGTGTACGGGGAAGAAAATCGTTCGTACAATTCAACAGGAAACAGGGAAAGGAAATTAGATGTCAAAGAGGGTTGAAACAGGGAGATCCATTGTCTTCATTAATCTTCGCATTGGTCGCTGATGGCATAGCGGAAATGATCAGAAGAGGGACAGAGGAACGAATTATAAAAGGTGTTCAAGTTAAAGGGATTACAGAACCAATCTCGATCATTCAATATGCGGACGACACGATTATCCTTGGAGAGGCTAAAGAGGAAGAGATCATGGCAATTCATATGATTTTGAAATGTGTACAGGTATGGTCAGGACTGAAAGTGAACCTCACAAAGGCCAGCGTTTCCCCACTTAGTGGAAACCTTAGCATCGAGATCAACTCAATCAAGTCTATGTTGGGATGCAAGGTAGCTAACAATCCAATAAAGTATCTGAGAACACCAATTAGACCGGGAGCTATTAGGAAAGAAGATTGGTTGCCGTTAATAGAGAAAGTGGAAAGGAAGTTGGAAGGGTGGAAAGGCCGTTTCCTCACTTTTGGAGGGAGGATCACCTTGATCAACTCGGTCCTGAGTAGTATGCTGACTTATTTAATGTCCATTTACGAACTTCCGAAGTGGGTGATTAACAGGATTGATAAATGTAGGAGACAGTTCCTCTGGAAATGACCGGACGAAACAACCGAGGGATTCCATTTGGTTAAATGGGGACGGGGATGTAAAAGAAAAGAGTTCGGGGGTTTGGGAATTATTAACCTGACTGACATGAATCGAGCATTGATGAGCAAGTGGTGGTGGAAGATGAACAGGAAAGCTGGTGGTGCAAATCGTTTCGAACATACCGGAAGAGAAAAAAAGTTCGTTTTGGGGGAAGAGCCAAATTCGGAAGAACGTCGTATCTTTGGAAAGGTATAGCGAAGGTGGGCGACTTATTCCACGCAAATACCACATGTGCAATCGCCAACGGGAGAAATTCCCGCTTTTGGAAGGATAAATGGTGTGGTCACAATACATTGCAAAGCAAGTTCCCAGCAGCGGCAAGGAGTATGGCTACCACAGACTCCATAGTCGTAGATGTATGGCGTAACAAAAGGCTGCAACTACAGACGGGTGAGGACGTCTCCCGGGAAGGTATCGCACAATTATACAGGCTAAACAGCTTCATTAGGACCGAAGGAAGGAGTGCTGAAGGGACAGAAGATGTCAGAAATTGGGACTTGACGTCCAATGAAAACTTCTCGGTAGCATCTCTTTACAGTAGATTGAATGACAGAGGCATTATAAGCAGACACAATGCGTCCATATGGGGGACTCAAGCTCCATTGAAGGTTAAGGCCTTCCTCTGGCAAGTAGCGAACGACGTGATTTTATCAAGAGTTAATCTACTGAAGCGGGGTATGCAGATCGAAGCTCAGTGCTCTAGGTGCAACAGCGGCGATGAAGACACAGACCACATATTTTTCAATTGTAATAGGGCTAAATTAACTTGGGAGGTTGTAAGTCGTGGGTTTGGGTGTCTCCAGGGTCCCACCTCAATTTCAGAGGCTTGGGACATGGGAAGGGGGGTTAGCATAAAAAAAGAGGATAGACAAGCTTGGGATTTATCAATAACTACTGCAATTTGGGGCCTGTGGCTGGACCGAAATAACCTATGTTTTCGTAACTGCAATCATAGATTCCCTGTTTTAATGCATCAAATTTACGGTTTCATTTATGCTTGGGCAGGTAATGCGGCTAACAAGAAGAAGCTGCGGATATAGAGATTGTACCGTCGACATGAAAGTTTATTATGTTCTTCAAGTCGATGTATTTTGCTTCTTCTTTTGAGGGTCGACGCATTATACTGATGAGATGCTAAACTTCTGTATTTTCATTATCGCTTTTGGTTTTAATATTTTGTAATGTTGGTTTCGTTACTTATCATTAATGAAACGATGACGGGGTCATCTTTATTCTCAAAAAAAACAACTTTACTGCAGTGATTACAATCAAACCGATTAAACCAACAACATTTATCATCATTTTGATACTACTCAAATACATTCTTACAACAATTCAACGTTTTTGATAAATACACAAATATGTAACTGGCTGCCAGTCCGACCATGACTCAGCTGACAATATAGCTGAAGAATTAATGCCAGAAGGGATTTGTGCCAGAACTTGGGCAAAGTAGCGAGACATAGCAAGAAACTAGCCTGCAGCACAATAGACATCAAATAAGATGGACCTACATATAAAAATTTTATGAATGATCTATGTGAGTCATTATAATTTCTCGAACTATTTACAACTTAGGTAGATTTTTTTTTCCCTAACAGGAATTCACATACTTGATGGATGTTGGCTAAAGCGTCCAGTCTCTAATGTGGCGTTGATGTTGCCATCTTTCCTTCAGTTGTGTACATTACATTTTTTGATAGTTGTCTTATATATTACATACGCACCTTTTCTGTCAATATAATTTATTGTGCAATTTTTGACTTGACAGACCAACCAACATCTTGCAAGCATGAGAAATTTGATGATCGTCACTCAATGGAGAAATACCGAAACCTGTAAGGGCTCAGTGCCTATCGTTAATGATACCACAGAATCTACACTAAGCCAACACCAGTAAAGACCCTACGAGGCATACCTGATCCCCAACCAAATCCTCTATTCGCTCCATTTCAATTTTTGAATTATGATTGTTTGTTTGTGTTTTTTTTAACTGGAAATTGCATTTAGTTGATCTAGAGAAATTTAAGAGCCCTGTAATGATATGAGAGATGCAGTTTTTCCTATTAGTTCACAAGTTCGCTTGACCAAACTACAAACAAGCAAATTTCCCGCATCACTCCATTTAATTTAGCTTGCAAGAATATGAAGCAACCAAGTACAAACCCAGATCCAGAAGATGGTAACAAAGCCTTTATCTTTATCTCAGACGCTAAAGAAATCAATCTCCCACCAAATTAAATCTATCTATAAGAAATCTTAGCTTTCAACTGGACAGCAATTACAACCACCATCTGACTACAAGCCGAAACAGTAACTCGGCTGATATCCTTCTTTTTTCTTTAATGAAAGATAATAAACAACATCGTGAAGTAAATTCTATATTAGGAAAGTGGAAGTTTTTATCATCTTTTGTCGTCGCTGTAAGGTCCTTCACTTTCCTTGTCCTTGAGCATGCCTAGAAAAGCAAGGAAGCCGAAAAAGAAGAAACCACCAGACCAGTTTGGGCCACCTCCTCCTCCACCACCTCCTCCACCATCATCGTCATCTCTTGGGGGTAGTCCTGTGCCTCCATCATCAAGCTCCGGTGACTTCTCCTTTCCTGAAACCGAACCAAACGCAAATTTCTCATCAACCAAATGTAAAACAGATCAGTAAATACAAAAGGCCTTTATTATATGATCTCCCATGCCAAAAAAATACTACCTTGTTTTGATATAACCTCCAAAAGTTAATACTTTGGTATAACCCCATGAAATACTAATTTATATATTTCCCTAACCCCATGAAATACTAACTTATATATTTCCCTATCAAAAAATATTGAAAAAAGGGTATTTTAACTTTTGGATAAGAGTAAAGAGTTTCCAAAGAGGTCATATCAAAATAGCAAGTGCTTTGGGGGCTATATTTATGTTTCTAAATCTTCAAAGTCAGTATCGTGTCATTGGAAAAGAAATTTCATGTTGGAAGGCAGATGGCAGAAACATATCAGGGACATGTCGTTAATATTGGGTGTCATGGCATAAATTAGCAGGGACACGAGGTTAATATTCTGTGACATTTCATTTCAAATGAAAATATGTCCTAACTGTGATCAAGATGGCTCTTATATTCAACATATGACAATATCTTCACCTAAAACAAAATAATAAACTCATAAACTAAATACACAGAGAAGCTTATGTAAATGTAATAACTAATTAAGTAGCTATTTTCATCACAAATTTGCATTGTAAATCACAAATTTACATTGTAAATAACAATAGCTTAATATAAAACAAATAATGAGTGAACTATTACTATTTCAACAACGAATCAAATCAGCATTTTATATTCCGAGTTATATGATCGAGTCATAAAATTGAGAGGACCAATTTCAATTCAACGACTGATAAGTCATCAAATGTAGAGTATTGTGCCAGTATAAACCCAAAATTTGTTTTATCAAACCATTGAACACCATTGATGGCCAACATTTTCAGGATGACCAATGCTGACGATATCAGCCGATATTTTGGTCAAAATATCTGATATCAGCGTACATGTCGCCAATTCCGGGTTAAAAGGACGTAAGCCATTTTTATCTTCTACACCAAGTCGCTGTCAATTTCTCTCCAAAATTAAGGACGTATCAACTACGTTGCTCGACATTTACAAATATAGTTATATTAAAAGGGGGGAGGTTATTGGGTGGGTTAAACAAAACGGAAACACAAAACAACCCTAACCTTGTATTGGCGCAATAGTAATTGTTGATGACTGGCGTGTGACAGTTTGGGTCTGGCCTTCAGCACACCTTGCATTCTACAGCACAAAATTGTTAATAAATTGAACTTTCTATTTCTCTAGCATCGGAGAACTAATATTCAGATGGAAACATAAAGGGGAAACAGACATGAACGAAACTCAAAAAGAATAGAAGCAACAAATGACAAAAAATAAAAATGAAGCCTACTATTAGAGCAATGACTATTACGACTAATAAGGTCAAATGATTCAAGTAAACAAGTAAGACAATAAAATTAAAACAAAATGAAGTGCAGAGTAACCAGGGAACCCGTCTTCATATCTCACTTGTACAAACAATACAACCAGAACTTATCGCCAACATAAATCGAACATGGCACTTTGTGTCAGACTTTTTGCCTAGAGCGTGAATTCAACGTGCTAGGCACATCAAGCAAAAGTAGGCAAGTATCTAAGATGAATACGTGTCAGACCAACACAAGATCCGTTTTAAGTGTTGCTGCATCATAGAGTATGATAGTCTATGCAACTTAGCTGAATATGCAACAATAAATAGCTATTTCTGAGTAGCCAAGATCAGAAATATTTCACATTTTACAATATTTGATAGTTATGTTGTAATACCCCCAATAAGATGTGGCCTGATCAGTGTTTTTAGTAGCGGGCGCATCATCTGCTTAAGAGCCCTCGTCGCACAAATGTCCCATGAGCATCACTCCCGTCCCGAAATACCGGAGATCAATCTCATTCCCGCAGATCATTCTGGGACCTCCTTCATCCCTCGTCACGGAATACTACTCTCACTCCATGGATCATACTAGAGCCCTCATACTCACGTTTGCTCTTGCTCCATCACATCTCCCATCTAGTATATGTCCTTATATTCAAACATAAGTAATATTGCCTAGAGCTAGCTCACCCTACCGGACTTACATCAACATAACTGAGAACACTAGCCCACACTAGCAATTTCTTAACTTTCAATTAATCACGATCTGCCGGTACCATGGATCGCTCAGCCTCTGAAGCTCACACAGTAGAAACATCACAACGTTTGTAAGGTTCTCTAGGTTTTCTCTAACCCTTTAAAGTAATCAGAAATCAGTTCTCTAATATTTCTAATTCGTCTTTCATTTATTTTCCAAAATAGTCATTCTCAATTTACTGAATTATCTTTTCTTTAATTAAATATTTTTCCAATCCTAGTTATAATGGGATTCCAAAAACTTTAGTTCAATTAAATCATCTCTAATCAAGCATTTTAAATTCAGTTACTAAACCTGAAATTAATCATTAATTAAATCTGGAATTTAATCCTAGATTATTTGTACCAATCTCCATTTAAATAATTTTCCTTTAAGATCGCCTTTAATTTCTAAAATAACAAAAAGAAACAGTTTAAACAAATAACCCAAGCCCCCGAGACTCGAACCCGCGACCTCTTGACCATCAAGTCACACCCAATAACATCAAGTCGCACCCAATAACAGGGCCCACAAGCCTCTTTCACTGTCATCTTGTCTCTGTAAAACAACTTGACCCGAATGCGATTCCAGCCCCATTGATAATTTGAATTTCTAAATATTCTAACTAGATCTTGTGTAATGGACTTTGGAGGAAGCTGGAAAAAGTACTTGGCACTGGTAGAATTTGCATATAACAATAGCTTTCAGACTAGTATTGGCATGGCGCCATATAAGGCGTTGCATGGGAGAAAGTGTAAAACAGCCGTTTGTTGGTATGAAGTGACAGGCAGATGTATGGGCCGGATATCGTACAACAAACTTTGGAGAAGATCGAATTAATTCGAAAAAGAATAGTCGAAGCACAGAGTATGCAGAACAGCTACGCAGATGTTCAAAGGAAAGACTTGGAATTTGAAGTAGATTATTTGCTCTTAAAGGAATCTCCGACGAAGGACCTGATCAGATTTGGAAGGGGAGGAAAACTAGCTCAAGATATATAAGGTCGTATAAGATACTGAAAAGAATTGGGAAAACGGCATATAAATTGGAGTTACCAGAAGAGCTGCACAAGTACATAATGTATTCCATGTATCTATGCTAAGGAAGTATGTGCCAGATCAGAATCATAAATTGTCCGAGATACCGGAAGGTCTACAACTGAATTTGAGCTACAAGAAACAACCGGTGGAGAATTTGGATTGACGGGAATAAGTATTAAGGAACATGTTATACCTATGGTTAAGGTGTTATGGAGAAACCATTTGGTCGAAGAAGCAACTTGAAAATCGGAAGACCAAATGAAGAGCGATTTCCCCGAACTATTTGGCTCCGGTTATTGTTTCCCTTACTAGTGTAGTAATGGAAACAAAACTATTCTAAGGAGAAAGTGTTGTAACACCCGACAGAAATATTCCACTTACTGTGGCATGTGCAATGCACGTGCATGAAATTCTAAGAAGTTTGATTTGTATAATTCACTTTATCAATGATTTATTTATTAACATTTCATTCTATTCATTTTTATTTTAAATGAACTATTATTTTGGGCCATGATATCTTAAAGATTATGAATTAAAATTAAAGAATATTTTTT
The DNA here is from genome assembly GCA_017893485.1 of Hemerocallis citrina. NCBI lineage: Eukaryota > Viridiplantae > Streptophyta > Magnoliopsida > Asparagales > Asphodelaceae > Hemerocallis > Hemerocallis citrina. The sequence continues at coordinate 315,966 of JACEHZ010000159.1, read as the reverse complement.
TACTTGGTTGAGCCCGACCAAAGTCGAGCCCAACCCAAGTGGGAAGCCCAAAACTTGGCCGATGACCATAGTGGAGAGAAAGGCAATTTTTGAATTCAATTTAGTGTTTTGAAAGCTTTTGAATGTGGGAGCACTTTAAGGGAAGGTTATGGAAGTTAACACATTGTCTAACCCCCCCCCCCCCCCCCAAATTAAATTAATGGAGTTATTAAGTTGTGAATTGAAAACCCCCACTCTCACCACCATTGAACACGAGCAAGGGAGAGAGGACTTTTCTTATTGGTGAAATTGGAGTGATCTTACTTTGAAGATTTGGTGGGGAGCTACTTGGAGGCCCTGATATAGGGGAAGGCAAGTCGAGGAGTTCATTCTACATCAAATAGAGGTGGGTGTTCCTCTACTTTGTTGTATTATTTTTTTTAGATCAAATGATAAAAAGCATGCTAGATTCGTACGGATACATATTCTAATCAAATTAGTAATATGAGTAAATCTGGAACAATTGTTGCTCTGTATATTTGATTGATGAGGTGAATGGTTTTGAAATAAATATTTAAATTGTGAGGTGATTGATTATGCATAAACAACTATATCATAGTAGAAACAAAAATCATGCAAAAGAACCTTTCTTTTCGATCGGGATATCATGCTATATAATTATCTATTTGAGTATTGCATAAATATTCTTTTGATGTTAGAGGTTTATAGCATACGAATGAACTCAATTTGATTTGTAAATCTTGTAGTTTAACCATAGAATTGTGCATTTGTTATTAGATATCGACATGAAAATTTAGAGATCATCGTGCACGTAAATACAAGTCATGAGTGATATCAATATTAGTTTTAATGGGAATTATATTTTTGTTAATCATCATCATGATTAAGTTTTGGAATTTTAGAACTCAATATTGACGAGTTTTGTAACCCCTATTTTGGATTTTATTGTATTTTATTTCTTTCCTTGATTATTGTATCCGAATTCTTTTATTATATTATATCTTGCTTTTTCTTGGGCTCTTTATTTTCTCTTGATTTTTCTGTGCTCTTTTGGTTGAGATTTTGCTATTTTTGGTTCATCGCAAAATTTCGCTCTTCGTATTTTGAGTTTGATTTGTTCCGCTATATGTTCATCTCATTGTTTTATGCTTGTTCGTCTCTTTTTGGAGCCAAAACCGATACCCAAAATCCATTAAATCACAACCCAGAACCCAATTTCTAATCTCCTATAAATACCATCATTAAACCCTAATATTAATTATCCCTCTCTCTCCTCCGCCGTTTCTCTCTCCAACCCTCATATCTCCCTCTCTCTGTTTCATTTTCACCCAACCGAAACCCATCTCCCGATCACCACTCCGACCACCTTCCTCCTCCACCATCGTCTTCTTCACCGTCACCTCGTCACCTCCAACCCGTCGACCCTCCGTTCATCCCATCATCTTCGTCATCCACCGCCCAAACCCATCTCACCGAACCCATTGCTCCATCGCCGTCTTCCTCGTCCATCGCCTTCGTCTTCGCCCATCGCCTTCGTCTTCGCCCTCCGCTCACCCTCACGACCACCGGAGAACCGACCTCATCGTCGTCATTGCCGTCGTCCAAGCCCGTGCGTCTCCGTCGTCATCTTCCCTGTTTTCGAGCGAGAACAGAGTTTGCTATCGCCGTCGCTTCCCAACCGCAGCGCCGCCGTTGTCAGTGCCGCCACCTCGCCGTGGTGTCGTCGTCGTCATCCCGAGCGCCGCCAGTTCTCCTGCGCTATTTCTCTGTCGAAGGGAAGGAGACGAAGGGTGAGTGGTCTGTTTCCGTGTTTGGTGTTTGGCGTGTAGCGGATCCGGATTTTGCTATTTGGTGTTCTGCTGGATCCAGTGTGGAGTTGCTTTTGCTGTTTGGTTGCTTTGCTGCTTGGGTTCCTTCGCACGTAGCTCGCACGTGTTCTTGTGGATCGTCGCCCGGGATCCTTATCCCGTTATTCTATATTATTCGAATCTGCAACTTAACAGGCAAGTCTCTTCTTGAACTAGTATTTTATTTTGTTCAAGATTCCTTTGATCTCTACAAGTAGATCCCGTCCTTTTCTTATCATGCTGTATTTGACAATTCCGTTAAGTCTATTGAGGGTTTACACGAGCTAACCCGATATATTCTTAACATCGTGCCGCTCTCTTTGATCTAAAAGTTAGTCCATGTTGTATCTTGCATATGCACAATTACATGAAATTAACTAGATCCATGCTATAGACTTGTATGATGTACTGAACCTGTTAAACTGAATTCGATTGATTACAATGCCTGTGAAATTGTACCTAAGAAATTGAAATTATGCATATTAAACATCTATTGACACTTTGATTATTAATTTGCATGAAAAATATGATTGTATAATTTAATTTTAGCCTATCCATGTCAAAGTAAATTCTGGACTGCTGTGTGTTCCATTTTGAATCAGATTTTCAACCATGTTGCTGTCATATTTTGAAATAACTTTCTGAACATAAAATTTAGCCTCAGATGTCTAGTTTACTAACCTTTTTGCGGATTTGAATTCTGATGTGTAGTTTGTTAAATATCATCATTTTAGTACAGCTGTGTCAGAACTTTCAGATTCACAAATGCATGTGTCTTGCTGTTCTATAATTTATTTGACCATGTTAACAGTAAAATAAAAATCTGAAATAAATTAGGCTGAACCTAGACATGTGTAGGAATGACCCAGAATTTTATAGATTTATTTGACGAGTTTTCTGACCCGAAACTAATAGGTGAACACAAATTGCATCATACTGCCCGAACAAAAAATCTGAATAGAATAGAGTAGACCCCTAGCTTCTGTACCTTTTATATGCCTTACATATATTTGCTGGAACCGTGTGAAAGTCTACTTTCTAAAACTTTCGACGGATCCACATTTGCTTTTCTGTAGTAGCAGTAATCCATATTTTAGTACAGCAAGGTACTATGCGATGACTTGGTAGTGAACAATCGAAAACTCTACTCGGTCAGGCCCTACTGTACTGACCTGTACAGTATGGCCATAAAACTCTGCCTGATAAACACTGACACTGAACATTAAACACTGATTACTGAGCCGAGTACACGAACCGTGAATTCACCATAAGTCTAAAACGTTTACTGTGTGTTTGCGCCGAATCTGTAGTATGGGATGCAGTAGTACATACACTAGATAGATTAATAAAATGATTAATAACCTGCATTTATCATCTCATGCTTGATCCTGTATACAACTGATTAAACATAGACCTTTGATACTATTGCCTGCTCTTTGCTTTGCTATTTGACTTGATCATGTCCCTTTTCCTTTGATATATCATGTTTCCTTTATCCTTTGTTTTCCTCTACTTGCTGTCCATAACTTGCGCAAAGGACACTCTTTTCTTTCTTTTTAGATCAAGTATTTATAGGTACTGAAGGAACCATACCAGAAGAAATTAGTGAGCAACGATTCTAAAGATGGAGTTGAATTGCGCTGCTTAATTTACTTTCTTGCTAGTCCATAGTTTTGAGCATTGTTAGGGCTTAAGTTCCCGAAGTTTGTTTTTTCAAGATGTTGGATTTTCTTGTGTTGGATATTATTATTGTTAGATTATTTCATTTATTATTGAAGTTATCTTGATTCATGTGACTATATCTTCCTGCGTGGTTGTGTTTGTTGTTGCATATTGTTGAGTTAGTCTGGTACAGCTTATGGATGGTGTTTACATCATTCGATGGACCTACGTTACGTACTCGTATTCCGTATCCTGGGAAGCGGAACGTGACAAGTTTGTAGAGCTAGGGTTTAGATTCCTGTAGATTTGGGTTTGTTCTAAGCCATATTGATTCCTTGGAATTAAGAGGACAGTTAGAGAGGCTTGCGAGCTAGTTGTTGCATGTATCTTGAGTGCGTGGAGGTTGCTGGATCAAGTCGGGGTAGACTCAGATTCGGGTTTTTTTTAATTTGTATATTCAGTTTTCTTTTCTTTTGAATTGATCCTTTTAATTCAGATTTAGGTTAAAATTAAATTAGATTAATTTGAGATATGATATGGATTTAATTCAGAATGATTTTAAATTGGAGTAGATTAGTATAAGATTAAGAAGCGATTTTGATTCGGATTAATTTAGATTCAATTCAGATTTGATCTAACTTTAACCTAGAATTGATTTAGTTTTAAGATTCAATCTAGATCTAATTGAGATTAGTTCTGGGATTAACTAAAGATTAATTTGATTAGAAATCATATGGAAACCCTAATCTAGAAATATCTTTGGAAATTCATATTATTAATGGGACTGGAATCGCTTTCGGGTCAACTTGTTTTACAAAAACAAGATGACAGTGAAAGAGGCTTGCAGGCTTGGTTATTGGGTGCGACTTGAGGGTCGAGAGGTCGCAGGTTCGAGTCTTGGAGGGCTCGGGTTTGTTTAAATTGTTTCTTTTTGTTATTTTAGAAATTAAATTGATCTTAAAAAAATTATTTAAATGGAGTTTGGTACAAATAATCTAGGATTAAATTCCAGAATTAATTAATGATTAATTTCAGGTTTGGTAACTGAATTTAAAATGCTTGATTAGAGATTATCTAAAAACAACAACAACAACAACAAAGCCTTTTTCCTAACTAGTTGGGGTTGGATACATGAATCCTGGTTTTCCATTCTGCTTGGTTTAGCGCAATATCTTCTGTAAGGTCACAAGCTATCATATACTTTCTTACCATTAAGTTAGTTTAGGTCTTCCTCTACCCCTAAATTTACCTTCGATACTTATCAACTCACTCTTTCTAATGGGAGCAGTACTAGGTCTACATGTGACATGTCCAAACCACCTGAGGTGATTCTCTCTTAACTTATGTTGGATTAGAGCTACCTTTAGCATGTCTCGTATATGCTTTAGCATATCTCATATATGCTCGTTTCTAATTCTACCCTTCCTTGTTTTACCACACATCCATCTTAGCATCTTCATCTCCGCTACACTCATTTTTGGATATGTTGTTTTTTTGTTGCCCAACACTCTGCTCTATACAGTAAATTGAACTAAAGTTTTTGGAATCCCATTATAACTAGGATAGGGAAAAGAAACAAAAAAAAATTAAAGAATGATTATTTTGAGAAATAAATGAAAGATAAATTAGAAATATGAGAGAACCGATTTCTGATTACTTTAAAGAGTTAGGGAAAACCTAGAGAACCTTACAAAGGTAGTGATGTTTCAGATATATATACTGTTTGTGAAAGCAACAAAGTGGTGATGTTTTAATACTTTTGTTCATGTGAAAGCAACATAGTGGAAAAGTATTAACCTTAGAAACTAATACACTTAATTTTTCAATTTATATAGGAGTTGTCGTCATTTGTATTTAACTTGCATTCATGATACTCTCTTCGTATACATTGATTTATATTGTATGCGAGCATGTTTTCCTTTTGTATCACGAGTGCTATGGTTGGTTTGAACCTAGTATCTATGGTACCTTGTGCATAGACTAACTTTTCTCTTTTATTTTCTCTTCTTGCCGTATTTTCTTCCTACTACTTTACATCTTTAACGCTTAATACTTTTCCAAAAAAAAAAATCTTTTCTTTTACATTAATTCACGTTGATATTTATTATTTTATCTACCTTCTTCAGTCTTAATATTTCATTTTTTTCTTACTTATTTTTCTTTCTTAAATTTTTGTCCTTCATATATCTACGTGCTTTTATGTTAAATCATTTATATATATCTATGTGCTTTTATGTTAAATCATTTATTTTTGCTATTACTTTTACGTATTTTATTAGTTTTAATTATTACTTATTAAATTATTATTACGACTATTTTTTCTATTATATTTTTTATTTATGATTTTAGTATATTTACATTCATTTTATACATGCTTTGATTTTATGATACTATATTTTTTCATTATTTTATATTGTCCTATTTATTTCAATATATTTTAACATGATTTGAATATTTTACTTATAGAATAAACCTAAAACTATCGAAATAGGTAGGCCATATAATACAAATTTTATTTACATACAAGAAAAAACAAATAGCTAGAATCAAAATGATGTTCATTACACTGGCTTGGCTGAAGATGATCAACTTGAATAAAATTCAAATATTTGAATTTTTTAATCATAGGATAACTGGTTTCAGGTTGGGATCGGGCAGATCCATCCGATCCAATTGTTAACTCAACTGACCCCGAGATTTAGGGGTTATATCGGAGTGGCCCCTTGAAAAACAATCTAATCTGACCTTTCCAAATCGGGATTGGCAGATCTTTAAAACCTCATTATAAACATATCTTGCATTAGAGCTTTGCAATATACCACTGGGATTACACATGTATCAGTTTCATAGTCACGTTAAAAAAAGATGTATTCAAGCACAATTAGATATCAAACTATTCAACTAAAAAAATTGGCAAGATCAGTTGTGTCATGTGTGTCATAATTTTATTTCAGAAGTTCACAGAACAATTTTAAAAGATACACAGGCTTCTACTTATAGATATATGTATAACTACATACCAGTGAAGCAGCACATATCATTCTTTTATGTGGCAACTGCCGTGCATGAGAAATAGTATGCACAGCACTTAATGATTTAGGGGGAGTGCAGGGCCCTCCTAGACCATGCGTAGTTAGTTGACAACTTCCACTCCTAGAAGTGCCTAAATTCCCTGCATATCAGACCATGTATAAATTTAACGAATCTCAACGAATCAAGTCCAATTGGAAATCAAAATATATAGCAAGATTCTAACATCTGATACTAGACTGATAGAAGTTCCAAAGGTGTAAATCAGTGTTAAAGTATTTTAAAATAGTCTTAATAAGACAAGATTGGAAATTATAGCACAGAAAGCTGCACTTCCATGGGGTAGGGATGTCCTGCACTTCTATGCGAGCATATTTAAATATTACAAGGTCAAATATATAATAACTTAAATCTCTAATGCAGTGATTTACAATATTTCTGAAAGAGATTGTATCCATGGAAAGTCCATTGTTGCTTTAAACAATTTCTTCGGTCAAAAGAAATGTTCTTTGTGATTCAGATGGGTTAGATAAGAATTAAGACTTCAACTCTTAAGAGTGTGAGACACAGAACTCTACCAGGAATTTTTCATTTTCTGTCTCAGGTCTTTGTTGTGAGACCACAACTAAGTGCATTTGGGTATATTTGTATTTAACATTTTAACCAAGAAGGGTTGCCAGCTTGGTTAGGTTCATGCGAACCATCCAACTCAAAACAAAATCTCCCAGGTAAGAGTCTTCAATTTCTGAAACACACACACATTTGGGTTGAAAACTAAATAAAATTAACTTCAGGTCAGGTCTGGGAATTACCTCTAATCTACCCAAATATGAACCAAATTAACTCAAGGTGTACCAATCCATACACCCCAAATACATGTATATGGCATATATAAAGTAATATTAAGCATATATTCTATGTAAGGGTAGTCATTCATAGTAGCAAATTGAAAATTGAACTTTCGATCATTGACCTATATAAGTATGTCGATGTATGAGCTCTATATCCCACTAGGATTGTCAATCGAGCCAAGAAATTCAAACCCAACCCAAAAAGTAGTGGAGCTCACTTATTCTCAAATGTGAATATTGAGAGAACTCGTAGCTAAGCCATTTTCAAATGTAAGTGTTAACTGTTAAGGGAACTCTCCCGTTTCCACGCTGTTTAGATAGGAAAATCCAAAACCTAAGCCATTGTTTCGCAGATGTGAGTCTCTAAATTTCCTCCTCCAAGACTTGAAACTGCTCTACTCAAGAAACTCAAAATCAACCCAAAATCTGTTGAACTCATCAATTCTCAAATGTGAATTTGCGAGAACTATCTCTAGTTATTTAACCACTCATTTTCAAAAGGAAACTCGTATCCTAAGCCATTGCTTCTCAGGTGTGAATATTGAGAGAACTCTCTAGTTGCCAACCTCCCATTTTAGAAAGGAAAACCCTGACCCTAACCCATTGCATTTCAGATGCGTCTCTCCTCTCTCCGTACTATTCTTACTTCTTAGGGTTTGAATTTTATTTTTATTCTGTTTTGAGATATAAATAAGTCTTTGTTCTTCTTTCCCTTCTCACTTCTCAAGGTAGGGTTCTCCTTAGGGTTTGAATTTTATTTTTATTCTGTTTTGAGATATAAATAAGTCTTTGTTCTTCTTTCCCTTCTCACCTCTCAAGGTAGGGCTTAGGCCTTTAGGGGCCTTTTTATGATTATGTGTGTACTAGATTTGCCCGTGGGCACGTGCCTACGGCACGTCTTCAGAACGATACATCATATGAAAAGCCTTGTAAACAGTAAATCAACAATTATGTAGCTCAAGTTTGAATAGCATGACAGTAATTAGTTGTAAATAAAAGTCCATGTTTCCATATATATATATATATATATATATATATATATATATATATATATATATAGAGAGAGAGAGAGAGAGAGAGAGAGAGAGGAATAACTAAATAAATAAAGGAGTTGGTTTTCTTTTTTTCCGCGCGGGGGGGGGGGGGGGGGGGGGGAATGTGTTTTGTGAGGTTAGATCTGGGCCTTTGATTTTGGGAGGATTGAAGGAGAGCGACTTGATAGCTTTCTTCGTGTTTTATTCTATGAAGCACCGATACGGGTACGGCAACACGCGTACGGGGACACGTGTGCGGGGGATACGTCAATTTTCAAAAAAACTAGGATACGGGATACAGCGGGGATACGGCTATATATATATATATATATATATATATATATATATATATATATATATATATATATATATATATATTGTTAATAAGAAAATGGTAAATACCATTCATTCAACCTAAAATTGGTTAGCAGAAACTTAGCATTTATAATTGAATTCATCATTGAGTTGTAGTCGCATATTTAGTATATACTTGTTAATAAATTTATGTTTTTTATTTTTATGCAGATAGATGATAATTAAGAAACATCGGTAATGGGAAGATTTGAGCCGAGCGAGTTTATTTTCTTGTGCCAAAGAAGAAGTGATTCAATGTGTTTTTTGTAAACCACAATGCGGCTATGCGAGTTTATTTACAAATGTAACTTGTACCTTGTACGTGTAACTCTGTGATTGTAATATTTGTCCAAGAGAAATGTACAGTGGTGTTCTTATTAAGTGGAAGTTGTGGAATTATGTTATACCAAGTTTGGAGAGTTAGTCTTTAAAAAGGAAGCATAAACTAACATGTCTTAAATATACAATATGGCTTAACTGGTCTTAAATAAACTAAAGCACAGTAGAGAAAAGCAATACTATTTTTATATGGAAATTTATCACTTAAAAGTTATAACTTAAAAGCAATACATACTACAGTACTCAATTACTCATTCACAGCAATCAGCAAGATTATAACTTAGAAGCAGTACTCACAAAAAGAAAAAATATTGAACCCAAATATTATAAGTTCTCCACAATTTCATTTCTGGACATATCTCAAAGAAAAGACCAGATACTCTACACAGACATCAAATAGATTCCAGATGTTTACTTATTTCCATAGTACTCATTCACAGTACTCATTCACATGAGCAATAGCATATAGGAAAAAAAAGCAAGCAGAAAACATCTAAAATAAAGCATAAATTAAAAAATACTATCTTGCTGCGTCGCTGTCGACCCCGAAAGTGGTGGAGGAGAAGATGACCCTGAGCTGCGTCGGTGTCGACCCCGTGAAGTTCGTCGCCGTCAGTTCGTCGTCGAGGAGAAGATGAGATTGAGGAAGAGGAGTGGAGAATGAAGTAAGGATTTGAGATTGAAGAGTTAGGGTTTCGATCGATTGGGGCTCAGAGTTAGGGTTTCGATCGAAGATGAGATTGAGGAAGAGGAGTGGATAATGAAGTTGGGATTTGAGGTCGAAGAGTTAGGGTTTCGATCGATGGGGCTAAGAGTTTGGGTTTCGATCGATCGGGGATGAGTTAAAAGAGAGATTGGGGACAAGTTTGAGAGAGAGAGGGATTTGATCTGAATGAGAGAGAGAGGGATTTGGGAATAAGATAGGTTTTTATTTTTTAATCGGCCGGGCTGTATCCTAAATGAACTTATCCCGTATCCCGCCGTATCCGATCAATAGGAACTATAGGATACACCTCTAGACGTGTCCCGTACATATCCCGCCGTATCCCGTATCGGATACGTACGGGATACGGATACGCAGGGCTACGTGAAGTATCCGTGCTTCCCAGGTTTTATTATATAGATATCTTTGTATCCCAGCTATTAGGGTTTTATTTGGATTGAGGATCATAGATGGTAGTACCCCTTATCTATCTTTCTATTATATCTTGATGGTCCCTAGATTTTGTTATCAAACTACCTTCATTTGTTTATTTTACTAGTTGCTCTTTCAAGCATTCGGATACTTAGATGGTTGGTAATTGTTGCTGCTGATTTTGGTGTGGGAGCAAACAGATGAATTTGTGTATTCTTTAGGAAACGAATAAGGCAAACCTATTTTCACCGGCGTTTGACTGGTTCCTTGCTGTTGCTGTTAACCTGCAAAAAGTTCGATACACCGGGATGGATCACGGGGACAAACCCTCTGACGCTCAAATCAGTAATCATGAAGATTATGAAAGAGCGTTTATGTGGGAAAATATTGATTACCTTTTTTATGGTGGGGGGGAAGGGTATTTATAGTCGTATTTAGAGACAGTTTAGAGATAATCATTTATCTCTACGTCCCAGCGTTTTTGGATAAGATGTAGCGTTTTAAACTCATTTCATGATAAGAGAGACGGTTTAAACCGTCTCTTAGAGATAACCATGAATTTGAATTGCTCTTTAAATATTTGAATTAGTTTGTAACGGGTTGATACCCATACCCAATAGGACAGATCCGTTTTTGGGTTATTGGGCTTTCAAAAATGACCCAGTCAGACCCGTTTGTGGTGAAAATTACCGTTTTACCCCTGAGATCTTTGAGATTCGTGCTCGATTTGAACGGTTTCGATTTAATCCCATTTTTAGCCATTTCACGAGCCGCCCACTCCCAAATACTGGATTTAACAGCCTTTGAGAAGTAGTTTTCTTGTTTTAATGACGTGCAAGATTTTATCGGCACTCTTAGGAGCTTCGGAATCGCTCGCGGGGCTTAACAGTGTTAACATGAGCCTACCCTGTCTTCAGATGTGTTTGCAGGGTCTTCCAGACTTTTATTAATTTTTTCCTAATTTTTTGAATTATTTTTCGAATTATTTATTCGGCTTTTCGAAGTAACAATTAATTTTCAAAAAGTATCAATTAATTATTCTATTTAATAATTATTTTTCCAGGAGCTCGAAAATATTCTCCCGAATTTATAACTATTTTTTAGAATTGTTAATTAATTTTTTTGAATTTTTAATTATTTTTGCAAATTTTAAATAATTAATTCGATTTAATAATAAAAATAAAAGAATTAATCAATCATTTACGATGTGGTGCAATCTGGAGCGTCGATCACGTTGTTGGAGCGATTTTCTAGACGATCTGACGGTCGATCCGGAGTGTGCTGACGTGGCTCGATCTGGACGCTTTGATCGTGGGCGCGCATCGGGAGGGGGTCGTTTTCCCCATTTCCACGTTCGGTTGCTCAGACGCTCGTATTTTAGATCCGAGCTACGTGGCGCGATCAGGGCCGTTGATAAAGATCAAGCGCGAATCCAGAGGCAATGATTTTCGCCATTTCCACGCTTGGTAGTTCGAACGTTCGGATTTTAGATCCGAGCTACCTGGCGCGCTCTAAACCGTTGATCAAGATCAAGCGCGAATCATGAGACGATAATTTTCGTCATTTTCACGCTCGGTAGTTCGGACGTTCGGATTATAGATCCGACCTACATGGCGCGATCTGAGGCGTTGATTAAGATCAAGCGCGAATCATGAGATGGTGATTTTCGCCATTTTCACGCTCAGTAGTTCGGACATTCGGATTATGGATCTGAGCTACGTGGCGCGATCGAAAGCATTGATTAAGATCAAGCGCGAATCATGAAGCGGTGATTTTTGCCAGTTTCACGCTCGGTAGTTTGAACGTTCAGATTTTGTATCCGAACTGCATGGCACGCTCTGAGCCGTTGATCAAGATCAAACGTGAATCATAAGGCGATGATTTTCGCCATTTTCACGCTCGGTAGTTCAGACGTTCGAATTATGGATCCGAGCTACGTGGCACGATCTGAGGCGTTGATTAAGATCAAGAACGAATTCATATGCGATATTTTTCACCATTTTCACGCTCGGTAGTTCGGACGTTCGGATTTTGGATCAGAGCTACGTAACGCGTTCTGAGCCGTTGATCAAAATCAAGCGCGAATCATGAGGTGATGATTTTTGCCATTTTCACGCTCGGTAGTTCGGACTTTCGGATTATGGATCTGAGCTACATAGCGCGATTTGAGGCGTTGATTAAGATCAAGCGCGAATCATGAGGCGGTGATTTTTGCCATTTTCACGCTTGGTAGTTCGGGCATCCGGATTATGGATCCGAGCTACGTGGCGCGATCTGAGCCATTCATCAAGATCAAGCGTGAATCATGAGGCGATGATTTTCGTCATTTTCACGCTTGGTAGTTCGGACGTTGGCTTATGGATCCGAGCTACGTGGCGCGATCGGAGGCATTGATTAAGATCAAGCGCAAATCATGAGGCGATGATTTTCGCCATTTTCACGCTCGGTAGTTGGGACGTTCGGATTTTGGATCCGAGCTACGTGGTGCGCTCTGAGCCGTTGATCAAGATCAAGCGCGAATCATGCGGCGATGTTTATTGGCATTTTCATGCTCGGTAGTTCGGACGTTCGGATTATGGATCCGAGCTACGTGGCACGATCTGAGGCGTTGATTAAGATCAAGCGCAAATCTTGAGGCAATGTTTTGGCTGGTCAATGAGTTTTGGGCGACGCCTCGTGCTCCCACCTTTACGGATTTTGTAGTTTAGCATTCTGATGGGCTTTTTAGTGGTTTCGGGGGCCCAAAAGCTCTCAGAATCCCAAGCGGCGCCCCCTCTTTTACTATAAGTCTCCACCCCTCCCCTCATTTTCGCATTCTCTCTTTTTACTCTTAACAAAAATTTCTTACTGCTGGGTGGCTCAACTGGCATTCGTGGCCAAGCGTTAGTGCTTTCCGGCGATTTTTCCCGACCGTAGCTGTCACATCAAGGTAAATATATATTTTTTATATATATTTTACGAGATGTCTAGGGTGTCGTCTGGGAGTGAGACCTCCACCTCGGACCAAATGAGTGATCGGCTGTTGGTAGTCCCCCCAACCGTGGACAAGGGGAAGGAGGTTGTTGAGTAGGTGGTTGTCGAGACGATAGTGGAGGAAGTGAGGAGAGCGGGCGAGTCGAGAAGGCTACCGTCCACTTTGTCTAACCTCGGGAGAATTAGAGAGTACTCCGACGATCTTCTCGCCAAGGTTGTCTACGAGAACTCGGCTTCATACGAGGAGAACAAACCGAGGGAATGCTCTGAGGTTGACAACATCCCTTCGGTTCTCACTGAGGACTTGTTGCGCATTAGGAGAAGTTTTATGATACCGACGGAGTTTACCCTCCTTTCGGGTCCAGGGTTCCGAGCATGTTCGGCAACCTCACCAGATACGTGCGTCTTCCCATTTGATGCGCTCAACGCTGGTCTTCGTCTACCCCTACCGACATTCGTGACCGAGGTATTGCAGTGGTACGGCCCGACTCCTATTCAGTACATGCCAAACATGTGGCGGCATGTCATCGGCTTCATACTCTAGTGCCAAGCAGTGGGGGTTGAGCCTCAGCTCAGCGTCCTCCGAAGTCTTTATCGGATCCATCGCAAGAGCAAAATGAAATGCTGGTACTATTTGTCGCCACGGCGGGGTGTGAAATTGATCGAGAACCCGGACTCCAAGTTTTGGAAAGAGAAATATTTTCTGATCCGGGGTAGCAAACCATGGAATTTTCCAACGAGATGGAGGGAGGATGTGCCGAGGTGGGCGAAGGCCAAGCCCATATTGAATCCGGAGGAAGATGAGGTCGTATCGAAACTCCTCGGTCGCCCTACCTTGAGTTGGAAGGAAATGACCGAGGAGGTTCTCTTCAGTGAGGTTCTCAGTCCGATCGACCCCAGTATGCTTCAAATATTTCCCTTCGTTTTTATTTTCTTTTAAGCTTGCTTTCTTTGTGCACTAACCTTTTGACCTTTGTTCCTGCAGAGACCCCTGATATGGATTTTCGAGCGATGCTATTCGATCGAGGAGTAGGTGGGAAGGCCATCGATACCAAGAAGAGGAAGAGAACCACAGCGGGGCCCTCGTCTGGCCGAACTGCGAAAGGTTCGGCGGTGGCAGCCCTGGTGGTTATCTTCGAGCCCCCATCTTCCATTCTGTCTGCCCCGTCTGCCCCTTCTGACCCAACAGCCGAGGAATTCACCCTCGGTGCTACACTGGCACTCGAGGTGCCACCACTTACCGCCCAAGCGGGGACGATTCTTATCGAGAAGCACAAGCGGCTCTTCGTCCATGATTAGCGAGTGATGAAGCATGATGGCTTCTTAGAGGACTCCGCTATGAGCATGCAGGCGATGCGTCACCTGCCAACCCCGAAGGACCGAGCAGCATTGAAGGTGAAGACAGTTGGAGACGATGCCCTCGAGATTGCTAGGGCGACCATGTCGGTGAGTAGTTACTTATTCTCCAAACAGAGAAATTTTTCTTGCATTTTGCTTAGTTTTTCCCTTGTTTGTAGATCACGTGCCACTTTAGCCACCTTTTGGAGGAGTTCGACGAGCAGGAGAAGGAGCTCAAGGCGGCGAGTGATACGGATCGGTCGAAGAGAGCCAAGGCTGTAAAGATGTACGAGGCGGAGCGGCGTCTGTCGGAGTCTCAGGCCACTCAGATCAGCTTCCTCGAGTCTGCCTTGGCGAAGGCAAACGAGCAGACCATCCTAGAGATGGCGAGGGCGTACAAGGAGAGGGAGAGGGCTGACAAGGAGAGGGAGATGACGGTGAAGGCTGACGAAGACGCGGCGAGAGAGAAGGAAGCGGTCGTGGAAGCAGCTGCAGAGGAAATTAGGGCCGAGGCGAATGCGCACATGCGCACGAACATGCATCAGCCCTATGACAGGGCTCTCAAGCATGTGGAAGCTCGTGTCCCTGGCTTCGACAACTTGGGATACAGCTTGTACACCCCCCCTTGAAGGCAAAGTGGCCGAGGGGGCAAAAGACGCCGGTGGAGGCGAAGAGGAAGAAGAGAAAGAAGAGGACGAGGAGGATGCGTGGAGGATCCTCAGTCAGCGATTGTGGGGGTACCGAAGGCAATCGCGGAGCAGTCAACCAAGGTGGCCCTTGTTTTGCATATGCACTATTAATTTTTCTTTCAGCACTTTTGTATTATTGCCTTATAGCGGACTGACCACCACTCTTGTATCTTCTTTTTGGAAATGAAATGGGCTTTTTTGGATTCAGACTGTTTGGGTGTTAGGCTTAAAGTTCTCAGTTTACTAGCCTTTGAACTTAGGATCAATCTTGTAGTTCCCTTTGGACCCAGCACTTAGCCGCCTTAGAGTTAGAACTCAGAACTATCTTGTAGTTCTATTTGAAGTCCCGGCGTTTCACATTTCTTTCTTTGAATGGTTTTCCCAGGGTAACGAGGTATCAAATTACCAAATTAGGGCTCGCTCAGTCTCGGGAGATGCTTTTTAAAGCGGAGCGGGAGTTAGGTCATTTGAAGCTGACCTTGGCTCGCCGAGATATCGAATGAGGCATCTTGAAGAGAGAATTCGTGAAGTGCCCCCGGAAGGTGAGGATACGTGCCCCTCGATGGCTGTAAGCCAAGGCTTGAGGCTCAAGTTCCTCCGCCACTCTTTATTCTAAGCGAGATCCGAGAGGGACGAATTAAAGAATGTAGTGCTCGAGAAGAGTCTGGAAACGGCTCATCTTCGGAGGACCATCTCCAATGTCTCGCGGGGGGTTAGTTCAGGCCGAGTGCCTCGCTTGAAGCTCAGAGTGATGGATGACTCTCTCAAAGAGCGGATCGTTGAGTTAGAGGCCGAGAATCTTTGTCTGCAACAGCTTTCTGAGAGAAGCAATGTTAGAAGCACTTCTTGCCCTCGAGGTGAGTACGCTCAAAGGGAGATCGTTCCACGAGTTAGCGCTTCATTCACCTCCTCTTTTGCGAAATCCTGGGGATGCTCAGAGCGGAGTGGATGGCTCGTCGAGCGGAGCATCTATTGGTGCGGCAGCTAGGTCTATGGATCCCGATAGTACCACTCGACTCGCAGGCTTGGAGATCCCTTCGGAGGTCACGAGGGAGCGGCATGGTGCTCGTCGTCCCCGTGTATCTCTTAAGAAGTGTACCCCTTCCTAGGAGGAGTTAGAGCGAGACTTTACAGTTTTGTGGGGATCGGTAGTGTTGAATAAGACTTTTATCCCCATCTTGGGTGGGACAAAAGTGTTTGTAGCAGTCTTTGAATAAGACTTGTATCTTGACTTTTAATGGAATAAAATTATTTGTAGTGTTCGCGTAATGTTTTAGCGAACGAGCTTCTTTCACTTAATAACATTGTGTTCAACAGTTGTGGGAGCAACTTCGAATGGCGAGCCACTTCGCACTTGATTGTTCGCAAGTAACTGAAGTAGCATCGAACCAAGTGTTGGATTCCGAACTTGTCGTTTAAAGAGTTTTCAACAGTTGTGGGAACAATTCCGAATGGTGAGCTACTTCGCACTTGCTTGTTCGCAAGTAGCTAAAGTAGCATCGAACCAAGTGTTGAACTCCGAACTTGTTATTAAGAGAGTTTTCAACAGTTGTTGGAGCAATTCCGAATGGTGAGCTACTTCGCACTTGCTTGTTCGCAAGTAGCTAAAGTAGTATCGAACCAAGTGTTGGACTCCGAACTTGTTGTTAAGAGGATTTCAACAGTTGTGGGAGCAATTCCGAATTGTGAGCTACTTCGTACTTGCTTGTTCGCAAGTAGCTAAAGTAGCATCGCACCAAGTGTTGGACTCCGAACTTGTTGTTAAGAGAGTTTTTAACAGTTGTGGAAGCAATTCTGAATGGTGAGCTACTTTGCACTTGTTCGCAAGTAACTAAAGTAGCATCGAACCAAGTGATGGACTCCGAACTTGTCATTTTGAGAGTTTCAACAGTTGTGGGAGTAATTCCGAATGGTGAGCTACTTCGCACTTGCTTGTTCGCAAGTAGCTAAAGTAACATCGAACCAAGTGTTGGACTCCAAACTTGTTGTTAGGAGAGTTTTAACAGTTTTGGGAGCAATTTCGAATGGTGAGCTACTTCGTACTTGCTTGTTCGCAAGTAACTAAAGTGGCATCGAACCAAGTGTTGGACTCCGAACTTGTCGTTTTGAAAGTTTTTATACTTAGAGTGTACACTTCGGGGTGAGACAACCAAAACATTTAGACAATAGATTTTCTGAGAAAGTAAACTGCTTTTATTAAAGACGACTAAGTGACTGCTTCTGAGTTGCAAGCCATTATTACATTTAAAAAAAGTAACTAAATAAGAAGAAAAACAAACTTAGAAATGCTCTAGGATTAGAAGTTGCTTGGAGCGGTGTTCAAACACCCTCTTGGTACTTCAATAAGTGTTCAGCATTTCATGTTCTTGGTACTCTCTTGCCCTCCGGGTCTTCAAGTTGAAAAGCGCCGGGGCGGACAACTTTGGAGATCCTATACGGCCTTCCCAATTAGGTGATAGCTTGTCTTTCTTGCTCGAAAAAGAAATTGATAGCTTTCTAAGCACGCAATCTCCTTCTTTGAGATTAGTGGGGCGGACTTTCTTGTTGTAGGACTGCTCAATCCTACGCCGATAATTTCCTGACGGATGGAGGATCTTTCTCGAATCTCATCGATGAGATCCAAGTTGCCCCGAAGCTGGTTCGAATTTTGTTCTTCATTGAAGGCAATCAAGCAGGGCGAAGGTAGGCCAACTTCCAGCGGGATGACAATTTCGGAGTCGTAAGGTTGAAGGGAAATTCTCCTGTGGGAGTCCTCTTAGTAGTGCGGTAACTCCAGAGCACATTGGGGAGTTGCTCGACCCATAACCCTTTAACAGACTTGTCCAGTCTCTTCTTTAGACCTGAGAGAATTTGCCAATTGGCGTTCTATGCTTGACCGTTGGATTGTGGGTGGGATATCGAGAAGAATCGTTGCTGGATGCCTAGGTCCGTAGATAAATCGCGAAAGGCCGCCCCCATAAATTGGGTCTCATTGTCCGTTACTAAGATTCGAGGTATACCGAATCTGCAGACAATGTTCTTCCAAAAGAACCGCTGGACTCTGTTCTCAGTGATCGTCGCTAGAGGCTTGGCTTCGATCCATTTGGAGGAATAGTCGATTGCAACGACAAGAAACTTCAGCTGGCCCGGTGGAGGAAACGGCCCGAGCAAGTCCATCCCCCACATTGCAAAAGGGGTCGGACTGGATGAGGAGAGTTGGGCTTGTGGTAAACGCCGAATTGTTGAGAACTTTTGGCAGGGGGCGTATTGGCAAACGTGCTGTTCGGCATCGCTAAGGAATGTGGGCCAGAAGTATCCGTAATTTAAGATTTTACGGACGAGGGACCTTGCTCCCAAATGAGCGCCGCACATTCCTTCATGAGCCTCCTTCAGAGCGTACTGGGCCTCCTTGGGGGAGAGGCATCTCAAGTAGGATATGCTGTCCACTTGAGTGTAAAAGCGCTTGTACATGACCCCGTCGATGAGCGTGTATTGCTCGGATCTGGTTCTGATTCTTCTAGCCTCTTTAGGGTCTGGAGGGAGGTTTCCATCTTTGAGGAACTCTAGCAGGGGCCTCATCCAACTCTCCCCGAGTGCTAGGGGCAGCGTCTCCATCGGTTCGGGACCATCTTCCTCAATGCCAGGTCTCAAGAGGACTTCTATCAAGACGGTTTGTTCTAGCCCCTGAAGGGAAGAAGAGGCCGGCTTTGAGAGGGCATCTACCTGCACATTCTCCTCTCGGGGATTCGCTGAAGTTGTGCATCTTCGAAAGAGGCCAGCAGTCCTTTGACCTTGGCCAAATATTTGACCATGCGATCATCTATTGCCCCATACTCCTCTGATACCTGGTTCACTACCAGCTGTGAGTAACTGAATATTTTGATGCGCTGGGCCTCGGCCTTGCGAGCCATACACAGACCGGCTATAAGAGCCTCATATTCAGCCTCGTTTTTTGATGCACGAAAACTTATGCGAAGTGAGTACTAAAGAACGAAGTCATCAGGGCCAGTCAGGATGATCCCCGCCCTACTTCTGTCAGCGCATGAGGATCCATCAACATACACGATCCAGAATGGGGGTTCCTCTATCGCCTTGTTGGGGTCAGGACTAGTGCTCTCTACTATAAATTCTGCCAGGACTTGTGCCTTGATTGCGGCTCAGGGTTGATAGTTGATATCATGTTGGCTCAGCTCTATAAACCACTTCATAAGGCACCCCGAAGTTTCAGGCTTGTGGAGAACTTGCTTGAGCGGCTGATCGGTAAGAACGACCACTGAGTGCGACTGGAAGTAGGGGCGGAGCTTTCGAGCTACCATGACTAACGCATAAGCCATCTTTTCTACCTTTGGATAACAGAGTTCGGTGTCCCTGAGGACCTTACTCACATAGTAGATTGGCTTTTGCATCTTATCTTCTTCTCTTACCAGAACGGCGCTGAGAGTCTGTTCCGAGGTAGCGAGGTATATATAAAGGACTTCCCCGGGCTTTGGCTTCCTCAAGAGTAGAGGATTGACTAGATAAGCTTTGAGTTGATCGAAGGACTCCTGCTGCTGTTGCCCCCACTCAAAGCCTTTCGCCCCTTTACGGGCCTTGAAGAACGGGAGATATTTTTCTCCTGACTTGGAGAGAAAACGTCATATGGCCACAAGGTGTCCTGTGAGTCTCTGTATGTCTTTGACACTAGAAGGAAGAGCCATGTTTAGTATGGCCTGAATCTTTTCTGGGTTGGCTTCTATGCCTCTCTTTGGCTAACCATGAACTCAAGGAATTTGCCAGATGAGACGCCGAAGGCACACTTGTTCGGGTTTAGTCTCATGTTGTGTCTCCTCAACACATCAAAGGCCTCCTGAAGATCGGAGACATGATTCAATTTGCTTATGCTTTTTACCAACATATCGTCTACATAGACCTCCATGTTCCGGCCAATCTGTTCAAGGCGCTGATAAGTTGCACTGGCGTTCTTTAGCCCGAAGGGCATGACCGGATAGCAGTATAGACCGTGGTCGGTTACAAATGAAGTCTTCGAAATATCGGGAGAGAACATCCTGATCTGGTTGTACCCGAAAAAGGCATCCATGAAACTCAAGAGTTCGTGTCCGGAGGTTGCATCAATCGGCGCATCAATGCTCGAGAGTGGGAACGGAACTTTCGGGCAAGCTTTGTTCAGATCCGTAAAATCAATGCAAATTCTCCAACTCCCGTTGGCCTTTTTGACCATCACAGCGTTGGACAGCCATTCGGGATAGTTGACCCTCCTGTATGAACCGGGCATTCAAGAGTTTCTCTACTTCTTCTTTGATTGTCTGTTGGCATTCGGGAGCAAACTTGCGTCGCTTTTGCTGGATAGGTTTGACCCCAGGAGTAACACTAAGGTGATGCATGAGAAGTTCTTTGGAGATTCCAGGTATGTCGGTCGCGGTCCAAGCGAATAGATCGCAGTTTCCCCTTATACATAAGATAATGTCGGTTTTGACCGGAGGGGGAAGGACCTTACTAACTTGGAATATCCTGGTCGGATTTCCTTCTGAGAATGCTATTTCTTCCAACTCATTGACCGACTCTGAGATGGCTTGGCTACACCCTTGTGGGAGCTCGAGGGCTTCAAGGGAGAGGACCGGCCCTCCTATTAAAGTCATGTAACATTTGTGAGTCGTCTCCTGGCTCCCTCTGACTTCTCCCACCCTTGATGTGGTGGAGAATTTCATTTTCATATGATAGGCTAAAGGTACGGCCTAAAGAGCAGCTAGATCGGGTCAGCCCAGAATGACATTGTAAGCGGCCTTCATGTCTACCACCATGGAATCCATCGGCTCGTTCGGGTGATCAGTGTTTTGCCAGAGGTTACGTCGAGAGTTATCACTCCCTCGATCGTCACTGGCACCCCGGAGAACCCATGGAGAGTGTAGCCAGCGGGCTTGAATCGATCCCTAGACAACTTGAGACCCTGGAAGGCTTCCAGAAAAAGGATGTTAACCGAACTGTCGTTGTCAACCAGGACTCGGCATACTTCGAAGTTGGCCATATGGAGGTTTATCACAAGAGCATCACAATGAGGCGTTCGGACGCCTTCCAAATCCTTGTCTGAAAAGGTAACAGGAACTCCAAGGCTCTTGGGGGAGGATGGTTCTGCACCGAGTTCACTTCTTGGACAAAGGCATTTCGGGAAGAATTCGAATCTCCCCCATTGGGCCTCCGTGAATGAGGTGTAGGACAGCTTCAGCCTCGGAACCTGGGGTCTCGACTGGTCGCTTAGTTCGCGTATTAGCCCCTCTGGGAGGCGGAGGAGGATCTACCCTGTCCTTCCTTACAAACCTAGAAAGCTGCCCCCTCTGAATGAGGGCTTCAATCTCGTCTTTGAGGGCCCGACAATCATCCGTGTCGTAGTCGTGATCCCTATGAAAGCAACACCATTTGTCCATGTTTCTCTTCTTGCCTGGCGTATTCATCTTCGGAGGTGGTGAGAGCAGACCTTCTTTCCCAACCTCCATCAGGATGGCTAAAATACTGGCATTAAGCGGAGTAAACTTCTCAAAACTGGGAGGAAGGTGACGCTGACCACCATTGTCATTCTGAAGCTTCTTAGCCCCTTCTTCTTTAGCGCCCTTCTATTTGTTCCCGGACAAGGGCTCTTTCTGATCAAGCAGCGGAGGGCCTTCTCTGCCCTAATATATTTCTCGCTCCTCAGCAGGAGTTCCGAGAAGTCTCGAGGCGGTTTTTTAGCGAGCAATGCCTTCAAGTCGGCGTGGTTGATGTTGTGTCGAAAGGTGGTGGAGGCTACCGACTGGTCTAGGAAGGCGATTGACCGAGCCTCGGTGGTGAAACGCTTGACATAGTCCCTTAACCGCTAGCTCATCCTTTGATTGAGTGCCAGCAAAGATGTACTCACAAAATGGATAAGGAAGAGACCCTTGAACTGATCGAAGGAGAAGATGGAGGCAGGGGCGAGTCGGGAATACCATTCTCTCGCCGGCCACTTCAGCGTGGCAGGAAAGGTTTTGCAAAGAAGCGCATCCAAAGCCTGGTGGATCATCATGAGAGTTTTAAAACTCTCAATGTAGTCAGCGGGGTCTGCCTCCCCGTTGTATGACTCAAAATGAGGGGGTTTGAAATTTTCCGGAACCGGAACTTCCATGATGGTTCGAAAGAACGGAGGCCTGCTTGGGCAGAAATTCCTCGCCCGTTGTTCCTCTTCTCTGTCAAGTCTGTCAAGGCGCCTCTCCATCTCGTGGAGCCGGCGATAGACTGAGTCCTCCCTTCGGTCGAACCTTGCTGATCCCCGGGACTCATCCTTATGTGGAAAAGGATTGGGAGTGCGATGGTGATGGCTTGGGACAGGTTGAGGACGCGCCTGTTGATCGTGGTTAGGAGCAACATTGAGGGCCCGCAGAACGACTTCCTGAAAATCACAAAACTCCGCCCTCGTGACAGGTGCCTCCCGATCTCGGTGGTCCCTTGGGGCGGATCGACCGGTCGAGGTGCGGCTCCTTCTCTGACGGCGCGGGGGTGACTCCCTCCGCATCCTGGGAGAGTTCGATCTTCTGCAGTCTGGCCTACGGGAGATCGGGCTCTAGGAGACCGAATCGCAAGACCCCTTTGATGTGCATGGCGAGGAATTCCGTCATGGGTCCACCTCTCATTCAAACAGGTCCGAAGATCTATCCCATGTTGCCGATTGACAATAACGTGTCGGAGATCCTTTGGTGTTGGAGGACTGTGAGAGGCCATGGAGTCGGATGAGGGGTTATGTAGTGAGACATGGTCGTGAAGAGGATGTTCCTTTGACGACTCCAACGGGAGCCCCGGGGGCAGCCCTTTGAGGCCCCTGAGGGGGTGAGGTTGTTGAGGTAAAGGTTGTCCAGACTGCGGTTGCTGGACAGGTTGAGGGAGAGGCTGTCCAGGCTGCGGTTACTGGACTTGCTGGACGGGTTGAGAGAGAACATCATGAAGTGGAGGAGGAGAAGGAACGGGAGTGGCCCTGCGGCTGGAGACCGCTGCCTTCCCCTTCTTCAGATGCATAGCTTGGGAGACAACTTCACCGGTGCAGTAAGGCTGGATTGCTTTTCGTGTTCTCACAAACGGCGCCAATCTGTTGCTGCTGATTTTGGTGTGGGAGCAAACAGATAAATTTGTGGATTCTTTATGAAACGAATAAGGCAAACATGTTGACTTTCACCGACGTTTGACTGGTTACTTACCGCTGCCGTTAACCTACAAAAAAGTTTGATACACCGGGATGGATCCCGGCGACGAACCCTCCGACGCTCAAGTTAGTAATCAGGAAGTAATCAGGAAGATTTTGAAAGAGCGTTTGTGGAAAAATATTAATTACCTTTATTATGAGGGGGGAGAGGGGTATTTATAGTAGCCTTTAGAGACAGTTTAGAGATAATCATTTATCTTTATGTCCCGGTGTTTTTGGATAAGATGTAGAGTTTTAAACTCGTTTCATGATAAGAGAGACGGTTTAAACCCTCTCTTAGATATAACCATGAATTTGAATTGCTCTTTAAATATCTGAATTGGTTTGTAACGGGTTGCTACCCATACCCCATAGGACAGATCCGTTTTGGGGTTATTGGGCTTTCAAAAACAACCTAGTTCCCATTCCAGACCCGTTTGTGGTGGAAATTACTGTTTTACCCCTGAGAGCTTTGAGATTCGTGCTCGATTTGAACAGTCTCGATTTAATCCAATTTTTAGCCATATCAGTAATTAAGGTCATGTAGATTCTAGCTGCTGCATGATTGCATGATTACCGATTTACTAGAAATCAAAGAAAACGTGAAGAAAAATTTAAAACTTGGTCGTTTCTCCTATAAGTCAGGAAGTCACAAACTTCAAAGAAAATTTCACATCACATGGATTTTCTGCTTTTTTTGCTAACTAAACAAGAAATTGTTTTCTAGAATGCCACACCTCTCCTCCCATTAAATAACTTTCTGTGTATACATATAAATTACGCATACATAATATTTGTTATGGATGTATACATAATGAATCTGGTTTTAGGCAATCCTTTTTTTTTGGCCAAGCCTATTATCAATTGATCGCTCAGCTATTAACAACCTATCTTGTTAAAGTTATTACGTTTCAAGTTGAATTTGGTATCATGTGAAACCATGATTTTCTGTCGGTTGCTAAAAAAAATACTAAGTGTCTAACAGGTTTATCCCATCATTTGTAAAATGAAAGGACGTAAACATACAAGCATGAATTACATGTATAAATGATAGAAGCTAAAAATCTTACCCCTTAAGTTCACGCGTTCTAACCATTTGAACAAGCTAACAAATATGGGGAGCATCATTCCCGTGATATTAAAATTTTCAGCAGCAGTCATATCACTGAGATGATTTGCAGATTTCGTTCGTCCATTTTACATAACAAATCATATAACGCTATATAATACAATTTCTACGTAATACACAAGAAATTGTCAATATATTAGAAGCTAAATTAACACCATCTCCTATGTCATTCAATAATTCAAACCAAAACAACTATCTGTTCTTCCTACATTATTTGGATTCTGGTCAAATACATGAAAAATACTTTCGTAAAGGGTTTTAGAATTCAAAATTGTTCTCCTACAGAAAGAATAAAAACTACATAATGCTCCTTTAGTCATTTCAGTTGTCTTATACTGATATGATTTTCCTCAGAATGGTGTAGAAAGGATAACTGAATCTCTGTATTTACACTATTGTGTGAGAAAAATCAAATAAGTAAAAGGCATCTAAATTTGTCTGGAAAAAAAATTATATGATTTTGTAAAACAATAAGATGATTAGCTCTAGCATGATGGAGAAGTTGTGTGAAGTAATTATGTGAGTGCTTACATGTCTTTCAAAAACTAACTTAATAGTAAATATGTTAATTGATTTTGTATTGTTTTTTAGAAGAAATGTTTTAACTTTTAAACTCCTCCGGAAGAAATTTTCATGTATTTGACTTGAATACGAATCACATTTCTGACTGTAGGAAAGAAAAGCACAGCCCCTTGGTCAAACTATTGTATGATGTAAAGGATAAAAGTAACATAACTGAATCTCTACTATATAATCTTTTTGTGTAGTGGTGCATATATGCAATTGTTATGACACTTCTTATTTATAGTGTACAAAAAGAAATTTGCTAAAAACTGCAACAACATAATTTTTCACTTTTTGGTATAGCATAAATAACACATGTAGATGTACCATGATAAAATAGTCAGAACACATAAAATATGAGATGTAGGTGTTGATTCTTGGTTTTAATGATTACAACACAATGCAAAATTGTTGTGCTACATCTTATATATTGCAGGTTTTATTACACAAAGACAAAGTGTTCAAGCAAAGCTCTCAAAGCAAGTTGATCAAGCAAAGCTACACACAAAACTCTCAAAGTAAATTGATAAAGAAAGCTACAAGGTTGCAAGCTTCAAAGACAAAGACAAAGGCTAAAATTCCATCTCAAGACTCAAGACTTGAGTCTCAGGACAAGAACTATGCTTCAATATGTTATATTACATGTCTTGTAAAACAATTGTAATTTTCCTTTTTTGAGTCTTAGATTGATGTAACAGCCTTGTCACACAAACACACTCACACATCTTTAAAATTGAGTGTTTTTCAAAAGATTAAAGGTTGAAACAGTTTGAATTAGATCAGCTGTTGAGTACCAGTCGACTGCCTTATGGCACCAGTCGACTGTACCAGTACGAAACTGTCTGAACTCTTTCAAACTCTGGCCAGTCGACTCATCATGGCAACCCAGTCGACTGTTCAAGTCGTTTCACCAGTTTACTGATTTCAAAACTCGTTTTTCAAAATTAAAATTTTTATTTCCGTTGGTTGACAGTTGGTACAACTGTTTCTCAACGTCTAGTGATTCTAACTCTATAAATAGAGTGTAGAAATCACTTGGTAAAAAGTTATTTTTCTTTTCCAAGCATTTGATAAAAAAAAGTTTAAAGTTTTTTTCCTTTCAAAAGAATAAGCATTCAAAACTAGCACTCCAATCCTCTAAGTCTTGGTTTTCTGATTTTCAGTCAAATATAACATTGAATTCGTTTTGAACTGAATTCAAAAGTTGACCGATTAGCCACGTACAAAATGTCAAAAAATCACAATCACAAAACAAGGCTATAAGTTGATTGTAACATTTTATTGTTTTTCTTTTCACTCTCGGTTGGAGAATAGGGCTCTAGGTTGTAGAGTCAGGTTTTCACTCTTGGTGGAAGAGTGGGTTTGTTCTCTCTAGTGGTGAGAGAAGTCTACGGGTTGACAAGGTTGTTATCTAAACGTCGTAGAGTATTCTTGTAAGTTCTTCAAGAATAGTGAAAAATTTCAAGTGGGTTGCTTGGGACTGGATGTAGGTCGGGAGGACCGAACCAGAATACATCGTGTGTACTCTGTGATTGTATTTCTCTGAACTTGCATTTTCTTTATTTGCTTTTTAATTACTCTGTGAAACTTGTCTGGACAGTCGACTACTTCCCTTATTTAAGTCGACTGATCAGACTGGTATAATATACTCTTCGAAAACTTGTATGGCAAGTCGACTAGTTTCCGCTATAAGCGACTAATCAGACTTGTCTAAAATATTTTTATGTTCTGACGCCTCAGTCGACTTCTTTCTCTTTTCAAGTCGACTAAACAGAAGAAAAAGTTCAATTTCGTTTTTATTTTTTATACAACACTATTCACCCCCCTCTCTTGCCTTGCCTACAAGATCCAACACTTGGTATCAGAGCTTGGTTGAGTGCAATGGCAACTACCTCTAATGCAAACCAATACCATGAAGGCCAATCCACACAAAGGCCACCCCTCTTCGATGGAACCAATTACAACAATTGGAAGTGTAGAATGAAGATCTACCTTCAGTCCATCAACTATGAGATATAGAACATGACGGAGACCAAGTACACCGCTCCTACCATTCCATATGCACAATGGAACGATGACATGAAGAGCCAAACAATGAACAATGCAAAGGTGATGAACGCGCTATTTTGTGCTCTTACAAAGGAGGAGTTCCACCGTGTGTCCAATGCAACAACCGCACATCAAATTTGGCACTCACTCGAGGTAACACATTAAGAAACAAATAAAGTAAAAGAATCTAAAATATCTGTTCTTGTTCACAAGTTTGAGATGTTCCGCATGAAGGAAAACGAGAAAGTGTCTGAGATGATTACAAGGTTCACGGACATTACAAATTCACTTGTGGCGCTTGGAAAGACGGACACTCAAGCCGAAATGGTGAAGAAGGTTCTTCATGCACTAACTCCCGAATGGGAGAAGAAGACCACCGCCATAGATGAGGCCAACGATTTAACACAACTTTCTCTTGAGAATCTTGTGGAAAATCTTATGGCGTATGAGGTACAACTTGAAGAACGTAAGAAGGATCTAGAATCTCAACATTCAAAGAAGAAAACATTAGCATTCAAAGCCATGTCGGACTCCGAGGATGAAGAAGAAGATGAGGAAGAGATAGCCATGTTCACGAGAAAGTTCAAAAAGTTCTTAAGGAAAGGTAAGTTCAATTCAAAATCTAAAGATACTAATGAATTACCCACTTGTTTCAGGTGTAACAAAACAAGTCATATGAAGAAGGATTGCCCACTTGAGAACGCTAAATCTAAAGAAAAGACTTCCAACTTCAAGAAGGACAAGTACACAAAAAACAAGTTCATGAAGAACAAAAAGGCATACCAAGCAACTTGGGATGATAGCGACTCTTCATCGGAAGAAGAAAATGAAGAGACAAACGAGGTTGCTAACGTTTGATTTATGGCATCTCAAAATCAAGTAAGTGATGATTATGATTCTAATGATTTACTTGATGCTTTCAACGAGATTTTTCTTGAGCTTAAGAAAGAAAAAATTAAAGTTAAGAACTTGGAGAAAGTAAATCAAACACTTTCCCAAGAGAATCTTGACCTTGATAAAGAAGTGAAATCTTTAAATTATCGTCTTTCTAGTTTAGATATAAATTTTGTGTCTCTAAAAAAAATTAGGAAGAGATATCCAAGAATGTATCCAAATTTAACAAAGGAAATGAGAATTTAAAAGATGTTCTCCAAAATCAAGTGCAATCCAATAAAAGGTTTGGACTTGGTTTTCAAAAGTCTCATGAAAAACCTCGTCTCTAAGAACACTGGTGTAAATAAATCTGTATCTATTTCTAGTATTAAGAATAAACTGTATGATTTTTTTAAAAAACCTAAAACTGTAAGTTTTAATGATAAAGGTAAATCTATAGTTCAGACCAGTCGACTGAACCCAAGTATCAGTCGCCTGTCCAGGGGTTCCGAGTTTCATTCAAAGAAACGAAAACCTCAAATAAGTCGACCTACTCTACCTCCCAGTCGACTGGATTTCAGTAACAGTCGACTGAAAGGTTCGATAAAGTCGACTGGACAGAGCAAAAATATATGGGTTCCAGTCAATCTGAGTCCGAAAGATAGAATTACTTACATTAATTCATACATTCTTTCTGTATGTAATTCTGTTAATTATATTTCTGCTTTTGGTGGAAAATCGAACTCTCTTTGGGTTTGGTTTCCCATAAACTAATCTCTTTTTTAACCCAATAAAAAGGGTACCATATTCACATTGAAAATTTTATAGGTACCTAAAAGAGATCGGTGGATGCTTGACAACGGATGCTCAAAGCACATGACTGGTCATGCCAACCTCTTATCTTCCATACAAGAAATTGATGGAGGAACAGTCACATTCGATGATAACAACAAGGGAAAAGTGACTGGAATAGGCATGGTCGCTAAGCACACTAACCCTTCAATAGAAGATGTTTTTCTAGTTAGTGGACTTAAGCATAACTTATTAAGTATTAGCCAACTATGTGATAAGGATTATAAAATCGTGTTTGAAAAAGATGCATGTTTAATATATGACTCTACCATGCAAAATATATTTTTTCAAGGATGTAAGAAGAATAACATTTATGAAATGTGTTTAAAGTTTCATGATTTTTCGAATGATTTCTGCTTAGTAGCTTCTAATAATGATCCATGGCCATGGCATAAGCGATTTGACCATGTGAATATGAAAGCTCTTGCTAAATTGTCTTAGTACAATCTAGTTAAAGGGCTGCCAAGACTATCCTATAAAAAGGATAAGTTATGTGATGCATGTCAACTAGGTAAACAAATTAAATCTACTTCTAAAACAAATGATGTAATTTCTACTAGTATGCCTCTCGAATTAATCCACATGGATTTATTTGGCCCTACTAGAGTTGCTTCTTTAAATAAAAGTAGGTATGTATTTGTTTTAGTAGATGATTTTTCACGATTCACTTGGACTTTCTTTTTAAAACATAAGAATGATGCCTTTGTTGAATTTGCTAATTTTTGTAAACGAATTCAAAATCAAAAGTCTCTAACCATAGTCACTATTAGAAGTGATCATAGTGGAGAATTTGAGAATGAAACGTTTGCAGAATATTGCAACAAGAATGGTATAACTCATTCATTTGCATTTCCTAGAGCTTCACCACAAAATGGAGTGGTCGAAAGAAAGAATAGGACTTTGCAAGAATGTGCACGTACCATGCTTGTTGAAAGCAATTTACCTAAGTATTTTTGGGCTGAAGTCGTTGCTACAACTTGTTATGTTTTAAATAGAATATTGATTTGACCTAAGCTTAAGAAAACATATTATGAGCTATTTTTTGATAGAATTCCTAAAGTATCTCACTTCAAAATATTTGGATGTAAGTGTTTTATTCTGAACACTAAAGATAATGTAGATAAGTTTGATCCTAGATCTAATGAGGGTATCTTTATAAGATACTCAAATAGGAGTAAGGCATATAGGATCTTCAACAAGTCAACATTGACTATTGAAGAATCCATACATGTTGCATTTGATGAATCTCTGCCTTCGTCAACTTTAATTGAAGATGATGAAACTGATTCATCACCTTTAAATAAGGTTATTACATCTTTAGAGCAAACTACTCTTGCGGATAGGTCGACTGATAAGGAAGTCAAGTCGACTGATGTAAATCAGTCGACTGATGGACTAGTCAAGTCGACTGATCCTATTGTGATGTCTCCAACTTTACCAAAATCTTTTGTTGAAGTTAGAGATCTGATGACTTAATAATTGGTGACATTTTACGTGGTATTCAGACGAGATCTCATGTTAACATGATTTCTCACACGGCTTTTTCGTCGGATTTTGAACCGAAGAATATACAAGAAGCTTGTGAGAATGAGTTTTGGATGAATGTCATGCAAGATGAGTTAAACCAATGAATAAGAAATGATGTATGGGATTTAGTTCCACGACCTCCTGATCATACTATAATTGGTACCAAATGGGTATTCAAGAATAAGTTAGATGAATCAGGACAAATCGTTAGGAACAAAACTAGACTAGTTGCTCAAGGGTATAATCAAGAAGGCATAGATTTCGATGAAACATATGCTCCTGTTGCTAGATTAGAATCAATTCGTATTTTATTATCTTTTGCGTGTTTTATGAACTTTACACTTTTTCAAATAGACGTGAAAAGTTCTTTCCTTAATGGATTTAAAGGGAGATGTTTAAAGCAACCACCTGGTTTCGAACATGAACAATTCCCAAACCATGTTTTTAAATTGAAAAAGGATTTATATGGTATTCAACAAGCACCTCGTGCTTGGTATGATCGATTGAAGATTTTTCTTTTAGAAACGGGTTTTAAAATAGGTAAAGTAATACTATTTTATTTATTACGAGAATTGGGACCGATATTTTGATCATACAAATATTTGTAGATGACATAACTTTTGGTTCTACTAATAGTAATCTATGTCAAGAGTTTGCTAATACCATGACAAATGAGTTTGAGATGAGACATGGGTGAACTCAATTATTTTCTTGGACTGCAAATTAAACAGTCACCAAATGGCATATTTACTAATCAAGGAAAATATGCTAAGGAATTACGTAAACGATTTGGCATGGATAGCACAAGTAGTAAAACCACACCTATGGCTACTACCACTACCCTTGACAAAGATGAATTAGGTAAGAGTGTCGATCAAAAACTCTATCGAGGTATGATTGGTTCACTCTTATATATAACTGCTAGTAGACCAGACATTATGTTTAGTGTATGTTTGTGTGCTAGATATCAGTCAAATCCTAAAGAATCTCACTTAAAAGCTGTGAAACGTATTTTAAGATACATTAAAGGCACGTCTGAGTATGGTTTATTTTATCCACGCACCGATAATTTTCAACTTTTGTCATATAGCGATGTGGATTTTGCCGGTAGTAAAACTGACCGAAAGAGTACTAGAGGAACGCGTCACTTTTTGGGACACTCCCTAGTATCTTGGTGCAGTAAGAAGTAAAATTCGGTATCCCTATCTACTACAGAAGCTGAATATATCGCTGCAAGTTTGGCTTGTGCCCAAATTTTATGGATGAAACAAACCCTATTAGACTATGGTATTTCTTTTTAAAAACCCGTTATAATGTGTGATAATACCAGTGCCAGTAACTTATCTAAAAATCCGATTCAACATTCACGTACGAAACACATTGATATTAGACATCATTTTCTACGTGATCATGTTTTAAAGGGAGATGTTTCTTTAGACTTCATTTCTACTGATAAACAAGTAGCAGATATCTTTACTAAACTACTTAAGGAAGACACTTTTATCACTTTAAGAAGAGAACTAGGAATTTGTAGTTTTCATGATGTTTCTTGAAATTTTAACTTTGTAAGTCAACTTAAAACTTTATTGCAGTCGACTGACCAAGTATTTTTCGTTATATTTATTAACCTGAGTTTTATACTCTGGGAAGTCAACTGTGAACAGTAATCCAGTCGACTGCCAGTTGTATTATTGCTATCTTCGTTTATCTATTTTGCTCTCGACTAAGTCGGCTGATCCTACCCTCCAGTCGACTGTCACGAACCAGCTCTTCTTTCAGATTCGAATTTGGCACTTCTTTTGAGGCAACTCTTTACCCTGTTTTTCCCCTTTGACCAATCTCGTCCCTTGCTTTTTCACCAGATTTGATCCTAACCCTTCACCTTTGTGTAAAACCCTAACTTCTACCTCTCTTTTTCACTTTTCTAATTCACTGTCTCTCTCAATTCTGAGGTCCCTAAGTCGGCTGGTACTGCTGCTCTTTGGCAATTTCAGATCTTGAACCCAAACTGAAGCTCTACTTCAGTGGATTTTCCCATTCCGAAGTCCTATTTCCTCAGATCAGTGCCTCTATTTAACTCTCTTTGTCGGTATATCTTCTTAGACTTTTTCCCTCTCTTTATTTTTTTTGGAGTTCTTGAGTAATGCCCCCTAAAAGATCTCGTACCGCTACTATAGAGGAGGGACAATCTTCCAGAGACTATCTTCAATACTTAAGAAGCCCTAGCCTTATTGATAAATGGTACATTATTTGTTCCATTATCATTTTTCCAGATAGATTTGTGAACTTTCCGGATCTTGATAGGTTTCCACTAGCCCCATTGTTTGAACAATATGGGTTATTTAATTTATTGTCTTTAGTAAACCAACCCCCTTACTACCCTCACCTTATATATTTGTTCCACACAAATATGAAGGTTGTTACATCGGAGGATGGTAATGAGATTTCTATTTTATCTTCTGTCAAAAATAAACGCATGAAAATCACTCCTGCTAAATTAAGTCTTATTTTGGGTCTGTCTGATGAAAGGGTGTGATTTAGGAGATGTTGATATGAATTATGACACCATTTTTCCTAGAATTTATTTACCAAATCATGGTCCTCCTATACCAATCGATCAATTACTCCTATTGCTAAGCTAGTTGCACGCATACTGTCATATAACATTATTCCCAAAACAGGGAGTTATGACCAGTATTCCCTTGAATTGCAACAAGCCGTTTATGCAATTTTTGGCAACATAAAAATAAATTGGGGTCTAGTCATCTTTAATCGTCTTCATAAGGCTCATACCTCTTTTCTTCCTTTTGGTGCTTTACTCACTCACATCTTCTATGATCATGATGTTGATCTCGATTCTGAGACGAGTATTGTAAAACACTTTGATTCGTTTGATCATGCTAGTTTAGCACGCATGAAGTTGCTTAATTCTCCACCTAGGTCACCTCATAGGAATGCACCTCCTGTCCCTTTAGCTACTTCAGCTCGTCGGTCTTCTGCTTCTAGTTCATCTCGTCCTCGTGCTGATTTTGATGATCCTAGGAGTCTTTACACTTCTGTCAATTATATAATGGATCGTCAAGACGCTCTTGAAGCCAGTATTTCCCATCTCACTCACTTGTTCACCTCTCAGTTTCCTCCTCCCTCTCAAGGTGCCCAAGATGAAGAATAAGAAGACTGATTACCCACTTTTTTAATTCTTTATATATTTTTTTACTTCTTTTTGCATTTTCTCTTTTTTTAGTCGTTTGAACAATGTACTTCAACTTTCTATGTATATACTTTGCTTTTGCTATGTGTTTTGCAAATGCTCCTTTGTGTTTACTATTTTTTCCTCCATTTTTTGTTGATGACAAAGGGGGTGAAAATTAGCTATATGTGCATGTTTGTGTATTTGGTGCATGGGCGCATGTTTTTCATTTGGTGCATGTTTTTCCATCTATGCATATTGTACATTAGTTAAGGGGAGCAATGAGCATGTGTAATATTTCTATTATTGTAAGCTATTGTGTTGTCATCATCAAAAAGGGGGAAAATGTTGATTCTTGGTTTTGATGATTACAACAGAATGCAAAATTGTTGTGCTACATCTTATATATTGCAGGTTTTATTACACAAAGACAAAGTGTTCAAACAAAGCTCTCAAAGCAAGTTGATCAAGCAAAGCTACAAACAAAACTCTCAAAGTAAATAGATCAAGAAAGCTACAAGGTTGCAAGCTTCAAAGACAAAGACAAAGGCTAAAGCTCCATCTCAAGACTCAAGACTCAAGACTCAAGACTTGAGTCTCAAGACAAGACCTATGCTCCAATATGTTATATTACATGTCTTGTAAAACAATTGTAATTTTCCTTTTTTGAGTCTTAGATTGATGTAACAGTCTTGTCACACACACACTCACACATCTTTAAAATTGAGTGTTTTTCAAAATATTAAAGGTTGAAACAGTTTGAATTAAATCAGCTGTTGAGTACCAGTCGACTGTACCAGTACGAAACTGTCTGAACTCTTTCAAACTCTGGCCAGTCGACTCATCATGGCAACCCAGTGGACTCATCATGGCAACCCAGTCGACTGTTCAAGTCGTTTCACCAGTTTACTGATTTCAAAACTCGTTTTTCAAAATTAAAATTTTTATTTCTGTTGGTTGACAGTTGGTACAACTGTTTCTCAACGTCTAGTAATTCTAACTCTATAAATAGAGTGTAGAAATCACTTGGTAAAAAGTTATTTTTCTTTTCTAAGCATTTGATAAAAAAAAGTTTAAAGTTTTTTTTGCTTTCAAAAGAACAAGCATTCAAAACTAGCACTCCAATCCTCAAGTCTTGGTTTTCTGATTTTTAGTCCAATATAATATTGAAGTCGTTTTGGAATGAATTCAAAAGTTGACCGATTAGCTACGTACAAAAAATCACAATCACAAAACAAGGTTATAGGTTGATTGTAACATTTTATTGTTTTTCTTTTCACTCTCGGTTGTGAGAATGGTCCTCTCGATTGGAGAGTATGGCTCTAGGTTGTAGAGTCAGGTTTTCACTCTTGGTGGAAGAGTGGGTTTGTTCTCTCTAGTGGTGAGAGAAGTCTACGGATTGGACAAGGTTGTTGTCTAAACGTCATAGAGTATTCTTGTAATTTTTTTCAAGAATAGTGAAAAATCTCAAGTGGGTTGCTTGGGGACTGGATGCAGGTCAGGAGGATCGAACCAGAATACATCGTGTGTACTCTGTGGTTGAATTTCTCTGAACTTGCATTTTTTTATTTGCTTTTTAATTACTCTGTGAAACTTATCTGGACAGTCGAATACTTCCCTTATTTATGTCGACTGATCAGACTGGTATAATATACTCTTCGAAAACTTGTCTGGCAAGTCGACTGATCAGACTTGTCTAAAATACTTTTATGTTCTGATGCCTCAGTCGACTTCTTTCTCTTTTCAAGTCGACTGAACAGAAGAAAAAGTTCAAATTCGTTTTTATTTTTTATACAACATTATTCACCCCCCTCTAGTGTTTATTGTCTTGCCTACAGGATCCAACAGTAGGAATTGTTCATATTCTTTTAATAATGCATGTGAATCATGTATATATGCTTATATTCTTTTATTTTCTACAGACGATGAAAGAAACTCATTAGGCACAGCCTTATTAGCAACACAAAATATCAAGTTCTCACACAATCATAAACTTAACTCGAAACTTAATGATATCAACAAGATAAGTAGTCAATAGTGGATCTGGAGCGATCAATCGATAATACGTTTGGAAACTCAAGTGCCCAAAACCGACTTCATTATGTATACGACCACGAGCAGAACAAATTATATATTACTAGCGTGTTTACAAACACATACAAATACACTACTATATTGTCATCTGCTTCATCCTTCCAATTTCATTTATCGTATATTTTCTCCTTTAATTAATCTGCTTGCATGTATTTTTATACATCAAGCAAATATAGTTAATTAATGAAAATCACAGTATAGTTTATGGTTCACAATAGAAGAAACTTCCTGGGTTTTTTTATTCATTTATATAACTAAAAATTAGGAGGAAAGCAGTGGCCAAATAAAACACAAAAATAGTAGTTTTTACGAACAAAGCCCCATAATAAGTATCAGAAATAGACCCCCTTACAAAGAAACAGAAAGATATAAGGATCATAGCGAAACTAAGTCACAGACAAAATACAGAAATTTAGAGAGAGAAAAAAAAGTTCCAAAGAAATTGCAGGCAACAGCAAATTTAGCATTCTGTTTAGTATTGGAATCAGAGAAAATAAAGTAGATGCAAACACGTGCACATATATCAAGATTATATACCTTCATGTATCAAACATGTATCAAACACTTTGGAGGTTGGGTTCAAACACACAGTTGAGTTTTGCTCACTTAGGGCACATTGGTTTCCTGGTAAGCATATATTATTAAAGTGAAATTATAAAAAAAACAAATGGAATTAAACTAGTGCTGTCAAGTTATCTAGTTCTACCAATCAACTTAGATTTCCCCTCGCCAAAATGATGGGAAATATTCCACCTAAAATGAGGTCAAGTACGAAAACCAGATACTATCCCATTAGCTCCGTAGCAAGGAACGGATATTCAAACATAAATACAAATGGAAACAATTCAATACACACGGAATATTCTTTAAAAAAAAATGATATCATCGTCCTTTTTGTCTTTGATATCATGGAAAATTCTAAGCAATACATTGAAAGTGGAAACTTCGTGCTGAAAAGGAGATGACCTTCAAGTTCATGTGCTTCATAGTCCACAGTTCGAAACTGTTAAAGCCTAACCTCTTAGGTAATGGTTGATGTGCTTAAGTGTGCAAGCGTTTAAATATGCGGATTGCGATGCTAGCAACGGTTCTCTCTCGGGGTGGTGGAAGGTTGATTGAGAAAAGTAGCCTTTAAATATTCTATACATCAGAAAATTCCTCCTTTAAAGATAATGAAATTCTTAACCTGGCACTTCAAAGAAGGACTGCGTAATATTTTTAGCATATAGTGAATTTCTTTTCCTTGCTAGTTTGTCATGCTTTGGGTACTTCATGTTACAATGTGGCACAACTGTCACTAACTTTTAAGTAGATGTCCAAACTAACTAATTCAGTGTGCATTACATTTATCTATAGATGATCGTTGATGGAATAAATGCCGAATCCATCACGTGTTATCACCAGAAAAGAATTAGATGGTATTGACAACATTCTCAAACACAGAGCATAGTCACATCACCGAAAGAATCTGTAAATTTTCCAATATAAGACTGGCTTGAGTGACTAAACCTTATCTCACAAAACATCAACCAGTATGTAAGTAAAGGAGAATGCAACACAATTACAGCCATCGAATGTGCATACAAAAATAAGCCCAAATAAAATTTATTAAAAAAAAAATCACCATCAAAATAATCCAAACTAACGTTCGTAGGTGGGTAAACTGTATGGATTCCAAAGCCAAGCATCGTATTCAACATAAATTTCGACAATGTAAAATTAAATGATGACATACCAAGAAGAGGACATGTAGAAGGAGACGTCACCGACGCGTTTGCACTCAGCGAAGGCAGCAGCATACCGAAAGAACTACGCAAAGAAAAATTAAACGAAAAATTATATATAAAAAAAATCTATCAGCATCTACAGCTAAAGAACTTCAACTAATAAGAGATTAAACATCCAATCAACGATTTGCATAGTCGCAACAGATGAAACATAGAATAGACCTCCAGATAATCGGAAGGCAATGAAATCAATCGGAACCCTAATTTTTGGATCATGAATTTTGAACAGGGAATCCAAGTAGAAGGGTGGAGGAGATAGGTCAAGAAAAGTGGGGCGGATTACCTTGGGATGCTTGGCCTTGGCTTTGATGAAGCGAGGAGGAGGAGTAGTTTTCGAGAGGAGAAGAAATGGATAGAATTGAAGATACTTTTTTTTTCTTCTTCTTTTATTTTTTTTTGGAAAGAAGATGAAGAAGAAGAAACAGCAGCAGAAGTGGGTTGGGCTTCGGCCCAGTTGGTTGCAGCCTGTAAACAAATTTGTTGTTGCGTCGGTGCTGAGAGTATATCAAGAAAATAATAATCAACTTTAACATAATAAAATTATAGAAAATAAGTTCCGGATATGTTTAGATTTTAATTTTTACCTTTTGTTTGGCCTGAAAATGAAAATAAGTAGACAATCTAAAAATTTTAATTTCTTTTGTTTAAATGTAATTTTTGAAAAACAAGAAACTAGGGGTGGTATACCGTACCGTACCGTACAAAAATTACTCTACCATCTACCGTACCGGAATACTTGGTATACAAATTTCTCTACCATTACCGTGCCAAAATTTTGGTACTACCGAGTTCGGTAATACCGAAATATTGGTATGGTAATGGTAGTACCATGGTAATACTGGACATCAAGAAATATGGATGTACCAATTTCAAACTTTGTTTCTTATGACTGACTGACACAATTAACAGATATATGCTTTTATATATGTCCAACAATATACTCAGATATCAATAAAAAACATATTTCCTTAAAGATAAAGTTAATCATTCACCTTGCCCGCAGAGGAATGTATTTCCTTCTACGCCTAATCTCATCATCTCCATCTTCATTGTCAGAGTGTCTGTAATTTGTGTGGCAGTGCAACTGTAGAATGATGAAAAAGAAGTAAGTCTTATTCACTGAGGATTAAAGAGCCTCTAATAAAACATTATCATGTACTAAATGTGTGTATGATATGATGTATGATACATATGAGTTTGTGTAATATGTTGCGAACAATTAATATTTGCTAGGGACAACAATAGATAGACTTACGAAGTATCAAAAATATAAAGGTATTCCTCTGTACAAGTTCTTTGAAATTTGTTGTACTGTCATGTAACAATTCTGCAATACCCAGATACCAAGAATTGAAGAAAATTCTATTTCTCACTTAGATCTCACATAAGCATCAATAGTAGCGAAAAGATCGGGTGCCACTCATGCATAAGTGACCCATCTTACCAAATACATAGGAAGTTTAGCAATTTGTCTTCAAATTACTTTTGTCCCAAAACACAGTGTGAACAAGGAACTGTGGTGATTCTATGGAAATACACTGAGTAGGCTTTTTGAGTTTGAAGAAAACATGCTAAGGAAAGTTGAATCCTACTAGGGATGTCTGACAAATGATATTGGATCATGTGTACCAATATGACAGAAAAGAGGGAAAGGTTATGTGAAGTTGTTAAGAAACCTCAACAGAAATTGAGGTTCAATGCAAAATACACACCAAAAATGATGAAGAGATACCAGGAGATGAACACATCTCCTGAAAAGATCGAAATTAAGGAAACATGCTTTAGAAGAAAGAAAGTTGGATCCAAGTCTGGATGTCAGACAAATGATATATACGCCGACACACAAAGAAAAGAGGGAATGGTCATGTGAATAAATCTCAACAACAGTGAGCTTCAATACGAAATAGTAAATATGAAAGAAAGAAAGTCTATATAAATAGTAAAACAATAATAGGAAAACAAATTAAACTAACAAGCACTATGAAGACATATTGTAAAAAAAGAGAACAAGAACACTAGCTTTCACATTCCTGCATGTCAAAAATTTTGTAAAAAAGAGCAAAGACCAGTTAAATTCCGAATATAAAGGTTTCAATACTTGATACATACATATCCCTCATTCCGAATATAAAGGTTCCAATAGTCTAATCAAGGAGAACAAGAACACTAGCTTTCACATTCCTGCATGTCAAAAATTGCAATTGTTGGCGAACCAACATTAATTTAATTGTTGTAAGATAATTGAACAAGAAGAAAGATAGAGCCTTACAGCAACTCGTTGTTGATTAAGTCCGCCATTTGCACTCACCAATATGTATCCATTGTGTTTCTTGTTATGTCCTGTTGACATAAATATTACTGATTACATCACAAGCACTATGAAGACATATTTCCATAGGTAACCCACAACCACAACCAGAACCAACCTCCTTATATTTGACAAAAAGAACATACAATATGCACCAGTTATATATCTAACTTTCAACTAATGAGTATAACATCAACAGAATCTAACGTCAAATTAGCTAATCAATTTTTTCAAAAATAGTTGTCATCTCCCAGACTTCTTCACTGCCATCAAAAGCATCTAACGTCAAAGTAGCTAATTATTTCTTATAATAATTTTCGTCTCCCAGATTTCTTCACTGTTATTTTTGTCTCCCAGATTTCTTCACTGTTACAAATTCAGAAAATAGTAATGGTAAATTAATTGTTTTTTCTAACACTTGAAGTAATTTAGAAAACTATCAGTTAGCTCTATGGGATTGAAATGCATCCACTGCAACAGAATGATGCCGAAATGATATTAATTGTTCACTTGATTATGGACCCTTGAATATCCAAATGTACATTTAAACTCAATTGGTAATACTTTATTCTACATTTAGAATGGATATTAAATGCTTTACACTGTTTATTTAGCAAATAACAGGTAAAAACCATGGGAGATATTGATGCCTCTGTCCTTCTTGATAATTCTTCAGTTTGATGGTTACGTTCCTTGTTTTTAAGACAAAAAGAGTATGGCTCATGTACGAAGATAGATTTACATTTACAAATCCAGAAACTAGAAATGGTCTCGCAGTTCCATTTTAGAAACTCTGAATCATTGATTTGTTCTACTGTCTGTTATTTATCACATTGGAACCTTTGGCTTTTTGGCAGAGAGTTGTATCTGATTCCCTCTAGCAAATTACTTCAGCTTATCTTTTCTTCTAACTAGTGGACTTTAGTTTACCAGACTACTACCTTTCATGAGATTAAAATGCCGCCAGATAAAATCAGACAAAAAGCCTATCAAATACAAATTCATTTCAACCAAAGTAGCTAGTTATTCACCTGTTCCCATCAATATTACTTCTTATTTTGTAAGCTAAGAACCAGCATGCTTGTAAAATAAAATGTATTACCTTGATGAACCGGATTATTTCCATCAGCAAAGATGAAGAGTAGAAGAGGTGATTGGGTAATTTGATTTTGATTATCAGTGAAGATGTAGAGAATATAGATATTGGTGGGAATGGAGCTGGGTTGGGTTTGAGGGGGAAAGTGGTCGATGACTCGATGGAGAGGGAGGAAGAGGTGAGGCCGTGGAGGGGTTTGCGGTCGAGGAGGGTGACGGAGGGCGATGGAGGCGGGCGGATTGGAGTAAAAGAGGAGGGTTTCGACTATTGAGGGAGTAGAGCTGTAGAGGTTGCGGTTGGGGAGGGTGACGGAGGGCGATGGAGGCGGGCTGATTGGAGTAGAAGAGAAGGGTTTCGACTTTGAGGGAGTAGATCTGTTATCTGTAGAGGTTGCGGTAGGAGGTCTGGAGGTGAGGGAAGAAGGAGAGTCAAGAGAGAAGGGTTTCAACTACTGAGTACTGACTAGGGTAGAAAAATTAGATTAGATATATATTAAATATATTCGGTACGGTACGGTATACCAACGGTATAAAAATTTTGTACCAGTACCATACCATCAAAAATCGGTATGGTACAATACCGAAATATTGGTACGGTATTACCAAGTTTTGGTATTGTTTGGTATGGTACGGTATGGTACGGTAATATGATATTTTTTGACACCCCTACAAGAAACTAGTTTTTCATTAATTGTTTTTTCTTATTTTGTGGACTAAGGTTAATAATTAAAAAAATCAGGCTAAACTTTAAAAAACTACCATTTATTTATCGTGATTATCAAGAAACCCACTTTTTTCGGCCATAAAAAAAATCACCATCTGTCACCCACTGTTTTTTTTTTATAAACTCCGTCTCCCACGGTTAATCACATCCATATCCAATTTTCATTTTTGGTATCACGCGACTGCACTTGCTTGCTTTTTTTTTATGTCCTACCCATGAATTATCTCTACTATTTTAATGGGAGAATTGGAGTTTGTAACAGAAAAACACTAACTTTGTAACTATATAAACACATATAATAAACGTCCAAACTATATCCAACAAATATAAATGTGCACTGCACGTGTAACCCAAATCAAAACATTCAAATTATAAACTTTTTTTTCCTTATTCAATATGTATTTATTTAATTCGATGACATTAGTTTTTATAAGTGAATCGCACGTACATTACACTAGTCTTAAGAATGATTTTTCACCCAATTTTAAGATAATAGGAATATATTATTTTGGTCCATCACTTGCTCGGCATTCCATCTGGTCCCTTGTGATGCGTTTTGTTTTTGGGAGACGTGTGGATGCACCAGGTGTAAGTTCTTACTCGATTTGTATTGAAGGAGGAGACTCCTACGTAGACGACCCTCGACTGGACGAACGGAACTGGGGTAGGCGGTATTGAGGTGGAGGCTGATACTCGGCTCAGATCTTTGGGGCTCGGATCCAAGGGTCTCGTGTACCTGCAGACGGTCTCGGAACACCGGGGTTGGTCCCGGTGGCAGACCCTTCGACGATCTAGTCAGTCACTAAGGGAGAGTAACAGTAACTAGGGTTTTGAGTGGAGAAGTTTTGATTACCTGGAGAAGGAGTAGGGGTCTGGTATTTATAGAAGATGCCAACCGGGTCTGGACCCGGTTGCCCGTGATGCTGAAGCGATGGAAATTCGGGCAGTTTTAGGGCTGGCGTGGCAGCGGCCCGGGCGGTTTTCCGACGCTAATGTGGCGGATCGGGAGGATCAGGAGGTGTGCGCATCCTGAAGGGATCCTGTGGCCCAGGATGGGCCACGTCATTCCTAACCCATATCACAACGATTTGTTTTTAGGAGACGTGTGGATGCACCAGGCGTGAGTTCTTACTCGATTTGTATTGACGGAGGAGACTCCTATGTAGACGACCCTCGACTGGACAAACGGTACTGGGGTAGGCAGTATTGAGGTGGAGGTTGATGCTCGGCTCGGATCTTTGGGGCTCGGATCTGAGGGTCTCGTGTACCTGTAGACGGTTTCGGAATACCGGGGTTGGTCCCGGT
The DNA here is from genome assembly GCA_017893485.1 of Hemerocallis citrina. Taxonomy (NCBI): domain Eukaryota; kingdom Viridiplantae; phylum Streptophyta; class Magnoliopsida; order Asparagales; family Asphodelaceae; genus Hemerocallis; species Hemerocallis citrina. The sequence continues at coordinate 273,059 of JACEHZ010000159.1, read as the reverse complement.
GGCAGACCCTCCGACGATCTAGTCAGTCACTAAGGGAGAGTACCAGTAACTAGGGTTTTGAGTGGAGAAGTTTTGATTACCTGGAGAAGGAGTAGGGGTCTGGTATTTATAGAAGATGCCAACCGGGTCTGGACCCGTTTGGGGCCGGGTCTGAACCCGGTTGCCCGTGATGCTGAAGCGGTGGAAATCCGGACGGTTTTAGGGCTGACGTGGCAGCGGCCCGGGCGGTTTTCCGACGCTGACGTGGCGGATCGGAAGGATCAGGGGGTGTGCGCATCCTGAGGGGATCCTGTGGCCCAGGATGGGCCACGTCATTCCTAACCCATATCACCTTGATTTCTTCTTCTCTTTAATAAAAACATTTTGTGCTCCATACGTTTATATATAACACTCTTAATATTTCATTAAAACCCTTTTATGCACCAAAGATGTTTAAATTAATATTCTAACTTTCTCACTTTTTTTTTACCAGAAACTTTTTTACTTTCCGAAGGTGGATAAACAACAAATAAAAAAATTCATTTTCCAACGTGCACCCCGCCACCTCATCCATGTAATCATCTATCCAACCTTCCCCTTTAATTACATACTAATTTTTTTTTTTGATAGTTGAAATAGAAATAAGTAGTTTTGTTGAATAACATATGAATACAAATCATGCACAAATTAACAATAAATAAAACTTTATATTTAGATATTTTAAATAATATCAAATAAATATGAATTCTGTGTAATAAATTGTATTTTCAACATATTACACCACAATGTATAGAACGTATTCCCAATAAGGGTGGTAATTGGCCCGAACCCGACCCGGACCCGCTTAGGTCCGACCCGATAATTAGCTAGCTTGGGCTAAAATTTCTCATTTTGGGTCGGGCTGACATATTTCCGAGCCGTTCTTGGGATCGGCTCTCTCGGAGACCAGGAGGAGATTTTCTACTTTTCACCGAGGCCGCATAAGAAGGTTATGCACGGTCATCCGGACTCCATAAAAGGGTGGAAAGAAAAATATTTCGTGGTTCGGACTGAGGGGTCTTGGGGAATTCCGACCAGGTGGAGCTTCGTCAAGCCGAACCACAAGCCTCCGAAGCAGAGCGACTTGACCGCCAAGGAGTGGAAGAGGGTGGAGAAGATAGTCGGTGGACACAGTATCGCATGGCCTCGAGTGACCGAGATACACCTCGCCCGGGCCAGACTGAGTCCCGCCGACCCTAGTATGTTTCTTTCCGAATATGTTCATTTTCCTGCCTTCGTGTTAACGTTAGCTCTTCTCCTTTCTGTTTTTGCAGGGATGACAACTCAACAGGCGGACGCTAAGAAGATATTGCTTGCTGTTGCCGAGAAGACGAGGACAGAGAAGAAGAAGAAGGCCAAGCAGGAGAGGATAGCGGCCGAGAAGCAGAAGCTGGCTGCGCAGACCGGAGGATCCTCCAAGGGGCCGACCCCGATGGCCGAGGGGCCTTCCCCGGCGAAGAGGGTCAAGAGGCACCACTCCCCCCGCTCCCATTCGTCGAGGGCGGCTCGGGACGCCGGGAGTGGTTCGGGCAAGACAGTGGATGCCCCGGGAAAAGGGCTCCCCCCTATTCGGCCGACCGCAGCGGAGATGGTGGGCAAGCAGGGTATGCTGCCCTTTGCCCCTGATTGGTCGATCGTGCAGGGGGATTCTCTGCTTGATGGGCCTGTGTCGGTCGAGTTCGTCTCAAAGGCCGCCACCGAGCGCGATTTGATGGCCCTGGCGACGCAGACGGCGGACCAGGCCTACATGCGGTGGTCTTAGGGACACCTCTCGGTAAGTTGGCTTGGCTCTGTTTTTCTCATTAACTTGGAGTTTTTCTGATCTTTCTCTCCTCGGACAGGCGATGCTCCATGGTTAGCACTTCCACAAGTGCTTGAAGAAGGAGATATACATCGAGAGGCGGAATGCGGAGAAGTACCTCCGCAAACTGAACAAGGCCACAGATGAGCTGAAAGATGCCCGGGCCATGGTGGCCGTCCACGAGGCCCAGATAGAGTCGCTCTGCAAAATTCACAAGCAGGACCGAGAGGATCTTGAGGCGAAGATCGCGGCCGAGGCGGAGAAGGGGAAGAAGGCACTGGAGGAGATGGAGTCGGCCTTGGGGGAGACTCTGATGCTGGCGCAGGACGAGACGTACGAACAGGCCAAGTCCCACTTTAAGCAGATCTACCCCGAGCAGAACGTGGACCATCTCTGCTATGGATGGGCGCCGAACCTTCCTCCCACCCCAGGGGGCGATGAAGCGGGGGGCGACCAGGTCGACGACGAGGTGCCGCCCCCCCTCAAGAATAGAATAGTTTTTTTCTTTTTGCTCGTTTTGATGTAAATGCCTTAAGCGGACTGGCCACCGCGACTTTTGTATCAAACTTTTGAAAGAAATGAAATTTACTTTTTTGGGCCGACCCTTCCAGACTTGTGTTTTTATTGATGTTTGTTCTCGTCTTTTAATAGACGCACGGGACCTGTGTCGCCCTCCCCGTTGTTGCCGAGGTACCTCTAGTTCGAGCGGGGGAGGAGGCTACGGAGGCAGCTTTGGCTCGTCAACAGAAGCAGGCTCGGGACCGAGCCACCGCAGTTGACTATTTTCTGAATAGGTCCAAGGAGCTCGGTCTGGAGGTGGCGCGCCTGAAGAAGGCCGTAGCCGACCGGGACTGGTGGGTATTCGAGACGGATTGGTCCCTCTCGGATGCTTCGAGCGGGGGGTCGGCTTCGGAGTCTTTCCTTCGTAAGGCCGTAGTCGAGAAGGAGCTGGAGATTCGCAGGCTGAAGCTGGTGTTAGGCGCTGGTCTGATTGATGGGGCCAGCAACTCGACCCCGGGGCAATCTCCGACATTTCTATCGGATTGGGCGCAGCCCGAAGATGCAGGAAGCTCGGCGGCGGGAGTACCTTTTCGGACCGGTCCAACCGCGCATGAGAGGAGACCCGAAGGAGGTGCCGAGTGTGAGTGAGTAAGCTGCTCCTTGTATTTATACCGACGTTCATTGAGTTGTAAGCAATGAGTAATAATAATGGCATTCTTTTTCTTGAACCTTGACTGTCTCGGTCGCCGAGGGTGACCGGTGTGTCTGCTACGAAGGGTCGCCACTGACGCGACTGCATCATTAATGGCGACGTTTCGCATTCCCATGAGCATTTATGGCGACGTTTCGCCTTCCGTCGTTTCATATTCCCAGGCGCAATAAATGTGGGCCTCAGGGGGCTATATAATCCCAACTCCCCTTGTTGGTTGTTAGGCAGTGAGCCGCTTGATTTGGGTGCCTGCGGAAGGCGGGCGCCCAGAGAACACAATATTTTCGTATACTCTGGATTAGAGGCACACCGATCACCCTCGGACTATTCAGGGTTCAGGCCGTTAGAGCCATGAGACCCCGGGTTGTTCGTTGGTGAGCGGTGGGCCGACCGATCGGTTCGGGGGTTCGGATAGAGCCGAAGCGTGGTGGCTCTCCTGCCGTCCTCGGACAGTTCGGGGTTTCGAGCTTGTAAGAGTCGTTAACCCCGGGTTGTTCGTGGGCGAGAGAAGGGCCAGCTTGACGGCTCGAAGGCTCGGAGCGTTTGGCTCGGGACGGTGAGAGCAGAGGGTCGATGACCCCCTGCCACCCTCGAACAATTCAGGGTTTGGGCTGGTGAAAGCCGTAAACCCCGAGTTGTTCGCGAGTGAGAGTGTGGTCAACAAATTGACTCGAAGCTCGGGGCATCTGACGAAGGTGGACGCTCTAAACCGAGATAAAAATTTTGTTAACACCTGGCAGTAGGTCGTAACCGAGCCCGCATGTGGGTGAGAAAGACAGTAGCAGAGGGTCGCCGCTGAGCGTCAAGGTCGCGGTGCCTTGAAGAAGGCACCCGCCTTGCTCGGGGCCGACGCTGAGCTCCCACAGTTGTTCTCGGGAAGAGATGGTGAGGGCGTGGCTGGCGAATGTCGCCTCGTACATAGGTTGATGAGCTTGAAGAAGCCCAAACCGAGCGAGGGACGAATGCCGAGCCCCCATAACAGTGAGAAAGACAGTTGCAGGCGTAGCAGAGGGTCACCGCCGAGCGTCAAGGTCGCGGTGCCTTGAAGAAGGCACCCGCTTTGCTCGGGGCCGACGCCGAGCTCCCGTAGTTGTTCTCGGGGAGAGACGGTGCGGGCGTGGCTGGCGGATGTCGCCTTGTACATAGGTTGATGAGCTTGAAGAAGCCCAAACCGAGCGAGGGACGGATGCCGAGCCCCCATACCGGTGAGAAAGACAGTTGCAGGCGTAGCAGAGGGTTGCCGCCGAGCGTCAAGGTCGCGGTGCCTTGAAGAAGGCACTTGCCTTGCTCGGGGCCGACGCCGAGCTCCCACACATGTTCTCAGGGAGAGACGGTGCGGGCGTGGCTGGTGGATGTCGCCTCGCACATAGGTTGATGAGCTTGAAGAAGCCCAAACCGAGCGAGGGACGGATGCCGAGCCTGCATAACAGTGAGAAAGACAGTTGCAGGCGTAGCAGAGGGTCGCCGCCGAGTGTCAAGGTCGCGGTGCCTTGAAGAAGGCACCCGCCTTGCTCGGGGCCGACGCCGAGCTCCCACACTTGTTCTCAGGGAGAGACGGTGCGGGCGTGGCTGGCGGATGTCACCTCGCACATAGGTTGATGAGCTTGAAGAAGCCCAAACCGAGCGAGGGACGGATGCCGAGCCCCCATACCGGTGAGAAAGACAGTTGCAGGCGTAGCCGAGGGTCTTCGCCGAGCATCAAGGTCACAGTGCCTTGAAGAAGGCACCCACCTTGCTCGGGGCCGATGCCGAGCTCCCACACTTGTTCTCAGGGAGAGACGGTGCGGACGTGGCTGGCGGATGTCACCTCGTACATAGGTTGATGAGCTTGAAGAAGCCCAAACCGAGCGAGGGACGGATGCCGTGCCCCCATACCGGTGAGAAAGACAGTTGCAGGTGTAGCAGAGGGTCGCCGCCGAGCGTCAAGGTCGCGGTGCCTTGAAGAAGGCACCCGCCTTGCTCAGGGCCGATGCCGAGCTCCCTCACTTATTCTCAGGGAGAGACTGTGTGGGCGTGGCTGGCGGATGTCGCCTCGCACATAGGTTGATGAGCTTGAAGAAGCCCAAACCAAGCGAGGGACGGATGCTGAGCCCCCATACCGGTGAGAAAGACAGTTGCAGGCGTAGCCGAGGGTCTTCGCCGAGCGTCAAGGTCGCGGTGCCTTGAAGAAAGCACCCGCCTTGCTCGAGGCCGACGCCGAGCTCCCACACTTGTTCTCAGGGAGAGACGGTGCGGGCGTGGCTGGCGGATGTTGCCTCGTACATAGGTTGATGAGCTTGAAGAAGCCCAAACCAAGCGAGGGACGGATGCCGAGCCCCCATACCGGTGAGAAAGACAGTTACAGGCGTAGCAGTGGGTCGCCGCCGAGCGTCAAGGTCACGGTGCCTTGAAGAAGGCACCCGCCTTGCTCGGGGCCGACGCCGAGCTCCCACACTTGTTCTCGGGGAGATAAGGTGCGGGCGTAGCTGGCGGATGTCACCTCGTACATAGGTTGACGGGCTTGAAGAAGCCCAAACCGAGTGAGGGACAGATGTCGAGCCCCCATACCGGTGAGAAAGACAGTTGCAGGTGTAGCAGAGGGTCGCCGCCGAGCGTCAAGGTCGCGGTGCCTTGAAGAAGGCCCCCACCTTGCTCGGGGCCGACGCCGAGCTCCCGCAGTTGTTCTCAGGGTGTGTAGTTGTCCCAAATGTGTAGGGAGGCTTTTCTGGCTCGCGCTGTTATCCGAGCACCAAGCCCTAAGCTTGAAGAGAAGCTTGTAAGGGAAGCTTTACAAGCTCGCGCTACTATCCGCGCACCGAACCCCAAGCTTGTAAGAGAAGATTTACAGACTCGCGCTGTTATCCGAGCACCGAGCCCCAAACTTGTAAGGGAAGCTTTTCTGGCTCGCGCTGTTATCCGAGCTCCGAGCCCCAAGCTTGTAAGGGAAGCTTTATGGGCTCGCTTCGTTATCTGAGCACCGAGCCACATGCTTGTAAGAGAAGCTTTGCAGGCTTGCGCTGTTATCCGAGCACCGGGCCCCAAACTTGTAAGAGAAGCTCTACAGGCTCGCGCTGTTATCCGAGCACCGAGCCCCAAGCTTGTAAGAGAAGCTCTACAGGCTCGCGCTGTTATCCGATCACCAAGACCCAAGCTTGTAAGAGAAGCTTTACAGGCTCGCGCTGTTATCCGAGCACCGAGCCCCAAACTTATAAGGGAAGCTTTTCTGGCTCGCGCTGTTATCTGAGCTCCGAGCCCCAAGCTTGTAAGGGAAGCTTTACGGGCTCGCTCTGTTATCCAAGCACCGAGCCCCAAGCTTGTAAGAGAAGCTTTGCAAGCTCGCACTGTTATCCGAGCTCCGAGCCCCAAGCTTGTAAGGGAAGCTTTACGGGCTCGCTCCGTTATCCGAGCACTGAGCCCCAAGCTTGTAAGAGAAGCTTTGCAGGCTCGCGCTGTTATCCGAGCACCGAGCCCCAAACTTGTAGGGATGAGGATGCCAATTTTGACAGGGCGTCGGCCTGGGCGTTCAGCTCCCAGGGGATTCTTAAGACAACCAATTCGTCGAAGGATGATAATAGGCATTGGACCAAGGCCCGGTACTTGATCATCCGATCGTCATGGACCTCGTAGTCCCCGGTGATCTGGTTGACCATCAGCTGAGAGTCGTTAAAGGTCCTGATCTGTCTGGCACCGGCTTGATGAGCCAGGTTGAGCCTGGCGATCATTGCCTCGTATTCAGCCTCGTTGTTAGAGGTCGGGAAGTTGAGGCGGAGACAATACTGGAGGAGGAAACCATCCAGACCTTAAAGAATGATGCCCGCACCACTCCCCGTTTCGCAAGAGGAGCCGTCAACGTGAACTTCCCATGTTTGGTCGGCTTCTTTGCTCACGGGTTGCTCGGAGATGGTGCATTCTGTAATGAATTCGGCGAGGGCCTGCCCTTTGATGGACGTTCTTGGTTGATAGCCGATGTCGTACTGGCTGAGTTCGATCGACCATTTGACTAGTCGTCCGGAGCTCTCGAGTTTGTAGAGCACGGCTTTCAAGGGTTGATCCGTGAGTACCTGGATTGAATGCGCCTGAAAGTAAGGGCGGAGCTTTCGTGCGGCTACGACCAAGGCGTACGCCACCTTCTCCATCCTGGAATACCGGGTCTCGACGTCGAGCAGGACCTTACTCACATAGTAGAGGGGCTTTTGAACCCCCTCTTCTTGTCGGACGAGGACGGCGCTGAGCACGTTCTCCGAAGCGGAAAGGTAGAGCTAGAGTGGCTCCCTTGGTTTGGGCTTGCTGAGGAGAGGAGGGTTGGCAAGATACTCTTTTAACTGTGCGAAGGCCTCTTGCAGTTGAGCACCCCACTCGAACCTTCCGGTGCCGCGCAGTGCCTTAAAGAACGAAAGGGATTTCTCTCCAGACTTGGAGAGGAAACGGCCGATGGCTGCCAATCTACCCGTTAGCCTCTAGACTTTTTTGACATTCCTGGGAGGGGCCATGTCTATTATGGCCTGGATTTTTTTGGGATTCGCCTCGATGCCGCGCTGGCTGACGATGAACCCTAAGAACTTCCCCGAGGAGACGCCGAAGGCGCACTTCGCCGGGTTGAGCCTTATGTTGTGGGTTCGAAGGACCCCAAAGGCCTTTTCCAGGTTGGCGACGTGGTGCTATCCTTGTTGACTTTTGACGAGCATGTCATTGACGTATACCTCCATGTTACGCCCGATTTGATCTTTAAAGACTCGGTTGACGAGCCTCTGGTAGGTGGCGCCGGCGTTCTTCAGCCCGAAGGGTATGACCCGGTAGTAATACAGTCCCTGGTCTGTGACGAAGGACGTCTTAGCGATGTCTGGAGGAAACATCCGGCTCTGGTTATAGCCTGAGAAGGCATCCATGAATGATAAGAGCTCGTGACCCGAGGTTGCATCGATCAGGGCATCAATGCTGGGGAGAGGGAACGGATCCTTGGGGCATGCCTTATTGAGGTCGGTGAAATCTATGCAGATCCTCCAACTCCCGCTCGCCTTCTTGACCGTGACGATGTTTTCCAGCCATTCCGGGTAGCTGACCTCTTGTATGAAACGCGTGGACAAGATCTTGTCAACTTTCGCGTTTACCGCCTATTGTCGCTCCGGGGCGAACTTGCGCCATTTTTGGACAACTGGTTTCGACCCGGGGATCACGTTGAGTTTATGCATGATGGGATCCTCGGAGATGTCGGGCATGTCAGAGGGTTTCCAGGCAAAGAGGTCGACATTGCGCCGAATGCAGGCGATTAGGGCGGACTTGAGGTCGGCGGCGAGGGAGCAGCTTACTCGAAAGTGCTTCGACGGATCCCTTGTCTCGAACAAGACATCTTGCAACTCGTCCGCCGTCTCTGGCTCTGGCTGGGTTCTTTCGGGCTCCAGCTCGATGGCATCGAGGGAAAATACCCCGCTTCCGATTGCCATCACGTAGCACGAGCGTGCTGCTTCTTGGTTCCCTCGGACAACTCTGATGCCAGTGTTAGTAGGGAACTTCATTTTCTGATGGTAGGCCGAGGGAACCGCCTAGAGGGAGCAGAGTCCCGGACGGCCGAGGATGGCATTGTAGGCTGCCTTGACATTCACAACCATGAAGTCCATGGACTCGGTCCTTCTGTTCGGGGTCGTGCCTACTGTGACATCGAGGGTGATGATCCCCTCTATAGTTATGGGGATGCCGGAGAATCCGTGCAGGGTATACCCGGCTGGCTTTAGTTTTTCACGGGAGAGCTTTAGGTTCTCGAATGCTTCTAAGAACAGAATGTTGACCGAGCTCCCGTTGTCCACGAGGATTCTCCGGACCTCGACGTTCGCCATGCTGAGGTTGATGACAAGTGCATCACAATGAGGGAGCCGGACCCCTTCCAGATCCTCGCCTAAGAAGGAGACAGGGAGTTGCTGGACCTGGGGGGAAAGAGGGCCCTGTACTGTGTTGACATCCCGGACGAAGGCTTTGCGGGAAGTGTTGGATTCCCCTCCCATGGGCCCTCCATGGACACAATGTAGGATTGCCTGTCCCTCCGGTACTTTGGGCTCCGAATCCTGCTCGGAACGATGACAGTGCATTCGAGGAGGAGGGGAATCCCTTCTGTTTATGTTGTCTCTCTGTTCCCGGGCGCCTTCCCTTTTGAATTCTCGGAGGTACCCTCATTGAATGAGGGCCTCAATTTCGTCCTTCAGGGCGCGGTAGTGATCTGTGTCATGCCCGTTGTCCCAGTGGAATCGGCAGTAGAACCGCTAATCCCTCTTCTTGCTGGTGTTATTGGACGGTCGAGGAGGGTACTAGACGAGGTCGCTGTCTTCAATCGCTAAGAGGATTGTCGACACGTTATGCGTCAGCGGAGTGTACCTCTCGAAGCGGGGGATCGGCGGAACCTTCTTTGTGGAGCCCCCGTCTCTTGGAGCTTTTTTTGCCGGCTCAACCTCGTCGGCCCTGCGTTTCCCCTTCCCGGGAACTTCCTTCTGGTCCTCTGGATTGCTCATCGGCTCGAATATATTTTTCGACCCGGTTGAGGAGGTCGGGGAAGTCTATTGGCGGCTTCTTTGCCAGGGAGGCCTTCAGCTGTCCATGTCGGATGTTGTGGCGGAAGGCTGCCGAGGCAACGCCGGGGTCAAGGGATGAGACTGACCTCGCCTCGGCGGTGAACCGTCGACAAACACTCGGAGTGGATCCCCCTCCTTTTGTCGGAGTCCAAGTAGGGACGCACTCGTTCTTTCGGCCTTTCGGCTGGTTACAAAGTGGGCAAGGAAGCTGCCCTCTAGCTGGTCGAAAGAATAGATGGAGTCGGGGGTGAGCTTGGAGAACCATTCCCGAGCCGGACCCCGAAGTGTTGCAAGGAAGGCTCGGCACAGGAGGGGATCCGATGCGCTGTGAATCATCATGAGGGTTTTGAAGCCCTCCATGTGATCAGCAGGATCGCCCTCGCCATCATATGTCTCGAACTGAGGCGGACGGAAATTGCGGGGTATCTCCGCCTGCAGGATGAGGGCGGAGAAAGGAGGACGAACCAGCCTGTACCCCTGAGCTGCTCTTGGGTCGCCATTAACAACGTGGTCGAGGCGCTCCTCCATTTTTTGGAGGCGGTTCAAAATGTCGCCATCATACTCTGGGGGGATTATTGAGGGGCGAGACATGCTAGCCTCGGCCTCTGACCGTGTCACGCCCCGCTTCCCAAAAATATGGAATACGAGCACGTGACGAAGCCCAGCAGATGATTTTTACATTATCCATAAGCTGTAGGATCGACTCAGCATCATAACAAGAATATAACTAGATTTATATATAACCAAACATGCATGAATAATTTATTAAGTAATAGAAAAAAATTTAAACAAATAATAATATTCAAATAGTTCTCATGTCTGGATCAAGTATAAACTCGGAAACAAGTCTTATACAGCAGAAGAAATAAATACCTTAAGGGAAGCAATTATTTAAACAAGTCCTTGCTCCAAGCAAAGCCTAAAATGTCTGCTCGTCAATTCCAGCAGGTAGCTCGTCCCAAAGTCTACTTAATAAATATGAAAAGGGAAAACAGGAAAAAACAAGAGAAGATGCCCTTAGTGCAAGTTAGGGCCACAAATAGTGAAAGCAAGTACAAGTATGGGGAACAGGAACTGGAATCAAGAATGTAACAGAATTATAATAAGTAGTGGGAACAACCAGGAACTAGCTAGCAAGGGGGGACATCCTAGTAAACAGGCTAGTTAACAACTGCTAATGGTAAAACATATGTCAGGTGAACCTGTAGGGGTAACTAACATCAAGTATCATGTTGCATGTGTTAGGTTCCATGTATCAAGTTCCATGTATCAGGTTACAGGTGTCATGTTCAGGTGTCATGTTCAGGTTTCATGTTCAGGTCTTGTAGTTATTACTATCTAGGTAGCACGACATGCATCCATCTTTTTACTACATGGTTGCTACAGTCAAAACAATTTCGTTTAGACCTAGTAATGGAGTCTATAGGGCGGTGTACTCAGGTTTCAGGTATCAAGTATCAGGTATCAGGCAGGCACGGTTCATGAATACGAAATTAAATAACAGGTTCACGAAACAAGTTCGTGAATACTAACAGGTTCAAGGACCACACAGTGGTTCCATGAATACAACAGGTTCATGAGCCAAGTAACTGACTCCATGAATACATCACGTGCAACAGGTTCATGAGCCAAGTAACTGACTCCATGAATACATCACGTGCAATAGGTTCATAAACCAAGTACTGGGAAACACGGGCCCCCTTCCGAGTACACTTACCTATATTGTCCACTCTATAGTCTTTCCCTTAACCCCAGTTTATTACATTTGTTCAGGCAGAATTTGTATATTTGTATTTATGCATATGAAATAGTGTTGAAATACTGTAGATTAATTCTAAGAAAAATTGGGGATGTCCTATAGGGTGTCCAGCAACTACAAATAAAAATTCGTGTCAAACGCTCGCTGTTTACACAGCTAAATTAATTTGCAAAGTAAATGTATACAGCAGTTTTGCAAAACTGCGTCTACTGACACAGCTGTAGTATAACTGCCATAACTCCTAGACCGTAACTCCGAATTCAAAACTTTCGGAAGCTATCGATATCTACACATCCAGATCTACAATTTCTATTCAGGGCTCGGGCCCAGATTCAAATGATAAATGGGTCGAAACAGCAAAAGAAGATTCAGGACAGCAACATGAGAGGATAACTTACGAGTTTAGATTACATGGGAAAATGTCATTTGGCGTCTAAGTTATTATGTGGCATAAATACATGATAATGGAGGTCAAAACAGCAAATAGTAGATGTTTTTCAAGTTTTAGGGTTGCAAGTTCGTCAAATATTAAGTGTAACATGTGCCTACGAATTTAGGGCTCCTAAATTCATAAGTCTATGTGTTCATGTGTTCAAGGGGTAAGAGAGTCCAATAATTATAAATTAAATACAAGAAAATTTTGTGACTCTTAGAATTGTCAATTTGGAAGTTCAATATTAATCTACAATGATATTCAAGGAGGAGTCACAATCTAACTATTTGTAGTATTTTCAAGGGTCCTTGTACCAGAACAATAAAATTGTACAAGGATACTTGCCTTAATTTGACGATGATTAGATCCACTTATTGTAGAAAATTGGGTGGAAAAATTCCGGAAGAAGTCCTTCACAAGCACGTGCGAAGATAGACCAAAGAGCGAATTTCCCCCACACCCGATCAGACAAAACAGCAAACGGCGAGAGCGGGATCTGGCACGGCAAAACAGGGAACACCGAACGCAGCCAACCAGACTTCTCCAAAGCAGCGAATCGCGGACAGCAAAACGGGGATTCGGTGTGGCAAAACACGAAACAGCAAACGCAGCGAATCGGATCGCTTCCTCACAGCGGATCTGATCCCAACCACGGAACACCGACCCAGGATTTGCTGTGGGCGAACACGGGACAGCGATCAGGGCACGAATCTTGGCGCGATCCTACGGTCTAGATTTGATCCCGCCCTTTTCCCCTTTCTTCTTCTTCTTCGTTTGTTTCTTCGAAAACAGAGTGCGAGAGGAAGAAGGGGTGACGGTGATGCTACGTCGAGGAGCGACGGGGTAGCACGGCGGTGACGGAGTGGCGGCGACTGACGGGAGTCGAGCGGCACGACTGGAAGTGACGGGGAACGACGGCGGGAGTTGAGGGCTCAGGCAACGCGCGTGTTCAGGGAGGCGACGCGCAGAGAGGATGCCACTGGATTGAGCTCGGCAAGGTTTCGGCAATGGATGACACTGTGGTGGAGAAGACGAGCAGAAGACGAGGTGATTCGGAGCTTTGGCGAGTGGTGACTGAGCAGTGGTGTGAGCTTCGATGGGCATGGACAGGGTGCTTCGGGGGTCGACTGGATGGAGCGACGAGGACTTCGGCAATGGTTCGAGCAGCGGGGGAACTCGAGGTTGAAAATGACGGAGAAGAGCGGGAGTTATCGAGGTGCTTCGGGTGCAGCGGAGGAGATGAGCGGCGAGGAGTTGACGAATGTAGAGGTGAGGTCGGGGGTTCTGCGGAGGAGATGAGCGAGGAAGACGAGCGGCAATGGTGAGGGGAAGGAGCGAGGCAAACGGTGGAGGAGAACGGAATGAGTTGGGTTCTGTTGACGATGGAGGAAGAAGAAGGGGAGAGTTGGGTTTTGTTCTTTTTTTTTTGTTGGTTTTTGATTTCTTTGTTTGGTTTTGGTTGTGTGGTTTTGTTTAAACAGAGAAGGGAGAGAGATACGGGGGAGAGAGAGAGAGAGTGGGTTAGTTACGAGGAGTGGGGAAATGTGCAGGTAGAGTAGGGAGGTAGTTGGAGTACGTGGGGTGTGAAGAATAAATTGTATATGGGTGGTTGTGTAGGAAAATAAATATGTATAATAAATGGGTTCTGAATTTGGGCTTTAATAACAATTAAACAATTGGGCTTTTGATTAATTTAATAAAATCACATACGAATTTAGGCTTTAGAATAAACAATTGGGTTTCAAAATAATAATAATAAAATCAAATACAACTTGGACTCACATTAATAATTAATAAAAGCCAAATAAAAACTTGAGCTTAAAATAAACAATTGTGTTTATAAAAATAGTTTAAATAACAAAATCAATTAGGGAAAAATAGTTAGGAGATACTGAGGATTTAAATACGGAAAAATACTTTTAAATACGTATTAATAGAAACGGGGGTTACAGACCGTGTGCGGGAACGGCGGGCGTTCTCATTGATGGGGACCCCTCGGATGGCACCCAAGATTTCCCTTCGGAAGTCCTGGAACTCCTGGTGGGTGACCGGGGCTCCTTCGGCCCAGTTTGGTTGGGCAGACTGTCGCCGACCGACCCGGCTGAGCGCAGGCTCCCGCCCTTGGGATGGGGGTCTGGGATGGTTCGGAGCCGAGTTGGAAGCGGCTCCTCCCCTGCCACGGCTGGCCTGTCGGTTCAAGATTACCCCCCGCAGGTCGCTCTGGACCGAACGGGAGGCATTAGGCTGGGGCCCGTGACTGGCCCCCTTGTTGTTTGGTCCCTGAGCATCGGCTGCGATGCCTTGTGGAGGCACATCGTGTCGGCGTGTGGAGTTAACAGCTTTTGCTGCCTTGGGTGCCATGTGAGCTCGGGTCGACGGGGGTGCCGACGGGGGCGGAGCTCGGGTCGGCGTTTACGAGGGTACCGTTGGAAGCGAGGCTTAGGTTAGCGTCTACGATAGATAGTTTTCCACAGACGGCGCCATCCTGATGCAGTTTGTTTTTGGGAGATGTGTGGATGCACCAGGCGTGAGTTCTTACTCAATTTGTATTGAAGGAGAAGACTGATACTCGAATGGACGAACAGTACTGGGGTAGGCGGTATTGAGGTGGAGGCTGATGCTCGGCTCGGATCTTTGGATCCGAGGGTCTCGTGTACCTGCAGACGGTCTCGGAACACCGGGGTTGGTCCGGGCAAACCCTCCGACGATCTAGTCAGTCACTAAGGGAGAGTAACAGTAACCAGGGTTTTGAGTGGAGAAGTTTTGATTACCTGGAGAAGGAGTATGGGTCTGGTATTTATAGAAGATGCCAATCGGGTCTGGACCCGGTTGCCCGTGATGCTGAAGCGGTGGAAATTCGGGCGGTTTTAGGGCTGACGTGGCAGCGGCCCGGGCAGTTTTTCGACACTGACGTGGCGGATCGGGAGGATCAGGAGGTGTGCGCATCCTGAGGGGATCCTGTGGCCCAGGATGGGCCACGTCATTCCTAACCCATATCACAACGGTTTGTTTTTGGGAGATGTGTGGATGCACCAGGCGTGAGTTCTTACTCGATTTGTATTGAAGGAGGAGACTCGTATGTAGACGACCCTCGACTGGACGAACGGTACTGGGGTAGGCGGTATTGAGGTGGAGGCTGATGCTCGGCTCGAATCTTTGGGGCTCGGATCCGAGGGTCTCGTGTACCTGTAGACGGTCTCGAAACATCGTGGTTGGTCCCAGTGGCAGACCCTCCGACGATCTAGTCAGTCACTAAGGGAGAGTAACAGTAACTAGGGTTTTGAGTGGAGAAGTTTTGATTACCTGGAGAAGGAGTAGGTGTCTGGTATTTATAGAAGATGCCAACCGGGTCTGGACCCGTTTGGGGCCGAGTCTGGACCCGGTTGCCCGTGATACTGAAGCGGTGGAAATCCGGGCGGTTTTAGGGCTGACGTGGCAGCGGCCCGGACGGTTTTCCAACGCTGACGTGGCGGATCGGGAGGATCAGGGGTGTGCGCATCTGGAGGGGATCCTGTGGCCCAGGATGGGCCACGTCATTCCTAACCCATATCACCTTGATTTCTTCTTCTCTTCAATAAAAACATTTTGTGCTCCATACGTTTATATATAACACTCTCAATATTTCATTAAAACCCTTTTATGCTCTAAAGATGTTTAAATTAATATTCTAACTTTCTCACTTTTTTTTACCAGAAACTTTTTTACTTTTCGAAGGTGGATAAACAACAAATAAAAAAAATTCATTTTCCAACGTGCACCCCGCCACCTCATCCATGTAATCATCTATCCAACCTTCCCCTTTAATTACATACTAAATTTTTTTTTATAGTTGAAATAGAAATAAGTAGTTTTGTTGAATAACACATGAATACAAATCATGCACAAATTAACAATAAATAAAACTTTATATTTAGATATTCTAAATACTATCAAATAAATATGAATCCTTTGTAATAAATTGTATTTTCAACATATTACACCACAATGTATTAGAACGTATTCCCAATAAGGGTGGTAATTGGCCCAAACCCGACCCGGACCCGCTTAGGTCCGACCCGATAATTAGCTGGCTTGGGCTAAAATTTCTCATTTCGGGTCGCGCTCGGCCTCAACTTTTTAGGCTTGAGAAAAATTTGAGCCGGGCTCGGGCCCAAGTGTTTAGGCTCGATGGGCCTGAATCAAATTTTGATATGTGCATATGTATGTTTATGTATACATCATATATATTTATGTAAGAGTTTTATTTTAAAGAAAATATTCATGTAAGTAAGTTGAAATGGGTGTTCAATTTATAGATAAAGAAATTATATATTGCATATAAAATTAAATGAAAATAAATAAATTTAATGCGAATTACTCAAAAATTTGTAGTATTCCTATTATTGTTATTTTTTTATTATATATTATTCTTAATATAGTTTTATTTTATGGGAAAGTTATATATTAGAACATTCATAAGTAGTTCGGGACTCATATTTTTGGGCCTAATTCAGGCTCGGGCCTAATTTTTGAAGCCCGAAGAAAATTCGGGTCGATTTTGGGCCTATATTTTAAACTTCGGGCTCGAGCTTGGGCCTATATGGGTTCGACCCAAACCTGTCCCGTTGCCATGCCCTAATTCCCAACATGCACCCCAACCTATTATATCGAACTGCCCCAACCATTTCATATTTAAAGCAAATATGTATGTTGGTTATCAAACTTATTTCAAATTTAAACTTCATTTGCATTTTCATTATTAAGAGGAAAAAAAGTGTTGTCTAAGATAAATCTAAGTATTGTTGGAAAATAATGTATGTGGGCTCACATATGTGACTAAATGTATAATTTTTATTCTAAAGTCTAACCCAAATTAAAGTGATCTAATTAAGATTAAGTAATGGGTTAAAAGCATATAATTTAATGTGTGATATAACACGTGTAGAGACCGTAAAGTAAATTTCTCATTTTGTGATGGGCAAAATTGGAAATCAATAATTATCAATTAGGGTTATGGTCCCATATATATACGTATCTTCTTATTCCATCTGCTATCCATCAACAGAAGAATAGAGAGACGGCCTTTCATAGAAGTGCGTATCATATAGGAAGATCCAAACCCTCTGCGCAATCTCCATCAATGGCTTCAGGTTAGTACTTCCACTTTTAATGTTCTTCTTCTTTTGATTTAGCAAAGATCTATAGTTTCATGATTTAAGATTTTATATTAAAGCACTTTTGCAACATGATTAAGATCTATATAAATTCATAGAAACATGTTTTATGTTGTTATTAATGTTTAATGCATGTTCTTAAGTGTATATAAAATTCTATCAATTGGTTTCAGAGCCATCTTTGCTGAATTACTTGAAGAAATTTAGGGTTTTCTTGTTTAAAGAAATTTAGAATTTCTTGTTTAAAGAAACTTTAAAAATTTAGGGTTCTATTTGATCTTCCTGTTTAAGAAATTCAATTGATGACTCTAATTGACGAAGCAATTGGATCAATTGTTTCACATGTGGAATTATTAAATAAATAAATAAATAAAAAACTACTGTGCTTTTGCCCATCACGTCTCTGGCTTCAGGATTAGATTCTTTTGAATTTCTTGGTTTTTTTTGCAATGTTTGTGGCTTTATGTTGTATTCATGCTCTTAGTTTGTTTGATGTTCATGTGCTCATCTCTAGTTTCGTTAAAATCTCTGGCTTTAGATTGATGTTCATGTGTTAATCAATCTCTGGCTTCAGATTGCTCATCTCTAGTTTCGTTCATGTGCTTATCTTTTCCTCAAGTCTCTGGCTTCAGACTTGTATATGGGTTATATGAATAATGTTTTATTGTATAATTAATGAAGACCTGTATATGGGTTGTTGTTTGGCAGCATGTGCCCCCCCCCCCTAAGGGACCCACGGGAACACACACAAAAAAAAAAGAAAAAAAAGGTCTTTTTTTTTGATAATGTCGTAGTCTAGCGATAAGCATGTTAGTTAAGTGAGTCAGAAGATTACAGAATGAGAATGAAAGATTATATGGTGTTCGTGTATGACTACGGCTTCATTTTCAAGAAAAGAATGATATTTATCAGTATAGATCCATTAATTTTCTGTTATCATCATTCATTAATTTATGTTAATCATTCAATTTTCTGTTAACGAAAATTAAATTTTCTGTTAATAAGGATATTTGTCCTATAATCGGATAAAGAAAATTCAATTTGATGTTATCTTGACATTATTCATCTAAAATAAAGTAAAATTACAAAAATTAAGGAAAAGATAAAATTTTGGGAAACAATTAAATTCAAATTATGGTTTTTGTTTTTCTTATGAATGTCGAATATTTTGAATAGATTAATTGAAACAAAATGTTGCCAAAGTGACTTCTTTTGTGTAGATTAATTTATTTAAAATATCAAGATGACTGTGTGTTTGTAATTCATACGTTTATTAACTGACCCAAAGGTAAGTTGATATTTGGCCGAATTTCATGCACATCTGTAGTAATAAATATGTGACAATTATAAGGTATTCCATGTGAACAATAAATCAGTCCAAAGAATGACTTATTATTTGACAGGATTTATTGTCAATATTTGATTACTACAACAAGAGTATCACTTACAGTTAATGTTACTGTCCAAAGACTTGATATTAACGTTGTGCCTGGTATCTTGAGATGAGATTAACCATTATTTGAATTTATTGTTTTATATGGATTCTCATGTGAGCTTATTTTGTTTGTTTTTGTTCTATATTCAGTTAGTTTATCATCTGATGCCTCAGTAACTGGTAACATCAATTCTAATCCCATGCTTAATGGGACAAATTTTAAGTGTTAGAAAAAGACTCTTAAGGATATGGTAAGGAGTATGATTGCTCATTCCACCATACCTGAGTCCCTTTGGGGAGAAGCATTAAAGACAGTAGCTTACATTCTCTATAGAGTACCAACTAACGCAGCTGCAAAAACACCTTATGAGCTTTGGACAGGTTGAAAGTCTAGTCTAAAGCACTTTCACATTTGGGGATGTCCAGCTGAGGTAAGGTCTTACAGGCCACAAGAAAAGAAATTGGACTCCAAAAATAGTGAGCAGCTACTTTATTGGTTATTCTGAACGATCTAGGGGCTGTAAGTTTTATGATCCCACACTTAGGAATATTTTTGAGATGGGATCTGCAACAATTTTTGAGGAAGTTGAGTTTTGGGGGAGAAATAAGGTTAGGGACATTGCTTTTGAGGAGGAATTGGATTCAATTACAAACCAAATTCCTACTATCACTTTTGACAATATTCAGGTTCCCACACTTATTATTGATCAAGAAGTGAATCTGAAACCTCAACAAGACAATGTTGAACAAACCCCCATTCAAAATTAGGTAATTGTTCCAGAAGAACAAACTCAACAACCTCAAGAACCAGTGCCATTATGGAGATCCACGAGAGAAAGGAGGAATGCTATTCCTGATGATTATATTGTATTTCTCCAAGAACATGAGGGTGACAATGGAATGATGGAAGATGGTCCAATCACTTTTCATCAGGCCATGAAAGGTTGTAACTCTCAAAAGTGGATGAATGCCATGAATGAGGAGTATAAGTCTATGCAAGACAACAAAGTTTGGGAATTTGTCTCATTACCAGAAGGTGCAAAACCAATTGGTTGTAAATGGATATTTAAGACCAATAGGAATGCAAATGGTAATGTGGATAGGTATAAGGCACGTCTTATAGCTAAAGGCTATACTCAGAAAGAAGGCATTGATTTTACAGAGACTCTCTCCAGTTTCATTGAAAGACTCGTTTAGGACAATTATGGCAATTATTGCTCATCCTGATCTTGAGCTACATCAGATGGATGTCAAGACGGCGTTTCTCAATGGTGACATTGACGAGATAATTTATATGATGCAATCAGAAAACTTTGTGTCGGGAGATTCAAAGAATATGGTTTGCAAATTGACAAAATCCATCTATGGACTCAAGCAAGCTTCTCGTCAATGGTACCACAAGTTTCATCAAGTAATTGTCTCATTTGGTTTTAAGATGAATGCAGTTGATGATTGTGTGTATCACAAGTTCAGTGGGAGTAAGCATATATTCCTAGTTCTATATGTCGATGACATATTGCTTGCCACTAATGATATAGATTTATTGCATGAAACTAAAAGGTTTCTGTCCAAGCATTTTGAGATGAAGGATCTTGGGGATGCCTCTTTTGTATTAGGAATTCAGATACACCGAGATTGTTTTTCGATGTATTCTAGGATTATCACAAAAGGGATACATCGATAAAGCACTCAAAAGGTTTGGCATGCAAGATTGTAGACCAGGGGATATCCCTGTTGCTAAAGGAGACGAATTTAGTCTCAATCAGTGCCCTAAAAGTAACCTTGAAATTCAGAAAATACAAAAGATCCCCTATGCATCAGCTATTGGGAGTCTAATGTATGCTCACGTATGTATGCGTCCGGATATTGCGTACATTGTTGAGGTGTTAGGCAGGTGTTTGAGAAAACCTGGTATGGACCATTGGATAGGAAATCAGATCATTTGGAGGTCGTAAGGTATTCTGATTCTGATTTCGCTAGGGTGCCAAGATAGCAAAAAAGTCTACATCGGGCTATATTTACCTGTTAACTGGAGGAGCTATATCTTGGAAAAGTGTCAAACAGACACTTATAGCTTCTTCCACCATGGCAGCAGAGTATGTAGCATGATATGAGGCATCGAATCATGGAATATGGTTGCGGAATTTTGTCATTGGGCTACACATTTTGGAAAATATAGAAAGACCACTCAAATTATTTTGTGACAATAAATCAACAGTGATGTATTCCAACAACAACAGGAGTTCGACAAAGTCGAAACATATTGACATAAAGTTCCTAGTTGTGAAAGAAAGAGTGCAAAGTGGACAGATGTCCATAGAGCACATTGGGACAAACTCCATAATAGCGGATCCGCTCACAAAGGGATTACCATCCAAGGTCTTTTATGAGCATAATGCTCATATGAGTGTTGTATTATTTGAAGATATCATGATTTAGTGGGAGTTTGTATTTTATTTGCATTATGTTTGTGTGAGACATTTATACATTTGATTATTTTCTGATCAGAGATAAAGAATTCAGTTTTCTCACTCTTTTGTCATGTATTGATTCTGACCTCACTTAAGTTTTAAAGAGGACCAGTTGGAAATAGGCCTGTGTATAGATCACATTGCATGAAATTTCCATGCTACACATTCACACTTGATCTATGTCGTTTGATTATGTTGATATATGTGACTATTGATGAATTTAGTTACGATAAATATAACGAAAATTGCTTTGATCCTATATTTACATGATTAATGGACGAGATTGTTTGGCTATGCTTTTGGTTATGATAGCAATATTTTGAGCTCATAAAGTACGTACATTTATAAGGAGTAATATATGTGGCCCAAGTGGGAGATTGTTGGCATATGTGACTGAATGTATAATTTCTATTCTAAAGTCTAACCCAAATTAAAGTGATCTAATCAAGATTAAGTAATGGGTTAAAAGCATATAATTTAATGTGTGATATAACACGTGTAGAGACCGTAAAGTAAATTTCTCATTTTGTGATGGGCAAACTTGGAAATCAATAATTATCAATTAGGGTTATGGTTCCCTATATATACGTATCTTCTTATTCCATCTGTCATCCATCAACAAAAGAATAGAGAGACAGCCTCTCATAGAAGTGCGTATCATATAAGAAGATCCAAACCCCCTGCGCAATCTCCATCAATGGCTTCGGGTTAGTGCTTCCGCTTTTAATGTTCTTCTTCTTTTATTTAGCAAAGATCTATAGTTTCATGATTTAGGATTTTATATTAAAGCACTTTTGCAACATGATTAAGATCTAGATTCATAAAAACATGTTTTAGGTTGTTATTAATGTTTTATGCATGTTCTTGAGTGTATATAAAATTTTATCAAGTATTTCTAATTAGTTTAATGTCTTTTTTTTCTTTTTCTTTTGTGCTTTAGTGTGAGGATAGTTTGGTTGGGATCTGAAATATATGGTATAAGATAACATCAAAGTAGTTACAAGTAGTTTAGTTAAAATTGTCTAACACAAAAAATGTCATGTGGCAGAGGAATATAAAACTTGGGGGGGAAATACACGTGGCGGAGAAATCAAAGGGTGACTCTAAAAAAATGCATATGTGGCGATAACATCAAAGTGGTTAGAAGCAGTTTAATTAAAATTGTCTAACACACAAAAATGTCATGTGGCGAAGGAATATAAAACTTGAAAGAAAAAAAAATGTCATGAAGAGGATAAATCAAAACTTAACTCTTTAAATAAATGTATATTTGGCGCAAGCACAGCTAGCAAAACTCATCTTTATATACATATAATAGATTATATGACAAAATTGATAAAAACAAGGGGCTTGTTTGAAAAAATATTTGTTCTTCATTTTCTTTAATAAAATATTATAGAAAAAAAATTTATTACCACCTTCACACTCCAATAGACCAACCTCCCCCCCTCACCTCGCACCCGGCCACCTCATCCATGTAATATTCTATCCAACCATCCTCTTTAATATTTTATTATTCTTCTATTTTTTTTTAATCTTTTGCGAAACATTTTCTTGTTATTTACCAAACTATGTAAGGAGTATAATATATTCTTAGCATCTATTTGATACTCCAACATGTGTTGCACATGTCACTTTTCAACAAAAATCGAACATTTGGTTGCCACATATATCTTTTTATCTTTGTTTATAGCCTCACATGGATATCTTTTATGTACTTTCTATTATTATTATTATTATTATTATATATACCATCTTTCATAAATAATAATAATAATAATAATAATAAAACACAAAGAAAGATATCAAGTGGCTCTCCTTCAATCCCCCAAAATCAAAGGCCTAGATCTAATCTCACAAAATACATTTTCCTCCCAAAAGTTTCCCCCCAAAATCAAAGGTCTAGATTTATGCTTCTACAAGACATTTTCTCTCTCAAATTTTCCACCCCCCAAATTCAAAATCCCTTCCCCACCGCACCCCCCCCCCCCCCTCCGTTTTCATAATTTTTTCTCTCTTTCTTCTCATTTTTTTACCCAGGTATGTCAAAAAAAAAAACTTTGAATATTTGTTTTGTTATGCAATTTCGGATTTATTATTATTATTATTATTATTATTTCAAAATTGTAATTATGTTTTTTTTTTGGATTATGCTTTTTTTTATTATTTCAAATTTTTAATTATGTTTTTTTTAATGTTTTCATAACTCAATAACATTAACTTCCATTTAATTGCTTTTGAATTACCATATTTGATCTGATGGTATTATACTTCACTGAGTAATTGTTTTATATTAGAATTCTTCACTGAGTTAATTGTGATTAGAATGATTTTTTTTATTATGCAATTTTGGATTATGCTTTTTTTGAATATTTGGACATTTGCTGCTTTGAAAGATCGTTGCAAATTCTTTAATTGACTCGCTTGATCGTACTTTTATGGACAAATCCATGCTTAATCCCGTATTTCGGGTTTTTGTAGTTGCAAAATTGTATCTTGATCAGCTTTGCTGTAATTTCACTTCACGTATTCATCACAACAAATTTTCTCTTTTAAATTCGTACATGGTTAACTACATAAAAAACAAATAAGGGGGAACTAACTCATGCAGTTTGAGACGTTAACCGTAACTCATGCAGTTAAAAAATGAATTGCTACTTATGTTAGACTCCAAATCAAAAAAGAAATCTCTTATGCTGAAGTCACACATAGCAAGGAATTTCGATTCACTACTGTTGTAGATTCACAATACTATTTTTGAATCCCGAGCTGCTGACAAATAATACTGTAATATAAAAACCAATAAACATCAAGGTCACTTCATAATCCTACTTCAAAGTACATCAATACATCAACGTCTACTAGCAAATAAACATCTATATAAATCATCCCTTACTGTTTACTTGATTTTTCATATGTTGTATCATTCTAAATACATGTCGTAGGCACGTACCCACAGGCATACCTAGTATATAAAATAAAATACAAAGAAAGCTATCAAGTGGCTCTCCTTCATTCCCCCCAAAATCAAAGGCCCATATCTAACACCACAAAACACATTTTTCTCCCAAAAGTTCCCCCTAAAACTCAAATTCAAATTCCCCCCCTCCCCCCCCCCCCCCCCCCCCCACACACACACAAAACAACTCATTTATTTATTTTATTATTTCTCTCTCTCTCTCTCTCTCTCTCTCTCTCTCTCTCTCTCTCTCTCTCTATATATATATATATATATATATATATATATATATATATATATACATGACATGGACTTTTATACTCCAATTTATAATTATTTTTGGGCAAAAAACAAAGTACCCCCTAACGTTTGGGTTTAATACAATATGCCCATATAACGTTTGAAAAAGTACATTTAACCCATTCCACTGTTAACTTAACCCCATCCGTTAAGTTAGAATTATTGAATTACCTTTTTACCCTTACCATTTCATAATCAAATCTCTTCTTCTTTTTCCTCTTTCTTCATTCTTTTCTTTTTCCTCTTTCTTCATTCTTTTTCAGATTATGCAATTCATTTCAGATTATGCAAACAACTTATATCTTATGCATATTCTCCTGAATAATATATGATCTTAATTTGAAAGACTGTAATTAAGCCTCATAAGACTTCCAACTATGAGGGATTGTCGAATATACATGCTGAGGCTAGAAGATGGGCTGAAGTGCAGAGAGTGAGGGTCCTAATGAAGGTGTACGGAAACAGCCTGGGTGTAGCTGGATCGAAGTCATGAACAAAGTCTGCGCATTCTTTTCTGATGACCCTTTGCGGCCGAGGAGTGCAAAATTATGTTCAGTGTTAAGTGCATTATATGCTCAAATGAGAACTGTAGGGTTGTTTCATGATCCGCTGTTATATAATGGGTTTCCATACATTAAACAACGGGTGAAGAAAACAAAACTTAGGCAAAAAACTACTCGCTTCCCCTTGACTAAAGATTGGGCTCTCTGCTAATTTTGCCACATGATTGGTTCTAGATGAGAACTGTCTGTTAGTTGGATAAATCACCATGATTAGTTCTATATCCACATGTGTTCTAGGTGGCAAGATTCAAATAAGACTACTGACCCTTTACATCAAATACAATATTTTTTACTCAAATTTATCTCTTCGGTTATTTATTTATTTATTTTTACTTCCTGAACATTTGGAGGGTTTTAACTAAAGACATGTCTAGTCTTTGTGAATGCAACTTGACAAATACCCTAACCAAGTCAGTTCACCCACTCGGCAAGTTCTTTGATCAAGTTGACTTCTGGATTGCCCCTCAAGGCTCTTAATGGTAACTACATCAGGAAGCTTAGCGAATGAGTATGAGAATGGAGCTAGTGGATTACTTCAAGGATTTAACATTTGGATGAAATTTTATATGATCAAAAGAGGTTGGAATCAACATGTGATCAATTCACATGTGCCTTAAGTCATGGTTAGAATCCGGTAGATAGGCATCGATACTATATTTCCCACTCAATATCATCTTAACTCATTATTTCACTTCATTGATATAAGATCCAGTGCCCTGACAAGCTCAGATTAATGACCAGCTCAGTTCTCCAACTAAGTAAAATCTTGATCGTAATTTATTATTTTAACTCATTATTTTAGCTCAGTTCTCCAATATCATCTTAACTCATTATTTCACATCTTAACTCATCTTAACTCATTATAACAAATACAACTGATCAATCTCACTATATCTATATGAAGCCACAATTTCCTACGAAATATATGGATGTACTTAATTTAAAAAAGAATCTGAAATTTAGGGAGGAGCAATGTAAGCCTTCTTTTACCTTATGTATGTATCTGAATGTTCCTTTGCCTCAAATGGTGGCAACCCATAAAGGAATTGCATAATCTGAAAAAGAATGAAGAAAGAGGAAAAAGAAAAAGAATGAAGAAAGAGGAAAAAGAAGAAGAGATTTGATTATGAAAGGGTAAGGGTAAAAAGGTAATTCAATAATTCTAACTTAACGGATGGGGTTAAGTTAACGGTGGAATGGGTTAAATGTACTTTTTCAAACGTTATATGAGCATATTGTATTAAGCCCAAACGTTAGGGGGGTACTTTGTTTTTTGCCCATTATTTTTCACTATATACTAATGGAAACATGGATTTTTATTTACAACTAATTATTGTTATATTATTCAAACTTCAGCTACATAATTGTTGATTTACTGTTTACAAGGCTTTTTATATGTTGTATCGTTCTGAAGACGTGCCGTAGGCACGTGGACACGGCAAATCTAGTATATATATATCACAAGGCAATTTGGAAAAAAAAAAACTATCAAGTGGCTCTCATTTAATTGAAATAAAATTAATGCCTCACATTCACCTTCCCAAAAGATATTTTCCCTCAAAAAATTTTTCCCACAAAACTAAACTAGTATAATGCACGTGCGATGCATGTCTATAAAAAAGTTTAGTCATTAAATTAAATGAATTTGTATATCGTACAAAAAAAGAAATAGTAAAACATTTAACTTGCAAAATAGCAAGCTTCAATAATAGAATAAGTGTGAACGATTATAGAATCAAACTTCAACAATACATAAAGGATCCTAATGCAATGAAAATACTCTATGAATTTGGAGAATATTTGAAACTTTTATACAAAACATGAATTATAACAAAACTCTAGGCAGAATGTTAAATAAAGACAACAGACACAAAACATATAATTAGAACACTATTCACAACCTGCGATGAGCTGGGGAGCTTACTGCTATCGCAAGACCCATCTGAACAGGTAGTTGTAACTCCACTTCTCGTTTATTATTCACCAGCTTGTTGGAAAAATTACACCGAAAAATTTGATGCTCATATACAGCCTGCACCCAAAAATCATTTAATGACAGGGGAAATAAAAGGCGAAAGAGTCCAAGAAAATGGATATTCTATGAGAAGTTGCAATCCAAGAGTACACCGAAGAAGGCACTGAAGCAAGCCAAAAAGTCGAGCTTGTCGACTTTCCACAGTTGAAGTGCCAAATGGAAATCAATTAGTCTGATCACTGTTGATATGATGATTTCTGATAAAATCATGTTTGGTGTGTAATAAAACAATGACATTAAGAACAGCATGGTGAATAAAACAGATGAGGCAATCACAATATTGGAAACTGCTGTCTTGCATCATGCATTGTCGTTCACCACAGACCGAGAAAATGATCCTGTTATATACAAAGTTAGTATTCATGCATTGTAGTTTACCGCAGATATATAGAAAGGTTGAAATGAGCCTATGCAGATATATAGAAAGGTGAAACATATGCAACTCATAGGAGATGTAGCAAAATCCCTTTTTACTGACATGAGATAGGT
Source organism: Hemerocallis citrina (assembly GCA_017893485.1). Lineage (NCBI taxonomy): Eukaryota > Viridiplantae > Streptophyta > Magnoliopsida > Asparagales > Asphodelaceae > Hemerocallis > Hemerocallis citrina. The sequence continues at coordinate 245,897 of JACEHZ010000159.1, read as the reverse complement.
GGGTATAAATATATATGACTGACATATATAAAAGCCCCTTTTGTTTAAATTAAACAAATGCTAGTTATGTAAGGGATGGTCATATGCAGGTTAGAAAGTAGAAGGTGAACTGCAGGTTGTACAAAATACTATGAGTTGAACAAATGCTAGTAGAAGGTGGACATATGCAGGTTGTACAAATACTCATATGCAAGTATATAGAAATGGTCTTTTATTAGATTGAAGAATGAAGGTGAACTGCAGGTTAGACATGAAGTAAGCATATGCAGGTGTAGAAATGAATCATGTGCAGGTATATAGAATAAACTTGTTGAATTGAATTCATATGCATGAATATGAAAATTGATCCTCTTTACTGTTTTAAAGTATATGCAGATAATAGTAGAAGTGAACATATGCAGGTCAACCATATGCAGTTATATAAAAATTGATGATATGCAGGTATATGGAAATAGATTATTTGCAGGTTATAGAAATTAATCAAATGAAGTTATATGGGAATTAGGACATGCAGTAAGTGTAGAAGATGAACATGTGCAGTTGTAGAAACTGAACAACATATATGTGATATATCAAAAAAATCCCTTTTTACTGATTTGAAGTTTATGCAGGGAGTAGAACATATGCAGGTAGTGTAGATGAAAGCATATGTAGATAGCACCTATAACTGATATCAGAGCAAATTTTTCAGCAGCTAAAGCAATTTCCTTCTCCTGTAAACTGAAAAAAAGTTGATCTATTTTTAATCCAAAATCCAATAGTTAAAATTCTTAACTTCTTTTTTAGTTTGGAACTTGGTCAGATTTGCATTTCATTGATATTCTCTTTGGTACTCTACTCTGATTTTCTACTTGTGATTCTAGATGTCAATAAGGCTAAAAGTTTAGATGAATTAATTCATGATCTAGGATATACACAAATATAAAAGAGCTATTTATTCTCTTTTTATTTTTAAATAAAAAGAAATTTGAAACTCTACCTTTCTTATCTTTGGCTCAATGGTAGAACTTGCAGGTAGTTGTAACTCCACTTCTCATTTATTATTCACCAGCTTGTTGGACAAATTACACCCAAAAATCATTCAATGCCAGGGAAAATAAAAGGCAAAAGAATCCAAGAAAATGGATGTTCTATGAGAATTTGCAATCCAAGGAAATTTTTAACTAACCCTTATTAGTTTAAGCAGATTGAGACGCGAAATAGCATCTTGATGGTCAAGTCTTGCAATGAGTAAAGTAGTGAGACCATTAATTTCCATTGCAGTGTTTATTCGAGATGATTTTTTGTAAATTTTAGATTGCAAAGGCTAAGCCTCAGAAACAAAAATAAAAAATAAAAAGAAGAATTAAAGGATATAGAAATTAACGTACGTTATTATCTTCAAGAAAGGCTCTAATATATTGACAAAATATTGCTCAGGACATTATGGAAGAACATGACTAATTTCTGAATTGCTTCCTTCTTGAGCAATGCTTGTTCAACTTTTCTGTGATCGTTATCCAAACATACAGCAAGTGAATCCAATGCAGTTCCCACCCATGCTTCATCCTCCAATAGGTTGAGGTACACATCTAGCCCTCCATGAGCCTTTAATTGCTCTTTGGAATTTCGTGAAGCATGAGCCATATCACACAGGAGAGGCAATGCATATTGCTTCAAAGGTGAGTCAGACACAGGAGTTTCCAAGCTTTCCCCCAAGGTGTTTCCTACAAAGTATCCAAGGATAACCAACAAGAGATAAGCCAACAAAAAAAATTTATGTTATTCAATGTCAATGGCAGCATATACTACCATGGAAATATACAAAAAACTTGAAATTACATTTTCTTCACCGGAAAGGTAGCCAGTAGGTCTTTTACTGCTGAAGATGGTACTACCAGAATTTCTTAGTGAAAAAGCCTTATCTACTTCTATAACAATTCTATTCAAATCATCGCATTTGCAGTTGAACCTTAGAGCCAGCATTTCGATATAGATTCAAATCAGCTTTACCGCGTGCAACTGGAACCTGAACCAACTGGATGTTTGGGCACACCTCTCTGGCATCATCTCCTTGTAAGGAACTAAAAGGCTCTAAAAATTAGTTGCACAATTTCATCAATGAATGAGAATAATAAAGAGAGTTAGTAACAAAGCACATGAAACAGTTTTGGTGTACCATTTAATTTGAAGTTTCATGACATTTCATCAATACATCCTTGCAGACAACAATTTTTGTATATATGCCTTGCCGACTTGCTAGATCTCCATTCTTGATTAAAAGTTTTGAAGAAGATCTCGAAACTCCCCTAGAAAGAGCAACATATAATTGTCCATGACTGAATACATGATCCGGAAGATATACACCAATACATGGAATTGTTTGTCCTTGGGACTTGTTAATTGTTAAGGCAAAACTAAGTCGTACTGGGAATTGCTTCCTTATGAGTGTGAAGAGCATTCTTACATTTTTCGAAGGCTTAAGCGGGATTCGATGAATAAATACTCTTGTACCATAGCAATGACCAGTCACTACTTCTGCATCGATTAAATTTGGAGTAAAGTTTTTACAAATTAATCTCGTTCCATTGCAAAGACCAATTTTTGGATCAATATTTCTCAAAAGCATGATTGGAGCACCTATTTTAAGTGTCAACTTATGTGGCGGAAGTCCTCCAGGCGCAATAGAATTTAGATATTCTTTCTGATATAAATTATGTGTATCATTCTCAGCTGTGTCAAACGAAAAATATGTTTGTTCATCTCCCGGAAATGAACGTATTATACCATCATTAATTTGGTCAACAGATTGATTAGTTAGAGTAAGCAGAGCTCCATCAGTAATATACTTCCTGTCATGTGCATTAGAGTTCAACGAAGGAAAAATTATGTCGATCAAATTGTTTAATGAGTTTTCACCTTCCCACGGAATAACCATGTCTGTTGGCACTCTAATCATTTCACTCTCAACATATGGTTTGTTTCCATCGCCAATGCGTAGGAGATAGTTGGAAAAATCAGAATCTTCCTTGGCTCGCATATTTTCTGTCAACCGAACAACAATTACATCATTCCAAATTGCAGAGTTAACTATACATGAGTCAATAGTTTGTGCTTTTGTACCATACTGTACAACTGGAAGAATTTGTTGAAAATCTCCACCTAATACCATAACTTTTCCTGCAAATTGCAATTCATTTCCAATTATATCTTTCATTGTCTTGTTTAAAGCCTCAAAAGCATGAAGATGGGTCATTGTTGCTTCATCCCAAATGATAGCACTTGAGAGACGTAAAAGTTTGGCCTCATCAGATTCGATAGAGATCATACATGATGAAGTGGAACATAAGTTTATAGGAATCTTGAATCTTGAGTGTGCTGTACGACCTCCAGGCCTCATTACAGAAGCTATTCCAGAGGATGCATTTGCTAATACTATATGTCCTCTGTGCCGCAAAAAAGATAAAATACAGCGATAAAGAAATGTCTTTCCAGTACCTCCAGGACCATCAACAAAAAAGATTTTACTCTCCCCATTAACGGCTGCTTCTGTGATAAGATTGAATGCATACTTCTGTTTCACATTAAGTTTTTCAACTGAGGATAAATCTTCATCAGAAATAGGTATTGAGTTCTCATCTTCTATCAATTGTGGGACATTGACCTCTTCATTAACATTGATTGCGGGTAAGTCATAATCATCAATGCTCTTGCCATACTGGTTTAAGAGACCATTGAGATCTTTCAGCAATTGTACTTCACATAGTCCACTCAGGTTGCTTGCAGATGAATAATCCTCGGACATATATGATTTGAATTGGTCCCAGAGCTGTCTTACTCCGACCAGATCGCAATATATCAATAGTGTCGTAAAAAGTCTTCTCAAAGCTGATGGCATATGTGTATTGGATGCTTCTAAAAGACAATTGCTGATGCTATTATCGCTCTCCAACAAACCCAACACCTCAGCCACTTGCTTAAATGTTGGATATCTAATCTCATTTATTGTAAGCAGGTGGTCAAACGATAATGGACCTCTAACATGATTTAGCAACATCCTTAAATAGAAGCGATCACCTTCTCGAGGAGAAATGGCATATATCCTGCCGATTTGACGAATATTATTTTGTCTTCTGCTGCATTTTCGTTCTTTATGCTTCCACCTAAATACGTAGATGTTATCAATAATTAAAAAGCAATTAAATATTATCATTTGTTCCTTTCATAACTAAAAGCATGAACGTTACCAGTAAGGATATATTCTAAGAAGAGTAAGTGAGTTATCCAAAAAATTTTGATAATTCATACCTATAATGCTCTGGAAACTCCCTATACAAATATTGTCTTACTTCAGGGTCTTATTATTTTTTGTAAAGAACTCTGTCAACATTGTTTTTTTGCATTCGATCATCCGCAAGTACATTCTCTATAGACTGATGAGCATAATAGTAAACATGTTGCCGATTCGGCAAGTGAACTTGCAATGAGAGAACTGATGGATACATTCGAGTCATAGGAAAATCAAAGATTTTCCAGGCGGCTTCTTGCGGGCATATCCAACGGGCATCAACATATTGTGATATTTCATCTGTAGCATCACCAGGTCGGATTTGAAAAGACACACGATCGGGTCCTTTGTAAACATACTTATAGATATACTTAATGTAGCGCCCCGATTTCCTATACTGGGAAACCGTGACACGAGCCAAGATCTTTTCTTCAATTAGTCACAATACACAGAAAAACAGGAGAATTTAAAACTTTTCATTCAACACTCAATACATTACAATAGAGTTACAATATCACCTTTACATTTCCAAGTATTACAACCTTCTACATCTTACATCAGAGTACAAGGAATGAAGAACAACACTTGGTAACTCTCACTTGAGTACTTCTCAACTAATAGATAATCAATACATTTACTGCAGCGGAACTAAACATAACACTGACTCCTTGCTTTCCTTGCCTTGAGTCCTCCTGAATCTCGCCTTTGTACTTTGGCGATCCAGTACCTATGGAAGTGGGGACGTCAGTATTCACTGACGCTTAAAGGCTGATCATATAGCAGCGAATCTCCTAAACAACATACAAAAACATAGCAATTGTGTCGGTGTAGTTTAAGTGTTCGTGAGTGCAAAAACATAGGGATTTGAACCCGCGTTATGAATTCTAATTGTACACGACCTGTTCCTGACAATACTCCATGACTCTGTGAGGTTGCAGAAAGGATCAAGTCCCTCTATGCAGTCTGCTTATGGTGTCTCCGTTTTCCACTACTACCCGGCATGCCGGACCTCACTCGATCCCAGTGTATCGGGCATCGTTCCAAAATCAAACCATAGGGTTTCGCAAGCGCAGGGTAGCGTGAAGCCTACCCTGTGGCACCCTCTGGGGTTTCGCAAGCACAGGACTGCACAATGCATCCTGTGGCACCCCAGCCACGGTATTTCAGGAATGATGTTCCTATCCTAATGTTAGAAAGTCTCCGAAAGCAACATGCAGCCCATACTACATGCGACTCCATCTCAAGCCGTTTCTCCATATATAGGGATTTGAACCCGCGTTATGAATTCTAATTGTACACAACCTGTTCCTGATAATACTCCATGACTCTTTGAGGTTGCAGAAAGGATCAAGTCCCTCTATGCAGTCTGCTTATGGTGTCTCCGTTTTCCACTACTACCCGGCATGCCGGACCTCACTCGATCCCAGTGTATCGGGCATCGTTCCAAAATCAAACCATAGGGTTTCGCAAGCGCAGGGTAGCGTGAAGCCTACCCTGTGGCACCCTCTGGGGTTTCGCAAGCGCAGGACTGTACAATGCATCCTGTGGCACCCCAGCCATGGTATTTCAGGAATTAACAGAGCGAGATACGCAACCCGTGCTCCCAACTTGTGAGACGCCACCGTACGTATCCCTTTGACGGGAAGGTACAACCCAATGTCACCACCTAATGCCTCCTTCAAGGGACAAGTTGGTCGTAAGGTGCCCCCTACAACCAACTCCTCTCTCTTCGGCAAGGGTCTGAGCAAAATGACCTTTATAAGTCACTACCCTAATGATGTCCCTGACTCGACGATCCTAGGGACGATAATATTATAACATAACATGCTAGGCCTTAAATTAGGCTTCGCAAGACAACTCTACTAGGCTGCTCAACCTAAACTTACCAGAACCCCTCAGGATCCGGTTCGTGGCTCATCGATCCAAGACTTCGACCGTGCGAATATACATGCAAGTCGCTACCCTATGTCTTGATGGTCGATAGCCCTTAGGGTGGTAATATCACCCTAGACGAGCACAACGAACTGTGTACTAGCTAACAAGCTATACACGAGTAACAACCACATACGAGCCAATAAGCTACGTATGAAATAATAACTACCTACGAGCCAGGCGGGCCTCGTAGGAGACAACAACGTACATACCAGCCAAATAAGCCGCTATGAGACCAACAGCTACGCACGGGACGGTCGAGCCGTGTACGAGACAACAACCTTCATACGAGCCAAATAAGCTACGTATGTGACTCATAGCTACGTACGGGCCAGTCGAGTCGCGTACGAGACAACAACCTTCATACGAGCCAAATAAGCTACGTATGAGACTCACAGCTACGTACGGGCCAGTCGAGCCGCGTACGAGACAACAACCTTATGCAAACAACCATACAGGTAATCAATCTTAAAAGCAACCAAACGTGCTTACTAGGAAACTCGATCTTCTATTATTAGAAGCAATAGAAGAATCTACTAATAGTCTATGGTCGGTATTCTACTAAGGAAGAACCGAAGGCGACATAGCAGCCTTTATCAACTAACTATTACTAGTGGTCTTTCCAATCTTATTACTTCGACCTATAGCACCTTAAGTATGGCACACAATTGCAAGCATCTTCCTACGACAATCTAATCATATAACACAACCACTCACCATGATACTCCTAAGTACGAATATGATTAAGCTTGTGCTTGCATCGAGCTTAAGCATGAAAATCACTACGACCTAGACATGAAGTCCACTATACTCAAGCATAGGTTATAACTTGAGCGTAAGTGCTTACTACTTATCATGACTAGTCATCACAACCAAAGCATGGATATATAACTAGTATGGACATGCAACATTCCAAGGCATGGTAGGTATTCTAACACCACTCCTACGATATTCTAAACATGTATTTAACTTTAACATGGTATACCTCATTCCTAGACATGGTATGCTACTTTCATCTTAACATATAGCATGGTGTACATTTTAGTAACATTCTAGTCATGTATACTAGTTAAGTGTCAACCTACAATATAACATGAGTTTCTACAATAATTCTAGCATGGATAGAACATAACATAAAATTACTACAACTAACCATAGATAGTTACTTTAATCTAAGCATGAATATCATTAGCATGGATACCATTAACTTAACATAAACCATCATTAGCATGGTCATCTACTAATCTTAACATAACAATAAATTTATCTAAGCATTGATATCATGTGAGCAAGAATATTTATTTGATCTAGCATGGTGTATAGCTTTCCTATAAGCATGCAAGCATGGTAGATTAATCTAGCATGATATACCACTTCCTACAACTATCCAAACATAGATAAATTGATCTAGCATGGTATACAACCTTCCTACAATTATCCTAGCATGGCATACAACTTACTTACAATTAAACTAGCATGTAGAAAGACTTAGCATGGTACATATCATCCCTAAACATGGTAGACTATTTTGGCATGAATCCTACAATATGTATATCATTCCTACACATGGTAGGAAATTTTAGAATTAATCTTACAATATTCCAAGCATAAATAACCTTCCTAAACATGATAGGAAATTTTAGAATGAATCCTACAACATTCTAAGCATCATTAAACATGCTAGGTATTTTTTGAAGAAATCCTACAACATTCTAAGCATCATTAAACATGCTAGGTATTTTTAGAAGAAATCCTACAACATTCTAAGCATCTTTAAACATGCTAGGTATTTTTAGAAGAAGTCCTACAACATTCTAAGCATCATTAAACATGCTAGGTATTTTTAGAAGAAATGCTACAACATTCTAAGCATCATTAAAGTAATCTAAACATGGTAGGAATTTTAGAATGGATCCTACAACATTCTAAGCATAAATAAATTAATCTAAACATGGTAGGAATTTTAGAATGGATCCTACAACATTCTAAGCATGAATAAGTTAATCTAATCCATTCTTAGCATGGTATCTACTAAGATTTTCCATAACATAAATATCTACCACTAAATTACTTTAACATCTACTACTACTACCATGAGTTTTTACTAAAATAGAACATAAATATCTACAACTAAATTACTTTAACATCTACTACTACTACCATGAGTCTCTACTAAAATATAAAATATCTACAACTAAATTACTTACTAAGAAATCTTTATTAGCATATGTTTCTTATTATTACTAGTGGACATAAAAGAGATCTTTTTGATCTTTTTACAACTAATGATTAGAAAAGAAAAGATCTTTTTATTTATTTATTCTACAACTAGTGATTTAGGTTAATTTCTTTTTCATAATCAAAACTAACATCTAATGTATGTTCTTTTTACTTAAGAAAGAAAACTACAATAATAAAATGAGGTAAGAACCTTCATTCAACATATGCTTATTATTATTTTGTCCAAGTTCAATACAAGTCCTACAACCAAAATGGTTGTATAAAAATATTCATATGCTTTATGTATAGCCCACATTCAAGTCCTACAACCTTAAGTGGTTGTATGTAAAAGTTCATATGCATGTGTCATTTTTGTTCAAGTAGTTAGTTCTTTTACTAACAACATTCCAAATAAGAACTCCTACAACCATACTACTTCAAACCATCCATACCAAAAAGAAAAATAAACAAGGAGGGTAAGAAGAAGAAGATTCATCAAAACACCATTCAAATAAACAAACAAACAAACAAACAAGCAAGCAAGGAGAAACCCCCACCTTGTTTCTTTTCTTTGATGGAAGAACTAGATTACTCCCCTCCTTAGCTCCTAGAATCTCCTACTAACCCTACAAATAAAAACTCTCAAGTTAGCATGGTGATCTCTCTTTCTTTTCCTTTCTTTCTTTCTTTCTTTTTGATCTTTCTAAAATGAGACTAAGGTGAAGGAAGGGGGTATTTATAGGTGGAGAGAAGGGTGGAAAATGCAAATGGGCACACACATATTTGCAAAAACCCCCTTCCATGAATTGTGGGCCGGCCATACTCTTGGGGAGGTGAGAATTGGTGGAGGTAGGATGTGGTGGAGGCATTATGTGAGTATGGTGTTATGTGAGGGTTTCTAGAAGGGTTTTCTTAACCTTCTCATGCATACTTAACCTAGGTTAAACACTTATAAACCCTAACAATCTAATAGGTTTTGTCATAACAAAACAAATGTTGTTCAAAAATACACAACACACAATTTGTATAACGTACTAATCGACATACTACACGTATGTGCGCATATATGTCTGTATACTGAAAATCTTCGCATAATTCGTATAAAATAATTTAATCTCGGAAATAATAATAAAATAAATTTTATTATTAGTTCGGAAGATCACGGTATCAATTTGATACAATACGGATGTATACTGACTGATATCTGGGTACAGATGATGTTTATGAATAAACTGGTTGAAAATCACCAAAATAATTCAATTTTGGAATTAAAACAAAATAATAATAAAATAATAATAAAATAATAATTTATATACGGTAATATCCGTTCGGGATATTACACTTAACAGAAATTATACTTGAACAAATTTCAAAATTAATATGGCAATTATATTTTTTCAAAAAAAGGGGTTGTAAGGAACCACCCATCTATTATCGATCAACTGCTTCGAGTTTTCCCTTCGAGAGATACATCGACCAGTATCTCGTCGGCAATATATAGGATATGAGTTCTCTCCTTGAAAAGTTGTTGAAGCAAACTGTTTGGGATAATCTTTTTTGCATTTTCCATCTTTCATGCAAGTTGATTTAGGATTCAACTGCCCGCAAGGTCCATGAATTATATGTCTCAATATAGTTTCATATAGTTCAGGTTCCGCTTCACGATCTGGAATTTCTGCTCTTACTATCCCATTGTAATCATCTACAGAAATAATTTTATCTCTAGCATCAAGAATGATTAAAATGTGAGCATGAGGCAATCGCGCTTCTGAAATTCAATGACATGTATATGTGCAATGACTCTCCCAAGTACTCCTCTGTCAAATATATCTTTCTTAAACTCTTCAAGTTTAGAATAAAAGATTCTTGTTGTCAAATCTGGTCTGTCCTGTGGAAGCTGCCCAGGTAGTAATTCACTGGAAATTTTAATCCATATCGGATTGCAAGTAATAGTAATAAATAAGTTAGGTTTGCCATATTTTTGCACCAAAGCCATTGCATTTTGATATCTTTGGTACATATCTCGGGAACTTCCGACATAAGATGCAGGTAGAACAGTTCTACGACCTACGTTTCCTAGAAAATAATAAATAATGGAAAATTTAAGGCATTTACGTAGAAAATATTTTTCATAGCATAGGAATTATACAGAAAGGATATATAATTTACCTGCAATTGTTTCACCTGCATCTTGTGCATCTTGTAACCCTTGGTACATTTCAGCACGTATTTCATGTTGATAATCACGAACCCAACGCAATCTCTGTGTGGCAATTTTAACATAGTTGTCTACTAAAAACTGTTGTAGTAATCGCCCACCACGAAGAAAAACAGATGTGTCATTTTCATGAATCTAGCGATAAATATATTACAGCATTAATGATAGAAGATAGGTTGATTAATGATTAGGAACAAATATAAAATAAAATAATTATCTATAGTCAATACCTGAAGTCGAAATGCATAATACTCTCTACATGACACTTTTCGTCCGTTATTATAAATGTAGATATCCCAACCATGACTCCCGTAAGGTAATAAAAGAGGATATTGAAGAGGATCATAATACCCAGCAGTATCTGCAACATTGTGAAGTTGGTTGGAATAAGTTTCGACAACAATTTCTTTTCATGACAATCATAAGGATTATCCCCAAGAAACCACACTGCAACAACTTGTGAAGAAGTAGACAAATGATATTGTCCTTCATGGTTTGGTATTTCCTTAAGTATTAATTTGCAATTGTCGAGATTAGAGCATTGTGAAAGACACCGCAAATTATGGATATATGGATTATGTACATGAAGAATTTGCTGAAGCTTTTCCACAACTGGCCTACTCACCAAATTACTTTCCATTAATCTATTATCAAGTTCATGCTCGGTATCATATATATACAATTGCATATATCGAGGCCTAGAATTATTATGTGGAATAAGGCTACCAATCTTATAGTATATGGCACCCTGAGCACGAAAAGTGTAAACACCCATTCTATTATTCGAAAATCGGTCATCAAGGTTTACTCCGTTGGAAGTAAATGCAAAGATATGATTGAAAGTACGTATATGTTGTCTAAAAGTTCTTCCTTCTTCGGACTGGTCAAGATAAATGTTCATCAATTCAGGAGGAACTGTTATTCTCGGCAATTGCACTTTGCCTTTTTGACAACATAAATCAGCTGTTTCATGAAAAAATAATTTTCCCGCACAGTACGGGCACCTTCTTGTAGGGGGTAGATGAAATTGTTGGCAACGAAATGAGTCAACATGGTTTCTTGCAGAATTATAGTGCCTCATAACAGTTCGGACTCTTCTTGGCACTTGATTATTTTCGGTTGTTCCTGTGTATTTTTTTAGAAATATGACAACAAATGAGAAGAAGGTAAAAACAGTATCGGTGAAATAAAATGCAGTATTAATTCATACCTTCATTCACAATAGATGTTTTTTCATTGTTGTCTGTATTAACCACAAACACACCTAATTGAATAACAGTATTAATACAATGATTGAAAGATCAGAAAATTTATAGTAGTAGTCAAAATGATGCAGGCTTATTATTTTTACGGTTAAGAAATCAAACAGTTGAGGCATAAAGTTTGGTGTTAAATCATACCTTCGTTCATAACAAAATTATTTAAATTGTTCTCTGTATTAGTAAATTGTAATGCAGCACTATCCAAATCATTATTGACAACCGTTCGTACTACTTCATGAGAAGAAAAAAATTTATAAGTAAAGACATATATGAATTAATACCTTAAGTGAAATATCAAAAATATTTTGATAATTGTTACCTTCGTTAAATGAAGAGTTCCCATTAGCTCTTCGATCCCTTTGATATTTGCGAAGTCTCTCCCTACGTTCAGTTATTTGCTGTTCATTCATTGTTGATATTCACCTCTGCATATTTTGTTGATTTCTCGATCTTTCATCAACCAATTGTTGCGCATTCATATTGGAGCGCCGATTTCTTTTGCACTGCCTATCCCTCTCTCTTTGTTCAGCTAACTGATCTTCAGACATCGATAATCATCGATTTCTATAATATTCTTGTTATCTTCGTCTGAACTCTTCCAACTGTATTGCATTCATGTTGGCTCTTCTGTTTACTTCATATTGTCTACGTCTCTCTCTACGTTCATCAACTTGTTGAGTCGCTAATAGTTGAGGTGTTGCTATTTGTTCACTATCCATTTTTCTTAATAGAAACAATGTAAACGTAAGAGTGACATTCAGGAATGAATGCCGAAATAAAATCATCATCATCATCTACATTAAAGTTTCAAGAATATACACAATAACCATCACTCAAATTTCCTTCAAAGATATGTTGGGAGTAATAGCGAAGGTAGAGACTAAACATAAGAGTGTCATTTATGCATGTATTTCGAAATAAAATTATCATCATCATCTATCATTGTACCTTTTTTTTAAAGTTGGTCCTTCCCATATTTAAATGGTATTGTTTATCGAGGTAGATGCTAAACTTAGAAGTGACAAATTAGCTAAGCGACAATGATAATGACTGATGACATTGCTCTCTTGGTACCAAATTTGTGGCAAAGAAAATAAATGAGTTAGATAGGGCCGTTTACTTCATTCATTCAACCATATTTATGTGCATTAGCAATTCATATTTATGTGCATTAGCAATTTAGATGCATAAAAATGTATAAATATTTCTAGCTACGGGGCATTCAAGTTTGCAATTTAGTCTCATGCTCACGATCTCATGCTCCACTGTGTACATTATGCGAAAACAATCTCATGCTCACGATTTAGTCTTGTTTTGTATAATTTGATCATGCATCTGAATTTAGACATTTTCGCTTATATACTGCAAATGATATCAAAACTTTTATCAATCAATTTAACACATAATATATATTGGCTGTATATGTTAATGGATATAAATTAGCGGATGCGAAAACATATAAATCCTTCCAAATCATAGTAAAAGCAATAACTAAGAATGGACTATAGTTTTAAATATACGTTTAAAACGGAAAACATGAGGTATTTGTGAAGACATTTGAAGGCTAGTATCAAAATTATCAAATGATCTATAAATCCTTCCAAATCATAGTAAACTGCAGCATGTCTGATTCCTCAAAAGCAATAACTAAGAACGGAATCAAAGCTTCAGTAAGGGTTATACCTGATATCAATGGGCGGCTTGAGCGACAGTAGTGGCAGTGTGTAGCGAAGACAGGGCGGAGCTGGTTGAGGGCGAAGCAATGGCAGGACGGTGCGGCAGGGTGATGACAGGGCGAAGCAATGGGAGGACGGTGCGGCTGGGCGATGACAGGGCGGAGCGAGGGCAGAGGCGAGCGGCTGGGCGATGACAGGGCGAAGCAATGGCAGGACGGTGCGACTGGGCGAGGTCAGGGCGGAGCGAGGGCAAAGGCGAGCGACGGCAAGGCGGTGCGAGTCGGGGGTGGAACAACGGCAAGGCGGTGCGAGTCGAGGGCGGAACGATGAGAGAGCTGAGCGGCGTTTCGTTGCTTTTTTTTAGAAAGAGGGAGAAGAATAGGAAGCATTTTTTTTGTTTTATAAGAGAAAGATAGAGAGACTTGTAGGGGCTGGGAATCGTGTAGCCTAGTTATGTTTGTGAGGCCTTCTCCCATTATAGTAGTAGAGATTTTTTCCCCAAAAAGTTTCATCCTCTCTCTCTCTTCCATATCTCTTCACTTTTCATAAAAAGAGGAGCTACAAAACATACATTCTTCAACTGTTGGATTGTAGTAGTAACACTAGCATGCTGGATAATCTTTAACTTCTTTATGTGCTTTGCCTGCAATTTTTTTGTGCTTTGCTTGGTTTGCATTTTTTATGTGTTTATCAGGCTTTTCATATGATGCATCGTTCACGAATACGTGTCGTAGGCACGTGTCCACGGGCAAACCTAGTGTGTGTGTGTGTGTGTGTGTGTGTGTGTGTGTGTGTAAGAAAAACAGAACTGCATATGCACAAGAAGCGTTAGGTACATCATTTGAAATACATAAAGAAAGCAAGAGCGAAGTGCAATACAAATAAAAATACATCATTAATGACAGATTAAGGTAAATTAAAATAAAACACATAAGAGCTAAAACTGTAGGAGGAATTCCACGCAGATAGTGTTGAAATGTAGTAAGTAGTAATATATATATTCTATTTCCTAATCTATAGGAAACAGATTCCCCAAATCTCTCACCCCTTAATCTTCTCTCAATCTCTTTTCTTCTCCTTCAAGATTGTAATCCTTATATATAGATGTATACTGTAAAGAATAAGAAACAAGAAAAATAATAAAGATTTTCCCCAAATCTGTTTTCAACATGGTATCAGAGGCTAACAAGATCTAGGCTAGTTGAAGAAGAAGAAGATACGGAGGCGATCGGATCTGATGCCTCCATCCCGATCCGATCCCGACCAAACCCCGATCCCCGAACCTCCTCGTCGACCCGATCCTCGTCGACCCTGATCCTCACTACCATCGAACCCGTTGCCGATCTTAGTCAACCTCGATCCCTCAGCCCCTATCGTCCTCTTCCGTCTCCGATCAATCCCAACACCACCAGCCACCATCCCTAGCCCTCGCCTGCTTCCCATCGTCTTCACCAGCCTGTTCAAACCCATCACCTCAGCAACCCCCTTCGACGCACTCCCCAGCGCGTCGCCACCACACCTGACCCCCCCAATGCCCTTCTCCTCCCGTCGATGCTCAGCAGCGACCAAACCCAACACAGCAAACCCCTGTCTTTCCCTAATTCCTATCGATGCCAGCCGCCCTACGTCGATCCGTCGCCGACCTCGACGCCTCTCCGTTCGCGCAGCCCCCGCAGCCGTCGCTCGACCACTGCCTGGACGTCGATCCGTCGTCGATTCACGACCGCCAGCCCTTGCTCCACAGTGTTGTTTCCGCCATTGCTCTGCCTTGTTGCTTTTGGGGTTGCTTTTGTTGTTGTGTTAGAGATCTGCTGTGTGCTGCTTTGGATCTGAGTAATCGCAGCTTTGCTGTTTGCTATTGAGTATTGGAGTACTTGTTGTCGTTGCTCTGTACTAATGTTGTTTGTTGAAGACTTGGAGCTATTCTTGGCCAATCTGTGTTGCTTGTTATTGTTTGCTGAAGATCAAATTCGTTGATTTCCTTGTGCCGCTACCATGGAACAAATTGATGGAACTGAGAAGGGAATTGGACTTGCCTCTATAGTAGTTACAGCTGCAGATAATGATGGTAAGGTATTTAATATTTCTGCCTCTGTTATGAATAATGCATGGATAATTGATTCGGGTGCTACCTACCATATGACTTTTGATTCTAGACAAGTTCAAAATTTCCAACCATCCACCAAATCAACTGTGTCCACTACCAATGGTGACCCTTCCACAATTACTGGCGAAGGTACCATACCTCTAATAACCTTAGATACTGCCCTAGTTATGTCATCCTTGAATTTTAACCTATTATTAGTTGCTCAAATAACCACCTTCTTACATTGTATTGTAGTTTTTTAGCCTTCACATTGTGTGTTTAAGGATATTCGAACTTGCAAGATGATTGGTTATGAGGTTAGACACGGGAAGCTCTATTACCTGGATTTAGAATCTGAAAGTTCAAACAAGTTGACTCAAGCTCTAAGTGTGGAAGGATCCGAAGATAAGAAGAAGAAATCAGATATTTGGCTATGGCATCGACGTCTAGGGCATGCTTCTTTTGGTTATTTGAAGAAATTATTTCCAAGTTTATTTTTGAAGTTGGATATTTCTGCCTTTCAGTGTGATGTGTGTGAACTCGCAAATGGTCATGTGTCTCTTTTTCTCCAAATCCAAGTAGAAGCTCACTTCCATTTATGATTATTCATTCTGATATTTGGGGTCCATCCAAAACCATTACATTTGGAAGAGCCAAATGGTTTGTGACATTTATTGATGACTGTCCTCGTATGAC
This sequence comes from Hemerocallis citrina, assembly GCA_017893485.1. NCBI lineage: Eukaryota > Viridiplantae > Streptophyta > Magnoliopsida > Asparagales > Asphodelaceae > Hemerocallis > Hemerocallis citrina. The sequence continues at coordinate 229,540 of JACEHZ010000159.1, read as the reverse complement.
CTGGATTTGTTTGATGAAGTTGAAAAGTGAAGTTAGTGACTTGTTTCAGAAATTTCACAAGTATGTTATGATTCAGTATAAATCACAGATTCATGTTCTTAGAAGTGATAATGGCGAAGAGTACCTGAGTTCGAATCTGCAACAATATTTGGAGGAACACAGCATTGTTCACCAGACTACATGTCCATATACACCTCAACAGAATGGGGTTGCAGAAAGAAAAAATAGACACTTGCTCGAGGTGGTCCGTGCTTCTCTTATCTATGGACACATGCCACTCATTTATTGGGGGGAATCCCTTGCTTCTGCTGTATACTTAATCAACCGAGTTTCCTCTAGTATCCTAAACTTCCTCACACCATTTCAAGCATTAACTGAAGCCGTGAATGCACCAAAAGTCGTCAACTTGCCACCTCGAGTGTTTGGGTGTGTTGCATTTGTTCATCTTCATCAACATGAACGCAATAAGTTGTGTAATGCCCCTGCCCTTAGCTCAGAAAATTTACACAATTTATAAGACAAATTAGATACTATATAGTACAACTGCCCACCACAGGCTGCCTCTCAAAAGATGGTTAACCAGATTGGTGACTCTTGATCATAGGCTATTATATTTATATATTATTATTTTATACTTTCTTACTGATATGGGATAATCTTTAATACACATCACCTCTTTCTTTCATTTTTTGTGTACAGCCGAAAGTCCCTCACGATGGGCCCCATGAAGTGAAGCCACGTCAACCATGCTACTCCAACAACAGCATGCTTTCACGTGACCCCATTAATACCATTCAACATTTTCCAAATATTAATAACCATGCCATTACATATACTTTCCTACCAACAGCTAATCCATTTATACTAACATATATATATATATATTATATTATTTTTTTTAACACGGGGTGTTACAGACACCCCCTTCAGAAATCAGCGTCCTCGCTGAGCACGGGCATGCACAATCTAGAGCAGGATCTCCTTCTAGCCGATGTGAAGTGGAGTATCCTGATTCTGCTAGCTGCACCGTACCCTGATTCTGCGGGTGGTCCACTATTTCAGGCCGCCACCTCGCTCCCTCTCAGGCATACCCGACGTACATCTGCTAGCTCTATCTCAGGCATACATCTCGCCCACTCTTACCCACACTCGGTGTCGAAAGTCGGCTCTGATACCATTTGTAACGCCCCTGCCCTTAGCTCAGACAATTTATACAATTTATAAGACAAATTAGATACTATATAGTACAACTGCCCACCACAGGCTGCCTCTCAAAAGGTGGTTAACCGGATTTGTGACTCTTGATCATAGGCTATTATATTTATATATTATTATTTTATACTGTCTTACTGATATGGGATAATCTTCAATACACATCACCTCTTTCTTTCATTTTTTGAGTACAGCCGAAAGTCCCTCACGGTGGGCCCCATGAAGTGAAGCCACGTCAACCATGTTACTCCAATAACAACATGCTTTCACGTGGCCCCATTAATACCATTCAACATTTTCCAAATATTAATAACCATGCCATTACATATATTTTCCTACCAACAGCCAATCCGTTCATACTAACACACACACGCACGCGCGCACACACACACACACATATATATATATAATTTTATTTTTTTTTAATACGGGGTGTTACAAGTGAACTCCTCGAGCTATCCACTGTATTTTCGTGGGATATGCACATAATAAGAAAGGGTATCAGTGCTATCACCGACCAACTCAAAGGATGTTTGTGACTATGGATATTGTGTTCCATGAAGATGAGATGTATTTATCTTCTTCTACGACTGAACTTCAGGGGGAGTACCGAAGTGAAGTTCAGACTCTTGGGTATGATGAAGGGGTTAGTGATGTTCACACTCTTGGGTATGATGAAGTAATTACCAGCCAGAACGAACAACTGGATACAAATAATGGCGTACACTTGAGTGAAGACCTAGCAAGGAAGGAGGACCCTCATGAAGAAGTGCAACCAAGCGAAGAAGACCCTCTTGAAGAATTGCAACCACAGCTGAGAGTGAACCCTTAGAACCCCAAAACCAATCGTCATCGTTATCCGAAGCTCCTAGAAGAGAACTCCCGCACCGTACTAATCGAGGTATTCCGAAACCCACTTATGAACTTGATCCCACTAGTAACGTCAAATATCCAATGAGTAATTATGTATCCACTCACCGCTTGTCGGAATCAAATAAGTCATTTGTAAATCAATTATCTACTGTATCTATTCCTAACATTGTGCAGGAAGCCCTTACTGATCCAAGGTGGAAAGCAACTATAGATGAGGAGATGAAGTCATTGAAAAAGAATGAGACTTGGGAGATAGTCGAGCTGCCAACAGGGAAGAAGCCAGTAGGATGCAGATGGATTTATACGATGAAATATAAGTCAGATGGTTCAATAGAGTGATACAAAGCAAGGCTGGTTACCAAAGGATACACTCAAACGTATGGAATTGATTATGAAGATACATTCACACATGTGGCAAAATTCAATACTGTTCGAGTCCTACGGTCACTTGCTGCAAATCTTGACTGGCCGTTGGAATAATTTGATGTGAAGAATGCATTTTTGCATGAGGAAATGACAGAGGAGGTTTTTATGGATCTTCCACCAGGGTCGAACAGACCAGTCCAGCACAGTAATAAAGTGTGTCGATTGAGGAAGGCACTATATGGTCTCAAATAGTCGCCAAGGGCTTGGATTGGGAGGTTTACAAAATCAATGAGGACATTTGGATATTGTCAGAGTAATTCAAATCAAACCTTATTCTTGAAAAGGAAAGAAGGTAAGATTACCGCTCTCATTATATATGTGGATGACATGATAGTAACTGGGAATGATCCTGAGGAGAGAATGACATTGAAGAGCTACTTGTCACAAGAGTTCGAAATGAAGGATCTTGTCCCTTTGAGATATTTTCTTGGTACTGAATTTTCTCGCTCGAGAAATGGTATATTTTTGTCTCAGAGAAAGTATGCTCTCGATTTATTGAAGAAAATTGAAATGTCTGCTTGTCAGCCGATTGGTACACCATTAGAAGAAGGACTGAAACTTTGCAACGAACCTGATCATGTGCCTTGTGATAAAGAAAGATATCAGAGATTGGTTGGACGACTGATGTATCTTGCGCATACACGGCCAGATTTATCATATGCTTTAAGTGTGGTAAGTCAGTTTATGCATGCTCCTCAGGAACATCACATGGATACAGTGATGAGAATTCTGAGATATATTAAATCTGCTCCATGAAAGGGGTCCTATTTGCAAAACATGGTCACTTGAAGGTTGAGACATATACTGATGCTAATTGGGTAGGATCTATAATTGATAGGCGCTCCACTTCAGGTTACTTCACCTTTGTTGGAGGAAATATAGTTACATGGAGAAGCAAGAAGCAGAATATTATTGCACGCTCTAGTGCAGAGGCTGAGTATCGCGGAGTAGCTCTATGTATAGCGGAAGCTTTATGGCTGAAACTCTTGTTGCAAGACTTAGGTTGTGGTCCGAATAAACTTATGAAGGTATAGTCAAGCAACATGTGATATTGCGACCAATCCTGTTCAACATGATAGGACGAAACATGTAAAGGTGGATAGATTTTTCATCAAGGAGAAATTGGCTGAGAAAGTCATTGAGATATGATGTGTCTAATTTTTATACAAATATTTGTACTCATTTACCTATTAAAATTGCTTGTATTCGTCTATATTGTGTTTAATTTATCTTATTTCCATAAGATTTCAAGTAATTAATTATTTTTTAAGAAATAAGATTTTTGATGCAAAAAGTGAAAATTTTTGGTAAAAAAGAACAAACAAAACAAACTTAATGATTTTTATTTTATTTTATTGATTTGTTGAATTTAAATTTTACAATTTGGCAATGAGAAAAATAAATTATAAATTTTAATTTGCCAATTGAGCTAAAAAGTGCAATAAATAATTTTAAAAGAAGTTTAAATGAGCTAATATGATTTTTAGTTAGTTTTAAACTAATTAATTTTATATTTAAACCCTAATTTCTGATTTTATTTTGTGTGTGCAGCACGTGTTGAAAGAAAAAGAAAGAGAAGAAAAATAAGCAAGAAATAAAGAGCAAATCATACAAGGAAATAAATAAATGAAGATAGAAGGTTTTTCTATAAAAATAACCCTAATCTCTCTTTCGTGCTCCTATAAATACAACTCAAAGAGTAGCTACAAAGGAGGGCTGAACGAAGGGAGAGAGTGACGGCTGATCCTTAATTATTAAATAAATAATTAAAAGAAAGAAAGAAAAAAACAGAACGTGGGCGTGCACTATGACGATGAGAGAGGGGGCGTGGTCTTTTCGACGCGTTTTGGCTGAGTGCGACAGTAGGCTGCTGATGTATCTGTGGGTGTGCTTCGAGACGAAACAGCAGCAGCAGCACTTGACATGACTGCGACAAAACCTGCTAACGTGCGGGTCCCACGTGAGGTGACGGCGACAGCACCATCTGACTTGACGACGACGCTTTCCCAGGCTGACGTAGCACGCTGGCGTCAGCGTACCCAGTTTTCAAAACAATGCTGTTCACGACAGAGAGAGAGAGGAATTTACTTTGGGCATGCTTTTCGAGGCTGATTGGTTTGCAATCTCTTTTACAAAAAACAGTCCCTTTTGTATCTCTTTTTCTTTATCTAATTTTATCATGCAATCCAAGACTGTATTTGTTAGTTGCAATAAATTTATTATGAACTAATTTTACTTTTCTAGGGCTACAATGTAGCCTACTAATTTTTGATTTAAAACTATAAAATTAAATACCATTGATTGAGTGAAATTAGAGATGATTTACCGCAATTGATGAGACCGTTAAGAAATCCACAGAACTTAATGAGTCTTCGATTAATTAAATTTGCATAGAGATATGACAAGTTGTTAGTTGGAGATATTTTTGGTGTTGTTCGAGAGAAAGCAATGAATAATTTTGGAATTTTGGCCTACAACTTGGAAAAATAATCTTTTTATTCATATAGAATTTTACATTGTGTGGGATAAATTAGGTGAAGTCAAAAGCCTTAGAATTGATTTTGCAATTAATAAACAATATAAATTCATAACCCATCTCTCTTAATTAATTTAGCTAGTTTTTCTTTAGCTTAATTTAATTTAGTTGCGTTCTTTATTTAATTTTGATCTTCCAAATAGTGATTCATCTAGTAATTTCAGTACTTGATGAAATAATTAGTCCCTGTGGGTTCGACACTCTTTTCACTAAAACTATACTACTTGTTGCGATTTTGTACACTTGCAAATATTCACATCAAGTTTTTGGCGCCGTTGCCGGGGACTAGTTATTCTTTTATTGATATTGAAAATTGCTAAATTATTACTAGTTTGGATTTTTTGTATTTTATTTTCATTTATTATTTTATTTTTTACCTCTTTATTTTCTTTTGACTTACTTTTACTTTTATTTATTTTTATTTTTATTTTTTTCTATTTTTTTCAATACTTATATTTCAGGACATACAAATACATTATCATGGCGAACAACGATGAAAACAGAGCTTTGAGAGATTATGCTATGCCCTCAATTTATGGAGCAACATCAAGCGTAAAGAGGCTGGTTATTGAAGCTAACGATTTTGAGATTAAACCAGCCATTATTCAAATGATTCAACAGACTGATCAATTTTGGGGACTACCGCACGAGGATCCGTATGTTCACATTGCAAACTTTCTAGAAATTTGTGACACTTTCAAGCACAACAGAGTATCAGAAGATACAATCAGATTGAGACTCTTTCCTTTTTAACTACGAGATAAGGTGAAGGCTTTGCTACATTATCTACCACCTGGTAGTATTACTACTTGGGAGGGACTTGTACAAAAAAATTTGGCCAAGTATTTTCCGCCAGCAAAGACAGCAAAACTAAGGAATGATATTGCCACATTCATTCAATTTGAGACTGAGTCTTTGTATGATGCATGGGAGAGGTACAAAGAGTTATTGAGAAAGTATCCTCATCATGAACTACCAAAATGACTGCAAATTCAAATATTCTATAACGGGTTGGGAGTTACACATTGATCAATGATTGACGCAGCAGCTGGTGGTGCACTTATGAGCAAAACTCATGAAGTAGCCTATGAACTTTAGAGGAGATGACATCTAATAATTACCAGTGGTCTTCAGAGAGAACAATGCCAAGAAAAGTGGCTGAAGTTTTTGAACTTGATCCTATTTCTACTTTAACTGCATAAATTGATATTTTATCTAAACAATTAGGCCATATGAATTTTAATGCAATTCAATCTAATATGATTTGTGATCTTTGTGCAGGAAATCATTCAAGTACGCATTGCCAAAGTGGGGAACCAGTTTGCTCAATCAAATTACAATCAAGCAAATTACGTGTCCGATTTCCAACATCAAAACAATCCTTATTCGAACACGTATCATCAAGAATGGAGAAACACCCCAAATTTTTCTTTGAACAACAATCAAGAAGTGATTAGACAACCTCAAAATTTCCACAGCAAGGAAAGAAGCCGACACTTGAAGATATGTTTATGCACTACATGCAAAAGACAGAACAATACATAGAAAAGACAGATTTGGCAATCCAAAATGTTGCAAATTCAACTTCGGCTTCCATTCACAATCTTGAGGTAAAAATTAGTTAAATTTCAAATATTCTTAACGAAAGAAATGTAGGAACATTACCAAGCAACACAGTTGTCAACCCCACGGAAGATGTCAAAGCCATAACACAAAGCAGCTGGAGGGCAATTGAGCAACCACAAGAAGAAAATGGCGAACAAAATGAGGTTGAAAAGGAAGAAGAGTACGAACCAATTGTGGAGGAACAAACGCAGCATGAGCAAGTAATATTTGATGTTTTTAAATCCATGGAGTTTCCTACCGAAGAACAGTCATCTTTTCAAGTAAGTGAAACTGATTTAATTGTGGACAAGAAACATAGTGTTGAAATTGAAAAGTTTCCAATCGAAGTATGTCCAATAAATTCAGCAAGTCTTGAATCTGAAAAAGAAAAAAATTCAGAATGTGTTGTGTATTTGGATGTTGCACCATCTATTCATTCATTTTTTCAGAAAAAAATCAAAGAGGTGGGGGAATCAAAGACGTCATCAATACGAAGGAAACGACTCAAACTAGAGTTTGAACCCGATCCACACCAGAATAGAAGTATTAGAAAAGATGTTTTGATGTTGTTGGATCTAGGCGTCACATAATCATCCACTATCAAGTCTGGCTGAAGACAAAACTTAGCACTTCTTGGGAGGCAACCCATGTTTTCTTTTACTGCATTTAGATTTGACCTTTTCTTTTAGTTTATTATAATTTTAATTTTTGATTTTATTTCGTAGGATTGCATAAATTTTGAAGTCACCGGGCGGAGCTGTTTTATACACCTACATTGATGGTTGTTTTTTAGCAGTATGGAGTCAGAATCTGGAAAAGTGCTTCAAAGAGAAATTGTAGACAATTGTCCTAGATTTCCAACAAAAAAATAATCAGCCCATTTGGACATCTACAGCTCCAGATATCGCTGAAACACTGAACGCTGCGCGTGGAGAATTTTTAAGACAAATCGGGGAAGAAATTCTGAACTTTTTGCATTCTTTTTGTTTTTCTTTTTTCTTTCCCATTGAGGACAATGTGATATTCAAGTTTAGGGAAAGGGTTACAAATTTATTTTTTTTATTTTATATAATTTTGAAAAGAAAAACGAAACAAAAGGGATTTCAATTAGGCTTATCATTACACTTTTGAGTTCTTTATTGTGCTAAGCATTCAAATATTTTTTTTAGTATAGACAATTTCTTATAAAGCAAGAGTATGCATGCTTATGTACTTTAGGATTATTGAATTTCACAATTCCTTACAAAATTGTGTGAGTTATGTGATTATACATAAAAGAAAAATGTGATGCTTTTTTTGTAATTATTCCCTTTGATCTAGTTCTAAACAGAGTTTAAGTAAATAGAGTAATAATAAAAAAATTTATGAATAAAGTCAATCTACTCCAATGTTTTGAGTTGCTTAGTAACTAGGGGTATTCATCACTAATGTTTACTTTTACGTCAAATGCCAACTTGAAATATGAGTATGCAAAGCACTCTAAGTTTGTAACTTGTTGAGTAACCGGGTGAATTCATCACAAATGTTTGCATTCGCGTAAAAAGGCAAGTGACAACTTAGAGATGAGACAAAAAAACAAAAAATCAAAAAAAAAAAAACAACTCTAGTTTGCTACTGGGCTTGTAGTAGAGAGAATGGATAATCACAGAAGTTGTTACATACTATAATTACATTAATTGTATGACAAATATGATTAGGTTTGGAATTATGAATGAATAATTGCAATGGAGAAAGTTTGTATGCTTGGTTTTACTTTATTTGCTATTGTTTATAAATTTCATTGAAAATTCGATGCTTGCATGATGAGATCTCTTGGTGTGATGAGTTAAGCTATTTTAAATCCCTTATTCATGATTTTACTTTTTGCTTGAGGACAAGCAAAATCTTAAGTTTGGAGGTATTTAATGTGTCTAATTTTTATACAAGTATTTGTACTCATTTACCTATTAAAATTGCTTGTATTCGTCTATGTTGTGTTTAATTCATCTTATTTCCATAAGATTTCAAGTAATTAATTATTTTTGAAGAAATAAGATTTTTGATGCAAAAAGTAAAAATTTTGGTAAAAATCAACAAACAAAACAAACTTAATGATTTTTTTTTATTGATTTGTTGAATTTAAATTTTACAATTTAGTCATGAGAAAAATAAAATACAAATTTTAATTTGCCAATTGAGCTGAAAAGTACAGTAAACAATTTTAAAAGAAGTTTAAATAAGCTAATATGATTTTTAGTTAGTTTTAAACTAATTAATTTTATTTTTAAACTCTAATTTCTGAATTTTTTTTTTGTGTGCAGCACGTGTTGGAAGAAAAAGAAAGAGAAGAAAAAAAACAAGAAATAAAGAGCAAATCATACAAGGAAATAAATAAATGAAGATAAAGGGGGTTTTCTGCAAAAATAAATCCTAATCTCTCTTCCGTGCTCCTATAAATACAACTCAAAGAGAAGCTACAAATGGGGGTTGAACGAAGGGAGAGAGCGACGGCTGATCCCTAATTATTAAATAAATAAATAAAAAGGAAAAAATAAACAGAACGTGGGCATGCACTATGACGAGGAGAGAGGGGGCATGGACTTTTTGACGTGTTTTGGTTGAGTGCGACAGTAGGCTGCTAACGTGTCTGTGGGCGTGCTTCGAGACGGAACAGCAGTAGCAGCACTTGATGTGACAGCGACAGAACCTGCTGACGTGCAGGTTCCACGTCAGGTGACGGCGATAACACCATCTGACTTGACGGCGACGCTTTCTCAGGCTGACGTGGCACGCTGGCGTCAGCGTACCCAGTTTTCAGAACAGTGCTGTTCACGACAGAGAGAGAGAGGAATTTACTTTGGGCACGCTTTTCGAGGCTTATTGGTTTGCAATCTTTTTACAAAACAGTCCATTTTGTATCTCTTTTTCTTTCTCTAATTTTATCATGCAATCCAAGACGGTATTTGTTAGTTGCAATAAGTTTAATATGAACTAATTTTTTACTTTTTTAGGGCTACGATGTGGCCTAGTTTTGATAACGCAATTTTAATTCCATATTATTTTTCTATTTTTTCATGGTTGTGTGTTTGATTTTTATTCTTAATGCGTACAATTGGTGAACAGACATTTGTATGATTTATTGGATCATGGAGAGACCGAGAGGTAATTTGTGTTTTAGAACTATAAAATTAAACACTATTGATTGACCGAAATGAGAGATGATTTACCACAATTGATGTGACTGTTAAGAAATCCACAGAACTTAATGAGTCTTCGATTAATTAAATTTGCATAGAGATATGACAAACTGTTAGTTTGAGATATTTTTGGTGTTGTTCGAGAGAAAGCATTGAATAATTTGGGGATTTTGACCTACAACTTGAAAAAATAATTTTTTTATTCATATAGAATTATACATTGTGTGGGATAAACTAGGTGAAGTCAAAAGTCCTAGGATTGATTTTGCAATTAATAAACAATATAAATTCATAACCCGTCTCTCTTAATTAATTTAGCTAGTTTTTCTTTGGCTTAATTTAATTTAGTTGCATTCTTTATTTAATTTTGATCTTCCAAATAGTGATTTATCTAGTTATTTCAATACTTGATAAAATAATTAGTCCCTGTGGGTTCGACACTCTTTTCACAAAAATTATACTACTTGTTGCGATTTTGTACACATGCAAATATTCACATCAAGATATCTAAAGTGAAGTCAGAAGATCAACTCGCAGATATCCTGACCAAGGTAGTTTCGAGTCGACTCTTCTTGAAATTTGTTGACAAGTTGGGAATGTTCAATATCTATGCACCAACTTGAGGGGGAGTGTTGAAATGTAGTAAGTAGTAATATGTATATTCTGTTTCCTAATCTATAGGAAACAGATTCCCCAAATCTCTCATCCCTCAATCTTCTCTCATTCTCCTTTCTTCTCCTCCAAGATTGTAATCCTTATATATAGATGTATACTGTAAAGAATAAGAAACATGAAAAATAATAAAGATTTTCCCTCAAATCTGTTTTCAGCAGATAGCGCACTCGAGCAGTGCCACCACAGAAACACCCCCTTCCACACACAAAAGAGGTCAGATACTACTGTAAAAAAAGCATCAAACTTGTAGTAGCCCCACCCAAACAGAACCTCAACTACAATTACACACTACCCATGGGCATCTCACAGCACAGAGCAAAATGCAAGACAAGAAGAAACCCCATAGGCAAACCGGACCAAAATAAAGAAAAAAACATCAACAACAACATCACCAGGATGCAATATATACACCCTAATACCATGAAAGTAGATGATCTAGAAGTCAGAGAGACACAAAAGCACTCCTAATAAAAAAGACAAAGGTCTAATACATGGCATGGGGGAAAAAAGAACAAACCCATCAGAATACCCAAAATGCTGATCAGTATCAGGCTATATGGACATTTCCTCATAACTACTTGTTCCTTATAGCCTAAATGATCACAACTCTTGAGATCATAGTATGTTCCTCTCCAGTCCATGCCATATCATCTGCTCTAATCCTCGATGTCACTTCGTCGCACCTCCACCTCGGCAAGGATCCTCCTTTTCTTTTTTGCCATGCCGACAGATTAATGAATTTCATTATTTTCCAAATAATATACTGAGCATTACGAAAACATTATTGAAGCACATGTTATTTCTACAAAGTCATAAGACCCATAATGTGGTGGAAAGAGTAATATCCTAAACTTTAATGTAATTAGGTTCAATATTTATCATCCTCCATACCCCCATAGTTCCTTAACATGGTTAGGAAGTGAGGCGTAGTCAAAATGAAAATTCATACCAAGCACCACCCACACCTCCACGACATTATGGCACTTTAGGAATATATGATTTGTGTCTTCAAATAAGGTTCCATACCTATCACAAAAGCTACCAATATTTAAGTTCCTCTTTGGGGATTATTCTTGGCGAGTATCACCTTGTTTGCCACGAGCCATAAAAAAAATTATTTTATGAGGGATGAAAGCTTTCCAAATGATATTTGTTATCGTCGATTTCGTTCCACCATTATTTAAGAAACAATACATTGATTTGACCGAGAACTCCTCGTTGTTGCTCATAGTCCAAACTCTAGTTTCCTAACAATGTTGATGCATTCCGGTTGGAACCCTTCATAAATGCACTGAAACATCTCACAAATCGGGACAACATGAGTTTCCCTAAAGTTCCTCTTAAATTAAATTCTCCACCTCCGTTCGAAGTTCCCATAATTCTTGATTAGTGCATTTTTGTCCCCCGCCACCTAATACAGCACCGGAAACCTATTAGAGAAGCTAATATCCAGGAACCATCTATCCGACCAGAACCTGCATTCATCGCCCTTACCCACGATACACCTAGTACCCGTATGGAAAAGTATGTGTAGTATGTAAAGTATGTGTAGTATGTATATTAATGATATAGTTTAATTAGATAATGAATTACTATTACTTATTAAAATATCACTCAGTTACACATAAATCATTTTGCAAAATTAATTTTATACTAAATTGGATTTTCTTTGGTCGATCAAATAGATTGTTATACACTTTTATTACACATGTCAAAACAATGTTGTTTTTACATAATAACCATGTGTTTCACATGTAAATTATTTATTTCTCATGCTTTTATTACTATTGTTGTAACGTTTGGGGTCCACTCACCTACTCATCTAAGAGTTTCAGAGTCCTAAACCATGCTTCTCCATTGAACTAGCCTTCCCAAGAGAACTACCTAGTAGGTATTTTTGGTTTATTTACAAATCTATTTAAACTCATGTACATTCAATCTTCTATCGATTGAGGGACTAAATTCTCACATTCCTACTTCTCCATTGAACTAGCCTTCCCAAGAGAACTACCTAGTAGGTATTTTTGGTTTATTTACAAATCTATTTAAACTCATGTACATTCAATCTTCTATCGATTGAGGGACTAAATTCTCACATTCCTACAGGTTATATGCAGGTTATATATATATATATATATATATATATATATATATATATATGATATGGGTTAGGAATGACGTGGCCCGTCTTGGGACACAGGATCCCCTCAGGATGCGCGCACCTCTTGATTCTTTAGATCCGCCACGTCAGCATCGGAAAACCGCCCGGACATCTGCCACGTCAGCCCTAAAACCGCCCGGATTTCCACCGCTTCAGCAACACGGGCAACCGGATCCAGACCCGACCCCAAACGGGTCCAGACCCGGTTGACACCTTCTATAAATACCAGACCCCTGCTCCTTCTCCAGGTAATCAACTTTTGCCCACTCAAACCCTAGTTACTGTTACTCTCCCTTAGTGACTGACTAGATCGTCGGAGGTCTCCCTTAGTGACTGACTAGATCGTCGGAGGGTCTGCCACCGGGACCAACCCCGTTGTTTCGAGACCGTCTGCAGGTATACGAGACCCTTGGATCCGAGCCCCAAAGATCCGAGCCGAGCATCAGCCTCCACCTCAATACCGCCTACCCCGGTACCGTTCGTCCAGCCAAGGGTCGTCTGCATATGTGTCTCCTCCTCCAATACAAATTGAGTAAGAACTCACGCCTGGTGCATCCACACATTCTCCAAAAACAAACCGCATCAAGATGGCGCCGTCTGTGGGAAACTGCCTATCGTAGACGCCAATCCGAGCCTCGCTTCCAACGATACCCTAGTAGACGCCTTCCCGAGCTCTGCCCCTTTCGGCATTCCCGTCGACCCGAGCTCACATGGCGCCCAAAGCCGCAAAAGCTGTTACCTCCGCACGCCGACACGACGTGCCTCCGCAAGGCATCGACGCCAATGCTCAGGGACCAAACAACAAAAGGGTCAGCCAAGGGCTCCAGCCGAACCCCTCCCGCCCGGTCCAGAGCGACCTACGGGGGGTAATCTCGATCCGCCAAGCCAGCCGTGGCAGGGAGGAGCCGCTTCCAACTCGGCTCTGAACCATCCCGGACTGCCGTCCCAAGGAGCTCCGAACCACCCCAGACCCCCGTCCCAAGGGCAGGAGCCCGCGCTCAGCCGGGTCAGTCGACAACCGTCTGCCCAACTGAACCGGGCCGAAGGAGCCCCGGTTACCGACTAGGAATTCCAGGACTTCTGACGGGAAATTTTGGGTGCCCTCCGAGGAGTCCCTGTCAACGAGAACGCCCGCCGTTCCCACGCACGGTCGCAGGCCGAGGCTACCGTGTCTCGCCACTCCACCATCCCCCCAGAGTATGATGACGATATTTTAAAGCGACTCCAAGAAATGGAAGAGCGCCTCGACCATGTTGGTAACGGCGATCCAAGAGCGGCTCAGGGGTATAGGCCGGTTTGCCCTCCCTTCTCCGCCCTCATTCTGCAGGCGGAGATACCCCGCAATTTTCGTCCGCCTCAGTTCGAGACATATGACGATGAGGGCGATCCTGCTGATCACATGGAGGACTTCAAAACCCTCATGATGATTCACAGCGCATCGGATCCCCACCTGTGTCGAGCCTTCTCCGCAACACTCCGGGGTCTGGCTCGAGAATGGTTCTCCAAGCTTGCCCCTGGTTCCATCTATTCTTTCGACCAGCTAGAGGGCAGCTTCGTCGCCCACTTCGTAACCAGCCGAAAGGCCGAAAGAACGAGCGCATCATTACTTGGACTCCGGCAGAAGGAAGGGGAGCCCCTCCGAGTGTTTGTCCGAAGGTTCACCGCCGAGGCGAGGTCTGTCTCATCCCTCGACCCCGGCGTGGCCTCGGCAGCCTTCCGCCACAACGTCCGATATGGACAGCTGAAGGCCTCCCTGGCGAAGAAGCCACCGATAGACTTCCCCGACCTCCTCAACCGGGTCGAAAAATATATCCTAGCCGAGGAGGCCCTCAACCCTGAGTACCAGAAGGAAGCTCTCGGGAAGGGGAAGCGCAAGGCCGACGAGATTGAGCCGATCGAAAAAGCCCCACGAGACGGGGGCTCCGCAAAGAAGGTTCTGCCGATCCCCCGCTTCGAGAGGTACACCCCACTGACGCAGAACGTGTCGACAATCCTCTTAGCGATTGAAGACAGCGACCTCGTCCAGTACCCCCCTCAACCGTCCAACAACACCAGCAAGAAGAGGGATCAACGGTTCTATTGCCGTTTTCACCTGGACAACAAGCACGATACGGATCACTGCCGCGCCCTGAAGGACGAAATTGAGGCCCTCATCCAACGAGGGTACCTCCGAGAGTTCCGACGAGAAAGCATCCGGAACCGAGGGACAACAAGAACAGGAGGGATTCCCCTCCTTCTCGAGGGCACCAACAGCGTCCCGAGCAGGATCCGAATCCCGAGGAGCCTGAGGGTCAAGCAATCCTGCATTGCATCCACGGAGGGCCTATGGGAGGCAAATTTAACACTTCCCGCAAGGCCTTCATCCGGGATGTCAATACCGTCCAGGGCCCTCTCTCCCCCCCCGGTCCAGCAACTCCCTGCCTCCTTCTCAGGAGAGGATCTGGAGGGGGTCCGGCTCCCTCACTGCGATGCCCTCGTCATCAACCTCGGCATGGCAAACTTCGACGCCCGAAGAATCCTCGTCGACAACGGGAGCTCGTCAACATTCTGTTCCTCGAAGCATTCGAGAACCTAAAGCTCTCCCGTGAGAGACTAAAGCCAGCAGGGTACACCCTACACGGATTCTCCGGCGTTCCCGTGACTATAGAGGGGATAGTCACCCTGGACGTCACGGCAGGCACAAAGCCCAACAGAAGGACCGAGTCCATGGACTTCATGGTTGTGAATGTAAAGGCAGCCTACAATGCCATCCTCGGCCGCCCGGGGCTCTGCTCCCTCCAAGCGGTCCCCTCGGCTTACCATCAGAAGATGACATTCCCTACCAATACTGGCGTCGGAGTTGTCCGCGGGAATCAGGAAGCAGCACGTTCGTGCTACATGACGGCGATCGGAAGCAGTGTGTTTCCCCTCGATGCCGTCGAGCTGGTGCCCGAAAGGACCCAGCCAGAGCCAGAGCCGGCAAACGAACTGCAAGACGTCTCGTTCGAGACAGGGGATGCATCGAAGCACTTTCGTGTAAGCTGCTCCCTCGCCCCCGACCTTAAGTCCGCCCTAATCGCCTGCATTCGGCGCAATGTCGACCTCTTTGCCTGGAAGGCCTCTGACATGCCCGGTATCTCCGAAGATCTCATCATGCACAAACTCAGCGTGATTCCCGGGTTGAGGCTAGTCGTCCAAAAATGGCATAAGTTCGCTCCCGAGCGACAACAGGCAGTAAACGCAGAAGTGGACAAGCTGTTGTCCACGCATTTTGTGCAAGAGGTCAGCTATCCAGAGTGGCTGGCGAACATCGTCATGGTAAAGAAGGCGAGCGAGAGTTGGAGGATCTGTATAGATTTTACCGACCTCAACAAAGAATGCCCCAAGGATCCGTTCCCTCTCCCCAGCATTGATGTCCTGATCGATGCTACCTCGGGTCACGTGCTCCTCTCCTTCATGGATGCCTTCTCAGGCTATAACCAAATCCGGATGTTCCCTCCGGACATCGCCAAGACGTCCTTCGTCACAGACCAGGGACTGTATTGCTACCGGGTCATGCCCTTCGGGCTCAAGAACGCCGGCGCCACCTACCAGAGGCTCGTTAACCGAGTCTTTATAGATCAGATCGGGCGTAACATAGAGGTTTACGTCAACGACATGCTCGTTAAAAGTCAACAAGGACAACACCACGTCGCCGACCTGGAAGAAGCCTTTGGGGTCCTTCAAACCTACAACATAAGGCTCAATCCGGTGAAGTGCGCCTTCGGCGTTTCCTCGGGAAAATTTCTAGGGTTCATCATCAGCCAGCGCGGCATCGAGGCGAACCCCGAAAAAATTCAGGCCATAATAGACATGGCCCCTCCCAGGAATGTCAAAGAAGTCCAGAGGCTAACGGGGCGACTGGTGGCCATCGGCCGTTTCCTCTCCAAATCCAGAGAGAAGTCACTCCCGTTCTTCAAAGCGCTGCGCGGCACTGGAAGGTTCGAGAGGGGTACTCAACAGCAAGAGGCCTTCGCACAGTTGAAGGAGTACCTTGCCAACCCCTCTCTCCTCAGCAAGCCCGAATCAGGGGAGCCACTCTGGCTATACCTCTCCGCTTCGGAGAACGTACTCAGCACCGTCCTCGTCCGAGAAGAGGAAGGGGTTCAAAAGCCCTCTACTATGTGAGCAAGGTCCTGCTCGACGTCGAGAGCCGGTATTCCAGAATGGAAAAAGTGGCGTACGCCCTGGTCGTAGCCGCGCGGAAGCTTCGTCCTTACTTTCAGGCCCATTCGATCCAGGTGCTCACGGATCAACCCTTGAAGGCCGTGCTCTACAAACCCGATAACTCCAGACGACTGGTCAAATGGTCGATCGAACTCAGCCAGTACGACATCGGCTATCAACCAAGGACGTCCATCAAGGGGCAGGCCCTCACCGAATTCATTACAGAATGCACCATCTCCGAGCAACCCTTGAGCAAAGAAGCTGACCAGACGTGGGAAGTTTATGTCGACGGCTCCTCTTGCGAAACAGGGAGTGGTGCGGGAATCATTCTTCAAGGTCCGGACAACTTCCTTCTCCAGTATTGTCTCCGCCTCAACTTCCCGGCCTCTAACAACGAGGCCGAATACGAGGCAATGATCGCCGGGCTCAACCTGGCTCATCAAGCCGGCACCAGACAGATCCGGGCCTTTAGCGACTCTCAGCTGGTGGTCAGCTAGATCACCGGGGAATACGAGGCCCGTGACGATCGGATGATCAGGTACCGGGCCAGGGTACAACACCTATTATCGTCCTTCGACGAATCGACTGTCATAAGAATCCCTCGGGAGCTGAACGCACAGGCCGACGCCCTATCGAAATTGGCTTCATCATCCTTTGAAGGCTTCGACCGCACCGTCCTGATCGAAGTCCTGTTGAAGCCAAGTACAGATACCCCGGAGGTTCTGTGCGTCGAGGACGGAGCTCCTCCGACCGACTGGACCACCCTTATCAAAAATTTTCTAGTCAAGGGGGAGCTCCCCGAGACCGAGCTAAAGCAAGGCGGATCAGGGTCCGATCCTAAAGGTTCGCGGTCATCAATGCCACTCTTTTCAAAAGATCCTATACAACAACAGACGGCCGACCTACCTCCGCTGCCTAAGCCCAGACGAAGCCACGTACGCCCTCAAGGAGTTGCATGAGGGGATCGGCGGATGTCACATGGGAAGCCGTTCACTAGCACGGAAGGCGCTAAATCACGGGTACTACTGGCCAACTATGCTGCAAGACGCCCTCGCCCTAGTGAAGAAGTGTGGCCCCTGCCAACGGTTCTCCCCAGTGAAGAGGGCTCCGCAGGCGAACCTCTGGTCCATGGCCAGTCCGACTCCCTTTGCAATGTGGGGGATGGATTTGGTAGGCCCATTTCTGAAAGCAACGGGTCAGCGAAAGTTTCTCATTGTGGCGATCGACTATTTCACGAAGTGGATCGAGGCCGAGCCATTAGCAACGATCACTGAGCGACAGACTCAACAATTCTTCTGGAGAAACATCGTATGTCGGTTCGGGATTCCACAGGTGCTCATCACAGATAATGGGACTCAATTCGCGGGTAAGAATTTCTGCAAGTTCTGCGAAGATCTCGGGATCCAGCAGCGCTTCTCCGCAGTATGCCACCCCCAGTCTAACGGTCAGGCCAAGAACGCGAACCGCCAAATCCTCGACGGCCTCAAGAAACGACTCGATAACTCTGCCAAGGGGTTCTGGGTCAACGAATTACCGAGTGTTCTCTGGGCCCACCGAACGACAAAGAGAATCCCAACGGGAGAATCCCCTTTCAATCTGACATACGGCGCAGAGGCCGTCATTCCCCTAGAGGTCGGGATACCTTCCCCCCCGAATCATGGCTTTCGACGAAGCCGCCAACTCCCAACAGCTGCAGGCCGACCTGGACCTCATAGACGAGGTCAGGGAAAAGTCCGCCCTCAGAAGAAGCATCTACCAGTAGAGAATTGAGAAGTTCTACAACAAGAAGGTGCGCCCAACTGACATCAAACTCGGAGATCTTGTTCTCCGAAAACTGGCGGTTTCCAACCCCGGCCAGAAAAGAAAGTTGGCACCAAATTGGGAGGGCCCCTACAAAGTATCCGAAGTCGTGCGTCCGGGCACGTACCGCCTGACCAGTGCCGAAGGCAAGCCCATCAAGAGGCCCTGGAATGCGGAACACTTGATCAAGTTCTTAGGAGGAGAGTAGCCTTCGTGTAAATTATCATGATTGTAATCGGCACGTCGTGCCTAGTCTTTTGTAAAGTTCAAATATATCGAAATATGCCAGCTTTCTTAAAACAAGCCTACGGCTTCCTATTTTGCAACAAATAAAGAACATATCTCGAGCTCGGCGCTCGGATGACAGCGCGAGCCCAAAAAGCTTCCCTTACAAGCTTGGGGCACAACGCGCGAATAACAGCGCGAGCCCAAAAAGCTTCCCTTACAAGCTTGTGGCACGGCGTGTGGATAACAGCGCGAGCCCAAAAAGTTTCCCTTACAAGCTTGGGGCTCGGCGCTCGGATAACAGCGCGAGCCCAAAAAGCTTCCCTTACAAGCTTGGGGCACGGCGCGCGGATAACAGCGCGAGCCTAAAAAGCTTCTCTTACAAGCTTGGGGCTCGGCGCGCGGATAACAGCGCGAGCCCAAGAAGCTTCCCTTACAAGCTTGGGGCTCGGCACTCGGATAACAGTGCGAGCCTGAAAAGCCTTTCTTACAAGCTTGGGCTCGGTATTCGAGCGGCTCGGCCTGGTTGGTTCTTTGGTAACGTGCATCCAATCAAACAACTTTGCTTCCTCCACGCCCGCACCGTTTCTCCCTGAGAACATGAGCGGGAGCTCAGCGTCGACCCCGAGCAAGGCGGGTGCCTTTTCAAGGCACCGCGACCTTGATGCTCAGCGGCGGCCCTCTGCTACGCCCGCAGTTGTCTTTCTCACCGGTATGGGGGCTCGGCATCCGTCCCTCGCTCGGTTTGAGCTTCTCGAAGCTCATCATCCTATGTACGAGGCGACATCTGCCAGCCATGCCCGCACCGTCTCTCCCTGAGAACATGTGCGGGAGCTCGGCGTCGACCCCGAGCAAGGCGGGTGCCTTTCTCAAGTCACCGCGACCTTGACGCTCGGCGGCGACCCTCTACTACACCCGTAGTCGTCTTTCTCACCGGTATGGGGGCTCGGCATCCGTCCCTCACTCGGTTTGAGCTTCTCCAGGCTCATCAACCTATGTACGAGGAGACATCCGCCAGCCACGCCCTCACCGTCTCTCCCTGAGAACATGTGTAGGAGCTCGGCGTCGACCCCGAGCAAGGCGGGTGCCTTTTTCAAGACACCGCGACCTTGACGCTCGGCGGCGACCCTCCGCTACACCCGCAGTTGACTTTCTCACCGGTATGGGGGCTCGGCATCCGTCCCTCGCTCGGTTTGAGCTTCTCAAGGCTCATCAACCTATGTACGAGGCGACATCCGCCAGCCACGCCCGCACCGTCTCTTCCTAAGAACATGTGCGGGAGCTCGGCATCGACCCCTAGCAAGGCGGGTGCCTTTTTCAAGGCAGTGCGACCTTGACGCTCGGCGGCGACCCTCTGCTATGCCCGCAATTGTCTTTCTCACTGGTATGGAGGCTCGGCATCCGTCCCTCGCTCGGTTTGCGCTTCACAAGGCTCACCAACCTATGTACGAGGCGAAATTTGCCAGCCACGCCCGCACCGTCTCTCCCTGAGAACATGTGCGGGAGCTCGGCGTCGACCCTGAGCAAGGCTAGTGCCTTTTTTCAAGGCACCACGACCTTGACGCTCGGCGGCGACCCTCTGCTACGCACGCAGTTGTCTCTCACCGGTATGGGGGTTCGGTATCCGTCCCTCGCTCAGTTTGGGCTTCTCAAAGCTCATCAACCTATGTGCGAGGCGACATCCGCCAACCACACCCGCACCGTCTCTCCCTAAGGACAGGTGCGGGGGCTCGGCATCGACCCTGAGCAAGGTGGGTGCCTTTTCCAAGCCGCCGCGACCTTGACGCTCGGCGACGACCTCGACACACTTGCAACTAGTTCTCTCACAAACATGGGGAACCGATGAACCGAAGCACGGCCGCGGCTTTCTTCAAAGCCGCTCGACTACCACGCTCGGTTACGAACCTCAACTGTGTGTCACAAAATTTAATTAAGGTTTAGAGCGTCCGCCTTCGGCAGACGCCCCGAGCCTCGGGTCGAGTTACTGACCACCCTCTCACCCATGAACAACTCGGGGTTTACGTCCTTTACAAGCCTAAACCCTGAACTGTTCGAGGATGGCAGGGGGCCATCGACCCATTGCTCTCTCCGTCCCGGAACAAATGCTCCGAGCCTTCGAGCTACTCAGCTGACCCTTCTCTCGCCCTCGAACAACCCGGGGTTTATGACTCTTACGAGCCCAAAACCCTGAATTGTTCGAGGACGGCAGAAGAGCCACCATGTGCCGGCTCTCTCCGAACCCCTGAACCGATCGGTCGGCCCACTGCTCACCAACGAACAACCTGGGGTCTCGCGGCTCTAACGGCCCGAACCCCGAATAGTCCGAGGGTGATCGGTGTGCCCCCGATCCGGAGTACTCGGAAATATTATATTTTCTGGGTGCCCGCCTTTGGCAGGCACCCGAGTAAGACGACTCACTGCCTGACAACCAACGAGGGGAGTGGGAGATTATATAGCCCCCTGAGGCCCTCATTTATTGCATCCGGGAATGCGAAACGACGGAAGGCGAAACGTCGACTTAAATGCTCATGGGAATGCGAAACGTCGCCAGTTATTGCTCATCGAAAAGCTAAATGCCGTGACCATCGTGCCCGTCGCATCAAGTCACCTCGGAGCCGACCCCTGTGCAACTAGCCCGGCAACTGTTCCCAACAACCTAGATAATCAGAGCGTGGAAAATCAAATGTTCTTATTCATTACTCATTGCTTACAACTCAATGAACGTCGGTAAAAATACAAGGAAAAAGCTCACAACTCACTCACACTCGGCTGGGAACTCGAATTCAGGGCTCCTATCACGCTCGGCTGGACCGACCCGGGAAGACGCTCCCGCCACCGAGCTTCCTGCATCTTCGGGCTGCGCCCCATCCGGTAAAAATATCGGAGGCCGCCCCGGGGTCGCGTTGCTGGTCCCTTCCATCAGACCAGCGCCTAACAACAGCTTCAGTCTGCGGATCTCCAGCTCCTTCTCTACTACGGCCTCACGAAGGAAAGACTCCGAAGCCGACCCCCCGCTCGAAGCATCCAAGAGGGACCAGCCTGTCTCGATAACCCACCAGTCCCAGTCGGCTACGGCCTTCTTCAGGCGCGCGAACTCCAAGCCGAGCTCCCTGGACCTGTTCAGAAAATAGTTAACGGCGGCGGCATGGTCCCAAGCTTGCTTCTATTGACGAAGCAGAGCTGCCTCCGTGGCCTCCTCCCCTGCTCGATCTAAAGGTACCTCGGCAACAACGGGGAGGGCTGCACAGGTCCCATGCGTCTATCAAAAGACGAGAACAAACATCACAAAAAAGACAAGTCTGGAAAGATCGGCACAAAAAATAAATTTCATTTCTGTCAAAAAGTTTGATACAAAAGCCGTGGTGGCCAGTCCGCCCAAGGCATTTACATCAAAACAAGAAAAAAGAGAAAAAGATCTATTCTTGAGGGGGGTTTGGCACCTCTTCATCGACCTGATTGCCCCCCGCATTGTCGCCACCCGGGGTGGGAGGAAGGTTCGGCGCCCATCCATAATAGAGATGGTCCACGTTCTGCTCGGGGTAGATATGTTTAAAATGGGACTTGGCTTGTTCATACGCCTCATCCTATGCCACCATGATATTCTCCCCCAGCGCCGACTCCATCTCCTGTAGTGCCTTCTTCCCCTTCGCCACCTCGGTCGCGATCTTCGCCTCGAGATCCTCCCGGTCCTGCTTATGGATCTTACAGAGAGACTTTATTTGGGCTTCTTGGACGGCAATCATCGCCTGAGCTTCCTTCAGTTCGTCCGTGGCCTTGTTCAGGTCACGGAGGTACCTCTCCGCATTCTGCCTCTCTATATAGATCTCCTTCTCTAAGCACTTGTGGAAGTGCTAGCCATGGAGCATCGCCTGTCCGAAGAGAGAAAGATGAGAAAAAACTCAAGTCATCAAGAAAAAACAGAGTTAAGCCAACTTACCGAGATGGTTGCCTGCGACCACCGCATGTAAGCCTGGTCTGCCGTCTGCACTGCCAGGGCCATCCGATCGCGGTCGGTGGCGACCTTCGAGACGAACTCGACTACCACGGGCCCATCCAGCAGAGAATCCCCTTGCACAATCGACCAATCGGGGGCGAATGGCAGCGTGCCCTGCTTGCTCACCATTTCTGCAGTGGATGGCCGAAGAGGGGGGAGCCCTTTTTCCGGGGCATCCACGGTTTTGCCCAAACCTCCCGCAGCATCCCGAGTCACCCTCGACGAGTGGGAAGACTGGGAATGGTGCTTTTTAGCCTTCTTTGCCGGGGAAGGCTCCTCGGCCACCGGGGTTGGCACCTGGGAGGACGCCCCGGCCTGCGCGGCCAGCTTCTGCCTCTCGGCCGCTAACCTCTCCTGCTCGGCCTTCTTCCTCCTCTCTGCCCTCGCCTTCTCGGCAACAGCGAGCAAATGCTTCTTTGCGTCCGCCTGTTGAGTAGTCATCTCTACAAAAACACGAAAGAAAAGCTAACGTTAACACGAAGGCAGGAAATGAACATATTCGAAAAGAGACATACTAGGGTCGGCAGGATTCAGTCCGGCCCGGGCGAGGTGTATCTCGGTCACTCGAGGCCACGCGATACTGTGCTCCCCGATGATCTTCTCTACCCTCTTCCACTCCTTGGCGGGGCTTGTACTTCGACTTGACGAAGTTCCACCTAGTAGGAATTCCCCAAGACCCCTCAGTCCGAACTACGAAATACTTCTCCTTCCACCCCTTTATCGAGTCAGGGTGACTGTGCATAACCCTCTTATGCGGCCTCGGTGAAAACTAAAAAATACCCTCCTGATCTCCGAGCGAACCGATCCCAAGAATAGCTCGGAAATATGTCAACCTCGGCTTCATTCCCTTCTCTTGACACTTCAGTATAAAACAAACCAAATGCTTCCAGGAGTTCGGACCATACTGCATCGGTGACAGCCCCGCCCAGTTCAGGACCCTCTTCACGAAAGGATGCAGAGGCATCCTCAGCCCCGAGAGGAAGGCATCCTCGGGAAACATACAATACCCCGGTGCCAGAACTGTGGTAGGCCGAATACCAGGGCTCAGAAGGAAGATCTCGAACTCCCGCGGAATATAGTAGGCGGCCCTAATGATGTTAAGGTACTCCGGCTTCAGAATGCTCGGGATGCCATCTGCGCGGATCTTCACCCGAGTGTCTTCGCCCGGCACTGGAGGGATCGGTTCGATGTCCTTAATGTCGTCAGGGTACATCCGAATCGATCCTGGATTCCTGAAGGAGACCGGGGAAAACTGGAAACCCGGTCTCGGTGCGTACTCATCTGGCGAGGAAGGACTGTGTGGTATGGTCAGAATTTTCTTCTTCCGACGAGGACGGTCCTTCCGCTCGGGTGATGGCATCGACAAAGGAGGAAGGGGTGGAAGATCTCCTCCGACCCCGGTCGGAGCTCCAGCCGTGCCCCGACTAGCGACTCCTTGGACGGCCTCCCGTTCGTCGACCTCATCCTCCTCGTCTTCCTCATCACCCTCGGCACCCTGACCATCTTCGCCTTCCTCATCACCTTCGGTACCTCCCACCTCCTCCTCGTCGTGCTCCTTCAGGTCCTGTCCCTCCTCATCCTCTTCATCCTCCTCGTCCTCTTCGTCCCCCTCGTCCTCCATCTCCTCGTCACCCTCGTGCATGGGCTCCTTTCCCGGCCTTCTGGACCTCAATGGGGACACAATGAAGACTACGTCATCACTATCGTCCGACTCATGATCGGTCAGAACTTCTTCCTTCACCTTATACTTACTCCAGGACGATGACGTCTCCTGCTCGGATTCCCCTGCGGCACGGCCTGACGAGCTAGCCTCGGACCCGGACTGAGTTCGCTACATTACTAAAAAAGAAAGTACTAACCTGGAGCGTAGGAAGTTACGGTCACCGGAAAATCTCGCCGACGGCAAGTTAGAGTCCCGCTCTTGTTAAAAATTGGAAGGTGAGTAATAAAGTGAAGGTGAAAAAATGAGGGAGGGGGATGGGGTTTTAAAGAGGAAAAGCGACTTCTCGATTTTTGCAAAAAAGATCTAGCCGTTGGATCTCAACTGACAAGATCCAGCGGCCACCACGATCTGGAAATGCTTTGATCTTTGCGCCTATGACGCCAGCAATAGGCGTAAAATTACCCCACTGCCCTTCCACCTTTTCTCTCCAAAAAAGGCTTTTTCGACAAGTCAGAAGGGTCGACGCTCGGGTAGAAGCCCGAGCCAGAAATTCCCCCCTCTATTTCACAGAAGGGTCGATGCTCGGAAAGAAGCCCGAGCCAGAAATTTCCCCCTCTATTTCACAGAAGGGTCGACGCTCGGATAGAAGCCCGAGCCAGAAATTTCCCCTTCTATTTTTCACAGAAGGGTCGACGCTCGGATAAAAGCCCGAGCCAGCCACTAATTCCCCTTCTATTTTCACAGAAGGGTCGACGCTCGGATAGAAGCCCGAGCCAGAAATTCCCACTTCTATTTCACAGAAGGGTCGACGCTCGGATAGAATCCCGAGCCAGAAATTCCCCCTTCTATTTTTCACAGAAGGGTCGACGCTCGGAAAGAAGCCCGAGCCAGAAATTCCCCCCTCTATTTCACAGAAGGGTCTACGCTCGGATAGAAGCCTGAGCCAGAAATTCCCCCTTCTATTTTTGACAGAAGGGTCGACGCTCAGATAGAAGCCCGAGCCAGCCACTAATTCCCTGTAACGCCCCAAAATTTATTTTTTTTTGAAAACTAAATCTCGAAATTCAATTCTTTCAATTTCTATATCACTTTAATCATAAACTAAGAAAGTAATATTTCAGGAAAAATTTTAACAGAGTCTCCCCTGTAAATTTTGCCCCGAAACACAAAAAACTTACGGAATTCTGCTCAAAATTCCGTAGCTCACAATCCACATAATATTTTCATGGGCTCCCCAGGCCAAAATGAGCAGATACACACAGGCAATATAATATAATGCTCTGGGGGCCAAACTCATAACGAATTATCAAATATCAAATAAAAACCATAAATTTCTTTGAAAACGAGGTAAAATTTTTAGAAAAACCCTTGTAAAACCTACCACAAAGCCCAGTACTCCACAACGAGGTGGGTACGGGTCACAAACATACCACATCACCCCGCACTATACTCGTCATCGTCATATACATGCTTATACACCCATAATACAATTTAAATCATAAATTCAACTATTCATATAACTAAATAATACAAATTTTTAAAATAAAAATTTATCCTACCAATCCACGCCTCACCTCTGCACTGATGAGAACCTGCAACAGTGGGGGATCTAGGGTAGTCCTCAGACTCCCCTAACCCCTCAAACACTAAGGGGTTAGCCATTTCTGGTGTAAGTATAGTTATTAATCTAATGACAAATTAAAATAGTATAAGGAAAATAATTTAAACTTACGAATACCAAATTAAGATAATGCAACCTGAATCCTGAACACAACAACATCGTCAATACAATGATATATCAAATACTTTGCCAATCCTGCATTCAATTATTTAATTATCCATAACTTCCCACATTTCATAATACACTTCACATCAACCTCGTATATATATATATACTTATCTTACATTCACCTAATACGAAGATTCATCTTTCCACACTTATCGTTATATCAGCATTTCACTATTTATATTAATATAACTACATGATGTTATTACATCATTTCTCCAACTCTATTTAGCCATGCGTTTCATCTACTTATATTATGTCATCAACACACACATTCATCCTGGAAGTTGTGCCAAGGCAGGTAGTTCCCACCATTTCCACGGAAATAGCGGGCGAGTAGTTCCCCGACACACTTCCAAGGTACACACTCACATCACCACATACTTTCTTTAATAACCATTTTCATACTCAAAACTCATAATACAGGTATTTATTTTATTGTGTTATAAAAAGTATCACATCATAAACGTATGCATCGATTCTCATAATACCACCTTCCTTCCTGTCTTATGACATAAATACCACATCTCATTGCATCAAAACTATGTTTTATAGCTCATTCACATCTCATTATATCACTTTGTAATTCTCATTCTTATCACATCAAAAATATGTTTTATAACTCATTCTCATCCCGGTATATCATTTAGCTATTATTCAAGCTAATTAATGACCAACTTACTTTCATTTTCACTATAACTCAAGTTATCACTGATTTCACTTTTATTCACATCAATTTATATTCCATACCCCCAAACATAGTTTGGGCAATAATATATCACACCCCAAAGCCGATAGCTTGGGTAATAATCACCACACCCCAAACACATAGTCTGGGTAACATCACATCACATCTCAGAGTCATTAATTCACTTCAATCATTATTCATCCTTACTTCACTTTATTTAACTCTTCATTTCCACTAATCATTACCACTATCATACCAACTCACCCTGCGAATTATGCCAAGGCAGGTAGTTCCCACCATTTCCACAGAAATAGCGGGCAGGTAGTTCCTTGACACAATTCCAAGGTACAACTCACATCAACTGTATTTTACTTTAATGATCACACACATAATACAATTACTCGTATTATTCATGATAACACATCTCTTTTATTATTATTATTTTCATTTTAAATTAACCACGTACTGCATTTATCACTTCTTTTCATACACTAGCTCATAACTCATTTTCTTTCACATTTACTTCATTCACAACTACTTTCTTTCTCATCCACAATACACGTTTCACTATCTACTTTCTTTACTATCCCATTTATTATTAACACTTATTTACTCTTTATTCTCAACTCATAATATACTTACTACACTATTTCATCTCAGCTTATACCAAACACTTCTCTTTCTCATTCACATTTCATATCATATTCATTTTACCCTAGGTCTATTCTAGAATTTCAATTCTCTCTCAGGTCTACCCTCAGGTATCATATCTCTCTCCGGTCCCACCGGAGGTATCTACTCTCCCAGGTCTACCCTGGGGTATCATCTCTCTCTCCGGTCCCACCGGAGGTATCTACTCTCCCAGGTCTACCCTGGGATATCATCTCTCTCTCCGGTCCCACCGGAGGTATCTACTCTCTCCGGTCTATCCGGAGGTATCTGCACTCCCAGGTCCTTCCTGGGGTATCATATCTCTCTCTCCGGTCCCACCGGAGGTATCTACTCTCTCCGGTTTATCCAGAGGTATCTGCACTCCCAGGTCTATCCTGGGGTATCATCTCTCTCTCCGGTCCCACCGGAGGTATCTACTCTCCCAGGTCTACCCTGGGGTATCATCTCTCTCTCCGGTCCCACCGGAGGTATCTACTCTCTCCGGTCTATCCGGAGGTATCTGCACTCCCAGGTCCATCCCGGGGTATCATATCTCTCTCTCCGGTCCCACCGGAGGTATCTACTCTCTCCGGTCTATCCGGAGGTATCTGCACTCCCAGGTCTATCCTGGGGTATCATATCTCTCTCCGGTCTATCCGGAGGTATCTACACTCCCCGGTCCATCCTGGGGTATCAACTCAAGTCAACCGAACTTATTGCCATTAACATTTTCTTTTCATATTATCACCACCCTTTCAATGCATCACACAAAAGAAAACATCAATGTAATTAATATATAAAATCATCACATCATAATATTACACATCACATCTGTACTGTATTATTTATTTGATCATTACCTCACACATCATGAATATTTCATACTATTTATTATCTCATTCCCACACGTTTGCATAAACCCAGTAGGTTAACACATCACAACACCATATACACATAGATATGTATACACAATACATTAGCATCACCCTTAATATTTAAAACCACATCAATCCACCATATACCGACATCCCTATATACATATAACTCACCCCCATATATATAACTAATTTATCGTCTGTAAATTTATATCAATACACGAGACGAATATTTCATCGTCATATCGCATACCAACACCGAACACTAATTTCCCTTTACACATACACCTTATTCTGGGATTCATATCCATCATTTAAATTATACTAAAATTTTCTTAAAATAACAAATACATAAACACATTCATACTCACATAGCATCCCGTGAAGACTCGAAGCGCCAGCACATCGTTCCACATCCAAATCTGCTAATATATCCTATTATCAAATTTCAACACAATTAAGGCTCAAATTATCCAAATCAATCACAGAAAATAATAACACTACTTCTAATATCACTCAGGCGTTTTAATGAACGTCTGGGATACACACGTGCTATGCACGTAATAGACAAATTTCTACAGGGGATTTTTATCCTCTAAACAATTACTCGAACCACTCCCAATTTATTCTAATGGCTAAACTACAATTTCTACTACCATGCGGAAGATAATTCATATATATAAAATTCTCATTTCCAAACCCAAAACCCTAATTTATTAGCAACTTGCAAAATCCCCAATAATGTGCTAATTTCTCATCTCAACTATTCCCAACACCTCCTAATCTCCCTACCATAATACTCTCACTCAAAATAAATTAACCACACTAAATTTCATACAATAAATAATTCTAGGGTTTACCTTTCCAACATCCTTTCGAAAATCCGATGCTACCACGTTGTAGAGAACCCTTCAATTAGCCTTCCCCTCAATTTAATTTGAAAACCACGGAGTATAATGGTGGATTTGAGCGGGGAGTGATCGGGCCGAATGGGTTCGCTGGCCTTTGCTTGCATTCGGGAAAGAAGAAAAAAAAAAGAAAGAAAGAAGGAACGGGAGGAGGATGAGGGAAAAGAGAGGGGGTGTTTTTGGTAAAAGATGATAATAATAATAATAAATATATATATAATTAGTATGGAATATTTACATATAGCCCCCAATCTCCCAAAATATTTCAAATAAACCCCACTCCACTCTTTAATAATACGAACAATACAAAAAGGATACATCAAAATTATCTCATAATAATCCTCCAAAATTATAAAATAAAATAAACAATATTTATTCACATAAAATCTCCACTCATGACTCCTAATATATCAATAATACCTATCTACCACAAATATCCATACCGATATCAATATTTAAATAAAATATATCAAAAATAATTTTCACCATTCAAAATATATAAAAACAGACATTTTCGATATTTTAAAAATTCGGGGTGTTACATTCCCCTTCTATTTTCACAGAAGGGTCGACGCTCGGATAGAAGCCCGAGCTAGAAATTCCCCCTTCTATTTCACAGAAGGGTCGACGCTCGGATAGAAGCCCGATCCAGAAATTCCCCCTTCTATTTTTCACAGAAAGGTCGACGCTCGGATAGAAACCCGAGCTAGCCACTAATTCCCCTTCTATTTTTCACAGAAAGGTCGACGCTCGGATAGAAGCCCGCGCCAGCCATTAATTCTCCTTCTATTTCACAGAAGGGTCGACGCTCGGATAGAAGCCCGAGCCAGAAATTCCCCCTTCTATTTCACCGAAGGCTCGTAGAAGCCCGAGCCAGAAATTCCTCCTTCTATTTTTCACAGAAAGGTCGACGCTCGGATAGAAGCCCGAGCCAGCCACTAATTCCCTTTCTATTTTACAGAAGGGTCGACGCTCGGATAGAAGCCCGAGCCAGAAATTTCCCCTTCTATTTCACAGAAAGGTCGACGCTCGGATAGAAGCCCGAGCCAGAAATTCCCCCTTATATTTCACAGAAGGCTCGACGCTCGGATAGCACCGCGAGCCCCAATTACCCTCCTTCGGTTCGAAGGGGCTCGGAGCTCGGATGGCACCGCGAGCCCCAATTACCCTCCTTCGGTTCGGAGGGGCTCGGAGCTCGGATGGCATCGCGAGCCCCAACTGCCCTCCTTTGATATAGTGCGGCTCGGAGCTCGGATGGCATCTCGAGCCCCAACCACCCTCCTCTGATTTAAGGGGGCTCGGAGATCGGATGGCATCTCGAGCCCCAACCACCCTCCTTTGATTCAGAGGGGCTCAGAGCTCGGATCGCACCGTGAGTCCCAATTTCCCTCCTTTGGTTCGAAGGGGCTCGGAGCTCGGATAGCGCCACGAGCCCAAAACTACTTCCCTTTGACTCAGAGGGGCTCGGAGCTCGGATAGCACCGCGAGCCCCATAAGCCCACCTCTGGTCACCAAGCCCTCGGAAAGCCGACCTCCTGCGAAATTGACCTTAGCGTCCCCTCGCTCTTCCAACTAGCGAGGGGACCGTCCACCGACCCTAGGAGCTCGTCTGCCGACCCTCAAGCGCTCGGTAAGCCGACCTCCCACAAAATCGACCTCGACATCCCCTCGCTCTTCCAACTAGCGAGAGGATCGTCCACCGACCCTAGGAGCTCGTCTGCCGACCCCCAAGCACTCGGTAAGCCGACCTCCCACAAAAATCAACCTCAACGTCTCCTTGCCCTTCCAACTAGCGAGGGGACCGCCCACCGACCCTTGGAGCTCGTCCGCCGACCCCATGGGCTCGTCTGCCGACCCCCAAGCCTCGGTGGCCCTCCTACTCCTCTACACCGCCTCCCGAAAACTCCAATGAGGGATCCATTCCTCCTACCCCCTGGCCTCTTCGAAAGATAGCAGATCCTACTTTCTCACCCCAACATCCACTCTGCTCTTCCTACAGAGGCGAAGAATCACTCCTACGTGGCTGGTTCACCCAGCCCTACAGGAGTGTGGGGCTTGTGATATGGGTTAGGAATGACGTGGCCCGTCCTGGGCCACAGGATCCCCTCAGGATGCACACACCTCTTGATTCTTCAGATCCACCACATCAGCGTCGGAAAACCGCCCGGGCATCTGCACGTCAGCCCTAAAACCGTCCGGGTTTCCACCGCTTCAGCCACACGGGCAACCGGGTCCAGACCCAACCCCAAACGGGTCCAGACCTGGTTGACACCTTCTATAAATACCAGACCCCTGCTCCTTCTCCAGGTAATTAACTTTTGCCCACTCAAACCCTAGTTACTGTTACTCTCCCTTAGTGACTGACTAGATCGTCGGAAGGTCTGGCACCAGGACCAACCTCGGTGTTCCGAGACCGTCTGCAGGTACACGAGACCCACAGATCCGAGCCCCAAAGATCCGAGCCGAGCATCAGTCTCTACCTCAATACCGCCTACCCCGGTACTGTTCGTCCAGCCAAGGGTCGTCTGCATAGGTGTCTCCTCCTCCAATACAAATTGAGTAAGAACTCACGCCTGGTGCATCCACACGTTCTTCAAAAACAAACCGCATCAATATATATATATATATATATGTGTGTGTGTGTGTGTGTGTGTGTGTGTGTGTGTGTGAGAACCTCGGTGTTCTCACATATATATATATATATATATATATATATATATATATATATATATATATATATACACACACACACACTACAACCCCCTTAATATTTACGCCAATTCTACAAGTCAAAACCAAACATCAACAACACTATATAACCCATTAATTAATTGTAACACCCAACATTTTATTTTTAAAATGCATTTTTGATTTTTGCACGTATGATGCACGTGCAAGTTTTTATTCTCATTTTGTTACTCTCATTATCTTTTTTTAGCATGCACAAGATTTTAAATAGCTTTCTTTTAACCCATGGACCCAAAAATAAAATCTAGCCCAATAGACAAATTAATTAGTTGATTAAAAGAAAAGCTCACTAGATTAATTAAATTAGTAATTAAAATAAAAGCCCATGGGACAAGCCCATTAATAAAATCCTAATTTTTAGTTGAGCTTGGACTAATACATGACAAGTTATAACTTTTAGTACGCATTAAGAACTATAGAAATGTATTTATTTTTGTATGGGCATGTGTGCACATGCACACTAGTTGATTTGGCCGGGTTGCACACTAGGAGGGGCCGGTTTTGGGCTAGTGGGGGAGAGGGAAAGGTTGGGATTATGAGAGTTGAGTTTTTGAAAGGTTGGGAGCATGAAGAGTTAGGAGTTTAGGAGTTAAGAAAATGAAGGGTTGGAAGAATTAAAAGAGAGAGTTATTAGGTTGAAAATTTTGCACATTAGACCCTAATTTTACCCTATAAATAGAACCTCATTTCCTACTTCTCTTTTGCACCAAAAAAAAAAAAAATCAAAATAAGTGAAAGAAAAAGAAAGAGAGTAAGAGAGTTCTTGTGCTTGGAGGAGTTCTTACTAGGAGAAATTATTAGGAGGAGAAGATCTTGCTAGGAGGAAAAGTCTTGCTAGGAGCTAGGAATTGTTCCAACCTTCTTATTGCTTAATCTTCATAGAGGTGGGTGGTTTCATACTTTCTAATTGTAGAATATGCATGCTATAAAATATGAATGAGTAATATAAGTTAATGTTGATGAGAAAGATATAGATAAAATTCATGCTAGTGTATCATGCTATGAATGAGGATGATTTTGTTGTGATTGTAGATACCATGCTAATTAAAAGAAGAATTCTTTTATAATATGAATCATGTTATTATGTTTGCAAAATTTTGTACATGTTGAGTATGTGAAATTTGTTGAAGAAAGTTATATTCAAATCATGCTTGATTACTAAGAAAGAATAAAGAAAACAAAATGAATTTAGTTAGTATCATGAGATGTGTTGACATATGTGTATTTTTGCCATGTTATAATTGAAAATATAAACAATTTGCTTGAAAGAGTCTTTTGTGAAATTCTCATGAATAAGTGACATGCTAGTATTGTTACAAAATTGAAATTTGTAAAAGTAGGAACATGAACTAGCTTTATGAACACTACTCTAGTCTTATACAAGTTTATGTGAAAAATGAGAAAAATTGTTTAAAGAAGTAGAAATAGTGTTTTAATGAATTAAAAATTTGTTGTTTTACTGTTTTTTTTTATATTTCAATCTCAGTCAAGAAAATTTTATTTCAAATTATTAGAAAAATTTGATCTTGGATTAACAAGTTGCATGAAAAAGAACCACTTTCTGAATAGTTTAACAAAAGTACATTAGTACATTTTCTAAACAAAAAATACACTTAGACTTACTGCTTAGCTAGTGCAAAACAGAGCACTGTTGTGAGAGATCTTGGGTACGAAACTTAATAGTCACATTTTATTTTGATTCATTCAATTAAAAATTCGAAAACTGAATAGTTTGTATAAAATGTTTTCCATACAGTTTATGACCAAAAGTCCAAATGGACTTAACAGCTATTGGGTTTGGGGTCTGGGTGCTGGCTTGGTGTTGTCGGCAGGTCCTGGGTTCGAAACCCAGGCCTCTCATTTGATATTTTTTGGATTTTCTCATGAATTGGTCTTTTTAAATATAGAATGAAACCTTAGTATTAATATAAAATGAAATGAAAATTTTTAAGAGGTAGTATAGAGTTTTCTTGAAGTATAAAAATAGAAATTCGAGAATATAACTTGCTTTGGTGAAGAAAAGTAAAAAAATATTATTTTTGTGAAGTGTTTACTCTCGAAGAGATTGCATTTTTTTTTAATAGAAACATCTCGAAGTAAATTGAGACATCATATGAGCTTGAATTTATGAATAAGATTTTACGAAATGAAATTGTATACTTGAAATGAATTATTATTTGCTATGAATAACTAGATCATGATTAGTGGCAAGACTAAAAAATGATTACTTTGTGGATAAGTGTTAAGACAAGATTTTGATTATTTGTGAATAAGTTGAAGATGAAAATATCTAGGTTTAAGACATGTTTATTAAAGGGTATGTGTATCCATGGATTCTTGTACATTAAAAAGTTTTGTGATTTAGAGTTAGTGAGACCTCGGGTACCGGCACTATTAAATTGAAAATAGTTAAGATTATGTTTTGAGATATGGCCATGGAGCTATCTCGTATTTGTTGATAAAGTCCGGTAGGAGATAAGACTAATTCTAGGCTTGGAAATTTATTCATGTCTTGAACTAAATAATTAGGCACATAAGTGAAGATGTAGTAAACTTGTGCAAACATAAGTGGATTGCTTCTATATAGTCGGTGGTGGATCTTCGTGGCTATAGACCCCGTTGGCGGATTGTGGTTGCTCCGTGGGAGAAGGACTTTTATTTTTAAATCCGGGACTTAGCGTAGTCGGGCGGATATTTACCATACTCCAATGTATATACGTATACCGGGGCTGGGGGGCACTTGCGGGATGATTCGCACGATGAGGGTTCTGTTAAAATAGCCAGAGAGGCTGAGATCCATATTCATGGAATGATCTAAACCTTGTTTTATTACTGGGTAGTTTCATGGCGAGGGATCGAACCCTTAAATGTGGAGTACGTAGGTGCTTGCCCTCGGACCTATGTAGTATGGGATGCATAGAATCTGAAAAAGTATGCATTAGTGTCATCTTAGAATAAAATTATGTGCATTAGGCATCAAGGCATGGAATACACCTACATGTTTAGTGTACTCACAATTTAACACTTTATTGTTCATTCAATTTTCTTGTGATTTGTTAAAGTAATGAGATCGTTATATGTACGGCACAGAGAGGATGACCGAGTATAACATTTTCGTCAGTTGTAAGTGACCGACGTGCCTACAACTTAACATGCAGGTAATGGACTTTGTGAAGAAGTATAGATGTTATGATGCAGTTGATGATCTACATTGTTATAGTTGCACAAGTTGTATTTTTGTGTTGTATTTCTTTTATTCTTCCGCTGTTTAAACAAAATGTAAAAGAACTCTGATGTATGTTGAAAAGTTTTAATTTCCTTGTAAAATTGTACGAAGTGAAGTAAAGATCCCGTGAAAATCTCGAATTCGGTCTTATTTGGAATTCGGGGCATTACATTAATTACTTGAAGCCCACCAACTTTTTAGAGATATTGCAATCACCCCATCCTAGTGGACTTAATGTCCTCGCTAAGCTAGGACTTTCATCTACCATGTACCTTATTTATTCAGGGGCGGAGCTCAGTAGGGGCCCAGCCCCCCTCAAAATTTTCAAAAATCCCATTCACATTATTTAGAATTTTGAATAACTTCCAAAATATTATGCTAACCCACTAATTAATAACTTGCAGCTGACCAACTTTTTAGAAATATTACAATCACCCCATCATCGTGGACTTAGCGTCCATGCTAAGCTAGGACTTGCATCGATCATGTACCTCATTTATAGCAGATGTGGTCCACATCAGGGGGCAGAGCTTAGTAGGGGCCCGGGGAGGCCCAGGTCCCCTCAAAAATTTCAAAACACCCTTTCACATTATAAAAATTTGAAAAACTCTCGAAAAATTATCAAGTATGCTAAGACTTTGAGAGGAGGTAGTTGTAATACCCATGGTTAAAACCCAAGCCCATCAAACCCAAACTTAAATATTAGCGGGATTAATATTAGTCCTATAGCGGAAATGAGAAGGGATGGAGTGTTCTATATATAATAAATTCTAGACTCCTAAGTTGCCTTCAAACTAACTAGTCTTTTAGGTGAGATTTTAGCCTTGTGGCAGTGTTGTGGAAAAATATCGAGCTGTGACTACGAGAATGACTCGGTCTTATTAAACTAATAAATGAGCGGGCCCAGGACGTCACAGTTGTTGGGATTAAAGTTGCAACATTAAAATTTTTTTTTTAAAGAGAATAGTAGAGAAAGAACAGTGATATGTGCGTAAATTTTATGCATAACTTGTAATTTGTGGAGTAAAATTTATACACAAAACTTATACATTTACATTACCATGGCGAAGAATATATGATTTGATCTCTCTCACTATTTTTCTGGTAAGTCCTTCAGCAAATTGCAGGTCATCTCCAAAGACGCAAATTATATGTAAAATGATGTTTTAGAAAAGAGGGTTTTGTGTGTGTGTGTGTGCGTGCGTGAGTGAGAGAGCGCATTGTTAACCCAATAGAAAGGGTTATGAGCTCCCCTAAAAATCAAATAGAGATTCTATAAACTAAGATTTATAGGAATATTTTTTCATCTGTTGCAATTAGAGGTGGTAATGGGTTGGATTCGGGTTGGATACTATAAGATCCAAAAGTGGATCCAAACTTATTCGTGTAACCCCCGTTTCCAGTTGTATGGATTGTATTTACTTTTCTTTTCTTCGTATTCTCGTAATCCAGTTTTCTAAATAAATCTTACTATTCTTTTAGAAACCGATTTCTTTCTTTTGGATATTTAATTATACTGTTAGAACCCGAAATTTCAATCTATATTATTATTATTATTGTTATTATTAATATATGCCCAATTCTAATCCATACTATATTTTATATCCTAGCCCATTCTATGAAAAAATTTAATTCTTTATTATATTATGAAGCCCAACCCAAATGTAATTTCGAACCCAACCCGAAACCCATTAACTCTCTACCCAAACCCAAATCTAAAATCCTAACTATCCCGTAATCCCCACCCCCTCATCTCTCATAACTGAACCAACTTTTCCCCTAATTATTGCCAACTATCTCTTCCAGTAACCCCCATAATCAAACCCTTATTAATTAGCCACTTATTCACCTTATTATTATAATATATTATATTATTAAACAATCTCTCTCTCTTTTCTCATTCTTCTTTCTCTGTTCCGAAACAGAGCACCCCCCTGCGACTTCCCTCTCTCATCATCAACCTCCAATCTCGCCGCCACTATCCCCGAGCATCACCTTCGCGACTTCCACCGCTCGACGCCAACCGCGTGACTACCTCCCCCCCCTCGTTGCTCACCTTCACCCTTCAACCCAGTTGCCACCCTGGATTGCACCGCGGCCTGCACCTCCACCCACGACCACCATCAACTGCCCTCGCACCCCCGATGTCGACTGCATCCTCCACCCATCGAATCCGTGACTGCACTGCACCTTGCAGTCACCCCTAAGCTCCCGAAGCTCCACCATTGCTGCACCCGAAGGCCACCTCGCCGCTACCCATCGTCGTCACTTCCACCCTGCCTCTTCCCCATCGGGCCACCCTCGATGCCTGCATCCCCTCAATGCCATCCCGCACTTCTTCTGCACCGCAACTCGAAGCTTAACCCCGACTGTCGTCGACAACCAATCACCACCTCCTCGTGAGTGCTCCCATCCTTGTCGCTCGAGCCACCATCGACAACACCCCCGCAACTCCCCCCCCCCCCACTTCACTCGTCCTGCCATTGCTGCCATCTCCACAACCTGCACCTCAACCCCACTCTGAGCATCATCTTCAACCCCCTACTCCCCACGACCACCACCGTGGCTCCCCTCATCGCCCTTGCTGCCGACATCCTCCTCCGTCGTCGCAACCTCCCTCGTCGATGCACCCCCTGTAACTAGACCTCCGATCCCCTGCCTCCAACCGTGCCACTACATCTGCCTTCACTATTTCTTCCTCATGCAGCATCGCCAACTCGAGCACCAACCACCAAAGCTCCACCATCCTTGTATCCTCTGTGATGTGCTTGCACCACCGTAGCCCCATCACCCTCCATCTCCTGGTCATCCCCTCGTGCAGCCTCCATCGCAGCCCTACCCTCCGCCTCGACTCCCTGCACCCACAACCCCCTCTTACTGCCTCGCTTACTGCCTGTGCACACGCCACCTAACCAGTCGCTGCCCTCTCCCTTGTTGCAGTGGTCGTCATTCGCTATTGTCACCTCTGTCTTTCGTCGAGTTGCTATCGTCTCTCAATGTGTCGTCGTCGTCTCTTATCGTTGCCCGCTGCCATTCTTGCTGTTGTTGCATCGTTTTGCTGTTGCACTTACTGATTGTAAAGTTGTTCTTCCTCCCGTTGATTCTCGTCGTACGTGCAAACGTCGTAAATAGGCAAGCATCTCTTGAACTCATTTTTATTGTTCTAGTTCAAAAAAATACTCCTTGAAATCCGGCAAGTAGTAATCGAATTGAACGTCGCATCTAATTGAACTCCATTGTTTTCTTTATTGTATCATGTTATTGATTTATAGTTTTCTTATCGTGCCAATATTGTTGACTTATATCTCAAACCGTTAATTTATTGTATTACTGAACATTCAAATATGCTGCCCTATCGTCGAGTTTGTACTGAGGTTTTGACCCAGTTCCTGATATCAAAGCATAGAACTTTGTACATAGAAATTTTAGCACACCGTGTCTAGTTTCTAGAAAATCTTACGGAATCTCAATCTGATTTATAGATTGTAAGTTATTGCAGTTTTAGTACTATCATATTATAATTTCTAGAACCATGACTGTGCACGAAACCTATAAAGAATTGATTGATCGACCTAGCTTATGTAACTATAATGTATTCTGTGAATATGCGTTGAAACCGACAGAGAGTCTACTTTCTAGAATCTCTGATAGAATCAGATTTGTATTTCCGTAGCAGCGAAAAAGTGAATTTGAGTACCAATAGGTGCTGCTGTCCAGAACCTGTATTGTTATGTTTTTGCATATAAACCCGTATTTTTCATATTTAATGAATTAAACTATGTATATTTCATGTATTGCATAGCCTTGATATCTTCTTGATATTATATTAATACTATCATTCACATCTATTGTACCCATTGCATAATTCTTGAACCGTTCTCATTGATCGTATTGACTGCATGTTCGTAACTGATTATTAATAAAATAATAACAAGCCGGGAAAATAAGGGTCGACTTAGTAGTGAAAAATATAAGAGAGTGTACTCAGAAGGAGATATTGGTCACAACACATATTGGTCATTATTATCGGTCATATTGGTCATCGATTGATTGTGGATTACTGACTAGAGTATCTCGATTTATCGTGTATTGGTTATCGGTCATCGGTCATTGATGATTGATATGCAAGACCCAAGTACATGATTCTGTAGAATTCACCTCTATAGTCTAAACATTCACTTGATTGTATGCACCCGAACATGCGGTATGGGACAAAAGATTGCATGAATTAGATAGGCTGATAAAATATTAATAGACATAAGATTAATGTTGAACATTGACACCGATAACTGATAATTATTCTTGAATACTGATTCCTGATATTGACTCCTGATACCTGATAATGTTACCGACCATTGTTACTGATAACTGTATTATTGACTATTGGTTTA
This sequence comes from Hemerocallis citrina, assembly GCA_017893485.1. NCBI lineage: Eukaryota > Viridiplantae > Streptophyta > Magnoliopsida > Asparagales > Asphodelaceae > Hemerocallis > Hemerocallis citrina. The sequence continues at coordinate 189,736 of JACEHZ010000159.1, read as the reverse complement.
TTGAATATTGAGTACACTATTTATCGACCAATGCATTATTTATCAATCCTATTATTGACTATTATTTCGATTATAATTTATAGTGATTGTTGATTATTGTTACCGACTACTATTTATTGATCAATGATTATCAACTTTTGATTTTGTTATCGTCCATCATTTATTCATTCTGATATCGTTCCAATTTCTATTCTTGTTATACAGTCCTTTACTTCTTTCACTGTTTTCTATTACTTTTCGCCCGTAGCTTGCTCTAAAGGTTGCTCTTCATCTTTCTTTTGAGTTATTGTTTATACATGTATAAATGATGAGATACTGAAGAACTCGACAGACTACTATTGCATTGTGTATTCTCGGGCATTCTGTAAGTTCTTGTATCCCAGATATCGGTTATTGCATTACATTCTTGTTTTTGTGATTATTATTGTATTGTTGAGCTTACTGGTATTATACAGCTTATGAATGATATGAGTTAGTATACTTATATTATTCGTTGAGACTCAATTGCGTGCCCGTGTTTTCGTATAATGGGAAGTGGGGTGTGACAATTCGGGTCGGATCCCATCATTATTTTTTGATTCGGATCGGGTATAACAAATATTCAAGATCCATTTTTTTCAAAAATTACTAACTTCTTGAGCAAAGTTTTTCTCTAACTATAAAACTAATTTGCAATATATAATTGTTACATATTCAAAATATTAAAATAAACATATGAACAAAAGTTATTGAAACAAAAAAGAATCTTATTTTAATAGTTAAGCATAAATTTTTGTATTTGCAATCAAATAAAATGATAATTTATTGATATGGTGTATATTATGAAATATATAATATATTTATATTTACATTGCCTAATTCTCAAAATCCATTCCCACTGAATCTAAAATAAAATAAAATACAATATATGTGGAATAAAATTTTATGAATCTAGGATATATGCTTAAATTAACATATATAGTTCGGATTATCCATCAGGTTATCAGACTCTGATCCATAAAGATCCATATCTAGAACCAATAAGAAAATTGATCTATTAGAGCATTCACACACATTTGCTATTTTGCCAAATTTCTCAAGATTTGGCAAAATGAGAGCTGCACTCGTTTCTCATTTTGCCAAATTTTGAGAAAGTTTGAACAATAGCTTCCTATATTTTAGAAACCTTTTGAAAATTCTTAAAATATAGAGGTTGGAACATGTTGTTCCGTCCCAAATATTTTTTTTAATTGCTATCGGACGACACATGATGGTTCGTCCTTAAATTTTTTAATATATATATTTTTTAAAAACTCTCGGACGGAACACCATGTTCCGTCCCAAAATTTTAAAAAAACAAAAAAGGGGTTAGTGTTAATTAAAAAACTATTGGACGGAACAACATGTTCCGAAGCCAAAATATTCTCAAACGGGACAACATGTCCCGTTCCAAGCCTTTCACCAGCCAAATCCCTTCTTCAATCATGGATTAGTGTTAATTAAACTTGATTTCTTAATTATATAATTTAATAATTAAGTAAATCACTAATAACTATTTAAAAACTAATGCATTTTTAATCCTTCTAAAAATTTAAAAGATACAGTTCGATAATATATTTTTTTATTTTCTCAAATTTTAACAAATGACCAGTGCAAAAAATACTCACATTGCTATTTCTCATTTTGTCATATCGCAAAAAATAGCAATAACGAGTGCGGATGGTCTTATAGAGGATCCATACCCAAAAATTCAGGTAGAATTTGGATCGGGTTAACAGGTTAGAGCATCTGTAGTCGTTTTCTATTTATCGATAATATCGATATTTGTGTTAAAAAGCAGCTGCAGTCGTTTGCTATATATCGATATTATCGATAAATCGCTACAGTAGATTGCTATAAATGAGAATCGATATAGCATTTATCGATAACGGACGGACGGCGTTCGATGAGCCGTCCCACTAAAAAAATGATTATTATAATCGTCGGACGGCACTCCAATTAATCCGAATTCTTAAACCCCAAAAATTGAATTAAAACCCACTGAATTAACCCCTCGGACGGCATGCTATGCGCCGTCTGTTCCAAAAGCCGCCATTCCCGGACGGCACTTGATGTGCCGTCCGTTGGAGATTTTTGGGCTGTGTTGTTCGGTTCTAAATGGTGGAGGTTGTGGAATGAGGAGCAGGGCGATTGGGTATGGCGATAGGGAGGTGTTGTTGACTAGCGGATGGAGTAGGGGGGTAGCAATGGTTTGCGCTGTGCGGGGAAGATGTTCGGTGGCTATGAGGTTGAAGCAAGGTTGGGTTTCGGGAGCTCTACGATGAGGTTCTGGTAAGGAGATGATGAAGGGGGGCTCGGGTGTAGGCTGTTGGGTTTGGAGGGTTTGGCTTTGGAGGAAGATAAAGGTGAGGTGAAGGATGATGTGGCTGTGGTCGGGCGTGGATGGAGTTGAAGGAGTTTGGGTTTCGGGATGACGGAGAAGATGGTGGTGGAGCAGTCGTGTGTTTAAGTAGAGGTCAGGGTAGCCAGGGGGAGTCGGGGGTGAGAATATGAGGCTTGGGTTGCTGTTGGCAGATGGTGCTCAGGAAAGAAGAAGGAGGGGGGGTGGAGATGGTAAAGGCAGGGAACTATTGGTGGGGATGAAGTGGAGGTTGGAGGCTGGGTTTGCTATCGACGGAGGAAGGAGTATGAAGGAGGCAGACGGGATGGGGTGCAAGATCGGGTGAGAGAGAGGGGGGGGGTTTCAATGGAGGTTGAAGTGGAAGGAGAAGAAGGTAGCAATGGAGGTGAGGAGTTTGTATGGTGTTGGGTGTAGGAGATGGCAGTGAAGAGGAAAGATAATGACTGGGTTAATTTTGGCTTAGTCCAAAATAGTGTGTCGGACGGCACTTCATGTGCCGTCCCAGACACACGGGCTTAATTTTTATTTTTATTTATTATTATTTTTTTAAACGGACGGCACTTCATGTGCCGTCCGACGATTCCGTCTCAAAATTTTGCTTTTTCTTCCCTCCGACGGCACATCAAGTGCCGTCGCATAATATTAAATGATTGATTGCTATATTATAGCTTTCGACGAGTGCAGCGAAATCGAAATTCCTATTTCTATTTATCGATATATGGATAATTTTAACAGAAACGACTACAGATGCTCTTATGGACAATTTTGCCACCTTAGTGAATTTTTTCCAAAATGACCCACCTTTTGAAAGTATTTATCCAACTAGCCCACTTTTGAAACTATTTACCAAAATGACCCACTTGTGAAAACCTCCGCTCTATCTGAGATAACGAGTCATCCTGAGGCTATTTCCCCCCATTTGGCGAAAACTCGAAAAAATCTCCAATTCAAGACTCGCTATTTCAGATAGTGCGAGTGTTTGTACCACACTCGCTATCTGAGACAGCGAGTGTCGTTTGAGGATTTTTTAAATCCCAGTATCGTTGTCTCATTCTCTTCCTCATTTCTCTCTTTTTTCTCCCAATGCCGAAACCCACTTTCGAAACCCTAATCTATGTTTGAGAACTTATTCAAGTTATAGACTTATTCAAAAAGTTAATACCGATAAAATACATGGATTTAATAGATTTCTAGACAGATTCCTATCATGACAATCCATGCAAGAGGTAAGTTCTGTTTTTCACTTTCCGCAGCGAACATATTTATCTTCCCTGAGTAGTGTTTATTTAGGAGAGTCATGGCTGAGAGTTCTGGCTTGAGATCTCAGCAACCTGCATCCGTATTGAATTGTTAATTGTTATACCTCATTTTTCTGTATTCCATAGGAAAATTTTGAATATGAAATATCATCATTTCTGATTGTAGTAGTTCATGGATAAAATTTCCATCTAATTGGATGGGTAGAATCTGCAATGTGATTATGATTTGATATTTTATTTTCTGAGAGTTCTGAAATCTTTGAATCGTAAGGTTTTCAAAAGTGGGTTTCGGCTTTGGGAGAAAGAAGAGAGAAATGAGTAAGAGAATGAGACAGCGATGCTGGAGTTTAAAAAATCCTCAAACGCCACTCGTTGTCTCAGATAGCGAACGTGGTATAAACACTCGCGCTATCTGACACAACGAGTTCGAGATTTTTTTCCTGTTTTCTCCAAGTGGGGGAGAAATAGCCATAGGATAGACTCGCTATCTCAGATAGCGCAGAGGTTTTCACCAAGTTCGCTATCTAAGATAGCGAGTAGGCCATTTTGGTAAATATTTTCAAAAGTGAGTCATTTTGGGGGAAAATTCCACCTGAGTTGCATTGCAATTATTGTGGACCCCAAACTGCAAGAATCCAATTTTTTTCGTACCGACCCACTTTTTGAAAATATTGACCAAACTGACATACTTTCAAAAATATTTATCCAACTGACTCAATTTTGGATACGTTAGCATAAAATACTGTTGACAATAACGACTTCTATTATTTTTATGTCTTGTTTCCAATAGCGGCACCTATAAAAAAAAATCGTTGCCGCTATTAGAAGTAACGGCATCAATACATATCACATTCACTTAGGAGTTCTCTAACTTGAGAAAAAAATTGCAAGTGAAAATTGCTTATAACTGATGCTGCTATTCCCAATAACGACATCATTATAACTGATGCCTCTATTGTCATTAAAGGCATCGGTATAATCCACAGTGTACTCTAAATTTCATGCAGGTACATCAACTTCAAGCTCGATTTCGACCTTGATGCAGCCACTATCTCTCAAAACTCAAACATGAAAGTTGTAGAGATTTTTCTTGGTGTTCTATAACATTTTGAATCATCTCAATTGGAGTTCGGATGATAAAATTATGCACAGATTACGTAGCAATATCGAAACTGTCCAGGCGATGTGAAGTACACTATAGATTATACTGATGTCGTTATTGCCAATAGCGGCATCAGTTATAATAATGCCATTATTGGGAATTGCGGCATTAGTTATAAGTGATTTTCACTTAAATTTTTCCTCTTCAAGTTAGGGAACTCCTAAGTGAATGCGAGATATACTGATGTCATTACTCTCAATAGCGGCAACAATTTTTTTTATTTACAGATGTCGCTGTTGACAACAACGACATCAAAATAACAGATGTTGTTATTGCCAATAGCGTTTTATACTGATGTGTTCAAAATTGAGTTAGTTGGGTAAATATTATCGAAAGTGGGTCAGTTTGGTCAATATTTTCAAAAAGTGGGTCAGTTCGGAAAAAATTTGCAAGAATCTCTTGGTTCCACTCGTGAGGCCCCACCATCAATTAGGGGTGTAAAATGAATGGGACGGTCCGTCCGAGTCCGGCTCGAGAAATAGTCCGACCGTGGATCGTCCGAACTGTTATACGAACCGATCTTGAAGAAATTGTTCGGTCCGATTCTTTACCGAGCTCGAACCGAACATAAGTCCGTCCGAATATTATTATGGGATGCTTTACCAAACCGATTCCGGACTATAAAAATTTTGTCCGACCTAGACCGAGCCGGACATAAGCCCAACCGAGTAAAATTTTGGTCTGAGCTTGAACATATGGCTGTCCGATCCCGTCCGGTCCGATTTACAGCCCTACCGTCAATACCAAGAATTTTTCTGTACTGACCCATTTTTTGAAAATGTTGAGCGATCAGACCCACTTTCAAAAATATTTACCCAATTGACCCAGTTTTGGATACGTCAGCATCAACCGTTATTGAAAATAATGACATAGGTTAATTCTATGTCATTGTTTCCAATAGCGGTATTTCTATATAAAAAATTTCGCGTGCCACTATTTGGAGTAACGACATCAGTTAATTTATTCTCAATCGTGTACTCTATGTGACTTAAAAAAATGCAAGTGTGAAAAAATTCTATAGATGATGTCGTTATTCTCAACAATGGCATTCTCATTACAGATTCTGTTGTTAGGGAAAGCGGCATCAGTATAGAATATTTTGCATATAAATAGTGACCCCCTCTTCACCTTCCATTTTCACTTTAGATCTGTTTCACCTCTCTCTCACTCCCGAAGCCCAAAACCCTAAATGTCGCTATTGGAAACCTTGTAACTCTCCTCTTTCATATCCGAAACAAATTCTCAAAATACTCATCATCAAACCCTAATTTTGAACACCTCTTCTCCCTCGTTCACTTGGAATTTGAGGCACATTTTTCTACATATCTCCTCGGTCTCGAAATTGTGGTAGGTATTTGGAAACCCTTAATTCCTTTGAATTTATTGACTTTGTTGATTAAGATTTATACTGAGGGTGTAGTATATGAGAATTAGTTGTGGAAACTAAATATGAGTTGTAGTATCCTATGAATGATAATAGATTTTAGGGGTGGGAAATTGACAATGTAGGGAGAAATTTATATAAACTAGAATTGATAGATTTGTAAAAGTTAATCAATTATATATTTATGTATGAATGGATGCTGATATGAAATGTGTTTATACATAAATATGTGGTGTATAGAGATGTTGTGGTGTGTTTGTTATATGTGCAAATATTTTGATGCGAGTATTGTCAAATTTTTGGTTATCTTGACTGAAAATTTATTAAAGTGGATACATGGTTAATTAATTTGAAATTCATGACACATCATTTATTAAACAAGTTATTTTTGTTAATTTTGTTGAACAAGCCTCAAATATTTGTTAATTTGACTCAAAATTAATTTTGTTGACACATAGTTTATTAATTTGAAATTTATGACACATTATTTAATAAGTTTGTTTATGACATATTATTTATTGTTATTGACAGAGAAATAGATGCCGGCCAACCATCTGCCTCGCGTGCACTAGGTGCGTCGTCTTCCGCCGCACATGATGGTCCGGGTCCACTAGACCCAACCCTACTTTATTTGCAAAAAGTGCATAGATCTCAAGCGGTGTGGAAGGGAGATGACAAGAATTTGAGTTTCCGAATGCACGCGATTTTGCCGGCCGACCCACGTATACACAACTACTTGCTAAATGCCAATTTCCATGGAATGTCAATGTTGACAAAAGTGAAATGCGACCATGCAATACTTATTGCTCTTCCAATCATTGGGGTGGCCGTGACCGGTAACATCTTGTTCAACAAAGTAATGATAGTGAGAGATTATCTTGGGAGAGATGTTGCCGAGGACGACAAACGTGTTTTCGTCGGCGAATCAATCCGGTGTTCGTGGATCCATGAAGAGTTCAACAATAGTTTAGGAGATGAACCGACTGATTTCCAAGTGCAATGTTACACTCGGGCCTATTTAATTAGTATGATTGGTAGTGTTCTCATGACGAATTCTTCGAGTGATGTCGTCCATCTAATGTACATTCCCTGACTGCCATATACACAGGGTCAGTCGTTATAGTTGGGGAAGTGCAGCCTTTACTTCTCTTTATCGTGCTTTGTGCAATTATTCGATGGGATCGATTCAAATGACCAGACTGATGGGTATTACAGATATGGTGTTGAAAACGACTACACCTTAGGCATCCTCGTGTAACGGTTCTTTCACAAGCGTGGAGAGATGTTGAGGAGATCGAAGTTTTGAGGGCTGCTTTAAAGGTTCATTGGACTAGACACCACACGTGGAGAGATAACCCACGTTGAGTGTTGACGTATTATAGATATGAGTTCGATCAGCTCCAGAAAGAATACGTCAATTGAATAGCGTATACTCCCGAACGGCTAAAATGACTACCCCCAAGTTGCACGACAAATAATCAACCTTGGTTGACACGAGCTCCACTAATAAATTTCAACATCGTGGAGTTCTATTACCCCGATCGAGTCCCCGACGATTCAATACACCACAAAGAATCCCGAAGAACCGGATGTACGATCGAAGAGTACACAATATTACCAGTCAAGGACGATTGCCACTATGGATTGGGCCGATCACCATCGATCGCATGTCGCAAAAGGGAACGAGAGAAAGTATGATTTGGTGCTTGACGAGATCGTACCATACGACCGGTCTTTGCAGGAAGCTTACATGACATGGTACAGTCGTGTTACACGGTTGTTTATTGCTCCAAAATCAATGATCCCGGCGGGTATTCAAATACCGTTTTCGAAGAACCAAGTGGAACCACCACCGGCTCATTCGTCTTCTCAACCAATGTATCAACCAAAGGCGTCGTCGTACCGACTCATGGTAAATTTATGCATTTGTTAATAATTATTTTATTTAAATTTTATGTACACAATTTGTTATTACTTGTTTTAAATAATTTGGTTTACTATATTACTTTGTATTTAGTGACGATGTAGAATGACAACACATGAGATATTGCGCGAAAATATGCTTATGTGTTGAAAAGCAATGCCTTGAAAGCTTGTAAGGATCTAGTGCAAGAAATCCTCCATCCGTGTCGGTTGTCACTTGAAGATGTTGGAGACGACCCGACCTTGAACTCCCTTTTAGAACAACCTAAAGGTGCTACTCACCCTCGCCCTCCAAAAACAAGACGTGCTCAACATCCCCCACCACCATCAAGACAAGCTCAATCTCCCCTGCCACCACCAAGACAAACAGAATCATCATCTTCACAAGGGCAACGACGAAAGACTGTAAGGAGGCCGAGAGAGGATTCTCAATTTTAATATAAGAGATTGTATAAAAGGGAGGTGAGGATGAAGAGGAGGTTGGCCCTAGTGTACCTATGACACAAGAAATTGGTAAACGTATGAAGAGAGTCCCATCTCGGAAGAGGAGGCAGCCCCAACACTACACGCCTAGTTAGGGGGTGTAAGGAAATTTATGAACCTTACATTGTAAACTTTCGTGTTACTTTCGTATGTTGTATTATTTGTTGTTGTGATATATGATTATGGTATTTGGATTGTGATATATGGTATATGGTATTGTGTTGTGATGTAAGGTATATGGTATTAATGTGCTCATATTTGTTGTTGATAATTGTGATATATGTTGGATTATTTGATGAATTGAAGTCTGATACTTGAAGTAAAGCTGTGCAAGTCTGTGCATTTTTAGTTCAAATTAAAAATAACTAATGTCGTTGTTGGGAATAATGGCATCAGATACCTGTAACGTTATTCAAAACAACGACAATTATTCAAAACAACGGCAATAGTTCAAAACATGCACAAAGTTCTTTACACTTTAATTTTGTTCGTTGTCGCTCTTTACAACAACAACAACAGAGCAAATAATGTCGTTATTCGGAACAACGACATCATTTATTGCCTATTTCCCCCATCAAATAGCTTCTTTGCCAAACTCTCTGCCACCACAGTTATTATTGGCAACAACGACATGAAAATAATGGATGACATTATTCCAAACAATGGCAACATTTCAAAACATGCACAAAGTTATTTACAATTTAATTTGTTATTTCACTTATCCCATGCCGTTGTTTGGAAGAGCGACATACAGTTTAGTATAATTTTTTTTCCAATCGTCTTCTCTGCCAAACTCTCTGTCTTCACATTCGTTCTTCCAAACAACGACATGAGATAAGTGAAACCGTTGTTTGGAAGAGTGACAGCTGTTGGAATAAATATATGAATTTTGATAAGTAAAAATTTAAACTGTTGTCGTTGTTTGACATAACAGCATCCATTATTTTCATGTCGTTGTTCCCAATAACGACTGTGGAGGCAGAGAAGCTATTTGGTGAGAAAAATAGACGATAACTGATGTCGTTGTTCAGAATAACGACATTATTTGCACTGTTGTCGTTGTTGTAAAGAGCGGCAATGAGTAAAATTAAATGGTAAAGAACTTTGTGCATGTTTTGAACTATTGCCGTTGTTGGGAATAACGTTACAGATATCTGATGCCGTTCTTTCCAACAACGACACCTGTTATTTTAAAATTGGTTGAAAACATGCACAGACATTCCAAAAAAATTTCTTCATGTATCACGCTCAGACTCATCTTCACATAATCATATATTAGAATAAAATGTTTATCATATCCAACTTCAGCAAATCATAATAAGTTATGTATACATATTAAAAAATTTATAACTCATGAGAAGTCTGCATATTAAAAATAATACAAACACATAAAAATATTACAATATAAGGCACCCATATAAACAGATTTGCATAAATATAAATATGGGATACAACTTCAAATATCGGACATTTGAGATGGGCCTGCATTGGGTACATTCTTACATCTACGCCTATTGTGTCCACTTAACCCGCATTTATAACAAATTTTACCCATGCTCCCACCTTCTCGAGCATCCATATCGTTGTGAATACGAGTACTCCTAGGGTAACCTTTCATCCTACGTAAACTCGCATCGGCAATGAGTTTCGATCCTCTTGGTGTCGGGCAGTAAGATTTGTCGTGGATAGGAAAAAAAGTTGGTGCCCATGTTAGTGCTAATGAACTTGTATAATAAAATGAATCAATGTAGATAATCAATTGGACGGGAGGCACAAGCGGCCAATACATGAGAACATGGAATGTGATAGAGCTAGAATTTTCCACAAATACACATACGGTTCCTAAGGTCAACAGTGTGCCAATGTCTACCCTTTTGATGTCCATTATCTATTCTAATGCTAGTTTTAACTCTGAAAACACCGGCCGATTATTAAACATTACAGCCTCATGCAAATTTGATTCCTCATGCCGTAAATCGATAATGTCTTGAACTCATGGTGCCCATAAGGGTCTATGCTGCTTCGCGAAGGTCGGTAAAGTACATGTTGAGACGAAAAAATACCATTTCCACAATTGTCGTGATGGGTAAGCTACTGACACCTTTTAAAACAGAATTGAACACTTCCGATAGATTTGTAGTCATTATACCATATCGACGGCCTCCATCGGTGGAAAGTGCCCACTTCTCAATTGGCTTGTCCTTAACCAATTAGCCCCATCAACATTAGTCGCTTCAAGCTGTGCAATCGTTGCCTCAAACTTCTTATACTGACTTTGACACGCCACCACTTTGAGTTTGTTCATCAAAAACTTGTTCCCATTTTTTTTTGGGAAATTAGTAGCAAAATGCCGCATACAATAACGATGATATGCAAGTGGCTCCTTCCATATTCCGAACTCATTGTCCATTGCCGAAAAAATGCCTGCATGACGATAATGAATGACACATATACCTGCACGGTCTTTGACAAAGCACCAAATAAAACTCATAAACCATGTCCAGGTTTCTATGCTCTCTCCATCTACTGTTGCAAATGTAAATGAAAACAACCTACTGTTTGCATCGGACGAAACAACTATTAACAAACACCCTTTATATTTTCTATAAAAATGTGTCCCGTCAACACATATAATTGGTCGGCATGCCTTAAACCGATCGATCGAGGGACCGAATTCCTAAAAGACCCCCTTAAATGTTTCTTCGGCGGGACCGGACACAATCTTGGCCTAATGGACGGCTGTTCCTTGATTTGAGGCTTCAACTGATGTAAGAAGATAAAGCAATTTAGTATAAGCTTCTTGAAAGGAATCATACAACAGCTCAATCACTTTATGTTTCACCTTCCAAGCTTTCCTGTATGAAATAGTGTAATTGAACTGAAGCTTGACTATTTTAATTATGGCTCTTGGTGTTACTTATAGTTGTGCCTTTACAACATTCAATATCATCGTTGATACAATCGTAGAATCAATTTTACTGTGATCTTGATTCAATGTCAGATTCACACATAAATGTGGACCTTCAATGTTCTTCACCACGAAAAAAGATCGGCCTTTTGGAACAATTGCACGCAATCTCCATGGACAACCCACTACATTTACAAGTTTTGAATTTTCTGCAATCTCCTCGGGTAAATGTTTGATCCGTGCGTATTTACAGTTGACATAGTATAAACTAGGGGTCAATTTCACTGTCATGAATTCTTGAGGGTTCTTCATGGAGTATATCTTCACTTGATGTTGTATACTATCTTTAGTTGGAAATCTTTGACCTATGGAGAGTTCATCCATGTTCAAAGAGCCGATGGAAGACTGTGCATGTTCATGTACGGTGGCACGAGTCATCCATTCACTCGATTGAACATCATGTACAGATGCACTAATTGATTGATTTGGCAACACCACATTGTTAACCGGCACATGAACGTTGACATCATTAGCCAGAGCTTTATTAGCATCCTCCTCCTCCTCAACTTCAAGACCGTGATCCTCATCTTCTTCCTCTTCTACCAAATCTTTATTTACAATGGCACTGTCAAAGTCTTGCATGACCATGTCGATGGACAATATTTTCTGTCGAGGTGAACGAATGTACCAGCTCATATTCAGTGGTAATATGTTCTGTTGGAGTTGTGCTAATGTCTTCTTGTGTATTTGGTATTCTTGCATGTGACTCGGCAGATGGTTTCAAACTCCTAACGGGACTCGAACTTGGAATAACAACTGACCTAGTGTTTGGAAGCTTCATTTGCTCAATATATTACTCTAATGAAGTCCAACTATAATTTGGATCAAGTGTCCTAGCAATCATGGACTTCAAAGAATTATCACTATCTACGAGAACCACCATGAAATATTGTCCTTCTCATTTACCGACAACATAACGAGCTTTGGTTTTGACACTCAGTTCACCTCTATCCCAATTCGTAACTTCAAATATCTTATCTACTAGTTGTGAGTATATAAAATTATGGGGAGCCCAAATAGTGACTGGTGGAGCATCGCTATAACAATATCCAATCTTCAGATTTCAAATTATTTCACCACAAAAATATAACCAAATAGGTATATCATATTCCATACCTAAACATAAAGAATCACGCATATACAAGTCATTAACTACTCATAAGCATAACCTATGCATACACATATGTTTATAATAATACATTCAAATTAGATTGTATCTTGGATAGCTTGAAAATATATCGTGGATGAAGAATGAGATAACCCAATACAATGTTGGAGATTTTGAGAATGGGGGAGTTGAATTTGGGTGGGAGAGGGAGAGTGAGGAGGTAGGAGATATGAAGTTTGAAAGGAAACAAATGTGGGATTTTTGGTTTTAGGCATATAGGGTTTTGGGGTTTCGGGAGTGTGAGAGAGAGGGGAAACAGATCTAAAGTGAAAGGAGAAGGAGAAGGGCGGGGGGGGGGGGGGGGGGGCACTATTTATATACAAAAAATCTTATAATTGATGCCGCTATCCCTAACAACGACATTTGTAATGAGAATGCTGTTGTTCGGAATAGCGACATTATCTATAAGATTTTTTCACACTTGTATTTTTTCCAAGTCACATGGAGTACATGATTGAGAATAAGTTAACTACTACTATTACTCAAAATAGCGGCACGCGATTTTATATATATAAAGATGCCGCTATTGAAAATAACGGTATAGAATTAACCTATGCTGTTATTTTCAATAACATACTGTTGACGTGTACAAAACTGAGTCAGTTGGATAAATATTTTTGAAGCGGGGTTAGATAGCTCAATATTTTAAAAAGGTTGGTTAGTACGGAAAAAATTCCCAATACCTATACCCAGACAGCCGTACATAGTAACATTTCAAATTTTCAAACGTTACAAGATGAAATCTCGAACCGTCCATTCCCCTGCTCCCCGATAACCCCCCAATCCCACCGTCAATCACAGGGGCACCATCGTAATTAAACGCCAAATCAAGGGCCGAATCCCCACCAGCTCCTTTCGGCAACTCATTGGAAAAAACGAACCTCAATTTAAAACCCTAACACGATCCTCTTTTTCTTCTTCTTCATCCTCCTCCCAATTCCAAAATCGATCATCATTCGCTTCCTCAATGTCGTCGAAAAGGTAAAAATCTCATCGTTCTTTAATATTCTCTTTCGTTATTCTGATTTTAATTTCGATTATTCGACGGTGAGATTTGAGCAATGAGATCTTGAATTTGGCTCCGATAGCTATCGCAAATCTTTTGCTAGGGGTTATATATATGCTAAATTAGAAAGAAAGGTTCCTTCTTGAATCCCTATTTGATATGTTTAGGGAATGATGAGGTTAGAATTGGGGAAATACGGAATCTTAAATACGGAATCTTAAATAGGTGAATCATGCTATGATAGATTCCTTTCTTTTATGTGATTTGGGTGAGGGTAATTTTTCTGATTGTTTATTTTGAGATTCCTTAGTTAGTACGTTTAGAAGGAACATACGTATGTATTTACGGCGTCTATCTTTTAAATCTCCTAGAATGCAATTATATGCATAGGGGTCTATCTTTTTTAATACATACTTTTTGCGGCGTGCCCTCTTATTCATGTCAGCTTTTCTTGAATGTTTTGTGGAATATTCTTTGAGGTATCTGTTTATTGCTGCATTTCTCTGTATGATACGTTCATCAATATTGCACAAAAGGCCAATTTCTTCCCAACATAACTTAAGATGCTGGTACATCACTGTTGGTCGGTTCTTTGGTTTCAATCTATCACAATGAACCAGACAAGATGCTTTTGTCACACTTGAGAATAAAAGGGTTGAGAACATGCTCTAGGAATAATATGTCATTTATTTTACAGGTACGTAGTTTACTGTGATCACTTCACCAATGCACCGGGCCCTCTTCCTGTTAATTTACTGAATGAAAACGTTAATTTCGTTGACTTTTTTGCCGTACTAGGACACTTTTTGAAAATATTTGCGATTATGGGCCAGTTTTGAAACTATTAGTGCTCGTGGGATATTTGGTGCCACGTCAGCAGCGGCCGCTATTCTCATTAGTGGTCTCTTCACTTTGAAAGTCACTAATGGAAATAGCAGCGTATGTTTAAAAATATTTAGAATTTTTTATTTGCTGTTGCTATTCCCACTAGCGACCAAAGAACATATGAGGTCGCTAATGGGATTAGCGTCCTCAAATGAATGCATTGAGATACTTGGTGATTTTTATAAAATTTTTGCTTGCTTGCGAAAAAATAAAATAAAAGTGAGGTCGTTAGTCCAAATAGCGATCTCAGTAGAAGACTAAATCTCATTGCTCTCCGTAAGATTTGCAAAATAATCATCCAACTAAAGTCGCTATTGGGAATAACGACCTTAGTATATTTGGTCGCCATTCGCAATAGCGACCTCAGTAGGAAACTCAATCTCCTTGTTCTTTATAAAATTTGCAAAGTAGTCACACTACTAAGACCTGTATTCGGAATAATGATCTTAGTACAACTAAGGCCTCTATTCCGAATAGCGACCTTAGTTTCCAAATAAATTGATTGTTATTTTTTCAGAGAGAAAAAGCTATATAAATTTTACTAAATATTGGAATACAGTTCATTGAAGGTCACTAATTTCATTAGCGACTTCATATATGCTTTGGCCGTTAATAGGAATAGCGACAGTAAACAAAAATTTTATTTTTTTAAAAATAGAGACCGCTATTCCCATTAGCGACCTCTAAATGGAACGTGCCGCTAATGAGAATAACGTTCGCTGTTGACGTGACACCAAGTAGCCCACAAACGCTTTAATAGTTTCGAAACTGGTCCATAATCGCAAATATTTTCAAAAAGTGGCCTAGTACGGCAAAAAATTAAATTCTTATGGGGAAGTTGTGAACTACTTGTTCTTGCATAGTTGTGTCAGTGAGAGTTAGATTGATTATCTACCTTTGTTATTTGTCTATTAGTCTACTTGCAAAATTTTCTTCTGAGGCTTCCTAATAGCTCTGCAGTGTTATTCTCTTAGATGCCTAATTATATGAATTTTTGCCAACTCCTCCAGGATAGCGTGCAAGTTCTTTGCGCAAGGAACATGCCTCAAGGGGGAGCATTGCCATTTCTCACATGATTCGAGAGACCAGTCCAATAATGTAATTGACCACCAACCAATTTTTTTAATCATGTTTTCTACTTTAAGTCCTTGCTTTGAACACATTGTATTGCAAAATAATTGTGTCACCGACCAATTTTGTTAATCATGTTTTCTACTTTAAGTCCTTGCTTTGAACACATTGTATTGCAAAATAATTAATTTAATGGTGTTGCAGGTCTGCTCCTATTATCAGAAAGGTACATGCTCTTATGGTAGTCGGTGCAAATATAAGCATGTTAAACTTTCTCTTCCTCGTCATCAGGCATCTCTTCCATCGTCATCATCGTTGTCATCGAATGCTCGTGCAGATATGGTATCAAGTTCTGCACAAGTAGCCCATCCTTCATCGTCGTCATCATCAAATTCTCGTTCTCGTATGCCATCAGCCTCTGCTCAAGTAAGCCATCCTTCCAGTAGAAACCTTGAACCCAGAGAGAGATCAAACTTGAGTAAACTATCCCATATTAATGAACCTGTTTGGGTTCAAAAGCGTGAAACTCGTACTCTTCCAAACAGTACGAGTGGCCATTATCCTGCATCCAGTAATCTAGTTGACCAACCAATCTGTTCTTTTGCTGCTGCTGGTAGTTGCCCCAATGGAGAGAGGTGCCCGCAGATTCATGGAGATTTATGTTCCACCTGTGGAAAGCATTGCTTGCACCCATATCGGCCCGATGAAAGGGAGGAACATGCAAAAATGTGCTGGGAAAGTACAAAATATCTTGAAGCATTGAGACTGAGTCAGGAGATAGAATGTAGTGTCTGTTTTGACAGTGTGCTTTCTAAACCCTTAGCTTCTGAAAGGAAGTTTGGGCTGCTTTCAGAATGTGATCATCCTTTCTGTATATCTTGTATCCGGAAATGGCGTAGTAGTTCTCGTGCTTCTGGGATGGATGTTGATTCTGCATTAAGGGCCTGTCCAATATGCCGAAAGCCTTCTTACTTTGTCATTCCAAGCGGTATTTGGTATTCTTCACAAGAGGAAAAGCAAGAGATAATCAATAGCTACAAAAACAAGCTCAGGTATGCCAATTCTTCTTTCACATATGTTAGTGTTTTGAACAGATTTTCATGTTTTTTTACTTTGTGGTCATGTAACTTGTCCTTTTGTTTGTGACTAGTCATTTGGCATGAGCCTAGTAGGGGAAGCTGCAAACCTATGTTGTTAATGGATATGATATCTTTGGCATACAAGATCTTTGATATTGGAAAAAATGATAAGTAGAAAAAATAGTTATTTGGTGGGCAGTATATTGGAACTTTATGA
This sequence comes from Hemerocallis citrina, assembly GCA_017893485.1. NCBI lineage: Eukaryota > Viridiplantae > Streptophyta > Magnoliopsida > Asparagales > Asphodelaceae > Hemerocallis > Hemerocallis citrina. Next base: position 172,751 of record JACEHZ010000159.1, on the reverse strand, counting down.
TTACTGCCTTTTGAGTTATAATATTAAATAGTGAGTGCTGATTTTTTCCCTTCTTGATCAGAAATCTGTACAATTATTTTAGTTCTGCGGTAAATGGTTAATGTTAGTATCACAACTGCTCATTCTAGAGTATGAAGAACGTGTTTCTGTGTGAGACTTCTCATTGTTTCATTTCATTCAAATTATTAAATATCATCTTGCTCTTAGATGATGAGTACATTGATGCTTCAACTATTTGAATGTTTTGATGGTGTGACCCTGTAATTATTGATGCCTCGTATTTCTGTTCCGTCTTATTTTAATTGCATCACACATGTTGCAATTTTCCTCTACTTTGATTCACTGTTTTTCATTGCTTTTATATCAACTTTTGTTTGTTTGTTTGGGCTGAATCCTTTTAAATGCAAGGTAATAACCTGTCTATCAAAACTTTGATTCCACATATGGCTGTTAGCCGACGTATACTTCTAGCTTTTGTCGCTCTCTGAAATCTAACACATAAACTGGATATCTTTTACAAATGCCCAAATAATTAAACTCATTCTTACTCATTTTATCCTCGATTAAAGTTTCCATTAATTTGCCTCTCATCCCATCTTCTGGTGTCTTGCACATCTTCCACCTCAATGTTCTAAGTTCAATTATAGTCACTTTCTGTGGACATTTTTCCAATTGCTCACCATCCCTTATTGCAACTTTTTCTTTAGTTTACTAGATAATTAGCATGTGCAGTGCATACATTCACGCCCCCCCCCCCCCCCCCCCCCCCCCCCCCCCCCCCCTCTTTTAATGTTAGGCAGTAGGGTTCTCGATCTCGATGCTGCAATATAATTGCCATCAATTTCTTCGAGTATGCAAATAGAGACGACAAGCACTCACAATACACAGCCACATCCTAACTCTCTAGTTATAATAATAGTGAAGGTGGGTGTTCTACAATCTACAATCTACACAGCCACATCCTAACTCTCTAGTTATAATAGTAGTGAAGGTGGGTGTTCTACAATCTACAATAACACAAGCACATATTCATTTCAACATCATTGTCAACATCTGTCATGATGAATAGTTGATCTTAAATAGTATGCATGATCATAGGCTTGTACTTCATGGCCATCAGGGTGAACTTTATTCTCAATTTATCACAGTTTTCCTGATTGAGGATACAGTAATTTCATTTACATTTGGATAATTCTATATCCTTTTAGGTTCTTAGGTGTCTCCATCTTTCTGTTTTTGAACTTATCCCTTCTTTAATCTCATTAACTAACATAATATTATCACTAAACAACATTTTATGGCTGCATTGTAGATATTGAAGTCATCCATAATCAATGCAAATAGATAAAAAAATAAATTTACGTCCTTCATATAATGAATGTAGGGAATGGCTTTCCCTCTTGCGAATTGTTTTTGTTTTTGATGAGGACATCAAATCTGTTTTATTTTTATTTTGAGATTTAGTCATATGTAGTTTATTTAAGAGATTTTTTGAGATTTATTTTATATTTGAGAGATTTGTTTTATATTTGAGAGATTTGTTCTAGATTTGTTTGAGATTTGTTTTGGATTTGTAAAGCCTATATATTAGCCTTGAGAATAATGAGAAAATATGCTATTCTTGATTAAAAAAATTACTGTATTGAGTTCTTGCTCTTCATCTCTCTTTTTGTTTGAGACAATTGAGAGAATTATTTAGTGTTTGTGAGAAATCCTAATAAAATTTTAGGGTTTCTGAGAAGCTCTAAACTATACCCCAAATTTCCAAATCCCCAAATCAATTCAACCCAAAACCCTAATCCCCAAATCTAACTCAAAGTCAAACCCTAACCCCGTCTCCTTCTTCTCCATTGCATCCAAACCCAACCGTAGCTCTTCTTTCTCCCATCCCGACAGCCACACCTGCAGCCGACCTTCAACGCCTCCCGACGCCGACGTCGCCCTCCCCTGCGCCTCGCGACACTACATCCCCTTCCCTTTCCATCCTAATTCCATTGCCCTCTTCCCGTCGACCTCTTCCTTCACCCGCACACACCACCACTGCCCCATCGACAACCATCGACGGCCCCGACTACTCCTCTCTCCCCCCTCGTCAATCAACCACCCCGAAGCCCCACTTCCCCCACCGTCGCTGCCTTCCCCCCGAGACCCCCTTTCTCTTGGCCGTTGTCGACCACAGTCAAGTGACCCCCCCTCTCTCGCTGCTCCTCCACATCCCGGTGCAGCCCCTTGCGGCCTCCATTGATAGCCGCACGCACCCCTAGCGCCACATGTTGTTCAAATTTAGCAACTTCACGACTCTCTCATCGAAGCCCAGTAACTTGTCAATTACTTGTGATATTGCTTTATCATCTCTAGAATATTATTTGATTTATCTGTCGTCCACAAATATTGAGAGTGTGTGTTCTACTTGCCTATTAGTGTACGAATCTTTATTGAATATCTTACACGTAAGAACGATTAAGTATTATTGTTGATTGATAGGATTGAATCTTTAATTGGGCTTGTTAAACTATTTCATATCTTGAAAATCCATCAAACCAATTAATAGTTATAATTTCTAATTTAATCTGCATTACGTGTTGGTAAACTTAATCTTTTAATCTTCTTGGAAATTCTCTATTTAGGGTTAATTTTACATTAGTTTTCTCATTAGTTACTTCTAGATCCATGCTCTTAATTAGGTTAAGGTAACTTTTTTATCCTGTTAATTCTTTTTTGATTCCCCAAATACCATGAATGAGGCAGTTACATTAGGTAGGCTAGGTGTGATATAAGTTTTCTCACTTCTCCCTGAAATGAGACATAAATCATAAAAATATGACAGAGCATAACGACAAAGATTATGCTTCAGTATAATTATATTGAAATGTAATCTTAATTTATTCCTTGCAAGCTCTACCGATGGGAAAATATTATTCCAATTCTTTTTATGCTCTTATTTACTCAGGCGTAAAGTTTGCACTTCGCACCATGCCTCTTTATACTGTTTTTATCCATTTATATAATGTATGCTTGTACTTTTGCCTTGTTTGCAATCCTGGCGGTGAAAGGCCTTACCTTTTAGTTGAGGATTACAAATGATTACATCACTGGGATCGTAGCATTCTATTTGGATTTAGTTTTCCTTCTCACAATATTTGCATCTTTAGTAAATCTAAGAATATCAAAAATTTGGAGTCATTCCTTTGTTATTATGATGTGGTGCAGATGTTTGATACTCAATAAGCATAGTTTCCTGGGTAGTTAATTTAAGGGTATTGGTGTTTTCTCAGTGGTGACAATAGATCTTTAAATTTGATTTCATTTTTTATGCATGTATTATGTTGTTGTTGTTGTTGTATTATTATAATTATTTATTAGTATGATGTAACAAAAAGGAGCAGGTATTTTCTTTTCAATTTTCATGGTCAAAATTCTTGGAAATTACTGGATGTTAACTTTTGTAATGGAGGGTTTATATGTGAAGCATTAAGTTGGAAGAAATAAAGTTTATTAGCTTATTCTGCTTATTGAATGAAAAGACGTTTGGACCACATTCAATTCTTTACAGGCTATGGCAAACGATTACACCATGCCAATTGATATGATTGTTTGGAAATATGGGGTGTATGAGCTTGATTTTAGACCAGCAAAGAGGGCAAATTATGGAAGAGTGCATCTAATTCTGGCATAGACTGGGGCATCATGTAATATTATTTCTTTCAATTCATGCCTAGGGATGTTTTATTCTTATCTCGTAATAGCGAGCAGCTAGATTTATCTTGTGAGCTGGTTAATCATAATCTGATATCATCATCAATCAGTGATCATTTGACAGCTATTAATGCAAGCCTAATGACAAAATACTCTTATGACAACCAGTTATTTGAATAGAAATTAACAATTTACATTTTTAACACTCTTGCAGGTCTATCGATTGCAAATACTTCGATTTTGGAAATTCGGCATGTCCTTTTGGGAACCGTTGTTTCTACAGGGTATGTTTGTTTTCTGGAGTATATGTTTTTTTAATCTTTACCTCTTTCAGTTTTATTGGGTATACCTGAATAGTGTAGTTATCTGTTTTATATTGGTCAAATCATTTGTTTCTGTACTCTTAATAATATTGTTTCTGTTTTATAATCATTTGTTTCTGTTTTATAGGATGTGTGTGTATGCACATTGTTTCTGAATACATGCTATCTGAATTAATAATATTGAATAGTGAATTAATATTTAGTTGGTATCTTCTTTGTTGCTCTTTATGCTGGAATGTACAAGTTTAAGTTTATTCACAAATATCCCATAAGTTCTAAAGCAAGAAAAAAGGACAAATCTGTATGAAAGGATTGTCCAACCCTATGCATATGACAGTGGAGCTGCGTATGCTGTGCGACTATATGCAAAGGCAGGCTCCACAGTTCAAGAAACTCAACAATTCAGCACAGATAGAACACATGATTGATTGATGTTTGGAAACAAGACATGACCTCATAATGGAAGTGTTTATGCTTTGAACTCGACAATTATGATATTGGGACAACTTCCCTTAATATCTTCGACCAAGAAACGCGTGTTCCTCATTGGGCACGTGCAAATTTGTGGACTTGATTTCCTTAATAATATGCCATTATTATGCTGATGTGAATATTTGCAAGTGTACAAAATTGCAACAAGTAGTATAGTTAAGTAAAAAGAGTGTCGAACCCACAAGGACTAATTATTTTATTGAGTACCGAAATTAACTAGATTGACTACTATTTGCAAAATCGAAATTCAATAAAGAAAGCAATTAAATTAAATTAGTCTAAAGAACTAATTAATTAAAAGAGCGGAGGCTGAAATTTTGTTGTTTTGTTAATTGCAAAACTAATTCCAGAGCTTTTGATTTCACCTGGTTAATCCTACACAATTCATAATTCCATGTGAATAAAAAAATATTATTTTTCCAAGTTGTAAACCAAAATTTCTTAAGTTTTCAATGCTTTCTCTCGAACAACACCAAAAATATCTTCAATAAACAGTTTGTCATATCTTTATGCAAATTTAATTAATTGAAGACTCATTAATTTAATTAAGTTCTATGGATTTCTTTATAGTCACATCAATGGCGGTAAATCATCTCTAATTTCGCTCAATCAATGATGTTTAATTCTATAGTTCTAAATCATAAATTACCTCTCTGTCTTTTCATGGTCCAATAAATCATACAAAAGCTAGCCAAACAATTGTAAGCATTAAGAACAAAAATCAAACACAACCATGGAAAAATAGAAAAAATAATATGGAATTAAAATTGTGTTCTTGGATTGCATAATAAAATTAGAAATAATTTTTTTTTACAGAAAGACACAAAAATTGCAAACAGAAGCCTCGAAAAGCGGGCCATCAAGTCAGAACCCACGTTGGTCGTTCTCCCTCTCTCTCCTCTGTCGTTTTCTGCCTCGATCAGCGCGCTGCTAACTCACCCCTTTCTCCTCTGGTTTCGTGTCGCACACCACACAGCAAAGAACCCCTCTCTTTTTATAATTTTTTTCTTTTTTCTTTGATTTCCCTGGGTGTCCATGCCACCTACCTACCCATTGCTACTTCCTTTCTGTCTCTTTCGTCCTTTCTTTCTTTTTTATATTTTTATATTTTTATATTTTATTTTTTCCCCTTTATTAATAGAGATCAGCCGTCGCCCTCTCTCTTCGTTCTTCGTGTGCTTCTCCAATTGCTTGAGGCTGCTGTATTTATCATCGTTTTAAATCTCGGATTTCGGACTCATCTCAGCAAGGGGTATTTCGTCTCGGATCGGAGATATCGGAGGAGATCTCGAGGAAATGTGATCATATCGGATGTTCATTTCCTATACTCAATATTTTTTTTGGTTACTAAATAAAATATTATATATCTTACATGTCATTTATCATATAAAATATTGTATAATATAACTAATGACATGAATCAATTACGTTAAAATCTTTACATAATTTAACAATAATATAGAAGAGAATGTAATATAAGTATATAACTAAATTGAATTTACATTGATTAGAAAAATGTATTAGTTAATAAACTTACTTTGACTTTGCATATATACAAATAATAGCAATACGAAACCCTCACATTATTTTAGGTTAAGGTTCTATATTGGAAGACATATATGCAAAAAGTAAAACAATTTTTAAAATAAATTCACAATAATATTTGTGTCTATTTCGGCTGATATTTCGCCAATTTTGGCAATATTTCGGCCGATATTTCGGTCTACACATTTCGGTCCAGAACGATGTAGAGTGTAAAATATGTGATTTCGTATCGGCAAGCTAGCCGAAACGAAATTTCGGCAATATTTCGGTCTGCATATTTCGGTCCAGAACGATGTAGCGTATCGGAGGAAATTTAAAACAGTGGTATTTATAGGAATCCGAATGTGGGTATTAGGATTTATTTTTGCAGAAAACCCCACATCTTCATTTATTTGTTTCCTTATTTTGATTTGCTCTTTATTTCTTGCTTCTTTTTCTTCTCTTTCTTTTCTTGAAGCACGTGCTGCACACACAAAAAGTAAAATCAGAATTTAGGATTTAAAAATAAAAATCAAATTAATTAGTTTAAATTAATTAAACTAACTAATAATCACATTAGTTCAATTAAACTCCTTTAAATTTGTTTATTTTTACCTCTACTGGCAATTAAAATTTCTATTTTGCTTTTCACATGGCCAAATTGTAAAATTTAAAATTCAACAAATCAATAAAAATTTAAGAATCATTCTTCTTGGTTTCTTTGTTAATTTTACTAAAAATATTTACCTTTTGCATCAAAAAAATTTATTCCTTAAAAATAATTAATTAACTGGAATTTATGGAAATAAGATAAATTATTAACATGATAGATGAATACAAGCAATTTTTATGAATAAATGAGTACAAATATTTATATAAAATTAGACACATCATATGCCACCTTTGACAATAGCTAATTGTCTTGTCGATCATTTTACTTCTTTAGGTTGCACATTTAAATAACATCATACATAATTACATATACAACAACTACAACAACAAAGTCTTTATTCCAATTTTTTGGGGGTCGGCTACATGAATCATTTTCCTGTTAGAATCTTAAATGCTTGAGATCGATCCATCATGCGGAAAAACGATATAAGGATCGAAAACGAAATAAGCCCGAAAATCATACCTCCTGCCATTGATGATATGCACGACCACTGCTTTCCTCTGATCTTTGGATCTTCCAAACTCATTCATTGCTTTAGATGGTGCAGCTTAAGGTTGGGGACCAAAAATGCTATTTATAGCCGGGCCTTCCATCAAGCTCACGGTTAATGTTGCTGTCACTCTTTGTGACTAATCCACTTCCCAATGGATTAGTTGTGAAGACTTATGTAGTGGAAACCAAAGTGTTGACCACAATAATGAAGGGGTTACGAGAATTGAGGGGTCGGAATCTGAAGGGTCAGGTCTAAACATTATTATGGAATTGAGGGGTTGAAATCTGAAGGGTCGGGTCTAACATTCTCCCACTTGGTAAACTTAATGTCTCACTTTAACCCATTGGTAATCCGAACTAAGTAATAAACACATGAATCATAGCGGTAAGCTAGGAAGCACGGATACTTTCAAATGACCAACGTACCTGTGTCGGGTGCGTATTGGGTGCTGATACTCCTTGGGTACTCCCGGGTGCGTACACAAGGAGCACCCAATTTTTCAAATGCATTTTTCACAACTTTTAGACAATTATATTTAAATAAATGCATGGGGTCCTAGAGTAATTTCAAAAGTTTATTGTTTACAATTATGCGCAAACATAAAACAAGACTACACAAAGATTTGATAGTTAGATTATTATTTCTTTTCTCTAAAATGCTCATAATTATAATGTATTCTTATAATTCTATGAAATGGTTTAAATGTTTGCATTTTTAATAAGAAAAATATTTTATATCTATAAATATAATATAAATTATTTTATATTTAACGTACCCACCAACGCACTCATATCCTACTTTTTTGTAAAATCACATATCCCAGTACCCATGTCGTGTCGTACTCGTACCCCGTACCGGTATCCGTGCTTCATAAGCGGTAAGTCCTCTAAATAACGAATATTTCCTTCCATGTATTACAATGCATTTACTTCTTAACATTATACTTTATGTGACAACGTAACTTAATGAATAAACCCAATGTTTATTCTTGGTCCAATTAAGATAAGTTTTCTGAAAATAAATTAAGGTGCACATAAATATGAGAAAACATCTAAATAAATAAGAGTTTCATTGATAACATTATTTGTACAACATAAAAACTACATATGGGAACCAAGTCCCATGTTCACTACATGATCTTTAAATTTGAACGGTGGCATGCCTTTAGTCAAAGGATCAGTCAGTGCTAATGTGCTTAATGACCACTTCATCTTCCTTAACACGTTCTCTTATGACTAAATACTTAATGTCGATGTATTTACTTCGACTCCCACTTTTGTTGTTCTTTGCTATAAAGACAACAGCTGAATTGTCGCAAAATAGTTTTAATGTCGATGTATTTACTTCGACTCCCACTTTTGTTGTTCTTTTGCTATAAAGTCAACAGCTGAATTGTCGCAAAATATTCTTAATGGCCTAGAGATAATCCATCATTCTAAGCCCAGAAATGAAACTTTTAAGCCATACACCATGTGAAGTGGCCTCGAAACACGATACGAACTTAGCCTCCATAGTAGATTTAGCAGTCAAGGTCTGCTTAACGCTCCTCCAAGACAGCTCCACCGGCCAACATAAAAATGTATTCAGATGTTGATTTACGAGAATCAACACAGCCAGCAATGTTTGAATCTGAGTAGCCAATAACTTCTAGATTGCTCGCACTTCCGTACATAAGCTTGTAATCTTTGGTTCCTTGAAGATACCTTAACACTTTCTTTGCAGCTATCCAGTGGTCCAAATTTGAGTTACTCTGATATCGTCTTAACATTTCAACAGCAAATGCAATGCCAGGCCTTGTGCAGACTTGAGCATACATTAGGCTTCCGACATCAGAAGCATATGAAATGTTCTGCATTAGTTCCCTCTCAATATCATTCTTTGGGCATTGGTTCAATGGTATTAAGATCCATAGAGACAAATTTCAAGGTATCTTGGGGGTTTGTCTCAGGATACCTATATCAACAAGATTTTAGAGAGATTTCGGATGAAGGATTGTTCACCAAGTGTTTCTCCCATTGTGAAGAGTGGTGACATAAGTTGCCTTACCCATATCCTTCATATCAAATTTTTTAGAGAGGAATTGTTTCACCTCATGTAGTAAACCCTTATCATTGGTTGCTAGCAATATATCATCCACAAATAAAACAAGAAAACAAAATTTACTCCCACTGACCTTAAGGGTATATACATTGATCCATAACATTTTCTACAAAACCAAATGAAGAAATTACGTTATAGAATTATAAATACCATTGGCGGGATGCTTGTTTTAAACTGTATATGGATTTCTTATGCTTGCAAACCAATTGCTCACCATCACTAGAGTGGAATCTTTCTGGTTGTTTCATGTAAACCTCATCCTCTAGATTTCCATTAATAAATACAGTTTTCACATCCATTTGTTGCAACTCCAAGTCGAAATGGGCTACTAACGCCTACAGGAGAAAATGTCTCCATATAATCGATTCCTTCATTTTGAGTGAATCCCTTAGCAACTAGTCTAGCCTTGTATCTGTCAATGTTGCCTGATGAGTCTTTCTTTATTTTAAAGACCCATTTACAACCAATGACTTTTGCACCATTAGGCAACTCAACAAGGTCCCAAATATCGTTGCACCTCATGGAACTCAACTCTTCCTTCATGGCATTATACCATAATTCTATTTCTTTGCAACTCATGGCTTGTGAAAATGACTCGGGATCATTCTCGGCTCCAATGTTATAGTCAGATTCTTGCAGGTACACAACATAATCACTAGGAATTGCTGACCTCTTAGTTCGGGTAGATCTTCTTAATGTTGCAGCATCATCTTCCTAGGAAGTCTGAGGTTCAACTTGTTGTTCAGCAGTTTCAGGCATCTCTTGAACAACTTGATCTACTGGATTGTTGTCAACAACTTGTGGAACTTCAATGACTGGGTTTGGTCTTCAGTGATTGGTTGTTCAACACCAGTTTGTACTTGAGGGGCGCTGTGAACAACAACCAATCTATTACTTAAAGTGGAAGGTTGAGACTTTGTATGATCAACACCAGAAACTATGTTCCTAATTTAATTGCTCCCACTGACTAAGTCATATTCAAGAAATTTTGTATTTCTTGATTCCACAATTCTAGTTTTGTGCGATGGACAATAAAATCTATAACCTTAGACCTTTCGGCTTATCCAATGAAATACCTACTAATGGTCCTTGGGTCTAACTTCTTCTCTTGTGGGTTATAAATTCTCACTTTAGACGGGCTTCCCCAAATGCGCATATGTTGCAAACTCGATTTCTAACATTTCCATAACTCAAATGGCAATTTAGGAACAACCTTGGTTGGAGCTCGGTTTAATATATGCACTGCCGTCTTAAGTTTCAGCCCACAGGGATTTAGGAAGATTGGACTGCTAAGCATACTCCTCACCATGTCCAATAGTGTTCGGTTTCTTCTTTCTGCTACACCATTATGGTCCGGAGAACCAGGCATGGTGTATTGGGCAACAATCCCATGCTCTTGAAGAAACTTCGCAAATGGCCCAGATGCTTGTCTATCCTCCGTGCATCTGCCATAATATTCTCTACCTCTGTCCAATCTCACGATCTTAATGTGCTTGCCGCACTGTTTCTCTACTTCAGCCTTAAAAAGCTTCGTTCTTATTATGAAGCATGTAGAGATACATATATCGTGAGTAATCATCTATGAAGCAGATGAAGTATTTTTGACCACGTGAGTCCATGTCTGGACTACATATATCAGTATGTATGATCTCTAATATGTCAGAACTCCTATAGGCACCTTTCTTCGACTTGTTGGTCTGCTTTCCCTTAATGCAGTCCACACAAGTTTTAAAATCAGTAAAATCTAGAGTACTAATCTAGAGGAATCTTCTTTAACAACACATCTTTTAGTGCCAGCTTGGACATGCAATGAATTATAAGTGATATCATTTTATAAGAAAATGCGATAAAGACCATTAGACAAAATACAATTTCCAACACAATCATATTTATTCATCATGCTGAATGATGTTTCTGAAAAATGAAAGGAATATCCAAATGGTACTAATCTGGAAACAAAAATCAAGTTTCGTAAGAAACTTGGTACATAAAAGGCCTTTTGCAATTTTAAAACATAACCGCTACTTAAAATTAAATAGCAAGTCCCTATAGCCTCCACATGTGAGCCCATCTTGTTTTTGGATAAGATGCTTTGCTCACTTTCCACTGGCTTCCTTAGGTTTTGCATACCCTGCAAGGAATTTGAAATGTAGATTGTCGATCCAGAGTTAATCCACCATGTGTTGATATTAACATTAACCATATTAGATTCATAACACAGAAATGAGGTTGGGTTATCTTTCTTCTTAAGCCATTTTTGAAATTTGGGACATTTCTTCTTTAGGTGTCCCTTCTGTTTACAAAAGAAACACTTATTATCTTTCTTAATATCAGCTTTAGGAGAAATGTTTGCTTCCCTTCCTAACTGGCTAGAGATTTTCCTTTCTTGTGCGTCACCAGCATTGCACTTTCTCCTTGCTCCATCGCCAGCCTTCCTTCCTCTTGTACACAGTACACACATGGTCATCAATTCATTGATTGTCCATTTGTCTTTATGTGTGTTATAAGTAATTTTGAAAGGCCTGTACTGATGCGGGAGAGCGTTCAGGATGAAGTGCACAAGGAAAGATTCTAACAATTCAACCTTGAGTTTCTTTAGATGAGCCATGATATCCCTTATTTCCATTATGTGTTTGTGAACACCTTTTATACCGGTGAGCTTTAGGGATGTAAACTTCATAATTAGGGTGCTTGCTTTGCTAGTGCCTTATCTAAAGTGATGAATTGCTCGTCAACGGCCTTTAGCAACTCACGGATTTTTTCATGTTGCTCGACTGAACCACGCATACCAACACCAATTTTGGTCTTTATGTACATCACGCTGAGCCGATTGGATCGGTCCCATCGTTCATAAAGCTGAATTTGATCTGGAGTGTTGGTACTAGTGCCTTCAGGTGGTTCATTTTTCCTAATAGCATAATCAATGTCCATACACCCTAATTGAAGGAGTACTCCTTCCAAACTTTATAATTATTTCCCTTAAGTTCGAGAATTTCACAACTAATATCAGAGAAATTTGTAGGTAAAGCTGCATAATATAAAGATTACATGCTTATATTAAATTTGAGGCATAAATGAAATCATACTTTACCAAAGTAAATCATGCTTAAATAAATCTAATGACATCAAAAATTGCCTGTAGGCTAAATCTTTAATTCAATAAGATTCATTATTCTTTATGATAGAGTTTATCAAACTATTTTTCTAAATTTATAATTCTTTAGGGTATATTATGAGTATAGTTTGGTATTTTATATCTTTAAACTTTATGATAAAACTGTCAAATTAATTCTTCCTAACTCCCGTGGGTAAATTAAGAAGAACTAATTCTGATATATTATCCTAATTAATCATACAAATATAATAAATTCCTGTGGGGGAAGAGTCATTATATTTATAAAATCAATTACAATTAATGTCCATTATGTGATCCTTATTTACTAAATATATAATTTTATATATAATCAAAGATCCTGTGGCTATTCCTTGATCAATTAAAATTATATGGTTCACTAGACATTTTATGCTCTACTTGATGCCTAATAACAATTATTTAGCAAAACAATAACAATAATTATTTCAACTTAATATAACAGATTTAATGACTAGCCATTATAAAACTCAATATGCTAAATAATTGCAACTATATTTGCATTGTTAAATAACAAAGTAAGTGCTAAAGCAGTTTTTTTAATAAATAAAAAATTAAAATTAAAATAAAAAATTTGTGGGGATCCATATTTGAACCCACAACCTTACACATAGAGAATGAGTACCCTAACCATTGGGCCACTAAGTGGGCTTGCAATGTATTGCAAAAGGAGGATACTTATTACCAAAGACTTATTATAATTTTAAAACCCATCATTTTCAATCCCGTCGATTTTCAAAGCTTTTGGCTACCAAAACTGATATTTCAAATCACTAAAAATGTTAGAAATCCAATTACCTAATGATTTCTAATCTTATCAAAAGGATCGAAAAATCAACTTTGGAATGAAAAATTAATTTCATGGGTTTCTATCAAAAATAGAACTATAATCAACAAGGAAGAGGTTCTACATGCTCTGATACCAAATTTTAGAATCTTAAATGCTTGAGATCGATCCATCATGCGGAAAAACAATATAAGGATAAAAAACAAAACAAGCCCGAAAATCATACCCGCCATTGATGATATGCACGACCACTGCTTTCCTCTGATCTTTGGATCTTCCAAACTCTCATTCATGGCTTTAGATGGTGTAGTTTAAGGTTTTTGTGTGTACTGAGTTTGGGGACTAAAAATGCTATTTATAGTCGGGCCTTCCATCAAGCTCCCGGTTAATGTTGCCGTTAGGGCTGCAAAATGAGTCGAGTCGAGCCGAGTATTTTGAGGCTCGAGCTCGGCTCGAGCTCGTTTTGAGCCGAGCTTTGACCGAGTTCGAGCCGAGTAGCTCGCGAGCTTAGCCTAATAATCACAAAAAGCCCAAGCTTGAGCTTGGCTCGTTAAACTATCAAGCTCGATTTCGAGCTCGTCTCAAGTCGAGCTTTGACCGGCTCGAGCCGAGTAGCTCGGATTGTTTCCAGCCCTAGTTGTTGTCACTCTTTGTGACTAATCCACTTTCCAATGGATTAGTTGTGAAGACTAATGCAGTGGAAACCAAAGTGCTGACCACAATAATGGAGGGTTACGGGAATTGAGGGTCGGAATCAGAAGGGTTATGGAATTGAGGGGTCGGAATCTGAAGGGTCAGGTCTAACATCTCCTCCATTCAACTCTCTTGTGGCCCACCTCACTTGTCGAATTAACACAGTCCAAATCCCTATTAAAAGCATCAACCATGTTCGTTTTGGTTTACCTCTACTCCTTTTTGCTCCCTTAATTTTAGTCTTCTCAATTTTCCTACTTGGGGCTAATAACATTATACATATGCTTATTGAAATTAATGTCCATATGTTTAAAGAATCAACCATGCACATTCGTACATTATTGCAGACTTGCTGTGTTCGACACCTCATGTTTGTGTTCGTGCCTACAAATTACAACTCCACTTAGTGGTGGATCATTCTCGAATCACTACTTGATTTTACAAACAAATTGTTGAGGAAAGTATGAAGAGTTATGTGGTAAATAACGGAGGGAAACTACTTCTAGGAGCTATTAAGAACTTCTTAGTTCAACTATATATATGGGTTTATAGTTTATTGAATACTTTAGCGAAGAGGGAGCCGAAGATCCACACGATGTAGCTTGGCCCTCTCATTTAACTCTCATGTCTGATAAACATCTTGAACTCGCTCTCCAATATTTCAGATATTTCTCACTTTAGAGACAAGAAATAGATATGCTTTTTGGGCAGACTCCTTGCCTCTCTTATTTTTTGGATTCAGAGAGATTGTCATCCTGTTTCAGATCTTAGTGCATGTCTCTTACAATAACAACTTATAAAAATATGCAGCTGGTACATGCTGCTCAATATAAAACTCAGCACGAACTAACAGACTACAGAACATTCAGGCTGAGTCACTCTTCCAAGACCATGATATGAACTATGATATCTGTCGGTCCATGTGAGTTTTATGCTTTGTTTTTACCCTGTCTGTTATTGCTGAACAATGAATCAGTCTGAATCCTTTTCTTCGATTATGCTGACTAGCCCACACCTGCCCAAGTAAGCTTTAGTTTATACTGTATTTATTAAGGGGACATGCAATCATTTCAAAAAGTAAAAAAACATAAAGCCCCAAGTAAGCTTTAGTTTATACTGTATTTATTAAGGGGACATGCAATCATTTCAAAAAGTAAAAAAAACATAAAGCCCGTTTGTGTTACCGATCATGTCCCACTCACACCCTCACCGTCTATCTAGGAAGCACCCATTCTGGTGCGGGGGATGCGGGTCCGGGGATGCGGCAATTTCCAAAAACAATGGGATGCGGGTGCGGCTGGGATTCGGCTAATATTTAAATAGTTATTTTATATATATTTATATTAATATTATATTTTTTGTTCCTTCTAGTATTTTAAAATTGTTTCATACCTGTACATGCCAATAAAAAAACAATGGAAAAAGAGCTAAACCAAATCCATATTATATTGATTCACATAACACTTGTAAATTAAGACTATAATCTAAAATACTAATTATATAGATGCAGAAATGAAAGAAGTGGATGACAAGCATAATGGAGAAGAAAGCATTATAGATGCAGAAATAAGAGAAGCAATGGGTGACGGCGAAGGAATCGAAAGAGGCGCGGAGAGAGGAGGTGGCGATGGCAGAGAGATGTAGGAAGAGGTGACGGGTTGGGTACGATTGGAGAGTTGGGTTTAGATTTGGGGATTTAGGTTTTGTGAGATAGGGAGAGAAAACGGTTGAGAAAGAGAAAACGGTTGAGAAAGAGAGTAAGTAGGATGTTTACTTTTTTTTATATGAAATCCTAACTCGCACCCGACCCGCACTCGATTTAAAATTTTAATGTAAAATAATGGGTGCGTGTCCCGCCGCACCCCGTACGAATCTCGCCGCACCTGCTGCACCCGAGTCCAATATGAGTCCGACTCGGGTGCGAGCACCTTCCTAGCCATCTATCCTATGCATACCTTTGTGTTAAAGTAAGAATGGACTTCAAATACCTCAATCGAGCAGTTTTTATAGTATCATATTTAACTTCTTTGGGTAATCGGTTAGTCTTAAGAATTAACAAATTCCACTTCTATCTAGTTATGCTCAATAGGGTTAGAGCCTTTACTACTAAATGTGCTGAATTTTCTCAGTACTATGTTAGGAATGGCAGGGGAGAACCATTTTAATGCTAGCTATATAGGTTGAATAGATAATATAACCAGCCCACTGCACATTTCACATTGTCAGTAGTCTTATTAGTGTTTTGGCTAATACAACAGCCGCATCCCCAGATCTCTTGTTATAACAGTAACGATGTTCCTTATGTGTTATTCAATCAGCCACTGTGATTCAATTTTTTTGACAAATGCAATACTTGTTGTGTTCCAGCATACATACAAGCCGAACACGAACAGGTCCAGACGACGTTCATATAGGCCTCCTCGTAGACACAGCCAGAGGGACTCATTAATGGAAACTGCGTCTATTTTTGATATTTTTGAACAACTAGCTCTAGAGGAAGACTATGAGGATCTTGATTGTGATGATTTTACAGATCCGATCCGGCACATGGCTGAAGAAGATCCTGAAGGCTTTCTGGAGTATGCTTTACTGGTGAATATGATGAATACTATGGAAAATGATGAACCATCAAGTAGTGAGTACGAGACGTATGATGAGGATGAGGATGAGGAGGGAGATGCGGAAGATGAGGATGATGATAACTAACTTACTGGGTTAAGCATCTATTGTCCATCACCGTTGAGTCTCTCTGATAACTTCTTTTTTCTCAAAACATTTTGTTTGCAAAGGTCTTCTATAAAGAAAGTGATATTGACAGTGGATCTTTGGTGCCAGTGACAAATTCAAAGCTCTTCAGAACAAGTGCTGAAAGTCTGTAGCTTTGGTATTTTAGTATAATTATGTTATATCGTTGCCTTGGTTAATACTTTTCTGCAATTAGAGATGCCGGTATGTCTAGTTGCTTTTGATATTCTGAATATTTTATAGTTGGATATGTCTAGTTGCTTTTGATACCGATGAAACTGCATATTTTTCTTCTGGACAGGATGCAATTCTGTTTTGCATTTTGCTTATGATATTATGAATATCTTGGGAAGTCTGGAAAGAAACTTGTGCATGATATGGATGAGGTTGTGGCTACAGCATGCTCACATATTGCTTTAAACTGGGTTTAATTATTTCAGGACTTAGTACTTTTGCTACTGGTATTTTAAGGGGTGTGCTGCGGTTGAATAAATTGTTGTTTGTTGTTGTTGTTATTGTGTGTATATATATGTTTTGTTGAATATTTTGATAATTACAAGCTTTTGTGTGAAACAGGTGCTGAGAATTTTGAGATTTGTGAACAACCAGGACTCTAAATTTGTAGTAGATAGACAGATCGATATCTGTCCCTCTAGATAGATGGGAGTGGTAGATAGTTAGAATCTCAATTGTTGGCACTCCTCTAACAACTTATTGACTCTATACAATGAGTTCGGTGTTTTGTTCGTCACTCGAGCTGCTCTAACAAAGAGTTTGCTGCTTTGCTTGTCACTTGAGTTCTCAATACAATGAGTTTGATACTTCGCTTGTCACTCAATCCCCTGCAACAATGCGTTTGGTGCTGTTCTTGTTGTTCGAGTTCCTCCAACAGCTCATCAACTCCATTCAATGAGTTTGGTTCTCCACTCGTTGCTTGAGCTCTTCCATTAACTCCATACAATGAGTTAGATGCTCAACTCTTCTTCCGAGCTACGCTAACAACTCAAAGACAACGAGTTCGGTGCTCAGCTCCTTCTTTGAGCTACATCAATAATTTCATCAGCTTAACTCAACAAGTTTGGAGTTCAGCCGTTCATAGAGTTGCTACCATAACTTGCTAACTCTAAACAGCAAATTCGGAGTCCAGCTCTTCCTTAAAGCTGCTCCTAAAACTCACTAACTCTAAACAAGAAATTCAAAGTTCAGTTATTCCCTAGAGGTGCTCTCAAAACTCGCTAACTTCTAAATAACATGTACGGACTCTCGCAAAGATTCCTCTAACTCCTGAAGAGATACATTCAGGTGACGAGGAGTTTAATGCCAAGCGTGAGGTGTCAGGACCGAATGCCTCGCTCTTCTTCCCGGGAGGTGCACCCTTCACCTTAGCCAGTTTCTTAACTTTGTTTATGTACTGATGCCAACTGCGGACTGGCCACCGCCCCCTGTAAAAAAGGTTGTTTATAAAAATTCATTCGATTTCTGACCGTCTTTTGCGCCTCGCACATTTGTTTGAATTTTAAGACGGTTGTTTTGTTGGTCAGATTGTGAGGTACGGGCCTCGGGAAAGTGGATATCAAGAAGAGATTCGAACCTTCTGAGGCCAGTTGCGTCCAGCCGATGACTATATCGTTAGTCTTCGGAAGGAAGAAATTGATAAGGATGGAGCATTTGGCTATCACATTCGGCGGTCGCAAACGGTGGTGCGAGAGCATGCTCATTTAAAGACATCTATCCCCGATGTCAGTTTGGCCCTCGTCCGACTCGGGGAGGATGTGGCATTTGGTTCAACTGGAGGGCATTCCTCCAATTTTTTTTTTTGAAGTGGATGCTAGTGGAGAGGGACTTGGAGATATATAGGCCGAGGGTGTAGCTTTGCGAGGCGGATCCAAAGTCTACATTTTGGAGTCTATTCTCGTGGTGGGATTCTTATCGGGGGATCTGTTCCGGAGTGGGAGAGCCTGGGGACGGCCAAAGTCGAGTGGTCGGGTCTTCCAGCATCGCAAGTGTTCGAGGTGGTCCTGATTCTCCGGGGTAGGCACCCGTCCCTCGGGGACTGACATAGCATGCACGGTCAGGGCTTGCTGAAGTAGACGAGCGTCAGACTCTTAGTTCCTAGGACTTGTAATAAGCCTTGGATTTGTAACTCTGCGAATGTGCACTCTTTATCTTTTGATAATAAAAATGTTTGTGCATGTCTTGCTTCTTAGTGATGTATGGTGTTACCCCATGGAGGACGTGGTCCGAGGCGAGGCGAGGACCTGATTGTGGAAGAGGGATCCTCATAGCAGAGAAACCCGCGAGGGGCTCAGAGTCGGTATACCATTTCGAGGATGAAGCCTTGCTGCGGAGAACACCCGCGAGTGTCTCGGATTCGGGATACTATTCCGAGGATGAAGCCTTACTGTGGAGAACACTTGCGAGTGGCTTGGAGTCGGGATATTGTTCTGACGATGAAGTCTTACTGGGGAGAAAACCCATGAGTGGCTCGGAGTTAGGATACCATTCAGAGGATGAAGCCTTGTTGCGGAGAAATTCGCGAATGGCTCAGAGTCAGGATGCCATTTCGAGGGGAAAGGCACAAAGGGGAGTTGAGTTATTTGAGGTCTCACATGCGCGTTCCACAAGTGAGTTTACGTGAGACATGGCATCACATGCTTGGGACAGTGATTGATGTCACTTTTCCCCTATATATTCTTTCCAACGCCTTCATTTCCATTTACTTGCTTCGTTTACCTCCTCTCCTTCCAAATCTTGGTCCCTCGGTCCCTTTCCGCTAGCAATAATATTGTTGGACGAGCTGTTGAGGGTGAGTTGTGCGGAATTGAGAGCGCAGAGATAGGCGGAGGTGCAGGCGAAGTCCCTGGCGCTAAGGCGTCCGCCTCCTCCGGAGCCAGAGTCCCTGAAGAAGAAGAGGTCTAAAGGGACCAAACTTTCGAAGGTTAAGGCTACCGGAGTAGTCGTGAAGAAGGAGGTCTCCAAGCCTCCCGATCCCTTGCCAAAGAATGTCGTAGTGTCCCAAAAATCACTGCCATCTGCAAAGGTTTGGGCACCATCCTGGTCAGTGACTAAATAAAACTTGTTGGCAGATTGCCCCAACGCTCAACAGGTGATTGACCACCATGCTACTCTCCGTGATCAGAAGGCTCTGAAGAAAGATTTAGAGGAAGAGTTTATAGATTTTGGGCCCAAGCTTCCGTCATGGTGATGACCCTTGTTCATTGTCCACCCTTTAGTGATCTCTTCTTCGTCTATCTGATTTTACTAAGTATGTTGTTGGTTTCTTGCGGGCGGTCATCAACGAAGTCGAATTGAGGAGGATGATGGAAATGATCCTTTGACGGGCCCAGCTGGATGAGGCGGCTTAGAAGGAGCTCATGGACCGGAACACTAACATCTGGCAAATCGTGAAGGAGGTGAAGGAGGACTTGGCAAAGGAGAAGACCACTTGGGAAGAGCTTCTAAAAGCGAAGGAGGAGTTGGCCGGAGGCTAGCATGGCAGGCAAAGGAGAAGGAGTTGATGAGGAAGTACGTCGACGCCCTGGTTCGCATTATCCGGGGTCAAGTTGAAGAGTATGACCGTTCCCTCGAGGATATGAGGGCTAAGTATCCCGATCTTGACCTCTGGGGCTTTTCTTTTGAGGCGAGGGTAGATGAGCCAGCCCACCTTGCTGGGGGACAAGGTTTGGCGAACGATGAGCCTGTTGACCCAACTGCTTAGGTTGAAGATGTTTGCCCCAAATCTGTCTTCGAAAAGGGTCTTTTTCCAAGCAGTAGATTTTAAGTTTATTTATATTTTCATTTTCTCCTGGATTGGCCACCGCTCTTGTAATGCGAATTTTAGGAATGAATAAAACATGTTTGAGATGAACCCTTTTGTTTGCCTTTTGGCTTGTGACGGGACATCCATCTTGGTCTTCCGAGTTGAGGGTTGAATGGTTGGGGCTTCTCCCTCGGCAGCAATGATCCTGCGTCCTTAGGCTTCACTTTTTTTCGAATGGCCACGTGAGTCGGCTTACGTCATACTTTATTGGAATCAAGGCATTTTTTGTCGCGAAAGTTGAAACGTTGACTTTAATAAATGAGGAAACCCATAGTGATCGAGAAGTATCTTACAAGAATGTCTATAAATTCCCCCGTTCTCAGGCAGTTGGTCCACAAATCTCATTGTAGATGGATCTCTTAGAGTCGAATCGGGGGATCTTCAACCCGAGGTTCGACTGTTCGACCCGGAAGGAATCAGCGTCCGGACGAGAAGCTCTGTTAGATTAATCCCGTGTTTCAAGATCTGAAGTTTACTCTGAGTTCCGAGAGATGTGGTCTAACTGGACTATTTCTCTTACACGGGTCTTGGGGGCATTTGACTCAGCTGGGGCTTGTGCTTGTAGGTAAGAATTGGAGCCTTGGAGTACGAGAGGCTACTTTCAGCAGCATTTAAGTGAGGAACCTCGAAGTACGAGAGGTTACTTTCGGCAGCGTTTAAGCAAGAATTGGAGCCTCGGAGTATGAGAGGCTACTTCAGAAGCGTTCATGCTTAGTTTTCTTGTTTGTTGTGTTTGATTGCCAACCACGGACTGATGACCGCCCATTTTGTACTTATCTTTACTTAATAAAATATTTTTCTTTACACTTGTTTGAATGATTTTTTTCTTGAATAAGTTGGTCGGGGCCCGAAGGGGCTGGCCGAGTAGTCTCGTTGTAGTGATGAGGCATGGGCGATGGCTTCAAGTAGAAATACTGATTGTGGGAAAGTCCACAAGTGGCTCGGAGTCGGGGTGCCATGCCGAGAGATAAGACACTGGGTTGGAGCATTACCGTGGAGAAATCCGCTAGTAGCTTGAAGTCGGGGTGCCATGTCAAGGGGAAAGACACCAGGTGGGAGTCTTGCAGCAGAGAAATCTACGAGTGGCCAAAAAAAAAAACTCTGGATGTTGAGCTTGCAGGCACCGAGGATGAACCAATAGAAAGACTTGGCAACCATATCTTCTAGAGGATGGAGTCGAATCTAGCCTGAGATAGTTTATCTTGTTTCATGTTTTTCCATGTTATTATTATTGTGATTTCATATATTATGTATCCGGGCATTTGACTCGAAGTTTTATGTGTTTCCAGATGATGGTTTTTGTATGAAGATTATTCATGCTATTTCTTATTCATGTGATTATTTTACTGCATGCATGGATGTGTTTTATATTATTGAGTTAGCCGTACAACTGATGAATGAAGTTTATCATTCGCTGGGCCTTAATTGCGTGCCTGTACTTTCGTATTTTGGGAAGCAGGGCGTAACACATGTTAAATTTGTTAGCCATATCCTTATCTCTATTTAAAAGCTATTTTCAAAGTTAAGAAAAATTAGATAAGAGTGAGGTTTAAATAACTATAGTTTTCTCACTTTTTGAAGTAAGATAATTGTTGTTAACTTAAACCCAAAATGATTTTAAACATGCCAAGTTATGATAACTAGTGTTTTTTAAAGTTTTGAGAGACAATTTCAGTTATCCTAATTTAATTTTGTTAACCCACCAATGGGATTACACACTAGGAAGCACGGATACTTCCAAATGGTCGACGTACCTTGGGTACTTCCGGATGCGTACCCAAGGAGCACCCAATTTTTTAAATGCATTTTTCACAACTTTTAGACACAATTATATTTAGATAAATGCATGAGGTTTTAGAATAATTTCAAAAGTTTGTTGTTTATAATTATGCTCAAACACAAAACAAGACTACCTAAAGATTTGATAGTTAGATTATCATTTCTTTTCTCTAAAATGCTCATAATTATAATGTATTCTTATAGTTGTATGAAATGGTTTAAATGTTTGCATTTTTAACAAGAAAAATATTTTTGAATCTATAAATATAATATAAATTATTTTTTATTTAACGTACCCACAATGCACCCGTATCTTACCTTTTTGTAAATTCACGTGTCGTGTCGTACTCGCATCCTGTACCCGTATCCGTGCTTCATACATTACACATAATTATTTAGCCAGTAAGTAATGTGAAAATCTTCTGGACTCTGGGGACTTCGTCAAAATCTTCCACATCATGAAGAGTAACATGAACATAGAGGGAAGAAACTTGGAGATTAATAACATTAGCTAGATAAAAAAGAATCAGGTATTCATTAAATTCATATCAATCAACATAAATACAAAACAGAATCTCTACAGGAACATATAACGTATTATGGATCTCATAACTCTCAGTCATCATCCACTCTAGTGCGAAAAGAGGAAAGGAGACACAACAGCAAAGACGACAGAAAAGATAAGCACAACAGAAACCGGCAGCAACCCAGTTGCATCCCCAGCAAACGGTGAAGGCGCAGGTGCCATCACCATCTCGTTCTCCTGGGCCGACGCTGCTGCGGCCAATACGAGCATCATCACTGCCACAGTTGACGACAAGCCCATTTTTGCCATTAAGATTTCTTGATTAGACTTGAGAGAAACAAAATATTTCTTGGATGAAAGTAGTCTGTGAGGAATGATGGACAGAAGAGCAGGTCTGGTTGGTATTTATAGAGACGATTTCATCCAGTTATTTTACAGCGTTGAAACAGCACTGTTTTGTGGGACCCACGTCACCCACCACGTGGAAGGGCACAGCAGAGACACAGGAAATGGTGGCTGGCTTGATTACGAGTAGCGTGACTCTGTCGGTGAGATTGCGGCGCGTCTAATTTGTCGCGTTGGATTTTGATTAGATATATTCACACTGTTTCAGTTTTGATAGTGGGGGTGCTTCCTAGCTAAGTTATCTTTAATATTATAATGGAGTATTGGATTGTCCTTTGTAGACAACTTATAATTTGTAAACAACCGTTAGTCTATCATCTCATCTCAACCATTTATTTTCAATTAGAAATTATATTAACCATTCATTAATTTAACTGTTGTTAATATAATTCAAGTTCAAAATTATTTATGACATAATTATTTACAAAAGTGTCAAAAATAAAAGTTGATGTCACTAGGAGAATTTGCAAAGAGTATGTGATGAATAAAGTGAGATCTCAGAATCGATACCAGATTATGTCTTAGTATTTAGTCTAAAAAAATATATATTAAAACATGCATTGCACGTGCATATTACTAGTCTAATTAAGACAAAAAAAAGCATTTAGGAAATCTCTCCAAACTTCTTTCTAAAAAAAAAGAATCCCTCCAAACGACATCCGTTGAAACTCAAAATTTATATTCATACATGTCAAATACTTAAAATTTGAAATTGAATGACTAAAGATGCTCTTAGAGCATCCACAGTCGTTGAATGTGAAAAATGGCAAAATGCATTTTTTGCCCATCCAATTCGACGAAACGCTGCAATCGTCGATTGACAAAAAAAATGCATAAGTTCGTTAAAAAAGAAAGAGACGAAACATGATGTTTCGTTTGTAATCAAAAAAAATGGCGGAATGAAACATGATGTTTCGTCCCAAAAAGTGGAAAAAAATAAAGGTTTTTTTTGCAAAAAAAATTTGCAAAAAATAAATTTTAAAAATAGTTCGTAAATAATATTTGCAAAAACAATTTAAAAATTTGCAAAATAAATTAAAAAATTTGCAAAAACAATTTAAAAATATTACAAAAAGTTCCAAAAAATGTCCAGATTCTGGACGAAGCATGGTGCTTCGTCCGGATTTTCCGGGATTTTTTTTGTAAAAAAAATTGCAAAAAGAATTTTTTAAACAATTTGTAATTTTTTTTTTGCAAAAACAATTTAAAAATCTGCAAAATCAATTTAGATAATTGCAAAAAAAATTTGAAATTTACAAATTTTTTTTTAAAATTTGGATTGGGACGAAGCATGATGTTTCGTCTCAAATTGGGACGAAACATCATGTTCATTCCCACGTTTAAAGGTTATTTTATTCGTTTTTTTTTTACTTCGGACGAAACATCATGTTTCGTCCGATCAATTAAAATAATAATTAAATAATCCAGACGAAACATGATTGCTATTTCGTCTGTAGCGCTATAATATGCATTTTGCTATTTCGTCTGATGTTTCGTCTGCTATAATATGCATTTTGCTATTTCGATTGCTATTTCTCCCTTTCTACTGTAGCGCTTTTGCCAAAAAATAGCAAAATAGCGAACGAGTGTGTGCGCTACAGTATCGAAAAAATGGCAAAAATGACAAATAAGCAAACGACTGTGGATGCTCTTACTGCATTGAGACAGTTGGAATTTGTGAGACGGGACCCACCATGTGGAAGGCAACCTAGAAAGACACAGAAATAGTGGCGCGACTACTTTTTATCGTGTTGGATTTTGATTCTTTCAGGCTGTGACTACTTCATAGCTAAGAAATTTAACCCAAAAATCGCGTAAATAACTTAAATTGTTAGGAAGGTTATGCCGACTTACTATTCGATGGACACGGACACGGACACGGTGAAATAGGATATCAGATGAGTAGAAGTATACAATTTATGATTCAGCAATTAAACTGAGTCAAGTTAGTCAAACAATCCTACTGAAATGATAAATTGACCTCAGATCTTGCAGAAAAGGTCCAGGATTTGACTCCAATCCAGAATGTTTAAATTTACTCCCCAAAGAAATTTTCTACTACATTCTTAGTGTTTCCATCAATAAAACTGCAAAGAATTTAAACCTTCAATAGAGTGCCTATTGGTAGCAACGAGGTTCATCAATCGTCAGAATGGGGGTTAAAATTTAAAATATCAATCCGGCTGGTATATAATAAGAACATGATTCAGTATTTAAAATTAAAAAAAAAAAAATTCTCCACCAAGTTCTCTTCATCATCAATGATAAAAATATCAATCTCGTCGAAACACCAAACGGGTATATAAATAAATTATTATGTACTTTTAACTTTACAATTTTTTAAAAAAATGATTATGTTTTTTTTCTTCTTTAATTAAGCTTGCCCTCGCAAAATACGGCTATGCAAATCACACAACTAACTAACTAATTAACAGAGAAAGATAAAAATATGAAACAAAGCAATTGTAAGATAAAAAGGAATCAGATATTATAAATATATCAATCAATCGGTCCATCCCAATACAAAAGAATTCCCCCAAACCAATAACACCTCCTCACAACATATTAAAATGTAACAAATTTTCTGAAATCATCCAACGCTAGTCTAGTAGGATGACAACACAAAAGGAGCAAGAACAGTAAAGATAACAGAGACGACAATTATCGCTGTAGCCGGCGGCATCAACCCAGTCGCAGCCCCAGCAAGTGGAGAAGGCGCAGGCGCCATCACCGAGTCACTCTCCCGAGCCGACACCGACATGGCCAACACCATCACCACCATCAAAGCCACAATCGAAACAAAGCTCATCTTTGCCATTAATTAGATTCTTAACAACTGACCTCCCCCACGCCTTTAAGATTCAGAAGAAGGTGAAATTGAAAGAGATTTGAAAGCAGTAGTGAATGAGTTCTGAAAGTGGTGGTGATTTGGGGTTTGGGAGTGCCGAAGGGTTGGTTTATATAGAAGGGTGGGACGGCTGGCAGTGGGGCCCACCAGGTGGGTTGGGTGAGGTTGCTTCTGGAAGGCTCGATATTCGAAGGGAGGGGTTCTGTCCGACAGCTGTCGCGATGTGACGCTTGGAATGAAAGAGCCGTTGGATGCAACGGTCGGATTCTTTTAGGCGATTTCACTTGATTGGAGGGGGAGGTTCTCCCAGATTTACGTAGCAGCGTAAAAAGATATGCAGGTGGTACTTTGGTAAGATATTCTTTTTGGGAGGGAAATTTTCTTTGTTAGCATATTAGAGGATGGGTTCCATATATTTTCAAAATTTGAAAAATATAAGAAACCAGTTGTTATAGTTGTTTCGTATATTTTTAATTTTGAAAAATAGGAACAGTAGTCGTCTATATTTGAAAGCTGGTATAGAAAATTTTTAAATATAGAAATTGAAAGATTATCTTCCGTCCGTTCTAAAAAAAAATTCTCGAATGCAAGATGATTCTGTGTTTGATCAATTTTTTTTTTTAAAAAAAAAATGTCGGACACAAAATGATCTTGCGTTTAATCGATTTTTTTTTTAAAGACATCTGACCAAATTTAAATATAAAAAAACCACTAAAAGTCACCGAATGTAATAACATTCTGTGTTTGAAGAAAAAAACAAAAACAAATAAAAACAGAACCGACGCAAGATCAACTTGCATCCTTGAAGAAAATTATCACATTGACCTTGAGGACAAGGTCAAAATAAGGGGGAAGGATTGATACAGTTCTCTAATCTGCATCTTCTCTTTTTCTTCACAAATAATTCCATATCGGTATTTTTGTTTTATGTTTCAGTCCCTATGCAATTTCTTAATCGTTGTGCTTGTTTTACAGTTAGGTCCTTGTATAAGGAAAGAGGGTTAAGGTGCATTGTGCACGGGCTTAGGTGATAGCTAGCACTATTAATACCTTATTGTAATCTCATTTTGGGGACATGAATGAATATGATTTAAGCTTCTTCTTCCTTCTCCTTGTTCTTCTTCTTCCTCCTACTGTTTTCTTTCTTTTTCTTAATTGATTCATGAATGTTATTGGGAGTTACGGCGATTCATCGCTCAATCGGATCGGGACCGTAACAATGGTATCAGAGCCTCTTCCACAAAATCTTCCGCCCAATTCCCCGAAGCCGATTCTCGCCTCCCTCTCCCCCTTCTCATCATCACCCTCACCGCTGGTGCCTTCCCTTCCCAATTACCTCCAACCCAAATCAATGCCCATCGCCAAGACCTCCTCGCCCAACTCTCCGCTACCATCTCCCACGGCGACAACCCCCCCCCCCCCCCATCCTCCATGCCCTCTCTGACTCCACCACCAGGGCTGACCTCTTCCTCCACTCCATCCTATCCGATGCTCACCCCCTCAAGTCCTCTTCCCAAAATGCCCCCGACTTCGCCGACTCCACCTCTCTCCACATCGATACCTGCTACTGCTACTGCTGCTGCCCCCGCTCCGCTCTGTGGCTCCTCCTCAACTATTCGACGAAATTCCCCAGAGAAACAGGAAGTCAACTCCTCCAACTTCAACCCTATTTTCTCAAGCTCCAACCGCTCACCAGGTATTCGACCAAATGTTTCTTCAATTTCATCCACCCAAATTAGCCCTAAACCCGTGCTAGAATACTATTGCAATCTTTGCCTTGATAATTGTTCCTACCAACGGTACCAATGCAACACCTTGCGAGACTACGATTTATGCCTCAGTTGTTTTGCTCGCGAAGGATTGGGGTTGAGATCGACTCCATTAGACTTTAGTTATATAGAGGATGATGAGCGGCAACTTGATGTGCTAGAATATTGGTGTAATCATCGTTTCGCTAATTGTACCGACGAACACTATCGCTGCAATAAATTCCTCAGCTATCATTTGTGCCCCACTTGTGTGACTAATGGAGAATTTGAATTGGGTTTGACTCTGAGAGGCTTTATTCTTGTAAAGGCAGCGGAAGAAGATTCCGTCCCCGCAATTAAAGCATCAAAGCGAGATGATGGGCGGAGAACAACAAGTGATCATATGAAGAAGTCTTCTAGTACCGCTTCCTTTAGAATTGACAGCATTTCAAGGAGTAAAGGTGCATCCAGTGACGCATCTAATAGGTCCCATGAAGTTTTAATTGGAAATGGAAGTTTTGTTAATGTTCTTCACATTGATCCCGAGGTGACTTCCTTGGAGCATGAAACACACTTACAAACTCCATTTGCTAATCCTGCAAATCCTGTGATGTCCCTGGTTGCTTTTTTGACTTCTGTAATAACACCTAGAGTTGCTGCGGACTGTGAGTGCTTCACTTGGAGTCTTGACTAAAGGTGATCCTAGGTTGAGCTTTATTAGCAGCCATAATGAAGATGGCTCTCATGGAGCATATGCTAACTTGGGTCATCAAAACATTCCATATGCTGAAAATGATGCTATCTCTCATGTGGCTCCTGAACATGTGAAATTTGCTTCAATGTATGACAGCATGAGTCTCTTACCTAATAAGAATATGTACACCAACTATACAGATTCAATGTCGTGGTTAGAAGATACAAATGTTCTTGAGATGATAATCGATAAGTTTAGCTCATCAGACCCCCTTGAAGTGCATGCAAATGCTGCAGAAGTCCTTTGTACAATCACTCAATATGCTCCTCCTGCGCTTGCTACTAAGATTTGTAGCCTAAGTTTTATAGGAAGGTGGTTTCACCATGCTTTGGAAGAGTCGAGATTAAGAAATGTTCTAGTTCACCCTTTATCTGTATGCATGTCCTGGCTAGATCCTAAGAGACTAGTAACATCTACTTATCGGTCATATCGAAGTCAGCTGAATTATGGCTCATTGGTTAGTGCTAATTCAAACACAGTTGATGGCATGCTTGACAGCCTAGGTGATTTATTGAAGTTTTTGGATGTTTCTTCTTTTGAGTTTATTTTGCCTACAACCTATGGCAGCCTGCAATCTCCTCTCCGAAAGCATCGCCTAAAGATAATTGAGTTCATCCCTGCTCGATTGACAATTAGGAGTGAAGCTGCTGAAAAGGAACTAATCCGCCTTGGAGCCATTAAGCAAATCTTAAATATGCTTTTCGAGTACCCTTTCAACAATTTTTTGCATCACCATGTGGAGAACATTATAGGTTCATGCTTGGAGACTGGTGCAGCTACTGGAATTGCATCAGGGTTTAATGCTGCTGTTGCTGGGTGTTTCCTTGCCATTGAAGCTGTATTACAACCACTTTGTGTAGAAAATTCACCTTCATTTACAACTGCAATGATCATTTTGGCATCAGTGATATCATCCACTGTCTCAAATGTCTTACTAGGGGAGAGGCCAGATTTTATAGTGCCGACGTATGAACTAAAATCTGCTGTTGAACTACATTTTAACCTCATTCTAGGGATGTTTTATGGGGCGATAAGTGTGGTTTTTACTCGACTGGTAGCTTGGTTCAAAAAGCTTTTTGAGTTTATAAGGGAAAGGTTTGGTCTTCACTCTATTGTATGCCCTGCTCTGGGTGGTTTAGGCGCAGGCCTGAGAGTTTTGAAGTACTCGGGTATACCATACTGGGGTTTTACCAATGTAGAAGAAATCTTGCATACAGGAAACACTGCCATTGCTCAACCACAAGCCTATGCATTGGTTGGAATGGCTGCTACACTAGCTTCTGTTTGTTTAGTTCCATTGACCTCGGTGCTGCTACTATTTGAGCTTACAAAGGGCTATCGATTTTTTCTTCCTCTTATGGTTGTGCATACAAGGAGGTGTTCTTTTGCACTAGCACGGGGATCTGCTGCTGCAGAAATAAATCCAAGTAAATGGCTTCTTGAAGCACTAGAACAAAGCACTCCGAGATCTCTCTTCCAATCCTTTAGCCTAAAGGAAGAAGAAGTGCCCCTCATTGTCATACAAGAAAATAATGGGAAGAAGTATCTCAAGCAAAATGTGGGAGCTGATCAAATTACAATTTGGTTTGAAGAGTACACTGATGGCAGCCTAACACCCAATTCTTGGTTATTCACAAAGCATTTTATCTTTGACCCGGGCGGAAGACACCGGGAAAATATATTGGGTTTATCGCATGTTGAGAGAGGTGGGGGGGGGGGGGGGGGGGGCTCATTTTTAAGGGTAAGGGATTGATACAGTTCATGCATGAACTGTATCTGTTGAACACTTGCGAAGACCTTCATATATCAGTCCCCCAATGATTAGGTATCAGTCCTTTGAAGAATGTCTTTCTTTTGAGGTTGAAGAAAATTATCACATTGACCTTGAGGACAAGGTC
This sequence comes from Hemerocallis citrina, assembly GCA_017893485.1. Lineage (NCBI taxonomy): Eukaryota > Viridiplantae > Streptophyta > Magnoliopsida > Asparagales > Asphodelaceae > Hemerocallis > Hemerocallis citrina. The sequence continues at coordinate 142,296 of JACEHZ010000159.1, read as the reverse complement.
AAAATAAGGGGGCAGGATTGATGCAGTTTTCTAATCTGCATCTTCTCTTTTTCTTCACAAATAATTCCATATCGATATTTTTGTTTTATGTTTCAGTCCTTATGCAATTTCTTAATTGTTGTGCTCGTTTTGCAGTTAGGTCCTTATATTAGGGAAAGAGGGTTAAGGTGCATTGTGCACGGGCATAGGTGATAGCTAGCACTATTAATACCTTATTGTAATCTCATTTTGGGGACATGAATGAATATGATTTAAGCTGCTTCTTCCTTCTCCTTGTTCTTCTTCTTCTTCCTACTGTTTTCTTTCTTTTTCTTAATTGATTCATGAATGTTATTGGGAGTAACGGCGATCAATCGCTCAATCGGATCGGGACCGTAACAAACGATTACAAATCCAGCTTAAAATTTCTATTTCTAAAATCCAAATATGAAAATTTTGAGTCTTACCGACCACAAATGCTCTTACTTAGGCCTCTTGTTTGATGAGATTCAAGCTATCTTACAAAGTTCAAATAAAATATCATACACCTAATAAAAGAAAGAAATAGATGTGAAAAAATAGATTTTGAGCTTATTCATGATTTTCCCGTGGTGAACTCCTGCAATTATATGCTAATGCATGAGGTTTGGTAGCTCATGGAAATACTATATATGATTTTTTTTTTTTTTTTTTTTTTGTTGAAGAAAAGGTGGAATAATGCCACCCTGTTTCATTAATAAGAAATTAATAAACAACCCCGAAGTACCGGGAAAATACAAGTGCAATGCATGAAATAAAACATAATCCCCAACAAAACCCTGGGGGGTGGGCAACAACATCCAGCCTAAAGGCAACAAAAATACAAATACAACCTACTGAGGCCTGATACAAAAAAGTCATAGTGAGGCGAGAGTCCACTCATCAGTCAAGAGTAGGTCCGATCTCTATCTCCTCGTCATCAAACTCATCCACCTGGAACACCCTTGCAATCCTTCCTCTTGCTCCTGAAGCAGCAGCTGTAGCCTAAAAGAAAATTAGATGCATAATATGAATAAGGTTACTAGAAATAGAGTTACATGAAGCACGGAAGTAAAGATTGTTCCTATCTAGCCATAACACCCATGTGGTTGCCGCAATGGCAATAAACCATGCATCTTTCATATCGTGACGAGCTGATGCAAATCTAGGACCCACCCACAGTTCCTCATAGTCTCTTGGGTAGTCACTTGTTCCTAGTGCTCTGAGCACCTCTGTCAGGACGGCCTTGCTTCTAGTGCAATGAAGAAACAGGTGATTCAGAGTTTCCACGTGAGCGTTGCAGAACCCGCAATTGGTTGCAATGTGAGGTTGCCTCTTGGCAAGGTTCTCTCTAGTGAGAATGACCTTGTTGAGCACCAGCCATAGGAAGACTCTAATTTTCAGAGGTGTTTTAGTCTTCCAAAGAACCGCTGCCCAGCTGGGCCTGCATCCTCGGTAGTGAATCCGGTGGTAGAGTGATCTAACCGAGAACACTCCCTTGTTCTCGAGTCCCCAACGTAGGTGATCTGGGCCTTGGGCACACAGTACCCCAGACTGGACTATGCGCGTTTGCAATTCATTCAGTTGCTGTAGCAGACTTGGAGAAAGTGTTCCTTGGAATGACGGTCTCCAAGTCCCATTTTTCCAAGTTTCCGCCACCGAGATATTTGGTCTACTCGTTTTAGCAAACAGCTCTGGGAAATCATCCTTAAGAGAATGAGGACCGCACCATTTGTCCCACCAAAATCTGGTGGTTCGACCATTGCCAATCAGCGATGAAGTAGCTGAGTTGAAAGGTCCGCTGGCTTTAGCAACTCCTTTCCAGAAACGGGAGACTTTTGGTCCAACTCGGAAGCCTAAACTTCTAGTACCTTTCCCTCGAAGATAAGGTTGGATAAAGTCCTGCCATCCTTCCCCGCAATGATGGAACACTTTCCACCACCACTTTCCCAGGAGTGCCAGATTCATATCTCTGAGGTCAATGATGCCTAGCCCTCCGTGCCTCTTTTTCATGCATGCGATATTCCATTTAATAAGGTGGTAGCCACCCTTATTTGAGTCTGCGCTTTTCCAAAGGAATCTTTTCCTGATACGGTCGATCCTTTGGATTACCCACTTTGGGAGTTCAAAGAAGGACATGTAGTAAATTGGCAGATTGGATAACACAGAGTTGATGAGAACCACTCTGCCCCCAAGAGAAAGCGATTTGCCTTTCCATCCGGACAGTCTATCCTCCACCCTGTCGATAATAGGCAACCAGTCGGCCTTAGTGAGCCTCCCTGGTCGGAGCGGGAGCCCAAGGTATTTGATTGGGAATTCTTCTATCGCGCAGTTGAGAATGGTGGCGTGCTCTCGAATTTCAGTTTCCGAGAGTGAGATAGGAACAAGCGCACTCTTGTGGAAGTTAATGCTCAGGCCTGACCAGGCTTCAAAGCAGTAAAGGACCCCTTTAAAGCATATTGTTTCCGCTCTAGTCCCATTACCAAATATAAGGGTATCGTCAGCATACTGAAGGATCGTGCATCCCTGATTAGCCTTGCTGCTGGCCACAGGCGCTGTCCATCCTTTCCTTTGACAACTATCTAGCATACCTCTGAGCACATCCGCTACAATAGTGAATAGAAGTGGGGATAGAGGATCCCCCTGACGGAGCCCCTTCTTGCACGGGAACGAGGGACCGGTCCTCCCATTCACTGAAATTGCCGTTTTGCTAGAATGTAACCACTGCTTTATCCATCTTATCCATTTGTCCCCAAAACCTCTCCCTCTGAGAGCCTCTAGCAAACATTCCCAGTCCACTGAATCGTATGCTTTCTCAAAATCCAGCTTTAGGAGAAAGTTCTTGGAATTGCTCTTGTGGCATTGGTGGATAACTTGTTCAGCAGTAGCCACGCAGTCTAGGATACATCTGCCCTTAATGAATCCCGTCTGTGTCCTACTGATAAGACTGTCCATGATGCTTCCCAATCGGATGGCTAAGACCTTAGTGATGATCTTAGCCGAGCAGTTAATCAGGCTAATTGGTCTAAAATCCCCTACGCACTTAGAATCTTCCCGTTTGGGGATCAACACAACTTCTGCAAAGTTGAACATTCCCAGCCTCAGGTTATTGTGAAAAAATTCCATCATTACATCCATAAATTCTCCTTTAATTTCTTCCCAGAACACATGGAAGAACAACATCGGAAAGCCATCAGGCCCTGGCGACTTGTCAGCTCCCATTTGCTCAATGGCCGCTTTGACCTCTGACTCCGTGAAAGGTGCCTCTAGTGAGGAGTTTTGACCTGGAGCAATCTGATAGTCCTGCCAGAAGTCTACCCCCATTGGAGTCCTAAAGTTATTTTTCTTCCCGAAGAGACCCTTATAGTATGACTGGAAGGTAGTGGAAATCACCTTTTCCTCCTGTGATGTACCTGTAGCTGTCTGAATTGAGAGAATAAGATTGGATCTCCTTCTAGCACTAGCTACCCGGTGAAAGTAGGCCGTATTTGCGTCTCCCTCTTTGAGCCACGAAATCCTAGACCTCTGTTGCCATTTGATCTCTTCTAGTCTATACAGATTGGCAATGTTATTGCGGAGTTCTAAGAGCCTGTTCCGCTCTTCCTGCGAAAGGACTCTGGTTTCTTCCACTCTCTCAAGCTCATCAATACCTTCCAGATAGGACTCTTTATCACGCCAGATGTTCGAAAATCTAGATTGATTCCATCTACAGAGCCTCTTTCTCAGTCTTCGAATTTTTCCACACCATCTAGAGGCCGCGTCCCTGCCGGCCATTGGGAGTGCCCAGTTCTCCATAACCATATGGTGGAATCCCTGAATTTCCAGCCATGCCTTTTCAAATCTGAATTTCCTGGGCTTGCGGAGACCCCGATTCGCCGCATCAAGGAGGATCGGGGTGTGATCTGAGGTTGGTCTAGCGATCGATCTGGCCGTAGCGAGAGGGAATAAAGCTTCCCAATCCAAAGTGACCAGAACCCTGTCCAATTTGGCCATAACCGGGTCCGCTTGCAAATTAGACCAAGTAAAAAGTCTGTCATTGATTGAAATATCAATCAATTCAAGTTCTGTGAGAACTCTATTGAATTCCTCTCGTTGCCTGTCACTAGCGCCTCTTCCCTTGTGTTCAAAAGCAAATCTAGTAATGTTGAAATCCCCCCCCACAATCCAAGGTCCCGTCCAGCGCTGTCGGATGTCGGCCAGTTCTTCCCAGAAGGCCTCTCTGTCTGTGGCCACGTTCGGCCCATAGACAACAGTAACCGTCTGCATCCAGTCATCTGAACGTCGCTTAAGTCGGGCAGTTAAGGAGAACGCACCACGATGCTCCTCCTCGCAGGACAGAAGATCCGAGTTAAACCCTAAAGCAATCCCCCCTGAGGCACCGACAGAGGGGCGTAGCAGCCACTCTTTGATTCTGTTACCACCAACTCTTTTGAGTTTGGTCCCGTGCCGGAGTTTGGTCTCCTGCAGCCCTACTATATCCGCCTTTGAGTTGCTAATGACATCCCGTACCATATCCCTCTTTCCCCTATCCCCTAAACCCCTAACATTCCAAAAAAGTGTATTCATTTGGGAACTGTGACGGGAGAGAACGTTGGTGTGGGTGTGGGGCCGGCCCCATCCTCGAGGATGTCCGTTGTCCCATCACAAAAACCGAGAGTGGTCTTGTGAACCTTAACCCTCTCAGTTTTCCAACCCCTAATTTTGTTGAGGAGTAAAGCATTGCGGTCCGAGTCACAAACCTCTAACCCACAAGTTCTAGCTAGGGCAAATACCTCAGAATCAGACATAAAATTCAAAATAGAAGCTAAAAAAGCAGTTGTACCTCCCTTGTCGAGCATGGCCGCTTTGGCTGCCGCCGCAACCTCAAGATAGTCATCCAAGGACTCCACATGAGTCCTTTTTGGTGATCGGCAAGGAAATACTATATATGAATTACCGAAAGAGAACTTCAATTCTCTTATTTGGAGGGTTGGCCATGCGAGATTTTCAATCCCCATTAAAATTTTAAAATTGTTTAGAGAATATAATCGATAGAATTTACATGATCTATATTTTGAAGCATCAACAAACTAATCTATGTTTTGTTCAACCAAAAAAAAAAAAAAAACCTAACTAACCTGTGATATTGGAGGCACTAATCAAATATACTATTATATTAACTACGACGTTGTCATACTATTCATTTTCGATGTCAATAACAGTAAACAAATGTATTTCAAAATTTTAGTTTATTTTCGAGTGTTATTCTAGACATATCAAAATTTTGATGTTGATCCATTTCATATATGATTTGAACTTGAGAAGAAGAAATATCATCGTACCAAAAACAATGTAAAACTACAACTTCATAAGTAAAATTCGATACTTCTCCTATCTACTAATTTTGTCTTACCAAGTCATCTCAAATTTTGCTTTATACACCTTATCTTTGATTCATTATTTTTCTTGATTGACCATGACATGTTTGAGTATGTTATCAACTAATTGTTTTGAAGAATAATATGGTTGATGAAGATATAAAATTTGTTTTGAATTATTGAAAAAGAAAATAAAAGCACTAACATGTTTCTTAGTACACTAACAATTATGTATGAAATGGTTCTATAATTGAGCTCAATTTTAGTCTTTTTTTAAAAAATAAAATAAAATTGAGTTTAGATGATCGAACGGTTCAAATTCAAGTTTTCTGTCTGCCAAGAAAAGATTCAGACCTTTGATAAAAAGAATTAATCAAAATTTATTTGTAATTTCAGTAAACGGAAATAAATAAATAGTTAAAAGAAGTTTTAAAGATTCATAAACAATTAATTATGATTCTGATCCGGCTCCAATAAATAAAGGGAAGAATAAATCTATGCTCTTGCTATGTTATAAACTTTTTATATTATAAACAACCAGCTATACAAAAACTAGGCTACAATTCAAATTTTAAATATCAAATCATCAGAAAAAGAAAGAAATATAGAAATATCTGGGGAGTTTAATAAACTCCTACTTTCCTTTTTATTTTAAGCTCCTATTTTTTGCATTTTATAAAGGTAATGACTACGACTTAGTCTGGCCTGGAACCCGAAACCTCCCTTCACCACTATAACTGAGTTTTTTTTTTTTTTTTTTTTTTTTTTCATTAAAAACTCAGTTGTTACTCTTTACAAATTACCCCTTAGTGGCTCCAACTTTTAATTGAATAAATTTAAAATTTGAGACTATTTTGGTAAATGACAATAATTAAGTAAATGGATGGTTAATTTAATTCTCACTTTAAAAGAAGTGGTTAAGATTAGATCTATCAAATTAGTTTGTTTACAAATTATACAATTCCAATTATCGTATTATAGTATTAGAGATTAGATATTTGTTACAATAAATAAAGGGTAAATTTCCGATAACCCTACTGAGTTTTACAACTTTGGCAGATAACCATACTCAATTTTTTTTTTGGCCTATAACCCTACTTAAGTTTACTCTGTTAGGTAGTATGGCCTACTCCGTCCATTTTGCGATGTTTTTTGAAAAAGTACTGTTGTTTTCAATTTTCAAAGATGAAAATACCATTACCTCTATATAGGCTTAAGAACATGAGTTGAGTTGAAACTAACATTGTTATCGGGTCGGGTCGGATCGGGTCCTTCACTACCCGGACCCGGACCCGGTCCCCTGCGGGTCCAAAAATTGGACCTGGACCTGGACCCGGATCTGTGAGGACCGGGTTCGGTTCCGGGTCCTATTAAAATATTCCTACCCGTTCGGGTAAGAGTGTGAGTGGTGAGCGGCGAGCGGCGAGCGGAGCCGGCTAATGGAGGATTTAGAATAGAGGAGAGAAGAAAAAGACACGAGTTTTGAGTTTGGAATAGGAATATTTAGAATTGAGGAGGAAGGAGGGGAGAGATGAGGATATAATATTTATTTTTATATTGATTTTTTAGATTTTTTTAACAGGTCTTGGTCCGGGTCGGGTCTCTATTGAGCGGATCCAGACACGAAAATACAATGGGTCCCATTTTAGGACCCGCACCCGGATAGTCCGAGTCGGTTCCGGTCCAATGCCAGGTCCAGGTCAGGTCTGGATCAGATCCGGGGTTCGGGTATTTATACCAATGCTAGTTGAAACATTAAAAAATAATTGGAGTGAAAAATAGGAGATTAGACAGGAAATTTAGGGTTTTTTTTTTTTTTTTTTTGTCCTTCTTTAGTGGCGCTTGTTTTTTAGTTGAGTTGGTAAGTGGTTGTTTATTTTATCACATCAAAATACGTGTAATTCAATTCACAATAATTTTCAAAATTTTATTTGAGTAATCTTCTATAAATCCATGAATAATAAACAATAGAAAAGTACTTTAGAGCACAAATTTCAGTCCAATAACCAAGCATAATAATTAAACAATTCATTCCAATAATTACATATATGTACAAGTGGTTAAGAGCACGAAATCACAAAAAGTTTAAGTGCGTAACCCCATGAAGAAATATGAAAATATATAAATATACAAATCCAACGAAAAAGGCACTCTTGGATACATCAAAATTCCAAAAAAAAAAAAAAAAGAGGAAAATAAACAAAATTTCCATACATGTTCACCAAGCTTGTCTCCGCATAGAGATCATGATTCAATCTTGTTTTGATAGCACAACTGCAATGAAGTCGGCAAGGATAGATTTATGATGTAAGAGCATCTGTAGTCGTTAATGTTAAAATTATCCATATATCGATAAATAGAAATAGGAATTTCGATTTCGCTGCACTCGTCGAAAGCTATATTATAGCAATCAATCATTTAATATTAAGCGACGGCATTTGATGTGCCGTCGGAGGGCAAAAAAAGCAAAATTTGGCTCGGAATCGTCGGACGGCACATGAAGTGCCGTCCGTTTAAAAAAAAAATAAAATAAAATAAAATTGCACCCGTGTGTCTAGGACGGCACATGAAGTGCCGTCCGACACACATTTTGGACTCTAGCACCTTTTCCATCCTTTATTGACTCTAGCAACTTTTCCCGGCTTTAAAAAAAAATTTTGGACCGAAATACCCTTTATACATATATCTATATATATCTCTTGATCAATTGTTGAACTTAAATGGGGGGCAATCTCGTCAATACGCGATTTTTTTTTTTTTTAATAAATCTCCGACGGACGGCACATCAAGTGCCGTCCGGGAATAGCGGCTTTTGGGGTTTAATAATTCGGATAAATTAGAATTTTTTTAAACGGACGGCACTTCAAGTGCCGTCCGACGATTATAATAATAATTTTTTTAGTGGGACGACTCTTCGAACGCCGTCCCTCAGTTATCGATAAATGCTATTTCGATTCTCATTTATAGCAATCTACTGTAGCGATTTATCGATAATATCGATATATAGCAAACGACTGCAGCTGCTTTTTAACCCAAATATCGATATTATCGATATATAGCAAACGACTACAGATGCTCTAAGCATGGATCTTAGCACCTTCGACAATCTCCCCAGAGAGGATGGAGTCCTTAAGGAGGGAGACATACAAATACACTTATCAATAGGGATAAATATACAAACCAAGAAAATGAATATAATACGCAGTCACTTAAAGAAAAAATGAATATGTTTCACCAAGAAATTGGCAATCTAATCCAGAAAATGGAATGATCAATTGAGAATTATACGTCATATACGATGATCTATATGACTTGATGCAAGATTTGGAATATTTTCTTTGGTGTAGCAGGAACATCTTCTCCAGCTACATCTCTATCCTGACCTTGCAAGCACCTGACCAACTGCAAATAGGTAGGATGATTATGACCTGCGTATACTTGAAATTGCCGAAAAAGAAATATACAAGCATGAGTTTCCTTATAGTGAGTGCTCATTTGGGATTAGAAGTTATTCAGTACTATAGTTTTCTCAATCTGCACAAAGGAATTGTTATCAGGAAATATATAGGACAACATAGCTAAAATACATCAGTGCATACGCCTAACCAAATGGATCTCTATTCTACCCTTACAAGTAATATAATTTTGATATCGTATCTTAAACAAATTGATGCTCTATACATTATTTTGGGAGATATTTTCATTATCTCTTGCATTTAAAATCTCCCTATCTTCAACCTCCTAATTGTTCTTGTTTGAGCTTTAAACTTGTAAATCACTCTCAGATACTCTAGACTCTATACCTTCATCTTGTATTTTATAGAATCCAATTTCTATATTGATATGGCTAAAAATGAAATTAAATCGGGACCGTTCAAATCGGGCACGGATCTTAAAGCTTACAAGGGCAAAACAATAATTTCACCTACAAACGGGTCCGAATGGGAACCGGGTCTCTTCTCCAGGGCCCAACAACCCATAAACGGATCTGTTTAATTGGATACGGGTCACAACCCGTTACGAGCCAATTCATAAGGATATGGAGAAATCCTGGTTCGTCCTTATCCCTAGGAGGCAGTTTTAACCACTTCTATCCATCCACACCGGGAAGTAGAGATTTGATCTTATCTCGAAACAGATCCTTACGACGACTATAAATACCCCCACCCCCTACCGTTACAAGGTAATGAATCTTTGCACACCTAAAGCTCTTTCTTAATCTTCCTGTTTATTGACAAGAGCATCAGAGGGTTCGTCGCTGGGATCCATCCCGGTATTTCGAACTTTGTGCAGGTTCGCGACAGCGGCAAGGAACGAGTCAACACAGGCAGAGTCAACAGGTTCGCTCTACTGTTTTCCTTAAAAGAACTCACAAATTTATCTATTTGCTCCCACACCAGAAATCAGCAACAACAGATTAACACCGTCTGTGGGAAAATAGAAGCTGCGATCCAGTCCTCTCCTATTATCTCAACTAGTTTCGAGCCATGCCTCCCAAGAAGGGGAAGACCATGGTCTCCAACCGCAGAGAAACTCCCGCACCTTCTCCTCCTCCAGTACTTGAGGTTCCCCCTCAACCCACATAGTAAGTCCAGCAGCATGGACATCCTCCTCTTCAACCCGTCCAACAGCCACAGCCTGGACGACCTCTTCAACAACCTCAGCCCTAGGTGGCTCCTCAAGGGCAACAAGAGGCTGTCGGGGGAACCTCCCTAGAGCATCACAGGGGTCCAAGGATCCGGTCCCCCTGTAAGCTGGATCACAGAAGGTCCAACTCTCCAAGGAGGCGGAGGGAGTTGGCCCGGCACCATCAAAGGAGAAGTCGCTCCACGGTTGGCCGACCCGCTCCTCGAGACCACCGAGAGCAGGAGGCTGTCTTGAGGGCCCTCAACGTCGCCCCCGACCTCAGTCAACGGGTGCCCAGTCTTCAACCTACCCGGGACCATAGGCGCCGTACGCCCAGTCCTCAACCTGCTTGGGACTATAGTCATCGCACGCCCAGCCCTCAACCTGCTCAGGACTATAGGCATCGCACGCCCAGTCCTCAAGCGGCCCCGAGCTATCGTCGTCCCCCTCCCAGTCCCCCTCCATACGAGGACAAATCTTGGGCCTCAGCTAGGCATGATCGGAGGGAAGAATCGGTCTTCCGCCGTCTCCACGAGATGGAGGCGCCTTGGCCGATTGGACAGAGAGGAGCAACGAGCGAGGAACTTCCGCCCCAGCAGACCCCCATTCCCTCGGACCATCATGGAGGCGTCGGTCCCAAACAACTTCAAAACTCCTCACTTCGAATCTTACAACGGAGAGTCCGACCCCGCTGACCACATTGAGAGTTTTAAAACTCTCATAATGATACATCAAGCGTCAGACGCCCTCCTCTGCAAGACTTTCCCGGCCACTCTTAAGGGGCCTTCAAGGGAGTGGTACGCCTGCCTAGCCCCGGCCTCCATCTTCTCCTTCGATCAGCTCGAAAACCTCTTCCTGACTCACTTTGTAAGCAGCCGTCGAGCCGAGAAGACCAACACCTCCATTCTCTTGCTTCACCAAAGGAAGGGTGAGCGGCTGAGAGACTACGTCAAGCGCTTCACCGCGGAGGCCAGATCCATCGCCTCCCTGGACCAGTCCGTCGCTTTCGCCGCCTTCCAATCCAACGTCGCCAACGACAGCCTCAGGGCATCCCTCGCCAAGAAGCCCCCTCGGAATTTCTCAGAACTCCTGCTCAGGAGGGAGAAATATATCCGAGCGGAAGAAGCTCTCTCCCGCCCTGCTTTTGAAGGATCGTCCTCCGGGAACAAACGGAAGGGCGCTGAAGAAGGAGCTAAGAAGCTCCAGAAAGACAACGGGGGCCAGCGTCGCCCTCCTCCCCGCTTCGAGAAGTTCACTCCGCTCAATGCGAGTGTCTCAGCCATTCTGATGGAGGTTGGAAAAGAGGGCCTTCTTCCGCCCCTCCAAAGATGAACACCCCCGGAAAGAAGAGGAACCGGGACAAGTGGTGCCTCTTCCACAGGGACCACGACCACAACACGGATGACCGTCGGGCGCTGAAGGACGAGATCGAGGCCCTCATTCAGAGAAAGCCGCTCTCTAGGTTCGTGAGGAAGGACAGGGCCAATCGACCTCCACCTCCCAGGGGGCTAACAAGCGAACCGAACATGCGGAGACCCCGGACATCGAGGCCGTGGCCATCCTGCACCTCATACACGGAGGCCCAATAGGGGAGATTCCAACTCCTCCCAAAAAGCCTTCGTCCGAGAAGTGAACGCCGTACAGAGCCATCCTCCCCCCCAGGGGCCTTGGGGTTCCTGTTGCGTTTTCTGATAGGGACTTGGAGGGCGTCCGGACGCCTCATTGCGATGCCCTTGTTATCAACCTCCGCATGGCCAATTTCAACGTAAGCCGGGACCTAGTTGACAACGGCAGTTCTGTCAATATTCTCTTCTTGAAGGCATTCTAGGGCCTTCATCTGTCAAGAGATCGACTCAAGTCAGCTGGTTACACTTTTCACGGATTCACTAGGGTGCCGGTGATGATTGAGGGAGTTATAACCCTCGACGTGTCCCTGGCAAAACCCTGGTCACCCGGACAGAGCCGATGGACTTCATGGTGGTAGACGTAAAAGCTGCCTATAACGCCATCCTGGGTCGACTAGGTCTGTCCGCTCTCCAGGCCATACCATCGACCTATCATATGAAAATGAAGTTCCCACCTCGGCAGGAGTGGGAGAAGTAAGGAGCCAGGAGGCGGCTCATAAATGTTACACGACCTCGATGGGAGGGCCGGTCCTCTCCCTTGAAGCCCTCGAACTCCTACAAGGAAGTAGCCAAACCATCTCCAAGCTGGTCGACAAGCTGGAGGAAGTTGCCTTCTCGGAAGGAGATGCTACCAAGACATTTCTGATCAACAAGGCCCTTCCTCCCACCCATCAAAGAAAACATCTCCTAATGTATACGGGAGAACCGCAATCTTTTCGCCTGGAACGCAACTGATATGCCCGGAATCTCAGAAGAACTCCTGATGCATCACCTCAGCGTTGCTCCGGGAGTTAAACCTATCCAGCAGAAGCGACGTAAATTCGCTCTCGAGTGCCAGCAAGCTATCAAAGAAGAGGTCGAGAAGCTCTTGAACGCTCGGTTCATCCAGGAGGTGAATTACCCCAAATGGCTATCCAATGTCGTAATGGTTAAAAAGGCCAACGGGAGCTGGATAATATGCATCGATTTCACTGACCTCAACAAAGCGTGTCCGAAGGACCTATTCCCCCTCCCGAGCATTGATGCTTTAATCGACACGACCTCCGACCACGAACTCCTCAGTTTCAAGGATGCCTTCTCTGGGTATAACCAGATCCGGATGTTCCCTCCTGACATCCCGAAGATCTCGTTCGTAACTGACCAAGGCCTGTACTGCTACCGGGTCATGCCCTTCGGGCTGAAGAATGCCAGAGCTACATACGAACACCTTGTTAACAAGGTCTTCAGAGATCAGATAGGCCGTAACATGAAAGTCTATGTGGACAACATGTTGGTCAAAAGCGTCAGCGGGAAAGATCATGTCTTTGACCTCTAGGAAGCTTTCAGGGCATTAAGAAGGCACAACATGAGGTTGAATCCGAGCAAGTGCGCCTTCAGCGTCTCGTCCGGTAAATTCCTCGGGCTCGTGGTTAGCCAGAAGGGCTTAGAGGCCAACCCTGAGAAGATCCGAACCATACTCAATATGGCTCCTCCCTCTAATGTTAATGAAGTGCAAAGGCTCACGGGACGCCTCGCGGCTACAGGGCGTTTTCTCTCCAAATCAGGGGAGAAATGCATCCTATTCTTCAAAGCCCTGAGAGGTACAAAGGGCTTTGAGTGGGGGCAACAACAGCAAGAGTCTTTTGATCAACTGAAGGCCTACCTGGTAAACCCCCCACTCTTCAGCAAGCCGAAGCCTGGTGAAGCCCTCTACATATACCTAGCAACTTCGGAGCAGACCCTCAGTGCCGTCCTGGTAAGAGAGGAGGATAAGATGCAACGACCAATCTACTACGTGAGTAAGGTCCTTAGGGATGTAGAACTCCGCTACCCGAAGGTAGAAAAAATGGCCTACGCATTGGTCATGGTGGTACGAAAACTTCGCCCCTATTTCCAGTCCCACTCGGTGGTCGTTCTTACCGACCAGCCGTTGAAGCAAGTTCTCCGTAAGCCTGAGACATCGGGACGTCTAATGAAATGGTCCATAGAGTTGAGCCAGCACGACATCAGCTACCAACCCCGAACCGCTATCAAGGCACAAGTCCTAACGAAGTTCATAGTGGAGAGCACCATTCCTGACCCCTGTGAGCCGGTTGAGGAACCCCCGTTTTGGACCATGTATGTTGACGGGTCCTCGTGCGCCGACGGAAGTGGGGCTGGGGTCATCTTGACCGCCCCCGAGGATTTCATTCTGCAATACTCCCTCCGTATAAGCTTCCGCGCGTCGAACAACGAGGCTAAGTACGAGGCCCTTATAGTAGGACTTTGTAAGGCCCGCAAAGCTGGGGCCAAACGTATCAAGATTTTCAGTGATTCACAGCTAGTTGTGAACCAAGTATCTGGAAAGTACGAAGCGAGAGAGGATCGCATTGCCAAGTACTTGTCGAAGGTCAAAGGGCTGCTAGGTTATTTGAAGATGCTCAACTCCAGCGAGTCCCCCGAGAGGAAAACACACAGGAGGATGCCCTCTCAAAGCTTGCCTCCTCCTTCCAGGGTTTGGAGCAGACCGTCGTGATAGAGGTTCTCCTGAGATCCAGTATCGAGGAAGACAACCCCGAACCGATGGAAACCCTGCCCCTAACACTTGGGGAAAATTGGATGAAACCTCTGCTCGAATACCTCAGAGACGGAGTTCTTCCTACGGACCCAAGAGAGGCTAGAAGAGGCAGGACCAGAGCCGAGCGGTACACACTCATTGAAGTAGTCATGTACAAATGCTCCTATACACAGATAGACGGCAGACCCTACCTAAGATGTCTCTCCCTCGAAGAAGCACACTATGCCCTGAAGGAGGCTCATGAAGGAATGTGTGGCGCGCACTTGGGAGCAAGATCCCCAGCCCGTAAAATTTTAAATTACGACTACTTCTGGCCCACACTTCTTTGTGACTCTGAATAGTATGTCCGCCAATGCGACTCCAGCCAAAAATTTTCTCCAATCCGTCACTTACCACAAGCCCAGCTCTCCTCCTTAGCCAGTCTGATCCCTTTCGCAATGTGGGGGATGGACTTGCTCGGACCGTTCCCCAGTGCCAGGCCAACTGAAGTTCCTCGTCGTGGCAATAGATTATTTCTCCAAGTGGATCGAGGTGGGGCCCCACGCAACAATTACAGAGAACAATGTCCAGAAGTTCTTATGGAAGAACATTGTCTGTAGGTTCGGCGTACCCTGTATCCTAGTAACCGACAACAGAACTCAGTTCGCAGGGGCAGCTTTTCGCAACTTCTTCACCGACCTCGACATCCAGCAGCGGTTCTCCTCAATATCCCACCCTCAATCCAACGGCCAAGTGGAGAACGCTAATCAAAAAATACTCTCCGGCCTAAAAAAAAGACTCGATAAATTCACCAAGGGATTATGGGTCGAACAGCTTCCCAGCGTGCTATGGAGCTATCGCACCACGGAGAGAACCCCGGCAGGAGAGTCCCCCTTCAATCTCACTTATGGCTCTGAAGCAATCATCCCCCTAGAGGTCGGCCTACCTTCGCCCTGTTTGATCTCCTACAATGAAGAGCAGAATGCGAACCAGCTTCGCAGCAACTTGGACCTCATCGAGGAGATCCACGAAAGATCCTCCATCCGACAAGAGACTTACTGACATAGGATAACACAGGCGTACAATAAGAAATTCCGACCCACTAATCTTAAAGAAGGAGATCTAGTGCTCCGGAATTTGTCAATCTCTTTTCCAAGCAAGAAGGACAAGCTGGCGCCCAACTGGAAAGGTCCATATAGGGTCTCCAAAGTTATCTGCCCTGACGCGTATCAACTCGAAGATCCGGGGGCAAGAGAGTTTCGAGGACATGGACCGCAGAGCACTTGTTGAAGTACCAAAAGGGTGTTTAAACACCGCTCCATGCAACTTCTCCAAGAATGTTCTTCATGAAACATGTTAATGTTTCTCCTTTTTTTTATTATCTAAGTGTAATAGTGGCTCGCAACTTCGAAGCTGCCGCCCAAGTGCTTTCAATAAAATTGGCACTCCTGCAAATTCTCTATTGTACTACTTTGACGTTTACAAAAAAAAACTCATTAACAACAAGTTCGGAGTCCAACACTTGGTTCGATGCAAATTTTGCTACTTGCGAACGAGCGAGTACAAAATAGCTCACCATTCAGAATTACTCCCACAACTATTGATACTCTCTAAACAACAAGTTCGGAGTCCAACACTTGGTTCGATGCGACTTTTGCTACTTGCGAACGAGCGAGTACGAAGTAGCTCACCATTCGGAATTGCTCCCACAACTGTTGATACTTTCTAAATGATAAGTTTGGAGTCCAATACTTGGTTCGATGTGACTTTTGCTACTTGCAAACGAGCGAGTACGAAGTAACTCACCATTCGGAATTGCTCCCACAACTGTTGACACTTGCAAACACTAACAAAACACAAACTCTAACAAGAAGCTCGAGGTATATTATTTCATCAAAGTTGGAGGTACAAGTCTAACTCTAGACCAAAAAATCTTACTCGGGATACAACTCGCATTATTACATCGAGATACCAGGCTCCTATGAAACGAAGACTACAAGATTACAAAATTCCACCCTAACCCCTCCCAGGGAGCGGAACACTTCTATTAAGCGATAAACGGGTGGGTGGGCGTTGTGCTGCTGCCTCATCTCCGTAGAAGTCTCTAAGTCTGCGAGCCGAGTAGCGTCTTCGGCACCTAAAAGCCTAAGAGTCTCCCCAACAGATGCTCCGCTCGACGAGCCGGCAACCCCGCTTTGTGCATCCCCAGGGCGCCTCATGACAGGGGGCGAGCATGACGCTAACTCGTGGAACGACCTTCCTTGTGCGTACTCACCTCGGGGGCAGGAAGTGCTTCTGACATTACTCCTCTCGGAAAGCCGTCGCAGGTGAAGGTTCTCTGCCTCTAGCTCCAAGACTCGTTCCTTAAGCGAGTCGTCCGTCACTCTGATCTTCAGATGAGGCATTCGGCTTGAACTACCCCCATAGGAAGCCTCGGAGATAGCCTCCGAAGGTGCGCTACCTCCAAGCTCTTCTCAAGCACTACGTTCTTCAACCCGTCTTTCTCAGCACTGGCATCGAATAGAGACTGACGAAGAAACTTGAGTCTCAAGCCTTGGCTAATGGCCATCAAGGGACATGTCTCCTCCCCCTTCAGAAGGCAGTTCGCAAGCCTTCTGCTTTAGGCGTTTCAACTCGGAGTCTCAACGGGCCAAGGTCAGCTTGAGGTAATTCAACTCCGACTCGACTTTATAGAGCCTTTCTCAAGATCGAGCGAGGCCCAGCTTCGCGACCCCTAGACCAGATCGGAGGCGTGATACTTTGGCAATCTGAGATACTTCGGTGATCTGAAAAAGCCAAGAACATGAAGATACTAAGTTTAAACAAAACTCCTACGGGACAGCTCAGATGCAAAGTATAACACAAGTTCAACAGTCAAAATTTTCATTTCATTAAAGTTCAGAAGTACAAAAAGCAGTGGCCAGTCTGCTATAAGGCAGTACAAAACAAAAAACAAAAACGAGCAAGTAGACTCAGAGTCAAGAAGCCACCTAGGGGGCTGCTCCACAATCTCCCTTGGCACCTCCACGATTGCTGTCTGCGGATTCGCCACCACTACGTCCTCTTCTTCGTCTCCGTCACCCTCCGCTTCTTCCTCTCCTCTGGCTTCGGCTTCCGCTACCACCACCACCTCCTCGCCTTCGACGGGGTCGTACATGCTATACCCCGAGCTGTCGAAGTCGAGGAGGCGAGCCTCTACGTGCTTAAGGGCTCGGGCGTAGGACTCCTCCATGTTCGTGTGCTCCGCCTCGGCTTGGATCGCCGCCGCCACCGCTGCCTCCCGCTCCCTCTGCATCTCCTCGGAGGCCTTCATGGCCTTCTCCCTCTCCTGCTCAACCTTTCCCTTCTCTTCGTCCGCCATCGCCCCTTCCATAGCGATGCGTTCGTTTTCCTTGGCCAAGGCTGCCTCGAGAATGCTGATCTGAGCAGCTCGGGACTCCGAGAGATGCTGCTCCGCCCGGTCCCGGTCGCTCGACGTCCTGAGCTCCTTCCCCTGCTCGGCAAACTGCTCAGCAGGTGGCTGATGTGACACGTGATCTGAAAGCCGAAAGTAAAAAGACTTGATTGTCAAGCACAACAAATTTTGAAGTCCCGAGGGCACAACAAGGACACTTACCAACATCGTGGCCCTAGCGATCTCGAGTGCATCGTCGCCCACGATCCCAGCCTTCAATGCCGCTCGGTCCGTCGGGGTCGGCAGGTGACGCAGAGCCTGCATGCTCATGGTAGCATCGCCGAGGAAGCCATCGTGTTTCATCACCCGCCAATCGGGGACGAAGACTTTCTTGTGCTCTTCGGTGAAGATGGCTTCTGCCTCGACGATAAGAGGTGGCGCTTCGAGTCCTAGCGAAGCTCCGACGGAGAGGGGTCGGAAGATGTGGATTGGGGAAGGGCCGTATGTAAAGCGGAAGGAGAGGTGGAAACCAAGTCCACTACTGGGGTCGCCGACGAGGGTGCCTTGGTAGACCGGCCGGACGGGGGTCCGTCGTCGTCCTCTTCCTTTTTTTGTTGTCGGAGCCTTTTCCGGCACCCACACCTCGCTTGAGTACCATGGCTCGGAAATCCATACCAGGGGCCTATGAGAAAATGAAAACAAGAGTTAGTGCGAGAAGAGAACAATAGTCAGAATAAAAGAAGAATAATAAACAAAGCATACTAGGGTCGATCAGACTGAGACCCCCACCGAAGAGGACCCCCTCGGTTATATCCTTCCAACTCAGGGTCGGAAGACAGAGGATCTTCGACACGACCTCCTCCTCCTTAGTCAGCGCAGGCTCGGCCTTCGCCCACTTCGAAATTTCCTTCCACCTCGCCGGGAAACCCCACGGTTGGGGACCTCGAATCAGAAAGTACTTCTCTTTCCAATGCTTGATGGAGTCCGGATTCTCAATTAGCTTGACACCCTTTCGCGGAGACATGTAATATCGGTACTCCGTCTTGCTTATACGACAGATTCAATAAAGACTATGGAGCAAGACGAGCCGAGGCTTGATCCCTATGGCCTGGCATTGGAGGATGAAGCCGATGACGTGCTGCCACATATTCGGCATGAATTGGATCGGGCTCAATCTGTACCATTGTAGCACATCGATCACGAAGGGTGGCAAGAGCAGTCGAAGGTCGGCATTGAGCACGTTATATGGGAAGACGCACGTGTCAAGCGAAGTCCCCGAACACGCTAGGAATCCTGAACTAGGGAGAAACAGAGTATATTCCTTCGGTATTTTGAATCCCTTCCCGATGCGCTGCAGATCCCCCTTGGTCAGAACCGAGGGTATGTTGTCAACATCGGAATGTTCCCTCGGATTATTCTCCTTGTATGTGGCCGACCTCTCGTATACCACCTTGGATAGAAGGTCGTCGGAGTAATCCCTCACCTTCCCGAGGCTCGATAGCATGGACGGTAGCCTGCCTAGCGCGCCAGCTCCCCTCACGCCCTCCACGATCGTCTCCACGATCGCCGACCCTGATACTTCCTTCCCCTTGCTCACCACCGAGGAGACCACTAATGGTTGGCCGCTCTCTTGGTCCGAGGTGGAAGTCTCACTCCCCGACGACACTCTAGACATCTTTTAAGATAAGAGGTAAAGTATATAATTACCTTGCCGTGACAGTTACGATCGGAATAGTTCGCCGGAAAGTTGATCATCTGGCCATGACCGCTAGCAGAGCCACCCAAGAGCAAAAACAAACTGAGAAAGTGAAAAGTGAGAAATGAAGAATGTGGAAGTGGCGAGAGGGGGTAGATTCTTATAGTAAAAAGGAGATTCGCGTGGGCTTTCAAACGCTTCAGGCCCCCGTAGAAGCCCATCAGAAGTCTAAACGACGGAATCTGTACAGACGAAAACAACCACCTCACAATTCGCGCCAAATCTTCATCAAGCAGCTCAGATTTTGCCACGTACCCTGAATTTACAATACGAGCCACCGAGGTACCGAACTGCGAATTGGCGCAAACAACCGCCTCACAATTCGCGCCAGCTCTTCATCAAGCGGCTCAGATCTTGCCACGAACCCCGGATCTACAATCTGAGGCACCGAGGTACCGAGCTGCGAATTGGCGCAAAATAATTAATCCCTCGTGATTCTCGCTAGATCATCATCAAAGGGCTCAGATATTCCCACGTACCCCGGATCTACAATCCAAGCTACCGAGGTACCGAACTGCAAATTGGCACAAAACAACTAATCCCTCGTGATTTGCGCAAGATCTTCATCAAGCGGCTCAGATCTTACCACGTACTTTGGATTTACAATCCGAACTACCGAGGTACCGAGCTGCGAATTGGCGCAAAACAACTAATCCCTTGTGATTCGCGCCAGATCTTCATCAAGCGGCTCAGATCTTGCCACGTACCCCAGATCCACAATCCGCGCTACCGAGCTACCAAGCTGCGAATAAGCGCAAAACAACTAATCCCTCGTGATTCGCACCAAATCTTCATCAAGCGGCGCAAATCTTGCCACGTAGCTCGGATCTGAAATCTGAGCAACCGAGGTACCGAGCTGCGAATTGGCAAAAACAATAGTCTCACAATTCGCGCCTGATCGTGATCAACCGCCCTGATTATGCCACGTAGCTCTGATATGAAATCCGAGCTATCGAGGTACCGAGCTACGAACGGGAAAAAAATGCCTTCGGATCAGAAGAGCCGTCCGATCGCTCGGAAATTCTCGCCGAAGGCTGATGAACGCCCAAGATTTGGCCACGTCGATATTCGGCTGATTAATTCATTTTTCTTATATATTAATTGGAATTAATTATTTAAAAATTGCAAAAAATGATTAAAAATTCAAGAAAATAAATTAAAAATTCTAAAAAATAATTATAAATTCGGAAAAATATTTCTAAGCCTCCGGATAAATAATTGTTAATTAGAATGGTCAATTAGTGCTCTCGGAAAATAGATCATCGTTTTGCAAAATTGAATAAATGATTCGGAAAATAGTTAAAAAATCGGGGAAAATCACCAAAAATCCAGAAAAGCCTAAGAACGATTTTGGGCGTGTTGCCAGCTCAGAAAAACACTGTTACTCCTCGAACAAGATCCGAACTCCCTTTAAGAACTCCGATAAAGTCCTGTACGCCATTGAAACAGCGAAACTACTCCCCAAAGACTGTAACACACAGTCTTTAGGAGTGGGGGGCTCATGATATGGCTAAAAATGGGATTAAATCGAGACCGTTCAAATCGGACACAGATCTTAAAGCTTACAGGAGCAAAACGTAATTTCACATACAAACGGCTCCGAAATGGGAACCAGGTCTCTTCTCCAGGGCCCAACAACCCATAAACGGATCTGTTTAATTGGATACGGGTCCCAACCCGTCACGAGCCAATTCATAAGGATATGGAGAAATCCTGTTTCGTCCTTATCCTTAGGAGGTGGTTTTAACCACTTCTATCCATCCACACCGGAAAGTAGAGATTTGATCTTATCTCGAAACGGATCCCTACGACGACTATAAATACCTCTACCCCCTACCGTTACAAGGTAATGGATCTTTGCATACCTAAATGTCTTTCTTAATCTTCCTGGTTATTGACAAGAGCGTCGGAGGGTTCGTCGCCGGGATCCATCTCGGTGTTTCGAACTTTGTGCAGGTTTGCGGCAGTGGAAAGGAACAAGTCAACACAGGCAGAGTCAACATGTTCGCTCTACTATTTTCCTTAAAAGAACTCACAAATTCATCTGTTTACTCCCACACCAGAAATCAGCAGCAACATACATATTCTACATTAGGTAAAGTATAGGAGTGGTTGAGAAGTGGATTCTCTTTTGGGTTGGTTTCTCCATGGTATAAAAGTTAGATCCTAGGTGGAGAGAGGTATTCTCAAACTTGAGCAACAAACTCTAATTTGTGTTGGCTAGGTGTTCTAGCCACGGATTAGTTACAGAAAGCTTAAAGAGGAAGGCCTGACCACTTCAAAAATCCTTGTCTCTGTTTCTCTTTACTTGTTTTACTCTAATAATTGTTCTTTCTTGATTGTGATAGAGTAAAGATTTGTGTTTGAGAATTAGTTCATGATCTTTTTTAGTTTTATTAAGCACCGCATCTTCCCATACCTTCATCCTAGTATACATCTCAATCTTCATAGTGATACAAATATATATATATATATATATATATATATATATATATATATATATATATATTGTGTCTGTGTGTGTGAGAGAGAGAGAGAGAGAACTACTACGGACCTGAGAAATATTATAGAGAAAACTCCAAATTTCACTACTGCATGATAATGATATCTATGGTTGGAGATTGTAACATCTGCTGAATTACCATTAAAGAAAAAAATAAATTCTCAAGCAAAAAATGAGACAATGGGTATGTGGTATATCTTTATTGATCACTGATCACAGTAATTTCTTTGCTACACAAACAACTTTGATATATGAGCTAGAGTAAAGATATAGAGATGAAAACTTCACCAGCATTCGAAGAAATCGAAAAGCTGACAAGACCATGCAACCTAACACCAAGCGAACTACGGATGAGAAAAACGAAGAAAATCAGTCAGATGTTTCTGAAAGGGAAATATCAAAATATATAGGTAAGGAAGATACTAATGTTTCTTATTGTAGGTACTAGACTTTTTTACGACACAAGTATACTGATCATTTCTTCAGGCAAATTTATCAAAAATGGTGATTGCAAGTTGTCATTATTATTATTATTATTATTTTTTAAAAGCAAGAACTGAGACCAAGCATATAAAGAAAAGTCTCTAGGCAGTGAATTCTCTCATAAATATTTTGAGAAATCAAAAATTACCAGCTATGCCTATGAGGCTGTAAATCTTTGACAGATGTAATAAATGCAGTAATAGCACCACTGGCGATGCCAAAGTTGATACGATAAGGGCACCAGGTTGACACACAAGTTCATCAGGGCTTGACAATGATCAACATATGCATATAGATCATAGTTTCTGAAAACAAAATCAGCACAAAAATATAGGAAAACTACACAATATTAAATCAGCAAACAAAAAGGTAGATTTAAGAATCAAAACTATTTTTCCTTTCTTAAATTTGTAAAATATACAGATGGAAATAAAGATATACAATGAAAAGTACACTTTAATGAGAACAAAGATCTGATAGAATGAATTATCTACATTCAAACAATACCGATTGAACTTGCACTTAAGAAACAAAAAAAATGATGTTATGAACACTAACACTAGTTCGGGTTGTGGCAAAGTACGTGAATAGAGGTGTTCAGTCTTTGACTAAAGGAAATAAAATAAAGAAGCTTGCAGTGGCCGGGCGAATTCATTCGGAGAAAAAAAGGGATGCTATCGGTTGAGCTACACGAAGGAAGTCGTGGGCTGAAATGAACAGGTAAACTGTTTTATAGGATTAAAAGTATCTTTGAGTTGTTTTATCGAGTTAATCACTAAGGTTTATAGAGATTAATGTCAATAGTTAAGTAAATAATTCAGGAACATTCACAACATCAAACAAGCACTCTTAGAAAAGGAACATTTAAATTGTTACATTAATATCAAATGGGAAAGACTTGCAGTCTTGCAAGGATTGGAACCGTGCAAATAATTCTATGCCTACATATTTTTCTCCAAAGAATAAGGATTACCTGATATTGCTATAAATTGGAGGCTAAGTAATAACTATTTTTTACCTGCAGACATTGTGCTCACCAAGACAAGCAACAAGAGCTGCAAGTAGGGCTGCAAACGAATCGAGCAATTCGCGAGCTATTCGGCTCGAGCTCGGTCAAAGCTCGGCTCGAACCGAGCTCGAGCTCAAAACTGAGCTCATTTCGTAAACGAGCCAAGCTCGAGCTTGGATTTTTTTTTTTTTTTAGGCTACGCTCGCGAGCTATTTGGCTCGAATACGGTCAAAGCTCGGTCAAAGCTCGGCTCAAACCGAGCTCGAGCTCAAAATTGAGCTCGTTTCGTAAACGAGCCGAGCTCGAGCCTGAAGGTATTCGGCTCGGCTCGATTGCAGCCCTAGCTGCAAGCTCAACTTCCTTCGCCATCAATGACCGATGCATCTCGGCACGTGCATAGCTCGCCTGCTTCACCTTCCTCCTATAAACTTGCATGCACTCCATTTCCAATTCCATCAACATCCTCTCTCTCTCTCTCTCTCTCTCTCTCTCTCTCACTCTCTGCTTCATTCTTCCCAATATATGTCCATATATGCTGCCCCCATACAGGAAAAAAAAATCCAACAAATTTCAACATCCCACACCATCATAAAAACTAAAACTTCACTAATTTTGGACCTAATTACTCTACCCATTCCAAACTACAACTCAAAATTAGAAAAACTCAAAAGGGTAGAGAGCATTTCCACAAAAATTAATTGGGTACCTACAAAAGTTGAAATTGGTAAAGCCCACAAAAAATGGTACGAATTTCACTTTAATCTGAAGAGAAAAATAATCATAAAATTAGAAATTTATACCTCCAGCTCTTTCAGTAGAGCTCCACAAGTGCTGTCCATACTAATGCTTGATCTTACTCCGATCTCCATTGCTAAAGAAGAAGTAGAATAAAAATAAAAGCTGGATTGTGGGATTCTCCACAAGTGTTGTCCATATTAGTGTTATCCGCAGGATTCTCAATGCTTCGTGAGTGCGACGACGGCGACGATGGGGACGGTAAATGGCGGGATGGACCAGAAAAGAGGGAAAGAGAGAACTGAGTATGATTTGGGAAGAAAAAAGGAAAAGAGAGAGGGTTGTTTTTTATTTATTTACTAGATTTGCCCGTGGACACGTGCCTATAGTATATGAAAGTCTTGTAAACAGTAAAGCAATATTCATATAGCTCAAGTTTGAATAGGAAAATAATAATTAGCTATAAATAGAAGTCTATGTTTCCTTTAGTATATGTTGAAAAATAATTATAAATGGGGGTGTAAAATCCAACTTTTTAGAACTTTGAATGTGGAAAATGATGAAATTTAACTGTTGATGAGATATTTGCTAGTTTCATTGTAACATGAGCAATAAAAAATGCATAAAAAATCTGAAAATTTTCAAACTTGAAATTTAAAAATATAAATTTCTGAGTAAATAGAGAGAGAATAAGAGAGAAAGAGAGAGAGAAATAAATAAATAAATAAATAAATAAATAAATAAATGAGTTGTTTTGGGATTTGAATTTGAGTTTTGGGGGAAAACTTTTGGGCGGAAAAATATGTTTTGTGAGGGTAGATCTGAACCATTGATTTCAACTCTATTGAATGAGAGCCACTTGATAGCTTTCTTTGTGTTTTATTATATAGATTTTATTATTATTTTTACTTTATCCGTTTATACAGTTCGTAATTAATTTAGTCATTTCATTCTAAAAATAAGGGCGTCAGCTAGATTACTAAGTTTATAGTGCAAAACAAAGTTTAGTATGATTATCTATCAAACTCGTAAACCATAAATAAACCAACAAAATAAATGGAAAAAACCATAAGCCAAAGAATAATGTTAGATCCGCTATCAATTTTACTATATTTCTTTTCATTACCTTAGATGGCACACTTCAATAGATAAGAAAAGATAGAGTAGGTAAGATAACTCTCAAATAAAAATATGGCACTTAAGATAGTGAAAAAAATAATATTAAAATTGGCAGTGGCTAAAGCATTACTCTAAACCAAATCCACGTTCTCAAATCTCTCTCAACTGGCGTTCTCTCTCTCAAGTCTCAATTCACGCCCTCTCGGTCCTCCCTTGAATGATTGAATCCCTTCTTCTCTCTCACGAACCCCACCGCTATAACTTTTATTTTAATGATTTCTTTAATTTTAATTTGAACTGTTCCTTTTCTGATTTTACTCTGACATCCTTTTTAACTATGTTTTGATTTTTCGTAGTTTGAATGAGTGTGGCAGTCAAACAAGTTTCTCTTGCATGCAATTGATCTAGAGTTTGATTTAAGGTTCTACTATTTTTTTTTTTTTTTTATAAAGTGGATAAAGTCAACCGACTCCAGCCACGCACATATATTAATAAAAAGTAAAGTACAAACTTCAGTCCAATTTTACATGGCATAAAATTAGAAAAAAGAGAAAAAACAAACACCGCAACATAAATACAATTCAATGAACAGAATTGCACAAAACAATCTAAACACGCGCCAAAATAAAAAGCCAACCACAAGCAAGCAACCAGCAAGCAGAAGCCGATGACCCAAGCTCAATAGATCGACCCCTCACCCACCAATGCTGGGAGTCCCGCGGCGGCTTGAACGGGGACCCACGCGATGGACCAAACCAGTCACCGCAGTAGCTCAAAAGAGAAGCCGCTGCGGACCCAAGTGGAACAGATAGCAAGGGCGTAGAGAAGCAGTACCCTAAGAATGAGTAGACAACAATCTCAAAGACCCACATCGACGGATTCACTCCCCTTGAGCAGGCAAAAACCCAACGCCGAAGATGATGCTGAGAGGGCCAGGATGGAGGAAAGCGTCGGCGAGAAAGTATGAACACCCGCTACGCATAAACCAAAGCTCACCGCAACGGCCAACTAACACATACCCAGAAAAAGCGGCAAAGAAAAGTGGAGAAGAGAGATGAAATACAGCAACATACTCGCAAAATAGATCTACCACCAGCTCAGTGAATACATGAACACCCCTACGATAACACAGGTGAAATAACTGAGCTAGGAGCAAATCAAAATAGCCACAAAAATACAAGCTCCCGCACTGACAAGAAGGAGTGCGTCAAAGAGGCAGCAACGAAAAAAGAATAGCAGCAAAAAAACCACTAAAACCAGGAACGACCTGGAGAGAAAAGAGCACAGAAACATAACACAGAAAAAATAAAAGCACAGTAACGGAGGGGATGAAATCAGGGTTAGACACTGAACCCAAACCCACCCATAAAGGTCGGAACCTCCAAAGAGAGCAAGGATAACAACCAAGCCAATCAGTGACTCCCTAAGGAGCACTCCACCAACATAAGTGCTAGAAAAGTATAACAACCCAGCTATAAAGCATAGATACAAAAGACCCAAGGCCACCTAGCCCGAGCGATAACAGAACACACAACAACATCCGTAAACACAGAAAACACAGAGCCAACAGCAACCCCAGAGCAAACAACGCTCAGCCAAAAACCCAGCACCAAAGGGAAGAATCAGTGCATATGGACTGAGAGTATCCCAACAGCGAAGAGCCGGAGAGTCCCAAAGCTAAGGACCACACCCAAAAAACTGCCCAACCAAAATACCAAAAGTGGCTAGAGCAAAGGGAAAAGTTCGCATATTAGAGCTGCACACACTAAACAAAAATAACAGGAAATCAGAATTTAAAAAGCGGCAAGGTAGGAAAAGCTAGAAGCAAGAATAAAATTAATCGCATCATCCAGACGATATAAGTGTAAAGCTTCCACCTTATCAGGAGATAAAGTGGCAGGACAGAATTTAGTAAAGAAAAGAAAATCATCAATATTGCTCTCTATCGATAAAACGGAATTAGAAAAAATACGATTGTTCCGGGCTGACCAAATAACCCAAATGATCGCAATCATGGATAGAATCCATGATTTGCGAAATTCTTTTCTGAGGTGTTGTTGTTGCCAACATGAAGAAAAGTCGGTAGGAATAGCCGGCGCTAACCAGGCTCTGGTGACTATATTCCATAATGGACGAACAAAGGGACACGTAAGGAACAGACGATCAGCGTCGTCATGGTGAATGGAACACAACGACCATAACTGATCCAATGTAAGGTTTCTCTTATTGAGAACCTCGACAGTCAGAAGCTTGTTGTGAAGCACTAACCAGGCTAAAATTTTGGATTTGAGGGGAGTGCAACTACACCAAAGGTATTTAGCCAAAGGCGAGGTGACCCCACCGAAGTTAAGGAAGTTGTAGAAGGATTTAACCGAGAAAATGCCCGAAGCGGTCCACCTCCATTTGAAATTATCAGTTGGAAACCAGGAATAATGATTAATATCGTCGAAAAGGTTTTGGAGCTGCAACGAAAGCTGCGGTGACAGCATGCTAGCGAACTGGATCGACCAGAACTTTTGAGAATTGATGACCACAACATAATCTTCCACTAAGGCCGATGGGTTCGACGCTAACTGAAAGAGGGAAGGAAAAACATAAGCGAGCTTTATATTGCCAAACCAAAGATCAGTCCAGAATTTGGTCTTGGAATCGACCGCGCACTCGTGGATTAAACCACAACGGAAAGGTTCGAACACTTTCCAGACCCCTTTCCAAAAGGAAGAGGCTTTATGGGGGAGGGTGGTAGGGAATTCCCACATGGAAAGACGGGAATAACAATTCTGGGATATAATTTGGGCCCAGGGCAGGTGATGCGATTTAAGGAATCTCCATTGCCATTTCCCCAACAAGGCTAAGTTTTGGTGCCTGAGATTCAAAACCCTCAACCCACCCGCTGCCTTGGAGGTGCAGATGACCTTCCAATTACAGAGGTGGGCGCCCGGTTTAAACAAATCTGCACCTGACCAGAAGAAATTCCTTCCCATCTGGTCGACTCTCTTAATCACCCACGAAGGCAGATAAAAGAAGGACATCATGTATAAAGGGATCGAAGAAATGACGGAGTTAATAAGAATAAGTCTGCCCCTACGCGACAGATGATTACTAGACCAACGGTTGAGTCTAGACTCAACTTTTTCGAACATCGACATCCAGTCCGATCGGTGAAGCTTTCCCTATCTCAAAGGAATGCCTAGGTAAAGAATGGGGAAAGATGAGGGACTACAGTTAAAGAACTGTGCAACTTCCGCTTGACGGTCCAGAGACCCACCAAGCCAAATAATGGAGGATTTTTGAAAGTTAATAGTTAAGCCCGACGTGCTTTCAAACACATAAAGAAGAAGCTTAAGGTTCCGAAGGGTCTCTCCGTTAGGTTTCGCGAAGATAATTGTATCATCCGCATTTTGGAGGTTCAACACACCCCGGAAACTGTTAGAAGACCCAAGGCCTTCAATGACATCTGCCTCCTAGGCATTGCGAAGTAGCTTACTGAAGACATCGGTAACTAAGAAGAATAGGAGAGAGGAAATCGGGTCACCCTGACGAAGGCTACACTTACACTTGAATTTGTGGCCTTCTGTACCGTTGACCCAAATGGAAGAGGTACCAGCAAAGAGACTAGATTTAATCTATGCAATCCACTTAGGACCGAAACCACGATGAATAAGTAATTCGAAAACGAAATCCCAACTTACATTATCGTAAGCTTTCTGAAAATCCAATTTTAAAAGAATTCCCTCCGAATTGGTCCTATGGCAATCAGAAATGATTTCTTGGGCCGATGCCACGCTGTCAAGGATGAAACGATCTTTAATGAATCCAGATTGCGAAGGATCAATCAAAGGAGAAATCAAAGAACTGAGGCGTGAAGAAAGCACTTTCATGATGATCTTGAAAGTGGAATTGAGGAGGCTAATAGGCCTGAAGTCCGCCATCGAATTGGCTCCCAAGAATTTGGGAATAAGGACGATATGCGCATAATTAATCCTATCGAAAGAGAAATTCCCCCGATGGAGATCAGCGAACATTTGGAGTAAGTCATCTTTGAGATAATCCCAAAAACATTGGAAAAAGAAGGCAGGAAAACCGTCCGGGCCCGGAGAAGAGTCACTATTTAAAGAGAACACCGCGGACTTAATCTCTTCTAATGAAAAGGGGACTTCCAGGCCAGATAGATCATGCGTGGGCTGACCGTATAAATGTAACCAGTCAAGATGCAACGAGTGTTGTTTTTGAGAGCCCAGCAGATCTTTAAAGAAAAGAAGGAAGGAAGAATGAATATCCGAATCTGAAGTTACTTCGGATCCATTGGAAAAGAGCGAGGAGACACGGTTACACCGCTGGCGATGCAAAGCAAAGTTGTGAAAGAAAGCGGTGTTGCCATCACCCTCTTTAAGCCAGCAAAGCTTGGCCCTCTGAGCCCATTTAATGTGCTCATTATGAAGAAGGTCGGCGTAACCTCTTTTACAAGAGGCACGTTCAGAACGGAGGGAATTAGAGATCGGGCTCCACTCCTTCAAAACATCAATTAATTCAATAGTAGACACAGGAATACATTCTTAAGAAAACTATCGTTGGCTATTCTCTCTTTATGCCAGATTTTATTGCCAAATTTGATAGCATGAAGTTTAATAAGAATACGCCCTAGCCCGGAGGAGTCCGTAATGGCGGAAAGGCATTCAGTGATGAGATTGACGAAGGTTTGGTCTTACAGCCAAAATTTTTCAAAACGGAATTTATGAGATTTCGGAAAATTGAAGTTGGAGGCTAGCGCAATAGGCACATAGTCCGAGGAGGGATTGGGCATCACTGACACGAAGGAGTTGTGGAAGAAGTTAATCCAATTCGAGGAAACCAAAAAGTGGTCGAGTTTAGCCATAGACGGAGACGATCTCATGTTGGACCAAGTAAATGATCTACCACTTAGAGGAAGATCGGTCAAATGGAGCGAACAGATGCAGTCGTTAAAAAGCGAGAAGTCCGACGAATAGATCGAATTACCCGATCTTTCGTGGGAGAATCTGGTGACATTGAAATCACCACAAAAGAGCCAAAATCCGTGAATGTTGTTTTGGAAAGAATTGAACTCGTTCCAAAACACATCACGACGATCCACGGTGGAAGGACCATACACAGATACCACGGTAAGGTCACAGTTAAATTCAATCCAGTTAAGATGGACCACAAGGAAAAAAGGTTAATCGATTAATAAAAATGAGGGAGAATTTGGATTCTTTGAACCCGAATAGGATACCTCCTCTAGTGCCATCGGCATCAAGAGAGATCCAATTAGAGATGAGAGTTCCACCAATAGATCGAAGGAGTAGGGCCGAAGGGGACTGGAGCTTCGACTCTTGAATAGAGATCAAGTCACAGTGGGAAGAAGATATCAGCTGAGATACGGCAAGCCACTTGACCTACTACCCAACCCCCGAATATTCCAAGAGATGCTAATCATCGGAGGAACTAGTCTCAAACGCTCAAGATACCTCACGACAACGGATAAAGTCAAAGTCATCGAAGCTATTCTGATCCACTAGAAATCCCATTTTCCTAGTAAGGGAAAGCATGTCTAAATTAGAAAGAGAGCCAAAATGCACCTAGTATAGGGATCCCAATTGGGTCTTCCCGTTAGGTGAGATAGGAGGGGGAGATAAATCCAAGTTACGGACATGCGCCGCCAGGGACGCTCGATTGGTCCGAATGCGAGCGCTAGAACGAATCACCGAGAACGGTAATTCTTGTTTTTTTTTAATATTGCTTTTTTTTAAAACTTGAATATTTGTTTCCTTAGAGGAGGACAAAAGAGAGAGCAGACTATGAGAAGGGGAGTGCTCTGCCAGATTGTCAGGCTTCGCTACAAGGTAGCCCGACTCAATCTGATACGGAGAGGACTGAGGAGAGGGGCTCACTGCAGTGGGCAGAGGGAAAAGGTCGGGACCTGAATAGTGGCTCCTGCGACAGAGCAACTTAAAGCCAGCCAGACACGAGGTCGGCAACTTGAGACGAAAATGCCAATGACAGAAAGAGGATAGGCAGTAATCTAGGTTAAAACTAACCAACAAAGGAGAATAATTGCTCAAGAATGAAAAACACATGACTAGGGAAACACGACAATTAGAGAATAATAATTGGAATGCAAAGGAGAACGGTGAAGAGCGTACCTACTTATGCGAGAGGGAGGGATCCAACTCGGCTAATTCTTCTTCCAAGAGATTATCTTTGTCAAT
Organism: Hemerocallis citrina; assembly: GCA_017893485.1. Lineage (NCBI taxonomy): Eukaryota > Viridiplantae > Streptophyta > Magnoliopsida > Asparagales > Asphodelaceae > Hemerocallis > Hemerocallis citrina. The sequence goes on along the minus strand of JACEHZ010000159.1, from coordinate 110,950 downwards.
CCAAGCATCTGATTGCTGGGAAGGGACGGAGGAAGTTTTGCCAGACTTAGAGCGGAGAGGGGGACACGAAACAGAGGCGCCGTGAGCCGCAGCAAGGAACTTATCCCAGTCAGAAGCGTAAGAAGGATTCACCTCCCACTTGGGCCATAGCTCCGGCTTCGTACTCTGATACGATTGATCAGCAGCTATCACCTGAGATGAAGTCTCACATAAAGCGAGAGGAGCAGTGGCAGGAGGATGTGGGGGAAGCTTGGGTTGGCGATCAACGCGATCAACTTGCGACGGGGGGATAGATTTAGCCGAAGCAAAGTCTGGATGCTACTATTTTTTTCTTATCTTGATCTAATTAATTCAAGTTTGATTTAAGGTTCAACACAATTATTATTAATTAGTTGCGCTGATTTTTTAATATTTTATTTTGATATAATATTAGATGCTGATGACAAAGTAAGCTTCTGTCTAATCTCTAATCTCTAATATTATAATGGAAGAGTTGGGGTTATTATTTGTAGACATTCAACTATCTAATCTCAGCCAATTTTTAAAATAGGAGCTGTATTAACTATTGATTACTTAACTATGGTTAATTACCATAATACCCTCAAATTCAAATTTATTGACAACATAATTATTTGTAAAAGTGTTACTCATATAAAATAAAAGTTGGTACCACTACAGATAATTTATAAAGAGTATATGATAAGTAAAAAGAGGTCTTAGGTTCGAGGGCAGATTACGTCTTATCATTTATTATATTAAATAAATTAATTAATTAGAATGTGCCTGGTACATGCAGATTACTAGTACGAGTAGTTGCATGCTACCATAAGAAATTTTAGATATGTCATTTCGTAGTACTATCTTCCATTTTATTCTACAAACCATTCTTTCTTAATTACCTTCTAATGCTGTTAGTGTCACTATTACTAATTCTACCAGTGTTTTCTGTGATAATTACCAGATACTTTTACTGTTTAACATACTCACTGCGAACTGTCAATTCCACGTTTTTTTTATAGAAAAAACATCGTCACTGCTTCATTAATAGAAAATTAACGATACAAGTAATACAGAAATATTACATCTATCTGTTTCTAAACAGAACAGTGGAGAATAATTACAAAGCTAAGCCTAGGGATGGCAAACGGGCCGGGTCGACCCGCGAACCGCCTGCGACCCGCCCGCTTAACCCGGCCAGTGAGTGACCGGTTCGGGTTCGAGTCGAACCTGTTAATGTAAACGGGTCGACCCGGGTCTTCAAAATTGCAAATTCAACCCGTATGAACAGTCCCCGACACGCCCGCGAACCCGCGGGTTGCAAAACGTTTGACCCGCGTGGGTTGCGAAACGTTCGACCTGCGCGGGTCAAACGTTCGACCCGCACGGGTCCAACGGGCCGCAACCCCCAAACCAAGAGCTCAACGGCTCTTTTAGCCGTTATTTTTTGTTTTTTTGGTTTTTGTTTTGTTTCGTTTTTTTATTTTTTCCCTATAAATACCCCTAAAACCCACACTAAAAATTCACACCTTACTCTCTTACTCTCTTTACTATTATTACTCAATTCATCTCAATTTTTTTGAACAATTGAACAAACAAGGTAGCAAGACATATACACGATCAAACGACAAATTCCGATCATATCGAACTCAAAATTCAACTACGTCTTCAAGTCTTAAACTCTCCTCCAAGTGATCAAGTCTTCAACTCTCCTCCAAGCTCTCTTCAAGTCTTCAATTCCGGACTTCTACTTCTACTTCTATTCTTATTTTTACGGGTTTTTATATATACGAGTATCCACGGTGAACGGTATCAAAATTTCATATTCCTCTTCTTCTACTTTTATTTTTTTTAATAATTTTTTGTATCATATTTGTTTGTTGGTTTTTTGATCTTCTCTCTCACAACCCTCTTGTTTTCTAAATTTTTTTTGTAACTTATCGCGCCGATATTGTGTTTAATTTTTTACATACACTACTACATATCAACATGTCTAGATCACGCGGTAGCGGCCGTAGCCAAAGTGGACAAGATTCCACCGGTACTTTCCGTAGGCATCCAATTGTCCCACAAAATGACCCCGCCAAAGACTACCCTAATCCTCCTCCCAACAATGGGGTACACACGATGAGTTTGTAGGAGACATAGAATTAAAAGAAAAACCACAACAGCAAGCCACCGAAACACCACAACCGGCTACTAGTAGGAAAACTAAAGGGGAAAGTAGTGATTGGCACAAATTTTATGATCATATTCTAGACAAAAATATACCGGGTGTAGGTTTAAAGTGTGTAAAACATGTTCGAAGCCATACAAATGGAAGAGGGGTGAGGGCACGGTTACAATTAGGTAACACATCCAAAATGTGCATAAAGAACTTCATGTTAACCTATCCGGCCAACAAAAAATCCACCCTAGGACCGGTCTAGTTGATAGTCACCCTTATGATCCCGAACTTGTTCGTCGGGAAATGGCCCAATTAGCAATCAAGGAAGAGTTACCATATTCCTATCCCGAGAGTAGGGACTTGGAAAATTTTAATCAAACCACCTTAAACCCTCATTTTAGAAGAATCCCTAGGAATACTTGCAAATCAGATTGTTTTAAATTGTACAATTAAATGAGGGAAGCTTTGATTACAATTTTATGGAGTTTAACTTGAAGAGTTAGTTTAACTTCCGATTGTTGGACGGGTTGCAACAATATTTCAATGAGGGGAATAACCTGTTATTGGATCGACAATGATTAGATTCTTCAAAAAAGAATCATATCACTTGCCGCGTTGTCCTATCCCCATAGTGACATTGTATAGAAATTTGTGATGTTTTTCATATTCGCGATAAAATTATGTGTATAAGTTTTGATAATGCATCTAACAACAATGCATCAATTAATATTTTAAAAATCGCATTAAACCCTCCATCTGACAATATTTTTCATGTTAGATGTGCATGTCATATTTTAAATTTATGTGTTCAAGATGCATTAAAAATAACCGAACCATATATAGTTAAAATTAGAAATTGTGTATATTTTATTGCATTAAGTGGCATCATATTTCAAGAATGGAAAGCTTGGTGTAGACTTTAAAATGTATCTTTTAAAAAATTTCCAAAGGATGTTAAACACCGATGGAACTCTACTTTTGATTTGCTACATGTTGTTACTGAATATAAAGAATGTGTAAATGATTTTTGTATTGCAAAAAATATGCCAAATTTTGAAATGACTTCCGTCGATTGGTATTATGCCGAATCTTTCTTGAAATTTTTAGAACCTTTTAAAACCGCAACTTTCAAGTTCTCAAAATCTTATGAATCTACTTCTAGTAGCATTTTTATTTCAATAGTTACTATGATGCAGACTTTTAAAGAAATGATCGATGAGGCTTTTGTTGGTGATATTGTAAAACCTGCATACACAAAATTTTTGAAGTATATTAAACCTCCTTCTATGTTGTATTGTGTTGCTACTGTGATGGATCCTCGTATCAAATTTGAAGGTACGAAGATTTAATTGAAATGTTTTTAAATTTACTTGGGGATGATGATAATGAAATTGATTGCGCTTCTTTTTTAGTTAATTTGAATCGACATTAAATAACTTGTATGATTATTATGATAGATGTTTTGTTTCTAGTAGTACAACTTCTTTAGTTAGTTCTTCTTCTGCTACTTCTAAAGGTAAGGGTAAGAGTAAATTTGATGATAGAACATTTAATTTACTTGCACAAATTCAATCAAAAAAATCTAGAACTAATCAACCAAATGAATTACATTGGTATAACCAACAAGATTCTGAGTCTTTTAGTTCTTCACTAGATATTTTATAATGGTGGAAAGACTATGAACACACTTATAGTATTCTTAAATATATGGCTAAAGATCTACTAACTCCTCCTGTCTTTACAGTTGCTTCTGAAAGTGCATTTTCTACAAGTGGCAGGGTTCTAACTGATTACAGGAATCGCTTGAAACCCCAATCGTTAGAGATGCTCATCTGCACAGAAGACTGGCTGAAGGCTGAAGATAGGACCCAAGAAAAATCATTATCGTCGTCCACAAGTGGGAGTAACTCGCCGGAACAACAACAACAATAACAACAACAACAACAACAACAATAGCAACCAAAATGAAGAATTCAAGACCAACAACAACAAGTCAACAACAACAAATTGAAGGCCATCAAATTGAAGACAATTGTAAATGGATAAAAAATTGTATTAAATCTTTTCTTGTTATTTAAAATTAGAAAAACTGAAGTAAATTGAAATTGTATATAAGTTATTTGTTATTGTATAAAACAAATTTGTAGAAAATCTTTATTTCTTATTACAAATTGTGAAACTTGTATAAGTTGAAATCATATGAATAATATATCATTTTTTTTGGCAATTTCACTCTTTCAATCTTATTATTATTATTACAATTTTTTATGTTTATTATTAAAATTATATTTTTTTTTGAAGTAAAAAAAAGTTAACTCGAGCTGGACCCGACCCGACCCGGGTTGGACCCGAAAGGGTTCACGAGTTGGGCGGGTCGCGAATTCACGCCTTCGTCCATTAGCCCTCCACGTCCAAAAATGCAAACTCATCAAATCAAAGCACCCAAGCAACCACATCTCATTGAGGCATTTCATCAAACACGCTTCGTGAAACACAAATTTCGTAGGGGAATATCATCAAACACCTTCCAGTCTTCCTCTCTCAATTGCCTCTGCCTCTACTACCGTCCCTCCCAAATGTGGCCATGACTCGACAACCCCTTCCCATCCTCAAGTGAGATAGAATTGTAAGAGCAACGGTGTGGTGTGGCATGTGTGCAGAGTGTCACGCACCGTTTTCCAAAATACGGAATACGAGTACGTAATGTAGGCCCAGCGAATGATGTAAACACCATCCATAAGCTGTACCAGACTAACTCAGCAATAAGAACAACAAAGTACAACCACGTAAGAAATATAACTACACGACTCAAAGATAAATTCTAATAATAAATGAAATAATCCAACAATATAAATATCCAACATCTTGGATCAAAACAAACTACGGGTCATAAAGCCCAAAAACAAAGTACAAGTCATAACAATGTTCAAGAAAATAAATTTAGCAGCAAATAAAACTAAGCAGTGGAGACTGGTTCCATCTCTAGAAACGTTACTCACCAATTTCTTTGGGAACAGATCCTTCAGCACCTGTAAAATCTTGATCTAAAAAGAAAGAAAAGAGTGCCCTTAGAGCAAGTCGTGGGCAGCAAGTAGAGAAAACAGAGGATAATAGGAAAGCATGAATATCAAAGGAAATGAACATGGTCAAAGATAAAGAAAAAAACAAAGACAGACAATAATATCAAAGGTGTACAATAATCACGCATGTAATGAGTGATGTCAAGACAAGATCAAGCATGAGATACAGGTATTAAGTATTTTATTAATTTATCTAGTGCATGTACTACTGTAATACCTCGAATTTTTAAAATATCGAAAATGTCTGTTTTTATATATTTTGAGTGGTGAAAATTATTTTTGATATATTTTATTTAAATATTGATATTGGTATGGATATTTGTGGTAGATTGGTATTAATGATATATTGGAGTATGGGTCGAGTTTATGTGAGGAAATATTATTTCCTTTATTTTCTACTTTTGGAAAATTTTTATGAGACAATTTTATGTATTTGATGTTAGTATTTTTTTAAAGTAAGAGAGAGTTGGGGGCCTATTTGTAAATATCCATTTATAAATATATTATTATTATTATTATTATTTTATTTTAATAAAACCCCCCATCCCCCTTTTCTTCTTCTTCCCTTCTTTTCTTTCCCTGATCCCGAACCGACCGAAAGAACCCATCGGCCTCCCCTTCTCCCGCCGAAATCCGCTAGGTTTCTTAGTCAAATCCAAATTAATTTGGAGGGATGGCTAATTGGAGGACGCTCTAGCTTGTGGTGGAGTCGATTCGAGGAAAGGACTTAGTAATGGTATCTCTCTTTTTAATTATTTGTGTATTTTCGTATGCTTTTAATTTCTTTTGCTTAGTAATGGAGTATAGGGTTGGGGAGTAGTTCATTTTGATGTTAGGGTTAAGGAATTAGTAAGTTGATGGAGAAGTTGCAAGTTGCTAATAAATTAGGGTTTTGGGTTTGGAAATGAGAATTTTATATATATGAATTATCTTTCGCATGGTAGTAGAAATTGTAGTTTAGCCATTAGAATAATTTGGGAGTGGTTTGAGTAATTGTTTAGAGGATAAAAACCCCAGTAGAAATTTGTCTATTACGTGCATAGCACGTGTGCATCCCAGACGTTCAATAAAATGCCTGAGTGATATTAGAAATAGTGTTATTATTTTCTGTGATAGATTTAGATGATTTGAGCCTTAATTGTGTTGAAATTTGATAATAGGATATGTTAGCAGATTTGGATGTGGAACGGAATGCTGGCGCTTCGAGTCTTCACGGGATGCTATGTGAGTATGAATGTATTTATGCATTTGTGATTTTAAGCAATTTTTAGTATGATTTGAATGATTGATATGAATCCTAGAATAAGGTGTATGTGTAAAGGGAAATTAGTGTTCGGTGTTAGTATGCGATATGACGATGAAATACTCGTCTCGTGTATTGATAGAAATTTACAGACGATAAATTAGTTATATATATGGGGGTGAGTTATATGTATATAAGGATGTCGGTATATGGTGGATTGATGTGGTTTTAAATATTAAGGGTGATGGTAATGTATTGTGTATATATATCTATGTGTATATGGTGTTGTGATGTGTTAACCTACTGGGCTTATGCAAACGTGTGGGAATGAGATAATAAATAGTATGATATATTCATGATGTGTGAGGTAATGATCAAATAAATAATACAGTACCATTGTGATGTGCAATATTATGACGTGATGATTTTATATATTAATTACAGTAATATTTTCTTTTGTGGGATGCATTGAAAGGGTGGTGATAATATGAAAAGAAAATGTTAATGGCAATAAGTTCGGTTGACTTGAGTTGATACCCCAGGATGGACCTGGGAGTATAGATACCTCCGGATAGACCGGAGAGAGATATGATACCCCAGGATGGACCTGGGAGTGTAGATACCTCCGGATAGACCGGAGAGAGATATGATACCCCAGGATGGACCTGGGAGTGCAGATACCTCCGGATAGACCGGAGAGAGATATGATACCCCAGGATAGACCTGGGAGTGCAGATACCTCCGGATAGACCGGAGAGAGATATGATACCTGAGGGTAGACCTGAGAGAGAGTTGATACCCCAGGATAGACCTGGGAGTGCAGATACCTCCGGATAGACCGGAGAGAGATATGATACCTCAGGTGGGACCTGAGAGAGAGTTGATACCCCAGGATAGACCTGGAAGTGCAGATACCTCCGGATAGACCGGAGAGAGATATGATACCTCAGGGTAGACCTGAGAGAGAATTGATACTCTAGGATAGACCTGGGGTAAAATGAATATGATATGAAATGTGAATGAGAAAGAGAAGTGTTTGGTATAAGCTGAAATGAAATAGGGAAGTAAGTGTATTATGAGTTGAGAATAAAGAATAAATAAGTGTTAATAATAAATGGGGTAGTAAAGAAAGGGAATAGTGAAATGTGAATTGTGGATGAGAAAGAAAATAGTTGTGAATGAAGTAAATGTGAAAGTGAACGTGTTATGAGTTAGTGTATGGAAAGAAATGATAAATGCAGCATGTGATTAATTTAAAATGATAATAATAGAAGAGACACGTGTTCTTATGAATAATACGAAGTAATTGTATTATGTGCGTGATTATTAAGGTGAAAAACAGTGTTGTATGAGTTGTACCTTGGAGTTGTGGCAAGGAACTACCTGCCCGCTATTTCTGTGGAAATGGTGGGAACTACCTGCCTTGGCATAATTCGCAGGGTGAGTGGATATAATAGTGGTAATGATTGATAGAAATGAGAAGTACTAAATGAAATAATGAGATGTGAATGAGCTATAAAACATGCTTTTGATGCAATGAGAATGAGCATTCTAATTAGTGATGTGCTAATGATGTGATTCTATGCAAGTACCTCCCATAGTGTAATAAAATGTAATAATTGTGTTTTACGTCATAAACGAGTCGGTTATTCTGGGAATGAAGGCATCTGTTTACGATGCTATAAAAATAGATAAGTGTGATGTTATTCATTAGAATAAATACTTGTACTATGAAAGTAGTTATGATAATGATGAATGCAGAAAGTATATATGTTATGAGTTTGTATCCATATAAATGGTTGTTAAAGAAAGTTATAATAGCCTCATGTAAGTGATATTTATATAAATAGCGAAATACTAAGATGGGGATAATTGTGAAGGAATGAATATTCGGGCTAGGGGATTTTAATTGAAAAGGAATTGATTGAATGGAAATTCGTATTGTGCGTGTATAAAACAAGGATAAATATGAGGTTGATGTGAAATATATAGCGGAAAGGTGTGAATTATGGGAAATTTTGTGATTCGATGCTTATTTGACGAGTATTTGGATATAATTCGTATTGATGATGTTTTTAAGTTCAGATATTCCATGTGTACCTTCTTACATGATGTTTGTAAGTTTAAATTATTTTCTTTATACAATTTAATTCATTTGTTAGATTTTTAAATTATACTCACACCAGAAATGGTTAACCCCTTAGTATTTGGGGGGTTAGGGAGTCTCTAGACTACCCTAGATCCCCTACTGTTTCAGGTCCTCAGCAGTGCAGAGGTGAGGCGCAGTTGTGTAAGGTGGAGTTTTATTTTAAATTTTTTGGGTAGAAACTAGTGATGTAAATAGTAAAATTTGTGGTTTAAATTGTATTTTTGATGTATAAGCATGTATATGATGATGATGAGTATAGTGTGGAGTAGTGTATGGTGGTTGTGACCTGTACCCATCTTGTTGTGGTGTACTGGGCTCTGTGGTAGGTTTTACAAAGATTTTTCTAAAATTTTACCTCGTTTTTCAAAGAAATTTATCGTTTTTATTTGATATTTGATAATCCGTAAAGAGTTTGGCCCCCAGTGCATTATATTATATTGCCTGTATGTTACTGCTCATTTTGGCCTGGGGAGCCCTTGATAAGATTGTCTGTGTTGTGAGCTACGGAATTTAGAGCAGAATTCCGTAAGCTTTTTGTGTTTCGGGGCAGAAATTACAGGGGAAACTTTGCCAAATTTTTTATTGAAATATAAATATCTTAGTTTATGTTTAAAGTGATATAGAAATTGAAAGAATTGAGTTTGGAGTCAAAAAAAAAAGTTTGGGGCGTTACAACTACTGCGTCCCATTCCACAGGTTCGGCACAAGCACAATAATCGTTTTAGAACGATGGTGAATTCACGTATCGTGTACTCGGCATTGATAACAATAATTTACATGCAAGAATTAACAATTAATCACTGCAATCAGTGCTCCTTCTTCTATGTCAAGTATTCGTGCGGGCGAGAAGGCCTTACCGAGTGCATTTTCCGATCGTTCACTACCAAGTCTACCTATAATACTTCGGCTTGTTAATAATTTATTTTCATCCTATGTGAGCATACAAGAGGGTGTCAATATTTTATAATACTAAGTGTGACTAATTCTATGTGCTACAGACAAAGCATGAGGCAAACACATCAAATAAGCACAATTCACATAACCAAAACAGCATGACCTTGCTGTACTAAAATACTGATTACAGCCACTACAAAATAGCAAATCTGAATCTGCCAAAAGTTCTAGAAAGTAGACTTCCACACGGTTCCAGCGAGTATAATTAAGGCATATAAAAGATACGGGAACTAGGGTGAAAACTCTATTCTACTCAGGTTTTATATTCAGGCAGCATGCAGTAGGTTGTGTTCAACTAATTATTTCACATTAGAGAACTCATTAATAAAAACTATAAAAATTCAGGGAAGTAGATATACATGTATAGGTCCATTCTAATTTATTTCAGATTTTTATTTTACTGTTAACATGATCAAATAAAATATAGAATAGCGGGATACGCATGAAATTATGAATATGGAATTTCTAACATGGCTGTACTAAAATGTTGATATCTAGCGAATTACACATCGGAACTTAGATCCGTCAAAAGGATGTTAAACTAGACATCAGAGGCTAAAAATTCGTGTTTGTAAAGGAAATTCAAATTATGATATTATCATGGGTGAAAATTTGATTCTAAGTAAACAACTAACAAATCCAGAAATTGTCTTAACATGAATAGGCAAATAAATAAATCATATGATCACATATAGCATGAAAATTGGTAATCAAGTGAATCCTAGGTGTGAACATGAAATTTTTAAGGTTTAAGATACAATTATCACATGCATGGTATCAATTCATTGATCGACTTCAATCTATCACATACAATTTAATATGTCCAAGTTATCAAGCGTTCCTATGCATGAATCTAGTTATTTAAATGTGCATATGCATGAAATATTGGGGACTAGGTTTTAGATCAAAGAGATATCACGATATTAAGAGTATATCAGGTTAGCTCATGTTAATCCTCGATAAACTTAACAGAATTGTCAAAGCAGTTTGATAACGAAAGGGACGGGATTTACTTGCAGGAGATCAAATAAACCTGAACAGAATAAAAATGCTAGTTCAAGAAGAGACTTTCCTGTTATATTACAGATTCAAATAATAAGAATAACGGTATCAGAATCCTGGGCAAAAATCCCAAAACACGAGCAAAATACGTGCGAAGAAACCCAAGCAACAAAACAACTCTGTGAATTCCCCACACCGGATTTGGACAGCAAAACTAGATCTGATGTGCCAAAACACAGAACGGCAATACCAACCAATAGGGCTCCTTCTTCAACCTTGGCAAGGAGAGAGAGAGAGAGAGCACGGCAGACTGTGGCAGCACTGCACTGCGGTAGGGCACCACTACGAAGACGTCGGCACCACGGTCAGGAAGCGACGGCGGCGACGGCAACCTCGACGAAGGCAAACTCTGTTTTTCGGTTGGAAACAGAGAGCGATGACGTCAACGACCGGGGACTTGAACGGCAATGCTAAGCCTTCGGTGGGTCGGCAAGGGACGGCAGGACAATGGCGGGGTGCACGGAGATGGGTTAGGGTAACGGCGATGGGTTAAGGTGATGGGGGAAAACACGGCGGATTGGGTTCGACGAAGAGAACGGGGTGACGACGGGGGAAATACGACGGCGACGAGGGCGAGGGGATGGAGACGTTGATGGTGGTGGTGACAGAAGTCGAAGGTGATCGGAGAAGCCAACGGGGATAGGGTTCGGTTATGGGTTTGGGGTGCAATGAAAACAGAGAGGAGAAGGAGATGGGATCGGGAAGAGAGAAATGGCAGAGGAGAGAGAGAGGGAATAGATTTAGGGTTTATTTAATATGGTATATATAGGGAATCAAGAATTAGGATTTTGGGTTGAGATTATGCAGGTTCTGGGTATCGATTTTGGCTCCAAAAAGAGAAAAAATGAATGCAGTGAGATGAGACGAATATAAAGGAGAACAAATCAGACTCAAAATAGAAAGAGAAAAATTTGCAAAGAGAACAGAATCCAACCAAAGAACACAGATCGATCAAGAGTGAGAAAAAGAACCCAAGAAAAGACAAAACACACTATAACAAATGAATCCAAATACAATAATCAAAAGAAAACAAATTATAGCAAAACCGAAAATATGGCTTACACAGAGGCAGTGTGTGGCGACGACGTGCGATGTAGGGGGAGGAATGGGCATGCAATGTGTGTGTTTAGAGAGAGAGAGGGGGGGAGGGGGGGAGGTGGATTTTGAAAGTGGGAGGGAAAGAGCTCATGGCTAGCCTGAAGGGGTGTGGGGCATTTATTTAATTTTGTTTTCTTTTTTTTTTTTAATGAAAATGTGTATACTGTGCGCGCCATGTGAAAAACATCTCCTTGCTCTATTTCAAAATAAAGGAAGGAGAAAGAGGGTAGACACTCTCCCTCCTACTATATAGATATAACTAGTATAGCCTTGTGCAATTTGCACATACCATTTAAGAAAAATGATACGTTTTCTTGAAACATGTTAGTTGACATACTTTATTTTCAAAAAATGTATGCATGGAGGTTTTCTTTAAATAAAAATGGTAACCGAAAGTTGAAACGTAATCAACAATTCTCCTAAAATTTTAGTACAATCTAACATGTGCATTTTTTCCTGTTTATATACATCATGTAATATTGTAAGATTTCTAAATACCAAAAACATCAAGCATTTCAACATTCAATAAATCCATAAATTGTTCAGATTATATATCTATCGTATAGATATCTACTAATATAGCTAAACTAAATTATCTAACTATAACATGACTAATATAGATATAGAATTCTATCTTCTTACTCAAATAATGAAAATATCTGATTAATTATGTTCCAATTTTCATATGGGTAGTCTAACAAACAGAGTTGACTACAAAATATTGATGGTAAATATAAGAATTACTAATATCAACAATTGAGCATGTATTTTCAATATTGTTGCGAGTAGTTTATCAAATAATGAGTATAATTGTTCTATTCGAATTTAATGAATAACAACTGTATCATTGTCACATGAAAATTTTGAAGACCTTATTGGCAATCACGACTACCACTCATTGCCGTGTTGTCGCTTTGGTCTATATAGTCTGTCAATCTTTTCACTTTGACTAACTTAACGAAACTCCAAGTATCGTCCATTAGCCCTCCACACCCAATCTCTTCACTTTAACCAACTAAACGAAACTTCAAGCATTGTCTATTAACCCTACAAGACCAAAGCAGCAAACCCATTAAATCAAAGAAAAACCAAGCAACCACATCTCATTGAGGCATTTCATCAAACACCCTCTGCGAAATACAAATTCCAAAGGGGAATATCATCAAACACCTTCCAGTCTCACTCTCTCAGTTTCTCTATCGACTCTATTCAACTAATCCTCAATTCTCCAATGTCTTCATCAATCTCAAAGCAGCAACACTCCACCATCTCAATCCATAACCCTAACCCTTGCCTCGCCCGCAGCCTCTCTTCCCGCTACCACTGCCTTCTTCGTCGCAGCCCTCCTTCTCTTCTCTTTCACATGGCTCTCCCTCATTTGCTCCTCAAATTCCTTCATCCTCCAATCTCGCAAAATCTTCGTCATTCCCTCCACATTTCCGCCTCTGTCAAAGTTGCCGCCTCCTCTGTCGTCATACCCCTCCTTCTGCGACGTCATCTCTGCATTGCCGGGTCCTCCCACATATTGCCCTACCGCCTCCACTTCCTCAACCTCTAGTACTGCCTCTCCCAAATGAGGTCATGGCTCGACAACCCCCTTCCTTCCTTAAGTGAGATGATTTTTAAGAGCGACAGTGTGGTGCGATGTGCGTACGGAGGCGGGGTGCGACATGGGGAGGAATGAAGGATTTGGATTTTGAAAATGGGAGAGGAAGAGATCGTAGCTGGCTTGGGAGGGATTGAGGCTTTAATTTGTTTTGTTTTATTTTTTATTTTTTGTTTTTTGAAACATACGTACTGCACGTGTTAATAGCTAAGAATTGTTTATTTTGCTTTCTTTTCTCTATTTCAAAATAGAGGAAGGAGATAAAGGATAGACACTCTTTCTCCTATTAGTATAATACTAGTAATTTACATGTGCAATGCACGTCTTAATAAATATATATTTTTTAAAGTAAAAATTTCGACGTAGTCTGGCATCGAACCTGAGACATCTTTTATATTAGTTATGCACGGACAATGCATATCTTAATAACTTTTTTTTATAAATAAAAACTCTGACGTAGTGAAGACTCGAAACTGAAACCTCATTAATATTAGTTATGTACGTGTGTCACACGCATTGATAGATTGACAAATGACACTAAGGCCTTCTCCGACATGGGGAGGAATGAAGGATTTGGATTTTGAAAGTGGAAGGGGAAGAGATCGTAGCTGGCTTGGGAGGGACTGAGGCTTTAATTTGTTTTGTTTTGTTTTTTTATTTTTTGAAACATGCGTACTGCACATGTTAATAGCTGAGAATTCTTTATTTTGCTATCTTTTCTCTATTTCAAAATAAAGGAAGGAGAGAGGGGATAGACACTCTTTCTCCTATTAGTATAATACTAGTAATTTACACGTGCGATGCACGTCTTAATAAATATATATTTTTTAAAGTAAAAATTTAGACGTAGTCTGGCATCAGACATGAGACATCTTTTATATTAGTTATGCATGGACAATGTATATCTTAATAACTTTTTTTAATAAATTAAAACTCTGACGTTGTGAAGACTCGAAGCTGAAACCTCATTCATATTAGTTATGTACGTGCGTCACATGCATTGATAGATTGACAAATGATACTAAGGTCTTCTCCAGTTATAATATTAGAGATTAGAGATTAGAGATATAGCAGATGTAATTCTAAGGTAGTGTTCTTTTTCTCCTCTTATAAGCGATTTACCTCTTGTAAGAGGTGGTCCACCTCTTACAAGAGTTTTTTTATCGTTCTTTTTTTACCTTTTATAAGCAATTTCTCCCTAAATCGCTTATAAGCCTAAAAGGCTTCTAGTAGCCTCTTTCAAATTCTTATAAGTCTTCTATCACTTAAAAAATCTATATTACCCCAAAGTCTATATTATAATTGTTACTAATTTCAATCTTTGATGAGCAATCGTAACTAGGAATATACCTGCACCATCTCACTTTGAAGGCTTTCCACTGACACATTTTGAAAGCTATCTTCAATTCAACTTTACAATGACTATATGGTATTTTCCAATCACAAGGGTTTATTGTTGATGATCCAAATTCTACTGTTTGAGCCATTTTTTGTGTGTGAGAGAGCGAGATCTAGCTAGAGAAACCGAGGGCTTGTAGTTTTGCTGAGTGCATGGAATGTTCACAATCTTTACTGTTACTTCAAACGGAATGAGTCGTGTAGAATGTTGCTGTATAGCCTGGAACGTGCAATTGTGCAATATACTTTCTTCATTTTTGTTCGCAAATTCTTTTATTATCTTCCTAACACACAAAGAATTTGCGAACGAGAAAGATAACAAAAGAGTTTATCATTTGTGATTTACACTGATTTGTGAATTTAACTTGCTATTAAACTAGTTTATATATTAGTAATTTGAACTTATCTTTTCTTGTCCTTCATCTCACTATTTTTATACTCTGGGGTAATATAGGCTCTTATAAGAGGTGAAAAGAGAACAAAAATCTCTTATAAGAGGTTATTTTTATATAAAAAGAACACCTCAAAAAGAGGCTCTTACAAGAGGCACTTACTATAAATCTCTTATAAGAGGCAACCTCTTATAAGTAACCTCTTATAAGAGGCAAAAAAAAGAACAGTACCTAAATGTTTCAGACCTTGACTCACTAATTTTATAGCAAAATTGAAACTCCCAATGTAAACCAACCCTATTTTTAACACATGTATTATTATCTTTGTATCCGTTTTCTAACCATGTAAATCACACATTTTCTTATCACATTCAAAAGCACCTCTAATTTTGTACTTACTGCTTAACTCTTCCCTAAATAAGGTACTTACCTTCAATTACTTGAAAAAAAATCTTAATGATGTCATTTTAACCACAAAAAAAAACCTAGCAAAATGCCAAGCAAACATCTCAACGAATTGCGGGTTCTGCATCGCGGACATGGAAATTAGGAGTCACCTGCTTGTAGAATGCCCGAGGAGCAAGTCGGTTTGGTCAGAGGTACTTCAGGCTCTAGGGACCAAAATCTACTCGTCCACATACGAGGAGTTAAGGGTGGTCCAACAGTATGCTTTTCTTAAGAAAAAACATGAAAAAGACTTGTAACCCACTGTTCCAGTTGTACGTATTTTATTACATAAAAATTTTATATTATCAATCAATTTTTATTTCTTTTCTTCACTTTGGACTCTTTATCGGGCATTATTTCATTCTTATTAGAACTCAAATATTTTTCTGAACTATTCTAAATTTTTGTAAATTTTTTTCATTTGAGTTTAAATTTAAACTCTGATTAATCCTAATCCAAATCATAATCCTAATCTAATTCTCTAATCCAAGAGCCAACTCCTCAACCCTCAACCCCCAACTTATTTTTATGGCATTTAACACGTCCCCCTTCTACCCCTCTCTATTGTATATAGACATACACATACATGCAACCTCAATCCATCTCTTTACACCCTAATTTTCCTCCCCCACTCTTGTCTTCTTCTCCCTCACATTATCCCGACCCCCTCTCTATATATCATATATATATATATGCATACTCATCTTCATCCCCTCACTGTGTCCTTCATTTTCTTCTTTTCCCTACACAACACTCCACCTCCTCCTTCAAAACCCCCGACTACCATTCTCCTCTTCTCCACCGTAACCCGAGCTCCACTTCATTTCCGCACTCCTCTTGCTATCATTGCTCGCCGAAGATATCGTCTCACTTACCGTTGTTGTTATTGTTGCCGATGTTGCCGATGTTGCCGTTGTATTGCCATACTTGCATCTCGCTGGCATATCCATTGCTGTGGTATTGCTTTTCGCCATGTTGTTCTTCCTACATTCATAATCGTCACGTGAAAGGCAAGCATCTCATGTACACTTTTGTTTTCGTACAAGAATTTTCTTGGACCCGTGACAAATAGTCTTGTTATCATTATGTTTTATTGTCAAATTCTGTTCTAGTCACTTATTCCATGCTATTGATTCAAATATTAAATCGTTAACACACTTCGTATCGTGTTATCGAATATCGTACATGTTGCCATGATTAATACCCGAAATTACACAGAGATTTGACCCAGTTTTCGTTCACAAAGGTTAATATTTTATATATGCATCTTGTATCCCATCGAATCTTGAATCCAGAACATCTTGCGGTTTCACTATCCAAATTTTAGTACTGTCATATTGTAATTTCAAGAACACCGAAATTATACACAAATCCGTAAAGAACAAAGAGATTGACATAGTTCCCGATGCTGAATCCACGAACTTTGTATATATGAATTGTAGCCCTCTTAGTCTAGATTACAGAACATCTTACAGTTTCTCAATCCGATTTATAGTTTTTGAGATATTGCTGTTTTAATACTGTGGCTCCTGGATTTCCAAAACATAGCCTGTGCACGAAACATCGAAACCAGTAAAAAATAAATTTATACACATAGATAATGTTGCTAGAATGTATCGTGTGAATATTTTTTGGAACCGGAAGGAAGTCTACTTTCTAGAATCTTTGACGGAATCGGATTTGCTTTTCTGTAGCAATGGAAAAGCAAATTTGAACCCAGATAGGTGTTGCTGTGGAGAAACTCATCTCTACATTTTTGCATATTAATCCGTTATTTTTCATATTTAATGAATTTAACTATATATATAGTTCTTGTAATAATAATTTGTACCGATATAATAGGTTGATAGACTTTCTTTATATCATGCATTTAAATCTACCACTTGATACCTTCTTGATTACTGTCATGACTCTATATCATGTATTGCATCATCTCTTGATACCTTCCCAATAACTGTCTTGATAATACTATTATTTTTACTAATTATACCAACTGCATGTTCATGATTAATTATTGTAAAAGAATAACAAGTCGGAGTTATAAGGGTACGACTTAGTAGTGGATAATATTGGAGAGTATACTCAGCAGATGGGGACCCGTGTTTTTCGGAATAATGATTATTGATTATTGATTACATGATTCTTGATTACATGTCATGTTTTTTGATACTGTCACTAGAAGACCATAGTACATAATCCTATTGAATTCACTACTTATTTCCAAACGCCACATGATTGATATGCACCCAAACTTGTAGTATAGGACACCTAATTGCGTGCATTAGATAAGTTAATAAAACTGGTAGTGTTAAGACCAACACTAAGCATGATTCGTGATTACATGATTCCTGTTTACAAGTTACATGATTCCCGTATACAAGTTTACATGATTCCCGTATACAAGTTTACATGATTCCCGTTTATATGTTTACATGTTCCCATTTACAAGTTATAAGTTTACATGATTCTTATTTTATAAGTTTACATGATTCCTGTTTACACGTTTACATGATTCCTATTACAAGACATGTTTTCTGTTACATGATTCCTCGTCGCCGATTGATTATACATTGAAGTCTTGTTTCCATGTTTCTCGTTTCAGTTACAAGTTTACATTTATTACTTGTATCGCACTGATCATATGGTTCCTTTTTCTATTTCTTGTTCCTTATTATATCATGTTTTATTGTTTCCTTGTCTGTTACTACTTGCCGCTCGAAGCTTGCTTTAACGGTAACTTTTCCACTTTTTTTGAGTTAATATTTATACAGAACAGATGATGATTTATAGAAGGAACTTGATGACCAGTCCCTCTAAACGAAATTGCTACAACTATTTCTCTACCACCTCATTGTAATAAATTGTTTATTCTCAAGTATTTTGACCCAAATTTCTTGTATCTCAGATATTGATTATTGAATTACATCATCGTTCATGTGATTATTACTGTTACCTGTATTATTGAGCTTATTTGTATAGTACAGCTTACGGATGATATGAGTTTGTATACTTATATTATTCGTTTGGTCCCAGTTGTGTGCTTGTACTTCCGTATAGTGAGAAGCGGGCCGTGACAAGGCTTGGTACATTTGTGATTGCAGCGACGACTTGAGTTCTCTTTTTATATATGAATAATTTTACTTTCGTGGCTATATAGTCAATTGACTCCAGCCGCTATATATATATGGGAAAAGAGATATGAGCAACTTGTTCATTTAGTAAATAAGCAATTGATGATGTGGCATACATGTGATTGGAAAATTCTTAAAAAAATTAGTTGTCCAATGTATCACATGCATGCTACATAATCAATTGCACATTTATTAAATGAGCAAATTGCTCATATCCCTTTTACCCTCTCTCTCTATATATAAAGAATTACAAGTATCGATCAAATTTACAAGGGATAAAATTGAAAGAAACAGAGAAATTGAAATACAGCAACATAATAGACTATAGCAGATAAAAAATCTACGACAGATCAAAATGCTTCCAGGCAAATAAGACATCTGCCAATGACAACAGAGAACACAACGAAGGAGATAAAAACTGAAGTTTTCTTTTCAAATAGATCTTGTAGTAATTCTGTGTCAGAGATTTGTAAGATGACCTTTATTTTTGCTAAGATTTGGAAAATGGCTTCTACCTATGTACCGATTCATGCTTTTTCTACAAAAAATCATGCATTAACTGGCGTGCATCATGCCAAAAGCCTATAACTCATGGAGATTATATGAACAATCAAAACGAAAACGAGCCTCGACTAATTTAGATAGATACGAGGAACTTTAAATCCCTATTAGATTTTAGATTTGATTACACAATAAATCAATATTATTTATTTTCTCCAATGTTAAGCAAACAAATTAATGCGACTGTGATATTGGAGGAACCAACAAAATATGCTCAAACAACGGTAACAAAATTTATATTACACTACAACATTTTTGGACTACCTCGGCAAAACTACCCCGACATTTTGTTAGTAGCGCCGGATAGGCTTGGAGTAGAACGAGGTCTGAAAATTTTAGGTAGCTACACCGGCGTTTTTTAAAAACGCCGGGTAGGTATAATCTACACTGGCGTTTATTATTTAAAACGCCGGTGTAGGGTTTGGAATAAATTTTCCCACCAATCCAAACCCTAGCATTTCACTGATCCGATCCCCAATTCTTTTTTTTCCAATTTTTTTCCCCTCTCTCCCGCGCTCAAATAATCCCCAACCTAGCTTTCAATCCACCTGCATTAGGGTTTCTAGGTGATGACGGAGGCGCCGAAGCTCCTCGCGCTCAAATAATCCCCAACCTAGGTTCCAATCCACCTGCATTAGGGTTTCTCGGTGATGGCGGAGGCGCCAAAGCTCCTCTACATCATGGTCGTCGACGAAGCCAACGCTGCCGACGGTGGCGAAAAACGCAATTAGCGTGGGAATTTTAGGTACACGCGATCTCTTCTCCAGAGCACGCTCCAGCTCATGGGTTGCAAAGCTCGCCATTCCTTCAAGGTTTTCATCGCAAAAAGTTTCATCTTTTTTGGGGAGTTTTTTGTTGTGGTCCCCGTATATTTTTTTCTGTGATGTCGGTGTCAAAAACAGTGATTTGGGGGCGAATTTTAGGGCATAATTGTTTGAAAGATTGAATCTTTGATCTTACATTAACAGATGATGCTTGTGTTGTTTTTGTGTTCCAGATGAGCAGGAGCCAGCTCATGGGTTGCAAAGCATGCTTTGAGTGTAAAAGTGGTCAATTGAACAGAATCTTCAAAACCAATGTCGGGCAGAGTTTAAGGTGGAGATGATTTTCTATTTGAGATGTAAGTAAAGAAAGAAGTACACCTTTACTCCTCATTATCTTACCAGAACACCTTTTTGAGCTTAAAACATGCTATCGAGAAAGCAATGCCAAGCATAGTCTCTGCTGTTCGACCTTTTCCCTTTTTCCTTGTTAATGCTATTGACTGGGGCCTTACTAGTTATCAAGTTATATTCAACTGTACAGATTTCAGCTGGCGTGGGCTGCACCTTCGGTCAAAATGCTGGTGAAGAAGATCTCCTGTGGTAACCCCCGAGTCGGAATCCATTAAAAGTTTATGAGAGCTGAAGTTTCAACAGCGTAATTTGCAATTTTTTTCTTGTAGTTAGTGTCATGGATCCTTGATAATTATAGAAGACGAACTCCATGAAAAGTTTTTCATTTGAGTCGCATTTTTCAAGTTTTATACTTACCATGTTTATATTATATTAGATATTAGATACTTGCTCTTCTTCTTTAGCTTGTGCTTTGAGATTCTATTTGGTTTTATTGAATATAATCTTATTCTTAGAGTTCACATTGCAGTAAAATACATTTTGCCATGTTCAAAGCATTGGAGTATCGAGGTTGCAACAATTAGGTAACTCAGTTTCGAGAGGGCTTCTACTGTCATGGTGCTGACACTATTGTCATGGTTATCAAGTCATAGAATTGCAATTATGGTCCCCTCGGATAATGAGTTCAGTTGCAAAAGATAAATTTAGTACGATGCCAAGTTTATCAACTTGTTTTAGATGCAAGTGTCTATACAAATAGGAGGAAGTTGGCTATAAGGTTGTTCGAGGGTTTTAACTTTGTAAATTTGGTACATAACTTCTGTCATAGGGTAGGGGACCTCATTGAATTGGGGAGCTGGTTCACTATATCAATGACATATTATCATATCGGGATTGCATTGAGATTAAAGAGTTAAATGAGCTTTGTTATCTTGCAAGGTGCTTTTTTTAGTAGTTGTAAAATCATATACAAATTCAGGCTGTGATGTCAGTGTTCGGAGTATATAAGATGGATGATTTGTAGTTGTCCTCAAAATGCTTGCCTAGTTAAGTCGCAGAAATTTTGTTTGGATGTTTGTTGTATCGTTTGAGAAAGTTGTTGTATGGCAAGTCAAAACTCAAGAAATGAACATAGTGGGCCTAATCTTGAATTAATTAACTCCAAGAATTAGGTTATCTCGGTTTAAGAGTTGTGTCAATGGATTGCTCTTTTACTCTCATATGGATAATGTGGCAGAGACCATGGTGAAGGTTTTCTATTCATTTTATTATCGCCTTGACCAAATCTTGGACCAATAAATTTTCTAAACGATAATATTGAGTTAGTTCCTTTTTGTATCTCCCTTCAAAACACAATTGTTGTTTCATTTGGTTACTATTTTCGTTGACAGTATAATGCAGCTTGAATTGATTCTTTGATTAGTTATTAATTGAATCTGCATTTCTAAAATAGATTAAGGACAACAGTTCACTCTCAGTATCTTTGTTGTCATTAGAGCTGGATGTTCTAGGAATATATCTGATTCATGACTTCATCACTCCAAACGAAGAGAAGGTCAGCTAGCTTATTTTATGTTTCTTTTCAATGTAAATTCGCACTGTTAGTATCTCGAAATATGAATGACACTATTCCTGTGTTGTATTTTCCCCAGGAATTCTTACCGGATATGAACTTCAAGAAAGATCCCATTTTTTGATAGTTTGGAAGTAGATCAAGCACAAAGTCACACCTAGAGGAATAGAGGCAAAGAGCTAAAGATGTTTGAGTGTATCTATGTATAGATACTTATAAAATTTGTAGTTTATACTATTTGTAAGATTGATCTCAATTTCAAGTTCATTTTATTCTCTTTTTTTATCATTCATGTTCATTTTATATGACAATATTCGAATAAGTGCACCTGTATTCCTAAAACTTGATACTCTAAACTTGGCGGAGGATATATTAAATATATTGATTTTTTATATAATGCGTTGTTTCTTCAATTCCGAGTTGTTGATATGTTATATATTTGAATCTTGTGATATTTGTGCACGCACACACACACACACACACACACACACACACACACACACACACATATATATATAGGCGTTATATATATATATATATATATGGCTATACCGGCGTTTTACAAACGCCGGGATAGGTTATATATATATATATATATATAACCTATCCCGGCGTTTGTAAAACGCCGGTATAGCCATTATATTGGGAAAAAGGGCAAACAAAAAGGGATTTACCCCGGCGTTTTCCAAACGCCGCTGTAGGTGGCTAAACCGGCGGTTTATAAAAACGCCGGTGTAGACCCCATTTCTACTGCGACGCCTTCTTTCCCGGCATTTATATTGGCATTTTCAAGAATGCCGGTATGACCTACATCGGCGTTTAAAAACGCCGGGGTAGATCAAAATAAATGCCGACGTATCCTGTTTGTGTTGTAGTGATTCATTATTTATCAAACTTTTCCTAGTTTGTAGGGTGTTTGCTCAACATTTTAAAGGTTTACATTTAGCTTAAGCATGACAATCTTTTGATATCAAGACACTCTTTACCTAATCAGATTTCATAACATAAATGATAGGATATTTAAGAAAGAATTATTATAGGATGAGTAAATTTTACTTAAGTTACCATCATGTCAGTCAGAAAGAAAAAGTTTATTACACAACTATTTTGTAGGCTGAACTATTTAAGACAATGAAAAAACAAAAATAAAAAAATCTAAGTTAACAAGGAAATGTTTCTTCGACTGCGTAGTTTGTACACACCAAGGAGGAGGTGTGACGTTGAACGTGATTAATGGGCTAAAACGACAAGACTGTCTGATGCGGTTTGTTTTTGAGAAAGTGTGGATGCACCAGGCGTGAATTGTATTTGTTTGTTTAGTGGAAGGACGCAGTACTGGACGGTACGCCCGACCCTCGACAGGAGGGACACAATCGGGAGTAGAGGCGGAGTTCGGATGCTCGGCTCGGTAGTGGAGGCTCGGATCCGGGGGTCTCGTGTACCTGCACTCGGCCTAGGAACACCGGGGTTGGTCCCGGTGGCAGGCCCTCCGACGGTCTAGTTAGTTACTGAAGTAGAGCAACAGTTGCAAGGGTTTGAGAGGGAAAAGATTGATTACCTTTGAAGGTGGGAGAGGGACTGGTATTTATAGGCATGCCAAACAGGTATGGATCCGTTTGGGCCGAGTCTGGACCCGTATACCCGTGGGCCTGGTGGAGTAGAAGCCCATGGGCTTAAGGGTGATCTGATGATCATGGGTGAGAGCTTTTCGAGGAGATCAGATGGCCTAGGATGTGCCAGGTCATTTTTCTCCTATGTCACAAGCTCCCCACTCCTGTAGGGATGTGCAAGCTAGCCGTGGAGGAGTAGTTCTGGTCGTGAGGGAATAGCAGGGGGAGGTTTCTGGAGGTGCTTTGGGTCATCGCCGAGGCGGAGTTCGGCTCGGAGGCTGGGGGTCCGGTCTACGGTCATATCCCGCTTCTAAGGGACGCAATGGGCTGGATGTAGCCTCGGATCGTCAAGGCAAAGTTGAGCATGCGCGCTTTTTATTGAGAGCTACCCTGGTGCTCGACCAGACCTCGGAGCGCCGAGGGTTTAAAGGTCGGCAAGGGTGTAGGCGAGCCGTTGTGCTTTCCTGAGAAAGCTACCCTGGTGCTCGGCCTGGCCTCGGAGTGTCGAGGGTTTAGGGGTCGGCAAGGGTGTTGGCGAGCCTGGGGGCTTTCCTGTGGAAGCTACCCTGGTGCTCGACCTGACCTCGGAGTGTCAAGGATTTAGGGGTTGGCAAGGGTGTTGGCAAGCCGTTGTGCTTTCCTGAGAAAGCTACCCTGGTGCTCGACCTGACCTGTGTCGAGGATTTAGGGGTCGGCAAGGGTGTTGGCGAGCCTGGGCGCTTTCCTGTGGAAGCTACCCTGGTGCTTGACCGGACCTCGAAGTGTCGAGGGTTTAGGGGTCGGCAAGGGTGTTGGCGAGCTTGGGGGCTTTCTTGTGGGAAAGCTACCCTGGTGCTCGACCTGACCTCGAAGCACTGAGGGTTTAAGGGTCGGCAAGGGTGTAGGCGAGCCATTGGGCTTTCCTGAAAAAGCTACCCTGGTGCTCGACCTGACCTCGGAGTGTCGAGGGTTTAGGGGTCGGCAAGGGTGTTGGCGAGCCTGGGGGCTTTCCTGTGGGAAAGCTACCCTGGTGCTCGACCTGACCTCGGAGCGCCGATGGTTTAAGGGTCGGCAAGGGTGTAGGCGAGCCATTGGGCTTTCCTGAGAAAGTTACCCTGGTGCTCGACCTGACCTCAGAGTGGCGAGGATTTAGGGCTCGGCAAGGGTGTTGGCGAGCCGTTGTGCTTTCCTGAGAAAGCTACCCTGGTGCTCGACCTGACCTCGGAGTGTCGAGGGTTTAGGGGTCGGCAAGGGTGTAGGCAAGCCGTTGTGCTTTCCTGAGAAAGCTACCCTTGTGCTCGACCTGACCTCGGAGTGTCGAGCGTTTAGGGGTCGGCAAGGGTGTTGGCGAACCTGGGAGCTTTCCTGTGGAAGCTACCCTGGTGCTCGACCAGACCTCGGAGTGTCGAAGGTTTAGGGGTCGGCAAGGGTGTTGGCGAGCCTAGGGGCTTTCCTGTGGGAAAGCTACCCTGGTGCTCGACCTGACCTCGGAGCACCGAGGGTTTAAGGGTCGGCAAGGGTGTAGGCGAGCCGTTGGGCTTTCCTGAGAAAGCTACACCGGTGTTCGACCTGACCTCAGAGTGTCGAGGGTTTAGGGGTCGGCAAGGGTGTTGGCGAGCCTGGGGGCTTTCCTATGGGAAAGCTACCCTGGTGCTCGACCTGACCTCGGAGTATCGAGGGTTTAGGGGTCGGCAGGGGTGTTGGCGAGCCTGGGGGCTTTCCTGTGGGAAAGCTACCCTGGTGCTTGACGTGACCTCGTAGCACCGAGGGTTTAAGGGTCGGCAAGGGTGTAGGTGAGCCGTTGGGCTTTCCTGAGAAAGCTACCCTGGTGCTCGACCTGACCTCGGAGTGGCAAGGGTTTAGGGGTCGGCAAGGGCGTTGGCGAGCCTTTGCGCTTTCCTGAGAAAGCTACCCTGGTGCTCGACCAGACCTCGGAGCGCCGAGGGTTTAAGGGTCGGCAAGGGTGTAGGTGAGCCGTTGTGCTTTCCTGAGAAAGCTACCCTGGTGCTCGACCTGACTTCGGAGTGGCAAGGGTTTAGGGGTCGGCAAGGGTGTTAGCGAGCCGTTGTGCTTTTTTGAGAAAGCTACCCTGGTGCTCGACCTGACCTCAGAGTGTCGAGGGTTTAGGGGTCGGCAAGGGTGTTGGCAAGCCTGGGGGATTTCCTGTGGGAAAGCTACTCTCGACCTGGCCTCGGCGCGGCGAGGGTTTACGGGTCGGCAAGGGTGTAGGCGAGCAGTTAGGCTTTCCTAAGAAAGCTACCCTGGTGCTCTACCTAACCTCGGAGTGGCGAGGGTTTAGGGGTCGGCAAGGGCGTTCGCGAGCCTTTGTGCTTTCCTAAGAAGCTACCCTGGTGCTCGACCTGACCTCGGAGCGCCAAGGGTTTAAGGGTCAGCAAGGGTGTAGACGAGCCGTTGGGCTTTCCTGAGAAAGCTACCCTGGTGCTCGACCTGACCTCGGAGTGGCAAGGGTTTAAGGGTCGACAAGGGCGTTGACGAGCCTTTGCGCTTTCCTGAGAAAGCTACCCTGGTGCTCGACCTGTCCTCGGAGCGTCGAGGGTTTAGGGGTCGGCAAGGGTGTTGGCGAGCCGTTGGGCTTTCCTGAGAAAGCTACCCTGGTGCTCGACCTGACCTCGGAGTGGCAAGGGTTTAGGGGTCAGCAAGGGCGTTGGCGAGCCTTTGCGCTTTCCTGAGAAAGCTACCCTGGTGCTTGACCTGACCTCGGAGCGTCGAGGGTTTAGGGGTCGGCAAGGGTGTTGGCGAGCCGTTGGGCTTTCCTGAGAAAGCTACCCTGGTGCTCGACCTGACCTTGAAGTAGTGAGGGTTTAGGGGTCGGCAAGGGCATTGGCGAGCCTTTGCACCTTTGCGCTTTCCTGAGAAAGCTACCCTGGTGCTTGACCTGACCTCGGAGCGTCGAGGGTTTAGTTGCGCTTCTGAATTTGCACGCGCTGTTTCGGCTCCCAAAGATGAAAGCAGCGTGACGCTTTGCCTTCCGTCGCTTGGCCTCCCTGAGGCCATAACTGCACCTTGGGGGGGGGGGCTATAAATACCCCCTTCCCTTGTTGCTCTTTCAACAGAAGAATGCACTGGTGGCCCATCGGGTATCAGAGGTGTCTGCTGCAGGCGGACGCCTAACACTTGGAACTTTTTAAGGCCGAGAGCCCCGGATAGGTGGTTTCACTACCGTCTCTGTCTTCCTTTGGGTATGCGGCTCTGAGGGCTGTCTGTCCGATGGAGATAGAGACGGGGGGCGTACCGATCGATGTCCGGGGCCTGAGGAGACGAGTCTGCCGTTGTCTGGTATTCTTGGGTATATCAATCTGAGCCCATGGTTCGGTTTAGATTGTTATACTTAAAAAATATCAGGTTCGGTTGACTAATGCAGAGGGCCTCGGATAGGTGGTTCTCCTGCCATCCCGGTCTTCCTTTGGGTATACGGCTCTGAGGGCTGTCTGTCCGAAGGCGACAGGGATGGGAGGCGCGCCGACCAAGGTCCGGGGCCTGGGAGACGAGAGTCTGCCGTTGCCTGGTATTTTTTGGGTATATCAATCTGAGCCTATGGTTTGGCTCAGATGGGTATACCAAAAAATATTAGGTTCAGCTGACGCAGGTTCGGGATCGAGATCCCGGGCACGGTGGTTCTCTTCCCGCCCTTGAACTATTCGGGGTTTTGGCTTTTAAGGCCGTAAGTTCCGAATTGTTCATAGGTGAGAGGGGTGCCGACCGAACCCCGGAGCTCGGGGCGCTCGCCGAAGGCAAGCGCCTTAAGTCTTTAAATTAAACTTTTGGGGTGGAGTAGCAGGGTGTCATCACCGAGTGTAGTGGGTCGCAAGGCCTGAAAAGGACAGAGCCTTGCTCGGGACCGATGCCCAGCATCCGACCCGTTGGCCTGTGTTCGGCGACAATTGTGTGGAAACCGAAGGGTCGACAACCGCTTGCCTTGGTGACATCACTGACGCGAGTTTCTAGGAGTAGTTATCACGATTTCCAAGGAACTGATTTGCAAAAATCTAGTAACTGTTTTTGCGAGAATCGAGGAGTCTTTTTGTGCTCTATATATATCCCACACCTCCCTTTCTTTTTCATTCTTCACTTTTGCTCTCTCTCTAGAAAACGGTGTTGTTAGAGCTTCTCTCTCTAGTCCGCTGCATTCGTTCGTCTCTCCAAAGCCGATCAGGTTTGTTCAATCGCTTTTTTCTTTAGTATGTCTAGGGCTCAGTCCGGGCTCCTCGGCTTCGACCTTGAGGGAGGAGGACGACCCCCACACAGGCCTCACCGACTCGACTTCCTGGGAGGAGGATACCACAGTGTACGATGTGAAGCCCCTTCGTGTTAGGAGGTCGTTCGTCGTACAGAGCAGTGACTCTGAGGAGGAGGGCAGCGACAGCTCGGATGAGGTAGAGGTATTGGACCTGGTGTCAGACGACAATGAGGAAGGAGGAGAGGCTAAAGTGTCAGAGGTTTGGAAGAAAGGCAAGGGGGGAGTGTCGACGGTTCGGAGGAAGGGCAAGGGGGTAGGCTCTTCTTCGACGGCAACCGTCCTCGAGCCATTGGCCATGCCTTCTCCGGAGAAGGCCAAGAAAAAGAGGCAGCCGAGAAAGAAGTGGACGATGCCCAGCAGTCCGGACAGGACGACCCCTGATCGTGATCTGGCGACCGGGTTCTTATCGCAGCCGAGGTCGATCAGGAAGTATCCCGACGATCTTTCAGACAAAATCTTGTACGGGGTACAGCCGTCTTCGCCGAGCCGCCAAAAGATAAAGATGGATGCCATGCCGTTGATCCTGGAGGCCGATGACTTGGGCGTCATTCGATCGCCCTTCCACATTGGGCCAGACTACGAGTTAATGTTGCAGAGCCCCATCCTTTGGCCCACTGACCCATTGTCCGAGTGGTACTGCATCTTCCCGACTGATGCGTTCGGCTCCGGGCTACGGTTGCCGATCCACCCGTTTATCCGAGAGTGCTGAATTGGGCATCGCTGGCGCCGATGCAATATGGGCCGAATTCATGGAAGCACATGGTGTGTTTCGTGCTGCTATGTGAGGAGAGGAAGTTGCCGCTAAGGTTGGATGTCTTCCGCGCGATGCTGGGGATCAGCTCATCCGGGGAGTTCGAGGGCATTTTTTACATCTCCCCTCAGGGCCGAGGGAAAGTAGTCCATGGCCACCCGGACTTGATCAAAGAGTGGAAGAGGAAGTACTTCGTCATTCGGAGCAAAAAGCCTGGGGACATTCCCACTCGGTGGAACTTCTACAACCCGAACTTCAAGGCGCCGAGGCCGAAGGACCTGTCCGCCGAGGAGTGGGGGTATGTCGAGTGCCTTCGGAAAGGGAACAGCATCAGCTGGCCGAAGGTGACGGAAGGTCACATGGCCCGCGTTGGACTGAGCCCGGCCACGTCTAGTATGTAGTTTGTTCCATTTTGTTCATTCTAGTATTCTTTTGCGCTCATTGTTCTTAATGGGTCTTTTTGCAGGTATGGACCCCGATCGATCAAGGCTAGTAGGATCGTCCTGAAGAAGCAGAGGGTTGAGGAGGGCGAGCATGGGAAGAGAGCAAGGAGGTACTCGTCCCGCCGAGCCCTGGTGCGACCACGGTGACCGAACGCGACAAGGGGAAGGTCCTTCCGCTCCGGGCCGATGCTGCGGAAATCATGGGCGACGAGATGTTGAAGCTGTGGGCCCCAGACTGGTCGATCCGGAAGGGCGACAGCTTGACCGAGGGGGCCATTACCATCGAGGTCACCGATAAGCTGGCAACTCCCCGGGATCGACACAGCTTGAGCAATGATGCCATGGAGGTGGCTTACATGCGGCTGGCGCAGGCGAACGTGCTGGTAAGATTTATAGGCCCCTTTTTTACAAACTTTTTATACGAAGCGGCTCTTTTTCCGAACCACCGTCTATGTTGCAGGCTTGTCTGGAGGGGGCCCATGTGATGAAACTTCACGAGAAGGCCCTGGCGCAGGAGAGGGAGCGAGCGAACAAATACCAGCGGGAGATGAAGGAGAGGAAGATCGAGCTCGAAGGCTCCCACAAGAGGGAGCAGGAGATGAAGGCCGAGCTCGCTTCTATGGAGAGCGAGTGCGTTCGGAAGGTGGGCTTGCTAAGGAAGAAGTTTGCCAAGGAGAAGGACCTGCTCACGACGAAGGCCCAGGATATGATAATCAAGGTCCATAACGAGGTCTACGAGAAGGCCCTGAGTCATGTGAGGCACTTCTACCCGACCATCGATCTGACCGACTTTGATTTTGACATGGCTATCGAGCCGCCGCCGAAGAATCCCGATGGGGGCGAGCATGAAGAGCTGCCTATCGCCTCGGCTGCGGACCCTCCCCTCGACCAGGCCGATCCAGAGGTGGGGAATTAAGCCGCTCGCCTCCTTGTTTTTGTTTTCTCTTCCTTCTTTGTTGTATTTGCCAACCGCAGACTGGCCACTACCGCATTTTTGTACGATGAACTTGATTTATGAAAAAGGATTTTTTGTTTGGTCAAGTGTTTTGACTTCAACCGTTTATTTTGGGAAAGTGTAGCTTCGCCAAACAAACCTTCTAGATTATTTTTGTTTTGGCATTTGGAATGATGGTCGTTTTCCTCTGTTAGGTGCCGGCTCTCCCGTCCGAGGTGGACCCTCGCCACTCCGATGTGGCGTGGCTCCGGAGCAAGATCAAGGTCCTTGAGTCCACGTTGGTCCGTTATCGGGAGGGGGCTCGCGATCAGGATGCCGCCTTTCACTACTACCGAAACAAATCAGAGGTGCCGAGTGTGGAGGCAACCAAGTTGAAGAGGGCGATGGTGTATCGCGACCTAGGCAGCGCCAGTCTTGGGCATACCATGTCGAGTGCATCGGTGCAGCGACCTTCGTCAGAGTGGCTCCTTCGTGACGATATAGTGGAAAAAGAGATGGAGATACAATGTTATAAGACGATGCTGGGTATGTCCGGGACGAGGACGGACTCTTCTTCGGGAGGTCATCGAGCAGAGGGTGTTCCTGCGGTGTTGATGTTTCTGGAACATACTCGGCCGGTCGATGCCCAGAGCTTTTTGGCCGGTGTTTCGACTTTGGCCGATCCCAAGGGTCACTGTGACGAGGAGGGAGGTCCCAGCTGTTCGGTCAGAGTCGGGCTATCCTGTGTCGGACCTGAGGGGCACTGAGAAGTCTTTTGATTTTTTTTCTCCTTTAGCTGAGTAGAGTGGTTTGTAACGTTCTTGTTCTTCTGACGGAGCTTAATTAATAAAAGAGTGTGAATAAGGAGTTTTTGTTTCTCTCTTTTCGTTCTTGTAATCCTGCTTTCGGGAGAGCTACCGAGGGGGTGAAGGTCGGGGCTACAGAGGAGTTGAGGGTCGGCGCCCAGTATTTTGACTTGGGTGCAATAGCTTGAGAAAGCTATCTATGTGCTCGACATTGGATCGGAGCTACCGAGGAGTTGAGGGTTGGCGCCCAGTGATGCAACTTGGGCGCCATAGCTTGAGAAAGCTACCCATGTGCTCGACATTGGTTCGGAGCTACCAAAGAGTTGAGGGTCGGTGCCCAGTATTTTGACTTGGGCGCCATAGCTTGAGAAAGCTACTCATGTGCGCGACATTGGTTCAAAGCTATCGAAGAGTTGAGGGTCGGCACCCAGTGTTGCGACTTGGGCCCCATAGCTTGAGAAAGCTACCCATGTGCTCGACATTGGTTCGGAGCTACCGAAGAGTTGAGGGTCGGCGCCCAGTGTTGCGACTTGGGCGCCATAGCTTGAGAAAGCTACCCATGTGCTCGACATTAGTTCGGAGTTACTGAAGAGTTGAGGGTCGGCGCCCAGTATTGCGACTTGGGCACCATAGCTTGGGAAAACTACTCATGTGCTCGACATTGGATCGGAGCTACCGAGGAGTTGAGGGTCGGCGCCTAGTGTTCTGACTTGGCGCCATAGCTTGAGAAATCTACCCATGTTCTCGACATTGGTTCAGACCTACCAAAGAGTTGAGGGTCGGCACCCAGTATTGCGACTTGGGCGCCATAGCTTGAAAAAGCTACCCATGTGCTCGACATTGGATCAGAGCTACAGAGGAGTTGAGGGTCGGCTCCCAGTGTTCTGACTTGGGCACCATAGCTTGAGAAAGCTACCCCCGTGCTCAACATTGGATCGGAGCTACCGATGCTGATGAAGTTCAACAATAAGAGCATTTTTACTTGAGCCTTTTTATACATGGAGAGAGGCGCTAACGACCTTTTACACGGGGCAGGTTACAAAAGTGTTGTTCACATAAATCAAATTAAAACTCTACTTCTGCCCTTCCAGAAATTTAATCAGGTGTTCGGCGTTCTAGGGTCTTTTGACCGCTCGGCCCTCCATATCCACGAGTCGGTATGTGTCGGGGCGTATAACCTCGGCTACCTTGTAGGGGCCTTCCCAGTTGGGAGCTAGCTTTCTCTTTCTCGTGAGGTCGGAGACGGACAATTTGCGGAGCACGAGGTCTCCGGCCTTGATGTCAGTGGGGCGGACTTTCTTGTTGTAAAACCTTTCAATCTGCTGTTGGTAGATGTTTCTTCTTACGGCGGACTTCTCCCTGACCTCGGCAACGAGGTCCAGGTTGGCCCTTAGGCCGGATGAGTTGTCGGCTTCATCGAAGACCATGAAGCGCGGAGAAGGGAGGCTGATCTCGACAGGGATAACCGCCTCCGTCCCGTAGGTTAAATTGAACGGTGTTTCGCCCGTAGGAATTCTCTTGGTAGTCCGGTGCGCCCACAGTACGCTGGGCAGTTCTTCTACCCACTGTCCCTTGGAGGAACTGTCGAGGTGCTTCTTCAGGCTGTCGAGTATCTGTCGGTTTGCATTCTTCGCTTGGCCGTTTGACTGGAGATGGCATATGGCGGAGAAGCACTGCTGGACGCCGATGTCTTCGCAAAACCTGCGAAAGTTCTAGCCCGCCAATTGGGTCCCGTTGTCCGTGATAAGGATTTGAGGAATCCCGAACCGGCAAATGATGTTTTTCCAGAAAAATTATTGGGTTTGTCGCTCGGTGATTGTTGCCAGGGGCTCGGTCTCGATCCATTTTGTAAAATAATCGATGGCGACTATTAGGAATTTCCTCTGTCCGGTTGCTACGGGAAAAGGGCCGACCAAATCCATCCCCCACATGGCGAACGGGGTCGGACTGGCCAGCAAGCATAGGTTGGCCTGAGGAAGTCTCTTGATAGGGGAGAATCTTTGGCACGGACCGCACCTTTTAACTAGGTCTCGGGAGTCTTGCAGCATCGTTGGCCAATAATACCCGTGGTTCAGGGCCTTCCTGGCTAGCGATCTGCTTCCCATGTGACATCCGCCGATCCCCTCATGAAGTTCTTTAAGTGCGTAGCTAGCTTCCTCACCGGCGAGGCAGCGGAGGTAGGGCTTCCCGTACGCTAGGGTGTAGAGCGTTTGAAGAGGACGTCGTTGATCATGACGAACCTTTTAGCTCGAATCCTGATCCTTCTCGCCTCGGACCGGTCTTCAGGGAGCTTGGCCTTTAGTAGAAACCTTCGGATTGGAGAGGTCCAGTCGTCCGGACGGGCCTCGTTGTTTATGCAAATTGTCCTGAGGAGGTCGATGCTCGGTTTAAGGAGGATTTCGATGAGTACTGTTCGATTGAGGCCTTCGAAGGATGAGGAGGCGAGTTTCGACAAGGCGTCCACCTAGCCGTTCTGCTCCCTTGGAACCCTAAGGATAGTGGAGTAGTTGAAGGACGACAGGAGCTGCCGAACCACGGCCAAGTATCGGATCATTCGGTCGTCGCGAGCCTCGTACTCCCCGGTGATCTGGGTGACCACAAGCTGAGAGTCGCTGAAGGCCCTGATCTGCTTCGCACCGGCCTGGTGTGCCAAAGTTAGTCCGACAATCGTAGCCTCGTATTCCGCCTCGTTGTTAGAGGCCAGGAAGTTGAAGCGGAGAGAATACTAGAGGAGGAAGTGGTCGGGGCCCAACACCACTCCCAGATTCGCAGGAGGATCAATCGACATAGACTTCCCAGGTAGATCCGAATCTCCGTTATCGGGTTGTTCGGGAACGGTGCATTCGGTGATAAATTCGGCGAGGGCTTGCCCCTTGATTGTCGTCCTTGGCTAGTAGCTGATGTCGTACTGGCTTAGCTCGATCGACCACTTGACTAAGCGGTCGGAGTTCTCCGGCTTGTGGAGTACGGTCTTGAGGGATTGGTCAGTCAGCACTTGGATGGAGTGCGCCTGGAAATAAGGGCAGAGCTTCCGGGCCGCCATGACTAGAGCATAGGCCACTTTCTCTATTCTTGAGTACCTCGTCTCGGCGGGGAGCAGGGCCTTGCTCACATAGTATAATGGCTTCTGAACACCATCATCTTTATGGACGAGGACTGCGCTGAGGGTGCTTTTTGAGGCGGATAGGTATAGCCAGAGTGGCTCGCGCGGCTCGGGCTTGCTAAGGAGAGGCGGGTTGGCGAGGTACTGCTTTAGTTGTTCGAACACCTCCTGTTAAGGGGCGCCCCATTCGAAGCCCTCCTTTCCCCGAAGAGCTTTAAAGAAGGGCAGGGATTTCTCTCCAGATTTGGAGAGGAAACGGCCGATGGCCGCCGATCTTCCCGTAAGCCTCTGGACTTCCTTGACGTTCCGGGGAGGAGCCATGTCTATTATGGCCTGAATCTTCTCTGGGTTCGCCTCGATGCCGCGCTGGCTGACGACGAACCCGAGGAATTTTCCGGACGAGACACCGAAGGCGCATTTGGCGGGGTTAAGCCTCATGTTATGTGTTCGGAGTATGCCGAAGGCTTCTTCGAGGTCGACAACGTGGTCCTGTCCCTGCCGGATTTTGACGAGCATGTCGTCGTCATAAACCTCCATGTTACGACCAATCAGGTCCTTGAAGATTTGGTTTACAAGCCGCTGGTAGGTGGCTCCGGCGTTCTTCAGCCCGAAGGGCATGACGCCGTAACAGAAGAGACCTTGGTCCGTGATGAAGGAGGTCTTTGTGATGTCCGGCAGAAACATCCGGATATGATTGTAGCCTGAAAAGGCATCCATGAAGGATAGGAGCTCGTGACCCAAGGTCGCATCGATCAAGGTGTCGATGCTAGGGAGAGGGAAAGGATCTTTCGGGCATGCTTTGTTCAGATCCGTGAAGTCTATACAGATCCTCCAGCTTCCGCTTGCCTTCTTCACCATGACGACGTTTGCTAGCCACTCGGGGTAGCTGACCTCTTGGATGAATCGGGCGGACAAGAGCTTGTCTACCTTGATCTTTACCACCTGCTGCCTCTCTGGGGCGAATTTGCACCTCTTCTGGACGACCGGCTTCGATCCCGGAATGACGCTCAACCTGTGCATGATCAGGTCTTCGTATATCCCGGGCATATCAGACAGCTTCCAAGCAAAGAGGTCGATGTTGCGGCGGATGCAGGTGACTATGTTTGACTTCAGATCCTTGGCGAGGGAGCGGCTCACTCGGAACCACTTCGACTCGTCCCCTGTCTCGAACGAGTCTTTCTCCAGCTCGTTCGCTGGTTCGGGATCTGGTTGGCTTCTTTCTAGCTGAAGCTCGATGGCGCCGAGGGGAAATATGCCCCCTCCGACCGCAGTCATGTAGCAGGACCTCGCAGCCTCCTGGTTGCCTCGGACGACACCGTCCCCCTGCTTCGTGGAAAACTTCAACTTCAAGTGGTAGGCGGACGACACTGCCTGAAGGGAACAAAGCCCAGGTCGACCGAGAATGGCATTGTACGCCGCCTTGACGTTCACCACCATGAAGTCCATTGATTCGGTTCGTCTGAGGGGAGTGTGGTGACATCGAGGGTCACGATTCCTTCTATCACAACTGGGATGCCAGAGAACCCATGCAGGGTGTATCCAGCCGGCTTGAGCTTGTCCCTGGGCAGTTTTAGATTCTCGAAGGCTTCGAGGAAGAGGATGTTTACCGAACTACCATTTTCGACGAGGATCCGACGGACCTCAAAATTAGCCATGTCGAGACTAATGACGAGGGCATCGCAGTGGGGAAGGTGGACGCCCTCCAGATCATCTTCCGAGAAAGAGACAGGGAGTAGCTGAGTCCGGGGCGACGGGAGGTCTCGGACGACGTTCACCTCTAGGACGAACGCTTTTCGGGAAGTATTAGACTCCCCTCCCATGGGTCCCCCGTAGACACAATGTAGAATGACCTGCCCTTCGGTCCCTCCGGTCTCGAGATCTCACCCGGGGTGGCAGTTCGGAGTGCGAGTGGGTGGCGAAGGCCTCTGGTTTCTCGTATCCTTTCGGTCCCTCTGGTTTTCTCTTGTGAACTCACGGAGGTATCCTCATTGGATGAGGGCCTCGATTTCGTCTTTCAGGGCCCGACGCTGGTCGGTTTCATGCCCGTGATCCCGATGGAAGTGGCAGTAGAAGCGTTGGTCTCGCTTCTTGTTGTTGCTCGGTCGAGGGTTTAATCGGACGAGACCCTTGTCCTCTATTTCTAGGAGGATGG
Organism: Hemerocallis citrina; assembly: GCA_017893485.1. NCBI lineage: Eukaryota > Viridiplantae > Streptophyta > Magnoliopsida > Asparagales > Asphodelaceae > Hemerocallis > Hemerocallis citrina. Next base: position 74,941 of record JACEHZ010000159.1, on the reverse strand, counting down.
CGGACACGTTCTGTGTCAAGGGCGTGTATCTCTCGAAGCGGGGGACCGGAGGCGCCCTCTTCATACCAACCCCTTCTTTTGTTACTTTCCTGGCAGGCTCGGCCTCATCGACCTTGCGCTTGCCCTTCCCTGTAGCTTCCTTGGCGCCTTCCGGGTTTAGAGCTTCTTTCGCCCGTATGTACTTCTCGACCCGGTTAAGTAGGTCGGGGAAGTCCTGGGGGGGCTTCTTGGCCAAGGAAACCTTTAGCTGGCTGTGTCGGACATTGTACCGGAAGGCGGCTGAGGCGACCCCGGCATCGAGGGAGGAGACCGATCTTGCTTCGGTGGTGAACCTCCTGACGAAGTCACGGAGTGACTCTCCTTCCCTCTGACGGAGGTCTAACAATGACGTGCTCGTCTTCTCGGCCTTCCTACTGGTTATGAAGTGGGCCAGGAAGTTGGCCTCCAGTTGGTCGAACGAGAAGATCGAACCCGGGGAGAGCTTGGAGAACCACTCCAAAGCTGGACCCCGGAGCGTGGCAGGGAACGCACGGCACAACAGGGGATCCGAAGCACTGTGAATCATCATGAGGGTCTTGAAACCCTCCATGTGATCAGCAGGATCACCCTCGCCATTATAGGTCTCGAACTGTGGAGGTCAAAAATTATGGGGGATCTCCGCTTCTAGAATGGGAGTCGAGAAAGGTGGTCGGGTTGGCCTGCGGCCTAGAGCGGGGTTCGGGATGCCTTTGCTGAGGTGGTCGAGGCGGTTCTCCATATCCAGCAGGCATCGGATTACCTCGTTTTCGCGTTTCGGGAGATGGGTCGAGCCAGAAGTGTGGCTCCCTCCATCGCCCATCTGGTGAGATTGGTTTAATGTCTCGGCTCTGGGTGCTCCGTGGATGGCCTCTATGATTTCGTCCCGGAAGCTCCTGAACTCGGACCTTGTGACCGCACCATGGTCAACTGGGTTGTGCTGGGGCGGCGGCCTTCGACCGATGCGGCTAAGCGCCGATGTTCTTCCTGCAGGCGGAGGTCTGGAGTGCTTCGGGGCCGAATTGGAAGCGGCCCCTCCCCTATTCTGACTTGCCCTTCGGTTCTGGATGACCCGACGAAGGTTGGACGCGACCGGGTGAGATGCACCTGGTTGGTGCCCGAGGCTGACCCTCGGATTATTCGATCCGCGAACGTCCTCGAGGGCATCCTGAAGAGGAGGCCGTCGGGACGACGCGCGGAGGTAACCGCTCTCCTGGGCTTGGGTCCCATGTGAGCGCGGATTGAGGGGATGCCGCTGATGGCAAGGTTCGGGCTTACGTCCGTACCGAGATAGCTTTCCCACAGACGGCGCCAACCTGATGCAATTTGTTTTTGGGGAAGTGTGGATGCACCAGGCGTGCGTTGCATTTGTTTGTTTAGTGGAAGGACACGGAACTGGACGGTACGCCCGACCCTCGGCAGGAGGGACACAATTGGGAGTAGAGGCGGAGTTCGGATGCTCGGATCCGGGGGTCTCGTGTACCTGCACTCGGCCTAGGAACACCGGGGTTGGTCCCGGTGGCAGGCCCTCCGACGGTCTAGTTAGTTACTGAAGTAGAGCAACAGTAGTTAGGGTTTGAGGGGGAAAAGATTGATTACCTTTGAAGGTGGGAGAGGACCTGGTATTTATAGGCATGCCAAACGGGTATGGATCCGTTTGGGCCGGGTCTGGACCCGTATACTCGTAGGCCTGGTGGAGTAGAAGCCCATGGGCTTAAGGGTGATCTGATGATCATGGGTGAGAGCTTTTCGAGGAGATCAGATGGTCTAGGATGTGCCAGGTCATTTTTTCCCTATGACACTATCATTAAACAAAATTTATTTAGAGTTGTGAAATTTGGCCAATTTTTGTTACTTAATTTTTCTATGAAGGTTTTTACGGAAGAAATAAAGTTTTGTACTTGGTAACAAAAATAAAAACAAAGAAATAAAAAGAAGAAATTACCTTGTCCACTTAATCCACTTCGTAATCTACAGTGTATATATGGATTGCTTAAGCTCTCAACTAAATCCATTTGCTCCATACAACATAAGATTAAACAAACACACTCCACATCAATTACGTCATACACGTATATATTTTTACTCACATTGAATGCACTGAGCACTGAGAGCATCTCCAATCGGTGCTCTATTTCTCGTCTCTATAATACAAGATATGAGAAAATGGAGCTCCTAGGGATGGCGAACGGGTTGTTCGGGCCGGGCCGGGCCCAACCCGTATGGGTTGGCACGAATTCGTAGTCGGTCCGGGTCGGGTTGCACCCTTAAACGGGCCGGGCCGGGCCGGGCTACATTTTCGTTTGGGTGACCTGCCCAACCCGTGAACCCTTTAGGGTTCAACCCGGGTTGGGTCGGGTCGACCCGTGGGTTGGCCCGTTTAATAATATATATATATTTTTTTTGGTAGCTTAAATTAAAATAATAATAATAATAATTTTACAAATGATGTATACAAACAACCATATCTTTGTTTGATGAATACTACAATTCTTCAAAATTATAATACTAAGTAAATAATAATACTAATAAGTAATAATACTACAATTCTTCAAATATCCCCAAATGATGTTTAATTATAATACTAAGTATGTAATTCAGGAATAATACTACAATTCTTCAAATATCCCCAAATGATGTTTAATTATAATACTAAGTAAGTAATAATACTAATAAACAAAAAAAATCGTAATAATAATAATAAGATTGAAAGAGTGAAATTGACAACAAATTTTGAAATTTTATTCATATGAATTTAAGTTATACAATTTGAACAATTTATAACGAAATGAAGAATTCAATTCACAAATAAGTTTTATACAATAACATATTTGTTATATACAATTTTAATTGAGTACAAGTTTTCTAATTTGACATAACAAGCAAAGCTATTGTTGTTGTTGTTGTTGTTCTTCGGGCGAGTTGCTCCCACTTGTGGAACTTGATAGTGCTTTCCCTTGCGTCCTATCTTCAGCCTTCAGCCAGTCTTCTGTGCAAACGAGCATCTCCAACGCCTCGGGCTTCAACCGATTCCTGTAATCAGATAGAACCCTGCCACTTGTAGAAAATGCACTCTCAGAAGCAACTGTAGAGACAGGGGGAGTTAGCAAATCTTTAGCCATAATTGACAGAATACTAAAAGTGTGTTCATGTTCTTTCCACCATTGTAAAATATCTAGTGGAGAAAGAGTAGGCTCAGTATCCTGTTGGTTATACCAATTTAATTTATTTGGTTGATTAGTCCTAGGTTTTTTAGATTGAATTTGTTCAAGTAAACTAAATGTTCTTTCACCAATTCTACTTTTACCCTTACCTTTAGAACTACCAGAAGAAGAACTAACTACAGAAGATGTACTACTTGAAGCAAAACGTTTATCATAATAATCATACAAGTTATTTAAAGTAGATTCAAACTGAACTAAAAAAGTAGCGCAATCAGTTGTTAATTCTACATTGTCCTCTAAATATCCAAAAAACATTTGTATCAAATTTTTCGTACCTTCTAATTTGATACGGGGATCCATAACAGTAGCAACACAAATCAACATAGGAGGAGGAAAATAATACTTCAAAAATTTTTTGAAATGCAGGTATTACAATGTCACTAATATAGGGATCATTTAACATTTCGTTAAATATTTGCACCATGCTAACTAATTCAATAAAAATGCTACTAGAAGTAGATTCATATGTTTTTGAAAACTTTAAAGTTGCGGTTTTAAAAGGTTCTAAAAATTTTAACAAAGATTCGGCAAAAAACCAATCGTTGGGAGTCATTTCAAAATTGTGCATATTTTTTGCAATACAAAAATCATTTACAACTGCTTTATAATTGGTGACAACATTTAGTAAATCAAAAGTAGAATTCCATCGGTGTCTAACATCCTTTGGAAATTTTCTAAAAGAAACATTTCTAACCCTAGACCAAGCTTTCCATTCTTGTAAAATGCTTGGACTTAATGCAATGAAATGTACACAGTTTCTAATTTTATGTATATATGGATCAGCTATTTTTAATGCATCTTGAACACATAAATTTATAATATGACATGCACATCTAACATGAAAAATATTGTCAGATGGAGGGTTTAATACAGATTTTAAAGTAGTAATTGCTACATTGTTGTTAGATGCATTATCAAAACTAATAGCCATAATTTTATCGCGAATATGAAAAACATCACAAATTTCTATAATACGGTTTGCTATTTCAGCACCACTATGGGGATACGGCAACGACGCAAGTGATATGATTCTTTTATGAAGAATCCAATTATTGTCGATCCAATGACAGGTTATTCCTATCGTTGGAATATTGTTGACACCCGTCCAACAATCCGAAGTTAAACTAACCCTACAAGTTAAACTCCATAAAATTGCAATCAAAGCGTCCTTCATTTCCATGTACACTTTAAAACAATCCGATTTGCAAGTATTTCTCGGAATTTTTTTAAAATGAGGGTTTAAGGCCGTTTGATTAAAATTTTCCAAGTTCCTACTCTCGGGATAGGAAAATGGCAACTCTTCCTTAATGACTAATAGGGCCATTTCCCGACGAACAAGTTCGGGATCATAAGGGTGGCTATCTACTTGACCGGTCCTAGGGTTGATTTTTTGTTGGCCTTGTATTTGATCAAGAAGTTCTTTATGATTATGTTGTATGTGCCTACTAATTGTACCGGTGCCGTCACCCCTCTTGAATTTGTATGTTTTACTACATGTTTTACACACTTTCAAACCTATATCCGGAGTATGTTCGTCCGGGATATACTCATAAAACTTATGCCAATCGCTAGTTTCTCCTCTACTTTTCCTACTACTACGGGGTTGTGTGGTTTCGGGTTGTTGTTGTTGTTCTTCTTCTTCTAATTGAATGTCACCTACAACATCCATGTCGTGTGTACTCCATTGTTCCATAGTAGGATCAATGTAATCTTGGGTGGGCTCACTAGTTGGGACAATTGGTGGCCTACGTGAAGAGGAGGAGGAATCTTGTCCGCTACGACCGCTACCGCATGATCTAGACATAATGTGGTAATGTGCTAAAGTATGTTAAAAAAAATCTACAATGTAGGAGCAGTGAATTATACAAAAAAAATCTAAAAAACAAGAGGGTTGAGATAGAGAAGTTCAAAAAACAAACAATAATTTTAACTACAATGCAAAAAAAATTTAACAAGAGAGATAGAGATATTTTGATACCGTTCACCGTAGAATACGCGTATGTAAAAAAAACCGTAAAAATAAGAATATAATAGAAAAGATGGAGGAGCGCTTTGCCGATTCCGCAATTGAAGAGTTGAGAAGAGGTTGAAGTAGATTTGAAGAGGGTTGAAGAGAGTTGAAGACGTTGAAGACGTTGAATTTTGTTTCCGATACGACCGAAATTTGATCGTGTATATGCTTCTTTGTACAATTATTTGATGAATGCTACAATTGTTCAAAAATTCTTTAAAATGATGTATAATAGTAGAGAGATTAAGAGAGTGAGGTGTGATTTTTTTTGAGATTTTTGGGGGATATTTATAGGGTAAATAAGTGGGAAAAAAAACAAAACAAAAAAGCCCAACGGCTCAAACAACCGTTGTAAACGGCTATGTCCCCGAACGCAGCGAACGGCCAGATTTTCGACCGTTCGACTCGTACGGGTCAACGGTCGACCCGTCACGGGTCGAAACCCGCGGGTCGACCCGTGGGTTGGCGGGTCAAATTCATGGGTTGGGCCGGGTTCGTAGGCCGGGTTTCGCGAATTCGATTTGCGAAAAATGCGACCCGGGTCGACCCGGTACTGTTCACCGGGTTCGACCCGAACCCGCGAAGCATTTTTACGGGCCGGGTCGCGGGTGGATCGCCGGTTGACCCGGCCCAGTTGCCATCCCTAGGAGCTCCACTCCAACCATGCCCTTCTATATTTAATGTAATATATTTTTTTCGGCTCAAAAATAAAGTTGTAAATTAGTTTTGTTGAAATAAATTTTATGTTAATTTACTTATATTAATAATCTATTTGAGAAAAAAATTATATTGTTGAAAATGTCTCGCCGAGTGCTTTAAAATGAGCCTAATATTAATACTTTATTACTTTTTGAAACTAATTTTAAATTATGAACTTTTTACTTAAAGTAAAAATTTGGAATAATCAAGCGTAAAATTATTAAGAAATTAACTTAATAATAATAATAATAATAATAATATATTATTATTATTATTATTATTATTATTATTATTATTATTATTATTATTATTATTATTATTATATCTACTACTATTTAATGGGAGAGTTTATCACAAACAAATATTTTTTAAATTTTTTTTGTCACACAACAAACACACTTTATCACCAAACAAGTCTGTGCATCGCACGTGCAACTCTAAATCTATTTATCAACACGTGCATCGCACGTACAAATCAAAGTTTTTTTTTCTTATTTTTTAAAAAAAATACGTGTATCGCCCGTTAAGCTCCAATTTTTTATAAAAATAAGGCATTCATTGTACTTGCTAATTACTAAACAAATCGGTGCATCGCATGTGCAACTCCAAATCTATTTATCAACACATACATCACACGTACAAATCAAAGTTTTTCCTTCTTAATTTTTTTAAAAAATACGTTCATCTCCCTTCCAGCTCCAATTTTAAAAAAAATTAAGACATCCATCACACGTGCTAATTGCTACCAACTTACATGTATCACACGTTCAACTTCAATTCTTTATCAAAAAGTGCATCACATGTGAAAAATACTAGTAATATAAATTAGACAATCAAGATAAAATAAATAGTCATTAATATATTTAATCTGTTCTCGCCGTCAAAAAGAAAACATAAGCATGAATGAAAAGTACAGAGAGAGAAAAGTTTGCACTCTTTCTATATTTGTAATGAATATTGTTTATTTTTAATGAATGTTGTTTATTATTGGGTAATCGTATTGAGACTCAGATTAATTTAAAAATATTAATGATAAATTAATAATAAAAAAGTTAATATAATGACAAATAACTAAACAATATTAAAATAATTCAATATTTGTTAAAAAAATACTTAGTACTTTTTAATTAATTTTGATTTTAATCAACTAATTTAGGGTTTACAAAGAATACAAGTGGTATTTATAAAAATAGTGTTGAAATGGAGGGTTTAAAAAACCCTCTAAAAAGCTTGAATAGTGTTATAGAGCCCTCTCTATATTTGGAGAGAAATCTCTAAATATAAAGGAGTAGAGGGGATGAGGGCTGACTCTAAAATAGAGCAAAGTTCTAAAGTCAGGTTGGAGCCAAACTTTCCTCCGTTTAAACATTTTAAAACCCCATTGGAGATGCTCTAAGCACTAACCTCTAAATGAGCTGTTCTTTGGAACTTGTCTGTTTCTTTTGCTAATCGTATTCTCTTCATTACGTACCTCTATCGAGAACATTTGTTTCTTTTGTTCGTGAGATGGATGTTCCAACCGAAGGCCACAGCTATACGTACAGTGGTAACTTCAATCTTCATATTTATTTTAATGTTCGTTATACGTGAAGTTCATGAATTCTTTAAATTATTGAATTTGTGTAATTATTTTTGTTGGTTTTTTCTGATTTAGATTGATAACACGATGGACATGGCAAAAGAATGCGCGGAGGTACTAAAAAGTAATGCGGGCACGGCTATGAAGAGTTTCGCTCAGAGGATGCTCTCTTCATGCCGTAGCAATATGGATATTTTGGGAGAGGCCGAATGTTTGGATCGAGCATTACATGGACCGAGGGGCCGACGTAAAAGTGTGAGGGGTAGGCCAGCTGCATTGATGGGGCAACGGGAACGTCAGATCAGAGAACAGCAAGCTTCAACTTCGTATCCATCTCACGAACAAGCACAGGATGAAGAGAGTGGGGAGAGGGTTGTCGGAGACGTACAACAAGAGGGGGGAGGATCTGAACAAATCCCCGACTCGCCAACCACGATGCGGCGCCGAAACCCTGCTCGGAAGAGGCAAGCACCACAGCATTTCACGCCCGGTACTTAGCCAATATATTTTGGAGGTTGTAATTTTTGTTTATTTATTTTGTGGGTTTTATCCTGTTGTAACTAAACTAGTGGAAAATGTGATTCGTAAGTTTAAGTGTAGTTGATGTTGTTGTTATTAATTTCTAATAGTCAATTATGGTTGGTAATTTTGGCGGTTGTAGATATGAATTTATTCGGAGAGTATAGGTGATGGCAAAGTGTTTGGAATTTGGTGATATTTTCAAGTGTAGCAGCTTCAGCTGCTTTGTATAAATGTAGATTATTATTATTATTTTTTAAACCTAAGCCGTTGTCCCAAACAACGACCTAGGTAACAGGACTAAGGTTGGAGGATTTGTCTTGCTGTCCGACTTGTTGGCTTTAAAAATAGCAACAAGTCAGAGAGCAGCTCAACTTTATTGTTTATACCCAAGGCCGTTGTTGGAGACAACGGCCTAAGTTGTAGGAGAAAAATATAGAAAATTTATCTTGCTCTCTGACTTGTTGGCTTCAAAAATAGCAACAAGTCAGAGAGCAGCTCCACTTTATTGTTTATACCCAAGGCCGTTGTTGGAGACAACAGCCTAAGTCGTAGGAGAAAAATATCGAAAATTTGCCTTGCTCTCTGACTTGTTGGCTTCAAAAATAGCAACAAGTCAGAGAGCAACTCCACTTTATTGTTTATACCCAAGGCCGTTGTTGGAGACAACGGCCTAAGTCGTAGGAGAAAAATATCGAAAATTTGTCTTGCTCTCTGACTTGTCAACTTTAAAAATAGCCTAAGGTCAGAGAGCAGCTCCACTTTAATCTTTATACCCAAGGCCGTTGTTGGAGACAACAGCTTAGGTTATACACCAAAAAGACAGACAATTTGGGATGCTCTCGACTTGTTGGTATTTAAAAATAGCAACTGGTCAGAGAGCCCCCCAATATAATGTTTAGGAAATAGGCCAAAAATTAATTGGTTGTTTGCTTTTTTCAATTTTCTCTTGACTCTTTACGAACAATATCTGTGAAACTTTATACAAAAGATAGATGAGAACTTGGGTTGTATAAGAATTTTAATTTTTTTTATTTTTTAGTTTGACTACACCTGACTAACCACTACATAATCACGATGTTTTAATATGTACAGAACAACCCAGAAAATATATAAAAACAAAACTATTTCATTCGTTAGGGTTAGGGTTAGGGTTAGGGTTAGTGCTAACGGGGGTTAAGGGTAGGGTTAGGGTTAGCGGGGGTTAGTGGTTTGGTTTGGGTTATTGTAGGGGTTAGGGTAGGATTATTTATAGTTGGGAGTAGATAGGTAATAAGTTTCCAGTAAAGAGTTTATAGATATTTAAGTTCTATCATTAATCACATGTGTCTCTCCACTCTTTACGTGCATTGTCTTCTGAACTCTACAAAATAGACGTTCATATCTATGTTTTTTTGTTTATATTTTGTATTCAATTCCATTTCTAGCCATGTAACTAATGAATATATTATATTTTTTGGTTTTTTTTGTTTATATATTATTATTTTTTTGAATAATAATATATAATCTACAAAATCCTTGTACGTTGTTTACAATGAAGACATTCCTGAAGACATTCTCCATACATGCAACTGGGAAGAATTCCACGAGATTGGGAAGAAGAGGTGTGATCACATGTAGTAGAACAAGTTCATTATGGAAAAAAACCAATAAGGTAAAACCCCACATGTAAAGGAAAAACCACATGTAGCTCCCCACATGTGGACCATACTTGGAAAAAACCACATGTATAATGAAAGAGCAGACCTTTTTTTTGAGGTTCTCACATGTACATTAGAGATATTATGAACAGAGTAGTGCAGATCCTCTGTTAATAGAGACGGAAGGGAAGGTGCAGTTAGAGATGAAGAAGGATAAGGATAATTATTGGAGACACTTCAATATGGGAAAAACCTAAACTACATCACAACATGTACCTCCCCACATGCACCCAATATATGGGAAAACCCATATGTACATCCCCACATGTAGTTTAAGACCAAAATCGAAAAAATCACATGTACATCATCACATGTAGTTTTCCCATTTTTTGCACTCTTCCGAAAACACCCTCCTAAAATACAAAAACTCATCTCCGAATATCAAAAATATCCAATAATTATGATGGACAAGAAGAAATCAAAAATTAAAGAAATCAAAAATTAAAAAGATTCGGTTCGTTGTTTGAGCGGAGAGTAATCAGATCAAACTACTTGGCCATCAAGAACTGGATCTAACTATTTTTTGGGGAAAAACGGTCTAAATAGGGACCATCATGTATTGGGAAACCGTAATAGAAAACCACAAGTATATTTGACCACATGTATAAACCAATGTGACGAGTATTCCAAAAAAGTTCAAAGATTACTTTCAAGCACTACCGCCAACTGTTGCTTCTGTGGAAATTTTGGATGTGGAATCTTGTCGTGAAGTAATTGTGTGCAGTTCTTCGAGTCACTTTGAAAGGTGGAAGTAATGGGAAAATAAACAAATATACCTATACGATATACAAGTGTAGATTATCTATCTTTGGTATAAATTTTCACAGAGACTGTGCATAAAGAGTAAAGAGAATATTGTATAAATCCCAAAAATTTTATACCTAGGCCGTTATTGAAGACAACGGCTTAAGGCATTCATATAAAGGGGTCCTTTATGACTTTTTGCATTTTAAAAGTATTAAGCTAAAACTTAGGCCGTTGTTGGAGACAACGGCCTAAGGTATTTAACTTAGGCCGTTGTCTGCAACAACGGCCTTGGACCCTAGGCCAAAAAGAGATAAATTGGGGTGTTCTCGACTTGGCTAGGATTAAGGTTAGGGTATTCAGTTTGGTAATTAGTGTTAACGGGGGTTATGGGTAGGATTAGGGTTAGCGGGGGTCAGGGGTTTGGTTAGGGTTATTGTAGGGTTAAGGTTATTGCAAGAAAGACATTTGCGATAAGATCTGGTTTTGGTTTATCATTAATTTGTGGTTGTTGGGAGCAGACAGGTAATAAGTTTCCACAAAAAAGTTTATAGATACTCTGTATATAACCAATAAAAATCAATAAACCATGATCTGTAGGTTAGGGTTAATGTAGGGTTAGGGTTATTGTAAGGCTAGCAGAGTAGGGTTAAGGGTTAGGGTTAGGGTTATCATAGGGTTAGCACAACCCTAACCTTAACCTTGACCTTATACTTGTAAACCAACCCAGTATATATTTTTTGGATATGTGGGTACTGTATTAGCATAATCAAATCTATATATATCATACTAAAAAAGATCACAAACATATTGAAATTAACAGACACAAGACCTACCAGAATTTCGACCAGTGGTATTATTAGAAATGATCACAAATATAATGCAGGAAAAATCAATACCCCTAAAGCTGAACATATTCCCTTTGTAATGGAACACTAACATATATCCTACTTCTAGTTTATTAGAACCTGTGAATTCTCTCCACTTCTCTCCACCAATGCACACATGACTCTGCCCTACTCTAATTAACCCAACTTTCCATGTTTTGCCATTAGGACTCAACAATGTTGTTGTTTTCCTAGTTTCTTCATTGTTGTTAAGCTCAACAAAATCACATGCCAGCAGACTTTCAACATACACCTAAATGGGAAAAAAGCACCTTGCTAAACAAGCAAAACTCAATCTCAAAGCAGAACTCAACACCCGCCTACTATTATTGCAGACACTTCAATATGGGAAATACCTAAAGTACATAACCACATGTAGATCCCCACATGTAGCCTATATATGGGAAAAACCATATGTACATCCCCACATGTAAACTCATATAACAAAAAACCCCTAACCCTAACCTTATACATGTAAACGTACTCCTTTATATATTTTTGAATAATTTCTAAGCATATTACCTTTATAATTTTATATTGTTTACATAAACCGGAAAAATTGTAACGTAATAAAAAATTATAAATAATATATACGCGTAAATCATCTGTCTTTCGTGTAGAGTTCTAGAGAGACTGTTCGTAAATAAAATTTATTTTATTTTTTGTAAAAAAAATTCCCCAAAATGGATGATTATGAATTATTTTTTATCATTTTTTTTTACATATTTAACCTCCATGATTATATATTGGTTTGAAAGGTGGTAGTAATCGGCACTTAAAAAAAATATAGCGGAAAGATATACAAGTGTAGATCATCTGTCTTTGGTATAAATTTCCACAGAGACTGTATGTAAAGAGTAAAGAGAAAATTATAAAAACACCAAAAACATCTTATGTAGTCCGTTATTACAAACAACGGCTTAAGGCATTGAATTAAAGGGGTCCTCCATGACTTTTTCCTCTTTTCAAGTATTAAGCTACAACTTAGGCCGTTGTCTCCAACAACGGCCTAAGGTATTTATAAGAAATGGGGTTGTTCTCTGACTTGTTGCTCCTTTTGTCTTCTCCAAGTCAGAGAGCACCCTCAAAATCACAACTTTTTGACTATAACCTAGGCCGTTGTTGGAGACAACGGCCTAAGGTATTTATAAGAAATGGGGTTGCTCTCTGACTTGTTGCTCCTTTTGTCTTCTCCAAGTCAGAGAGCACCCCCAAAATCACAACTTTTTGACTATAACCTAGGCCGTTGTCTCCAACAACGGCCTAAGGTATTTATAAGAAATGGGGTTGCTCTCTGACTTGTTGCTCCTTTTGTCTTCTCCAAGTCAGAGAGCACCCCCAAAATCACAACTTTTTGACTATAACCTAGGCCGTTGTCTCCAACAACGGCCTAAGGTATTTATAAGAAATGGGGTTGCTCTCTGACTTGTTGCTCCTTTTGTCTTCAATAAGTCAGAGAGCACCCCCAAAATCACAACTTTTTGACTATAACTTAGGCCGTTGTCTTCAACAACGGCCTAAGGTATATATAAAAAATGGGGTTGCTCTCTGACTTGTTGCTCCTTTTTTCTTCTCCAAGTCAGAGAGCACCCCCCAAATCACCACTTTTTTTTGAGGTTATCTTAGGCCGTTGTCTCCAACAACGGCCTAAGTTTATCATGTACATATTGTTTTGCTCTGTGGCTTGTTGCTCTTTTTGAACTAGTTATATTGAATAAAAAACCAAATTCATGAAATAACTGTGACAACGGCCTCGGTTTAAAAATATATATATATTTATAAATACAGGTACAGCTACAGCTGAGACAATTGAGTTACAAACCAACATTTGCGTACAACAACAATATTAACAAACGACACAAACAAACGACACTTAAGTCTCGAGAATTACATTTACAGTTACCAATCAAAGGTAATTAACCAAGTTGCATAAAGATTTATAAATATACCGAACAATTACATTTTAAAAATTACAATTCACAGTGGATCGTCATATCTCGACTCAGAACTGTCTTCTTCGGAAGGAATTACTTCTTGCCTTCATTGAAAGATTAGGTTTAGTTAGTAAGAAACTCATTTGCCACAAATAAAGTATAATAAATTTAAACGAGTGACAAACATAAAAATTACGAGTCATGTCTCTCAAATAAAGTTGTACAATTTCTTGAATCATGATTCATTTGGACAATGCCGCATCTTCGGCACCTTCTCGGTTTTTTTATGTGGAGTTGCTCTCTAATCGGCCTCAATCTTTTGGCACGAGGCCTTCCCTTTGTCATGCACTGCTGTGAGTTACTAATGCGTGTAGATATGTGTCAACTTCCTTGATCATGAGGTTGTGCACTACTATGCGGTTGTGAACTACCTCTAGGTTCGACACTATCATGTGGTTGTGAGGCCTGTTCCGGTTGTTCACCTAATCCGGGTTGTAGCCGAGAAACCCCGTCAATGATCTTCTGCAAATTCTCCAACGTGTATTTGTAACTCTCATTGGAGAAACAACCGAGATCGACAATTTGTTTTGCATGGTAGCTCAACTCACACTATCGAGAAGCAAAATTCTCGGTATTGGGTTCGGTTGGCACTGATATGTAACTTCTTCTCATCACATCCCTAGTCCATCTTCTTTTAATATATACATCCGAGAGGGATGTGTGATGAGAGAAACGAAGTACAGCTAAAATATGCTTGCAAGGAATGGCAACAAATTCGAACAAGTGACATGCACATGTAATAATTCCATTGATTTTGGATAATTGAAGAAGGCGAGCCGGTTCTGATTCTCCACAAAGTATCACATGGAAGGTTGAACTATTCGGTGTCTCAAGATCGGCAACAAATGTCACATTGTACATGAAGCTTTTTGTGACTTCATCTTAGAATTTGTAAAATATTTTCAAAGTATATGTTTTTGCCATTTGTGCCTTCAAAGCCCATTCGCTCTTCAACTTCGGTCTCTTCTCACAGTTACGATGATTTTCTTTCAATTCATCGTGTCTTTGCCTTCCCAAAGAACGGTCGAAGATGATGACAAATTCATGAAGGGAATATTTTTTTTCTGTATGATGCTTCAGAGCAGAATGTGCGAACTCAACCCGTTGACTACTCAACATGCCGGCCCAAAAGAATCTTTAGCATAGATGGGTGCCCAACTTTCACGGATATCGAATATATCGTTCAATCATTTGTTACTCTCTAATCCGTATTGCGAAATCAAAATATTCCACTTTTCTACAAATTCATGTATATATTCGGAATTGTAGATTACATTCTTCAAGGACTCCCTAAACTTGTCGACATCGAAACCAAGACGAACCTCCTGGGGTAACTTATCCAGAATGTGCCAAATACAAAAACGATGCCGAGTCTGGGGAAAAACTTTCTTAACTGCGGCGGCGATCCCACGGTCCTGATCGGTGACAATACCGGATGGAGCACGATTCATAACCCCTAACCACTGTTCAAAGAACCATTCAAACGAAGAGGCCGTCTCATTTGAAATGAACCCACCTCCTAAGAAAGTCGATTGCCAATGTTGATTCACTCTAACAAACGGAACAAATAACATTCCGTAACGGTTCGTATTGTACGTGGCATCAAAGCAAACTACATCGTCAAATTCTTCGTAATTCATCCTACAAATACCATCTACCCACATACAATGTGACAACCGCCCTTCGGGATCGACTTGAATGTCATAAAAAATGAAGGATCGATCTGTTTCTTAGATTCGAAAAAATCAATTGGCATTGTAGAATCGTGTCCTTTCAATGCTTCTTGCGAATCTCTAACTAAATTTCTAACATCTTTTTCTGTGAATCCTACTTGATCATGACCACCACTAGCACTTTCGAAGAAGAGCATTTGTCGACATGTTTGGATATTAGCTTGGTTCATTTGATCTATAATCTTTTTGTCCGTATTTGACACGGACCTGTTCCGGGCCAAAAGGTGCCTTCTACCGGGTGAGGTGAATTCGTGATCGTGTTCTTCGTGAAATGAATACACCACCCACGTATTACTTGTCTCGTTCAATTTTACACGAATGCAAGCCTTGCAACCCGTTCTACTGGTTGTTCCACGTCTACCATCACTATGTTGACCCGGCGATGACCCAGCTTTATTACAAAGATATGACTTATCTACTTCCATTCCCCCCTTTAATTTATTCCCAACCTTATGCATTGCAAAATCCCCACAACGAGCATATGAAGAATAAAATTTTTCGGCCTCAACTAAAGTGGGGAATGTCATACCTAACTTTGGTTTCAGATGGTCTTCGACTATCGGCATGGAATCAGTGATTGGTTCTACCCGCACAAAATTATTGCTGGCAGCAGAACTCTCCGTATATTTGTTCATCTGCAGTAAAAATATATTACTGGTCAATTAATAACACATTATATATAAAACAGCTTGTTAACAAATGACTGCGATATATATACATACGAAGCAAAATAAGTCACAACACATCGAAAACGACGTCATATAAATACAAAACTCTTCTATTGTCTCCGGCTTGCCACGCACAAGGTAACAAAACTTCTACAAGTAAGTTCTGATCTACGGTTTGCAAATTAAGGCCGTGTCTCGCTCGCATTCCCCTCATTCTTGAACTGAGGTTGTTGTTTGATATACGGTACAAATCCGTACAAACGAGATCAAAAAATTCCCAAACTTTCGGAGTTGGACGGCGGCAAAACAGATGAGCCAACCAAATTTGTAGAGGTCAATTTCGATTCACGGATTGCAAAATACACCGATGTATCGCTTTCACTCATGGGAATGAATTGAAAGCGATACACGGTCGTACACTGCAAACCGTGAATTCGAACACACTTCTACGAATTGCGTTGGGTTGTGTATGGCGTGTCCGACGTACTCGCAAAGTTGCATAAATTTTTTCCACTTTGTGCGCTATTACTAACATCGAACAACAAACAACAACAACTAATACAACATCTACTTCCCCAATCAAACTAGAATTACCTACTCTATAAAAACCTACGCATAATATTGCAATTGTACACTGAAACATGGGTGAAAAATTTCCAATGAATTAGCCTAGTTAGAACTACTCAAGTGGTAACAAATTAGTACCTTCAACACTATCGGTGTTCGGGAGGCCGCAAAGTTGCTGTTGTAGAGAAAGGAATGGGAGTAGGGTTTGGCTAATTTAGGGGGATTAGGATTTTAGGGTTGGATAGATTTTGTATGGGTTAGGGTTTGTTTGTAATTGGGATCTCCAAAGGAAGAGGTCTAGAGACTGAGAATAGGGGGAGATTCAGTGAAAAGCAATGATCAAGAGAGATTTAGGGTTTTCAATTCGATAGAGAGACAGCTCCGATTGGGGAATTGGGTTTATCGAACTCAACTAGAGAGAGAGAGTTGTGAGGGAGATGAAGATCTGAGTATGTACAAGTGTTTGGAAAAACACTTGTATATAGTTAAGCCGTTGTTCCATACAACGGCCTAAGTTGAATTTATTTTTAAAAAAAACAACCTAGGCTGTTGTTACAGACAACGGCCTAAGTACAATTTTTTTCAAAAAATAATATTCAAACAACCTAGGCCGTTGTTTCCAACAACGGCCGTGGCCTAAGTGAATTTTTTGACAAAAAAAAACTCCACGCCAAAAAAACGCTAAGTCCCAAACATTTTTTGGCGTGAAGTGACGAAAATACCCCTCCGCTTTTGGGAACGTTAGTGGGAGACTTAGCGGATCTCGATCTGATCCGCTGATCAAGATCAAGATCAGATCGACGGTGGAGAATGCTGTTTTCCAACCTGTTGAAAACGGATCCGTTTTCAACTGAGCAAAACCCTATAAATATATATATATATAAAGATCTTCTGTTGCAAACGCACTATAGCGTGCAAACGCGTTCAAACCACTGATGCCGCTACTGGGAGTAGCGGCATCAGTACAAATGATGTCGTTATTCAGAATAACGGCTTCAGACATGATATACCATAAGTTGTTATCCTGAATAGTGGCTTTAATGGTTTACACGCATTTGCACGGTACAGTGTGTTTCCCATATATGTAGAGAGAATGGCAATCATGTGCGAACCAGTTCGCAAATGATCTCCTGCGAACTCACCAATCCGATCATGATCATGATCAACGGGTGTGCATGTTGGATCCTATAGGCAAGGCAAGAAACACTAGAGGGGGGGGGGGTGAATAGTGTTTTATAAAAATAATTGCAGAATTGAACTTTTTCTTCGGTCCAGTCAACTTGAAAAGATAAACCAGTCGATTGGGGCGACAGTTAAGAAGAGTATTTTAAGACGAGTCTGATCAGTCGACTTATAGAAGAACCAGTCGACTTACCAGACAAGTTTTCAGAGAGAATGTAGTACAAGTCTGACCAGTCGACTTAAAAAGGGACATAGTCGACTGTCCAGACAAGTTTCACAGAGAACTTAAAAAGCAAGTAAATGAAATGCAAGTTCAGAGAAATACAACCACAGAGTACACCCGATGTATCCTGGTTCGGTCCTCCCGACCTACATCCAGTTCCCAAGCAACCCACTTGAGATTTTTCACTATTCTTGAAAAATTATAAGAATATCCTACGGCGTTAGACAACAACCTTGTCCAACCCGTAGTCCTCTCTCACCACTAGAGAGAGCACCCCACTCTTCCACCAAGAGTGAAAACCTGACTCTACACCCTACAGCCCTACTCTCCAACCGAGAGGAATCACTCTCACAACTCGAGAGTGAAGAACAACAACAAAATGTTTACAATCAACCTATAGCCTTGTTGTGAATGTGATTTTGTGCGTGGCTATTAGGTCAACTTCCGAAATTAGTCTAAAACGAAATCATTGTTATACTAGACTGATTTCAGAGAACCAAGACTTAGAAAATGAATGCTTTAGAAAGCTTTTTCTTGTCAAAACCAAAAGCTTGAGAACTTGAGAAACAAAATGCTTGGAAAAAGTTGTTAACCTTTGTCAAATGATCTCTATACTCTTTTTATAGAGTTAGAGACGTTTGACCGTTGGAAGGTTGAGTCCCAACTGTCATACAACGGTAGTAAAGATTTAATTTTGAAAATCAAGTTTAAAAATAGAAAACTGTCGAAACGGCTTGAATAGTCGACTGGGTTGCCATAATGAGTCGACTGGTCAGAGTTTGAATGAGTTCAGACAATTTCGTACTAGACAGTCGACTGGTGCCAAATAGCGGTCGACTGGTACTTAACAGCTGAGCTTATTCAAGCTTGTTTCGATCTTTTTAAGTTTTGTAAAACACTCAATTTTTTAAAGATATGTGTGTGTGTGTGTGACAAGGCTATTACAGCATTCTAAGATTCAAAGAAATAAAAGAGTTACAACTGTTATAAGACACTTAATACAACACATTTAAGCATAGGTCTTGTCTCGAGTCTTGAGTCTTAAGATGGAGCTTTAGCCTTTGTTTTTATCTTTGAAGCTGGCAACCTCGTAGCTTTCTTGATCAGTTAGCTTTGAGAGCTTTGTTTGTAGCTTTGCTTGATCAACTTGCTTTGAGAGCTTGTTTGAACATTTTGCCTGTGTATACATCCTGTAATATCTAAGAAGTAGCACAACAACTTTGCATTGTGTTGTAATCATCAAAATCAAGAATCAACAGTGCGTGCGAGTTCGCACGTGATTAGCTGCGAACAGTTTGCATTTGATCACCCATTTATATATATATAGTCCCCTTCCGTTGTGCACAAGTCATGGTGTGCACTCGGCCTTTGGGTCTTCGTATCGACGATCCTAACTGTTCACATTAAACTACATGTCGAAATTGGTCTAAATATGTAAAATCAAGTCATTTGAAATTCATTTGCTCATACATTGAAGTATTACAAAATTGAATGGCTGAATATCGATCTTTTTTATAATGACATGCTGGATGGGCAAAAAAAATTCAAATGACTTGATTTTACATATTTAGACTAATTTAGACGTGTAGATCAATGTGAACGATTCGGATCATCGATATGAAGACCCGAAGGCCGTGTGCACATGGAGTGCACACCATGGCTAGTGCACAACGAAAGGCGACTATATATATATATATAGAAAGAGAGAGAGAACATATATATATATATATATATATATATATATATATAGAGAGAGAGAGAGAGAGTAAGTCTATTATGAGATGGTGAGAAGAGACCCTAATCGTGAGCCAAAGATCTCAGCCGTTGGATTGCGATCCAACGGCTGAGATATATTTTGCCCAAACATCACAATCTGCCTAAGTTTTGAAAAGCAGTTTGGGGATTTCACTTCCAGGCTGTCCTCATCTTCCCGTTCTTCTTCTTTACTTCTTCTCTCCCCCAAATCGAAACCCTAGCTAGCTTCCAACCTTATTCTCTTCCTTAAATCCCAACGCTCCTCGACTCTCCTCTTCACCGCTCCAAACCCTCACCCTGACGCTCCTCCTCTCTCCTCCTCGCCGCTCCAAGCCGCTCCAAACCCCCATACTGACGCTCCTCTTCTCTCCTTCTCGTCGCTCCAAACCCCACCCCTACACTCTTCGACTCTCCTCCTTGCCACTCCAAACCCCCACCCCGACGCTCCTCATCTCTCCTCCTTGCCGCTCCAAACCCCCACCCCGATGCTCCTCATCTTCCCTCCTCGCCGCTCCAAACTTCCACCCCGACTCTCCTCCTCACCGCTCGAAATCCCTAGCCCGATGCTCCTCTCTGACCCCTGATGCCCTCGAACTCCCCCAAATCCACCCTGAACTCCCCAAAACCCTACCTTCCTCCATATCCTCCATCTCCACCTAAATCAAGCTCGAAAGACTCCCCGACAACCCAAGTTGACGGCGACCCTGAATTCCAGATTACTTCGTCCATACTAGAAACTCTCAGGTATTGAATCCTAACCCTTAGTTTTTATGGGTTCATGAATTTTATTGTTTTGATTAATTTCTAGCGAAAAGATGGAACTTTATGGTATTGTGACTGGATTTTGAAAAGATGGAATTCTAGCAAAAAATAGCTAAGTTTCTCTCATTTCTTAAGTTATAGCTGGTTTTCTTATGTTCATTATCTCATGGATTGTTGTAATTAGTTTTTTAGATAACTAGAAGTTATTACTTTTGCCTACATAGTGTATAACATGCCTTTTGATGTGGGTAAATAATCCAGCACAAGTAGAGCCATCTGATCCCCTCTAAATCCGCTCATCCCTGATTATTAGGCATGTGGATCCAACGGGCCTTCCATTAGCCCAGGCCCACAGAGACGTGGGTCAACCTGGCCCATTAGGGTTAGGGCACCCACTCTCTCTGCCTATAAATATCAGGCCCCCTCTTCTCTTCAAAGGTAATCAACTTTTCTCCACATGAACCCTAGCTTTCATTTCTTCCAGTGACAAACTAGATCGTTGGAGGGCCTGTCGTTGGGATCTCTCCCGGTGTCTTTAGGCATTTTTGCAGGTGTCCAAGGAGGCTAGTTACTAGCTTCACCCCCTCTCCTTCTCTTCACAAAAATCTCATCTCAGATCCAGATCTGTAGTTGAGATCTATCTCAGAACTTGTCCTTTCCACTACAAATTACAAAAACTCACACCTAGTGCTCCTAGCCCTAAAACAGCAGCATCAGGTTGGTGTCGTCAGTGGGAATAGACAAACAATTCGATCCCAGGCTCAGATCTGACCCCATGGCCGTACCCTTCCATGGCACCAGGCCAAGGAAGTGCCAACGGCGGGACATCAAACCGATGCTCCTCATTATTCACGCAGTCATCCAATCACGTAGGGGTCCCGACGGCAATGAGCCGAGGTTCAGTCGGAGCCCGGTCGGAGCGCTTCACGTTCGGTCGCCGACCACCTTCGGTACGTCCTCAATAATCGACAACCTGCAATTACTCTGGCATCAACTCATTCGATCAAGGGGAGGGGTTGCACCCTTTAACCAGACTCCGACCCACAACATCTGTCCATCCTAGGTCCGTGAGCAGAGGCACGGCCACTCTTTGAGGGATTACCCACCCCATCATGGTCAAGGCGAACAGGCCCCGGTCTCGAGGGCCGAGTTCCAGGACTTCCGGAACGAGGTCCTCCAGGCTCTCCGAGGTGACCCTAAAACCGAGCATCCAAACCCTTGCCAGGAGGAAGCCCAAGGTAGCGAATCTCATGGCTTAACGCAACCGGCGAGACGTGAGAAGGTCATCCTTTAGTGCCTCCAAGAAATGGAGAATCTCCTTGCTCAGATCGGCGAAGGCAGGCCAGAATCGAACCGAGGGTTTCAGCCTAACCGACCCCCGTTCTCCGCAAAAATACTCGAAGCTGAAATCCCGAAGAACTTCAGACCCCTTGAGTTCGAGACGTACAGTGGAGAGCCTGCTAGTCACATAGAAGGGTTCAAAACCCTCATGATGATTCACAGTGCCTCATATCATCTCCTCTGTTGTGCATTCCCAGCCACTTTACGTGGCCCAGCACGGGAATGGTTCTCAAAAATCGCTCCAGACTCGATCTTCTCATTCAACCAGCTCAAGGCAAGTTTCCTTGCCCACTTTGTGACCGGAAGGTCAAGAAGACGGGCGCGTCCCTCCTGGACCTCAAACAGAAGGAAGGAGAGTCCCTTTGGGACTTCGTGCGGAGGTTCACTACCGAGGCCAGGGCAGTTTCTTCTCTCGATGCTGGGGTTGCATCCGTAGCCTTCCGTCACAATGTTCGCCATGGCCAGATGAAGGCATCCTGGCGAAGAAGCTGCCACTTGACTTTTCTGACCTCCTCAACAGGGTCAAAAAATACATCCGAGCCGAGGAGGCTCTGCACCAAGGAGGGCAGAAAGAAGTCCCTACCAAGGGGAAGAGAAAAGCCGATGACTCCGAGCCACTAAAGAAGGCTAAGAATGATGCCTTCGGTCAGAAACGACCTCCATCGATCTCCTGCTTCGAGAGATCCACTCCACTAACTCAGAGCGTATCTGACATCCTCATGGAGATTGAGGATAAGGGAATGGTCTGCCATCCTCCCCGAGCGAACAACAACAAGAAGAGGGATAGGAAGTTCTACTATCGGTTCCATCGAGAACACTGGCACAAAACTAATAGTTGTCGTGCTCTCAAAGACGAGATTGAGGCACTCATCCAGAGGGGGTATCTAAGGGAGTTTAACCGAACTGACCCAAGGGACTAGAGAACTTCGCCCCCTCCTCGGGTGCCCGGAAGCGGAGCCCAAACCAGAAGGGGCCGGGGAGCAGCCATGAGGACCCATGGAGGGAGAGTCCAGTACCTCACGCAATGTCTTTGTACGCGATGCTAACTCCATTCACAACTACACGCCCCCCAGGGACCAAGGAGTGCCAGTCTCATTCTCCAACGATGATCTGGAAGGTGTCTAGATCCTTCACTACGATGCTCTAGTAATCAGCCTCGGTATGGAGAATCATGAGGTCCGCCGAATCCTAGTTGACAACAAAAGTTCCGTCAATATCCTGTTCCATGAGTCATTCGAAAAGCTCAAACTCTCTCACGAGAGAATGAAGTCGGTCAGGTAAACACTTCACAGGTTCTCGGGCATCCCTGTCCAAATTGAGGGAATCGTCACTCTCGATGTGATAGCCGGAACGACCCCGACCATCCGAACAGAGGTGATGGACTTCATGGTGGTCAACGTCAAGGCTACCTATAATGCTATCCTGGGTAGACCCGTCCTCTGCTCCCTACAGGAAGTACCCTCTGCCTATCACCTGAAGCTTAAGTTTCCTTCTGACCATGGGGTCGGCAGTGTCCGAGATAATTAGAAGTCCGCCCGTGCATGCTATATGGCGGCCGTAGGGGGTGGGGTCTTCCCACTTGATGTGGTAAAACTCCCATCTGATAGAAGCCAATTACATGTGGAGCCCGTTGACAAGTTGGAAGAGATCCCCTTCTACAAGGGAGGTGAATCCAAACGTGTCCGAGTAAGCTAGTCTCTCGCTCCAGACCTAAAGCTCAATATTATCGACTACATCCGTCGGAATGCCGACCTCTTTGCTTGGACACCCTCAAACATGCCAGTGATTTTGGACGAGCTCATTATGCACAAACTGAGTGTCCACCTGGACTTCAAGCCAGTCCAGCAGAAGCGGCGTAAGTTTGCTCCCGATAGGCAACAGGCCATGAAGGAATAAGTGGACAAGCTCCTCTCAGTGCACTCCATACAAGTAGTCAACTACCTACAGTGGCTGGCAAATGTTGTAATAGTAAAGAAACCGAGTGGCAAGTGGAGGATCTGCATAGACTTCACGTACCTCAATAAGGCCTGTCCTAAAGATTCATTTCCGCTACCTAGCATCGATGATAGATGTGACCTTGGGTCAAGAGCTACTGAGGTTCATGGATGCATTCTCGGGCTACAACCAGATCAGAATATTCCCCTCATACATTCCCAAGACCACCTTTGTGACAGACCAAGGTCTCTATTGTTACAAGGTCATGCCTTTAGGGCTGAAGAACATTGATGCCACGTACCAAAGGCTCGTCAACCAGATCTTCAAGAAATAGATAGGACGAAACATGGAGGTATATGTCGACGAAATGCTCGTTAAGAACCAGAGAGGGCAAGACCATGTCATCGATCTAGAGGCTTTCGGGGTCCTACGATCCCACGATATGCGACTCAACCCCTCTAAATGCGCCTTCGGCGTAACTTTGGGGAAATTTATCGGATTCATAGTCAGCTAGCAAGGCATTCATGTGAACCCCGAGAAGATCCAGGCCATACTAGCCATGGCTCCTCCAAGACATGTCAAAGAGGTCCAACGGCGTAAGGGTCGACTAGCGGCCATCGGTCGTTTTCTCTCCAAGTCTGGAGAAAAGTCACTCCCGTTCTTCAAAGCCCTTCGGGGGGCAAAAGCTTCAAGTGGGGGAACCCTCAACAATAGGCCTTCAATCAGCTAAAGTCATACATGGCCAACCTCCCGCTCCTCAACAAACCAGGGTCGAGTGAATCCCTCTTCCTCTACCTGGTTGCGTCAGAGCACGCGCTCAGCACCGTATTAGTCATAGAGGAAGACGGAGTCCAGAAGCCCGTATACTGTTTCAGTAAAGTTCTGCATGACGCTGAACTCCGATACACCAAAATGGAAAAGATTGCCTATGCCTTGGAAATCACCGCTCGGAAACTCCGACTGTACTTTCAGGTGCATTCCAGCCAAGTCCTAACAGACCAACCTCTCAAGACAGTCCTCCACAAATCGGAGAACTTCGGCCGCCTGAACAAGTGGTCAATCGAGCTCAGCTAGCATGACATCAGCTACCAATCTCGGACAGCCATCAAAGGGCAGGCCCTTGTAGAATTTATCACGGAATGCACCATTCTCGAAGCCTCTGAAGTCCAAGAGGACGAATCAATATGGGAAGTCTATGTCGATGGATCATCATGCGAAGGTGGAAGCGGAGCTGGTGTCATACTCAGGGGCCCCGACAACTTCGTTCTCCAATATTCTCTACATCTAAACTTTCAGGCATCCAACAACGAGGCTGAATACGAAGAGATGATCGTCGGGCTCATGCTAGCACACAAAGAAGAGGCAAGACGGGTAAGGGCCTTTAGCAACTTCCAGTTCATGGTCAACCAGATCACCGGGGAGTATGAGGCCCGCGATGCCCGGATGATCATGTACTTGGCACGCATCAGAGAACTCTTAACAGTCTTCGGGGTGTAACGCCCCGAATCCCAAATACACTGAATTCGAGATGTTCTACAGGATCTTTACACTTCCTTTAGTACAATTTTACAAGGAAATTTAAACTTTTCTCTTTATATCAGAGTTTACATCAATATTACACTTTACATTGCACAGCGGAAGTAAACTTTTACAATAATGAAACAAATGTACAACAACATTGAGTAATCTTTAAGCATTTGTTCCTCTTTAATCTTTATCAAGCCATTTACCTGTATATAAGACTGTGGGTACGTCAGTTTATTCAACCGACGATCATTATACACGGCCATCCTCTCTATGCCGGAAATAGTATAACTTATTTTCCATATTTAGCAAACACAAACTTGTCACATATCAAACTAAAGGGACTGCCCTATTGATGTCGTGTTGTGATTGTGCACTTAGTTCTTAATGCATTTATTTATATTACATGACACTAATGCGCACTTATTCGGATTCTATACATCTCATACTACATAGGTCCGAGGGCAAACCCTTAATCGTTCTTCATCTTTGTAGGGTTCAATCCCTCGTTATGACTTAATCTACTACCGTAATTACGGTGAGTATCCTAGATGATCTATGAGTACAAGCTCGTGTACAGAAAATTTTGGAGGGGAATCCCACGCCATGTCTTAACTCATCAAGCATGCATTCTGTGGCAATTCAGCCTCACTTCATGGCACACGATCCTCTTGCAGTCACCAAACATCCCACAAGCGTGGCTAGAGTCCGATCATTACTGAGTTGTGCCCACGCCATGTCTTGACTCATCAAGCATGCATTCTGTGGCTCACACACCCACACCGTAAACCCTAGTTCTCATACTCGTGTTTTTCTCTCACTTTCATCACATCTTCACTATGCACTAATCCTTAGTTTTTATTAGAATCATGAATAAAAATCAAAGCTCTAGAGTTAGCCTCTCCACTAAATCGGACTTATTCATTTCATTCAAACATGACCAACCTTGGTCTTTCATTTCAATATTTCATTTCATTTCTTTCCAAATGCCGGGGGAGACTTAGCTACTCTTTCGTTTCAATCCCAATTCACAATTTCCAATTTGAGCATTTCCACTCATACCACTCATAAATTCATTTTCATAATCAATGTAGATTTTCTTTTTCAATCATGATTTCTAATTCGTTCCAAATTTCATAATTATACATTAATTTCAACTATTCATCATGTAACTCATGAATTATTATTTTCACATTAAAAACCCACATCACTAGTATTCAATCAAGATGGATATTCACACATCATAATTTGTCGCACTATTCTCCAACGAGAATAATTCACATTTCATAGTTGTCACATTATTCTCAAATGAGAAATACTTTACATCATTAACGAATATTCACAATTCACATCCATCACATAATATCATTTCAATCTTTACTATATTAATCTTCTAATTCTTCATTTTAATTTCTTTTTGCAAGTTATAATTTCACAACAATATACATATAGAACCATAGTTCTATTTATGCATTTTATCCCCAAATCATAGTTTATTTCATGCAAATAATTCCCAAATTATTTTTATAAAATCCCATATAATTTTAGAAGAATAGTCATATTTTTTTCATAATTTTTGGACCACCAAAACACCCAAAAAAAATAATTTCCCTAAACTACCGATGTCAAGAATCGAACCCAGCACCAGGGAGAACACAGCCGAAGGCACAGACCAACCGGCCACTTGCGCCAGCGGTATAAATGGGCGCTGAGAGTATTAAATACTCTCGGCCTCTGATTTCTATACATTTAAAAAATTTGTGAAACAAATGTGTGCCATAGGGATTCGAACCGGTCATCACAGGGAAACCAACCGCACACTATGACCACTTGAGCTACGTGCTCAGGTTGTCACAGTACGACTTAAATTCTTTTTGGACCAATTTTCTCTGTTGTTAAAACGTCTCGATGTTCAACTAGTCCTCATTTCATTTTGCTTTCATGAAAATTACTGTAAAATTCCAGATTGATTATTTCTTGTCTAATTTACATATCAGTAGGAAAAAAATAATTTTTTCAACAATTAAAACATATTTTCATACAATTAATTCAAAATACGAACTATCGCTACCAAATTTTCTTCTCTTTTCGACATTTCTTAGCAATTAGCATTTTAATCTCTTTATCAACAAATTTCACATTAGTTCTCTGTCCTTAATCATTTATCCAACATACAAACTCATATTTTAATTTATTCATGCCCACATTAATACAAAGGATCTATTTAACCCATGAAATAGCATTATTAATATACTAACTTTTGTATGTAATCCTTTTTTTTTTTTTTTTTTTTTTCATTTAACTGAGTATCCTCCCTCCTCCTCAGTTGGAAGACTAATCTCAGTCCCGTAGCGAGGCTTTGCAAATGGGCCTAAGATTTGAGGCCCATGGCTACTGGCCACAATATAGTGTTAACCACGGGTTTCGAACCCAGGATCTCGGAGGAGCATACTCCTGGTCCTGGCGTCTCCCAACCACTAGGCCACTATGTTGTGGTTTTTGTATGTAATCCTTGATGGCAATAAATGTGTTTTCTTCAATCAATCCATGATCATAATCAATTCACATACAACTCAAATAATAGAACCACATATAAATTTGTATATCCACATTTCAATCATTCAAGAAGTCATTTTTCCCAATTAACGTGTGCTCTTCTTAATCATTTTCATGCTTCATTCTTTCTAAATAAACTAGCATGCATTCCTACTTTAGAAATAGGGAAAATTTACCCACCTTGTATGGAGAGAAAAATTACAACTAGCAAATCCCTAGACGAATGTCCTTACAACGAATGGCTCCTCCTTGAACACGTGCACCCAAGCCTTCAAGTACCCAACCGAATGCTCCTTCTTCCTTGATGTAGCCGGCCTCCCCCTCTTCTAGTTGCAAGCAAAGATCCCACACACTCTCAATCTTTTAACTCACAAAATCACCACTAGATAATATAATTGAACTATAGGTTTGGAAGAGAATAATTTTACACAAGAATAACTAGCCATGGGGGGGGGGGGGGGATATTTATACTAAAAATCAAGGAGAATGGAGGGCTAGGATCAATTGGTTGGTTGTAAGATGGAGGGTCAAGATGAAAGTAGGAGTTGCAATAACTACCCACAACCAAGTAACCACCACACTATGATCACCATTACAATTTTCATTTCCCTCCAAAAAGATTACAACCGGCCTAGTTGAAAAAGTGCATATTGCACGTGTACGTGTAGTGCACGTGCATGCAACTAGGCCCAAAAATTGTACATTAAATTTTTGTATAAAAATAAAATAGTCTTTAAATTGTATTCTACATGACAAGTTGTATAAAAATAGATGAATCCATGGGCTTTAGTTTATGGGCCAAAATACTTATTATAAAAATAATAAATTAAACTAACTTTGGGCTTTTAAAAGAAAAGGCTTTTTGTCTAATTGAAAGAAGGCTTTATAGAAAAATAATTAAAGGCACATATTCAAATATCTATACTCATCATGATGAATATATTTACCAAAAATATTGCACGTGCACACTACGTGCAAAATAAATAATTTTTCATTAAATGAAAAATTAGGGCATTACACGGGGAGGCCGTTGTCGAGCGCATCCCGAGGGAACACAATGACCAAGCTGATGCCCTATCCAAGCTCGCCTCATTGTCCTTCGAGGGCCTCGATCACACAGTACTCATTGAGATCCTCCTTAAGCCTAGCGTCGAGAACCATGAGGTTCTCTGCATCAACTCAGGTGCTCAAACGGGCACATGGATGGATCCCATCTGGAAATTTTTGTCAGATGGCGAACTCCCCCTAGACCCAGCCGAAGCCCGACAGACAAGAATCTGATCGAAGAGATTCACCCTTATCGATAATGTACTTTTCAAGTGCTCATACACAAAGGTGGATGAAGACCGTATCTTCGATGCCTGAGCCCCGATGAAGCCAGGTATGTGCTCCAGGAGCTTCATGAAGGAATTGGGAGGAGCCATATGGGCAGCAGGTCGCTCACAAGGAAGATACTCAACCATAGCTACCATTGGTTGACCATACTGCATGACACCCACAATCTTGTGAAGAGGTGCGGCCTCTGCCAAAGGTTCTCCTCGCGCATGCCCCATGCCGAACTCAAGTCACTCTCCAGCCCGACCCTCTTTGCCATGTGGGGGATGGACCTGGTCGGCCCGTTTTCGAAGGATACAGGCCAAGGCACTTCCTCATAGTGTTCATCAACTACTTCACCAAGTGGATCAAGGCAGAACCCATGGCCACGATCACTGAACATCAATCTCAATAATTCTTCTGGAAGCACATCGTCTGTCAGTTCGGGATACTGCGTGTGCTTATCTCCGACAACAAAACTCAATTGCTGGCAAAAAAATTTGCAAGTTCTGCGAAGACCTCTGGATCTAACAGTGGTTCCCGTCCATATCACATTCCCAATCGAACGGCCAAGCCAAAAATGCCAACTGTCAGATTCTGGAAGGTCTCAAGAAATGGTTGGACACATCTCCCAAGGGGCTATGGCTTGACGAATTACCCAACGTACTTTGGTCATATCGAACAACCAGTAGGATCCCTACGGACAAGTCTCCTTTCAACCTAAAATATGGAACAGAGGTGGTCATCCCTATAGAAATCGGAATTCCTTCGTCCAGGATCATGAGTTTCAATGAGGAATCAAACACAAACGACTTCAGGGCCAATCTGGACCTAGTCGACGAAATCCACAATAGATCCACCATCAGGAGAAACATCTATCAGCAGTGGGTCAAGAGATACTGCAACAACAAGGTTCTCCCGGCCAACATCAAAGAGGGTGACCTCGTTCTTAGGAAGATCGCTATTTCAGACCCCAGCAAGAATGGTAAACTTGCCCTCAAGTAGGAGGGCCCGTATAAGGTCTCCCAACTGATACGCCCTGGCACACACTAACTCGAAGACCTGGAGAGAAAGATGATCAAGGGAAAGATGATCAAGAGACCTTGGAACACAAAGCACCTTATCAAGTTCCATGAGGGGCCAGAATATACCCCTTTGGTTGTAATCAGCACTACACGCCATTATTCATTTGTAACCTAGCAAGTAAAAACAATGAATTTCCTTTTTTTTATTTTTACTTCGCCACGAAGGGACTTTTTAGTCTCAAGTCCACGACGCTCGACTTGATTCTCGAGCCACAATGGGACTTTTCATTCTCATGTCCTTGCAGCTCGGTTTGGACTTCGAGCGACAACGAGAGAATTCCCAGTCTCTGAAGTCATCGACTCTCGACTTGAATCCCGAGCCACAACGGAACTTTTCAATCTCACATCCTCGCTGCTCGGTTTGGACTTCGTGTGATAAGGAGAGATTTCTTAATATCTCAGGTCCTCGACTCTCGGCTTGAATCTTGGCCCACAACTGGACTTTTTAGTCTCACGTCCTCTCCGCTCGGCTTTGACTTCGAGCAACAACGAGAGAATTCTCAATCTCCCAGGTCCTCAACTCTCAGCTTGAAGCACGAGCCACAATGGAATTTTTCAGTCTCACATCCTCGCCGCTCGGCTTGGACTTCGAGAGACAATGAGAGATTTCTCAATCTCTCAGGTCCTCGACTCTCGGCATGAATCTTGAGCCACAACGGGACTTTTCAGTCTCACGTACTCACCGCTTGTCTTGGACTTCAAGCGACAACGAGAGGATTCTCAATCTCTCAAGTCCTCGACTCTCGACTTGAATTTCGAGCCACAACTGGACTTTTTAGTCTCACGTCCTTACCGCTCGGCTTGGACTTCGAGCAACAATGTGAGATTTATCAATCTCTTAGGTCATTGACTCTCGGCTTGAAGCTCCAATGACAACGGACTTTTCAGTCTCATGTCCTCACCGCTCGGCTTGGACTTCGAGTGACAACGAGAGAATTCTCAATCTCTCAAGTCCTCGACTCTCGACTTGAATCTCGAGCCACAACGGGACTTTTCAATCTCACGTCCTCGCTGCTCGGCTTGGACTTTGAGCGACAATGAGAGAGTTCTCAATCTCTCAAGTTCTTGACTCTCGGCTTGAATCTTGAGCCACAACTGGACTTTTCAGTCTCACGTCCTTGCCACTCGGCTTGGACTTAGAGCGACAACCAGAGATTTCTCAATCTCTCAGGTCCTCGACTCTCGGATTGAAGCTCAAGCCACAACGGGACTTTTCAGTCTCATGTCCTCGCCGCTCAGCTTGGGCTTCGAGCGACAACGAGAGAATTCTCAATCTCTCTGGTCCTCGACTATCGACTTGAATCTCGAGCCACAATAGGACTTTTCAGTCTCACGTCCTCGCCGCTCGGCTTGGACTTCGAGCGATAACGAGAGAATTCTCAATCACTCAAGTCCTTGACTCTCGGCTTGAATCTCGAGCCACAATTTAGTCACATGTTCTCGATGCTCAGCTTAGACTTCGCGCGACAATGTGAGATTTCTCAATCTCTCAGGTCCTCGACTTTCGGCTTGAATCTCGAGCCACAACGAGACTTTTCAGTCTCACGTTCTCACCGCTCGGCTTGGACTTTGCGACAACGAGAGAATTCTCAATCTCTCAAGTCTTCGACTCTCGGCTTGAATCTCGAGCCACAACTGTACTTTTCAGTCTCACGTCCTCGCCGCTCGGCTTGGACTTCGAGCGACAAGGTGATATTTCTCAATCTCTCAGGTCCTCGATTCTCGGCCCACAACGGGATTTTTCAGTCTCACATCCTCGCCGCTTGGCTTGGACTTCGAGCAATAATGAGAGAATTCTCAATCTCTTAGGTTCTCGACTCTCGAATTGAATCTCAGCCCACAACGGGACTTTCAGTCTCACGTCCTCACCGCTCGGCTTGGACTTCGAGTGACAATGAGCGATTTTGCGGTCTCTCATCCTCACCTCTAGTTGTAAATTCCTCACAATCTCCCCTCAGCATCAGTCAAGACCCACATCAATCATGGAGTGGAAGAACATATAAAGGTTATTTTATTGAGACAATTGGCGAGGCTGCATTACAACTGCTAAAATCTTGACCGCATGATTACAACTGTTATAACGTATGTCGCTATAGGCTATCCCTCCTTCGCCTATCGGCTTGCCAACCTTGGCTATAATTACAACTATTGCAATTTCGGTCTACCCTTCCTCTTGGGGGGCCTTAGGACTAACACAAACCAACTCGAGCCCAACCGAGCGCGTTTGCTCTCCGGCAACCCCCACGGAATCCCTAGGAGATGCTAAGGTGGAGGCTCCAGCCACCGAACTCTGAGCATCACCTGGCCTCGATGGCGCCACCAGATTCAAGGTTGGAAAATGAATTCGGGATCCCCCCACTCCGAGCATCGCTTTCAAACTTTGGATTTCCAACTCCTTCTCCGCAAAAACCTCGCGAAGGAGTGACTCTGAAGAGGAGCATTAAATGGAAGCCAGAGATCTCGACCACCCGGACTCAGCACCAGCCACACTTTGGTCGGAGATCATCTTCTTCAGATGGACCGACTCCAAACTCAACTCCTTCGACCTATTCATGAAGTAGGTAAGGACCACCTCCCGGTCCCTAGCTTCTCTTCGATAGCGCACCAAACAGGCCTCGTGGAAGCTCGGCGACACGAGGGTCGGTCAAATCAAGCTTGAAAATCTCGCACAAAACTAAAAATCAAATTATTCCGAGTACCTTAGACTTAAACAAATCACAAAGTGTCCCCCTCAACAAAAAGGAAAAGCCCGTGGCCCAAAAAGTTCTTTCTATTCCTTTAAAATCGTTACAAAAACTGCGGTGCCAGTCCGCATTCGGCGAGTACAAAAATCGGGGGGGGGGGGGGGGGGGGGGGGGGGGGGGGGGGGGGGGGGGAGGGGGAGGGGGGCTATTGCTGAGGGGAGTGGGCCACCTCTTCATTCCCCGTGACTTGGGCTTCGGGGTCGGCCGCCTGTTGTTCCTCCTCGCCAAGCGGGTGATCATCATCCTCCTCTTCGATTCCTCCAGGGGTCGGCGGGACATTGTCAAACTTCATTGAGTAATGGAAGTCCTCGAGGTTGCACTGATGGTACCGGCAAAGCACGTGCTCGATGGCCCAATTGTAGGCCGTATTTTGGGACATGATCACCTTGTCCATCGTGGCGACCCTCACCTCTTGGAGATTCCTATCGATCCCTGTCTCCATTTTCTTCCTCCGAGCCTAACGTTCGGTCAAGAAGATCACCTCCGCACGGAGAGCCCATTCTCGAGCCTCGGAGGCATCGAACCACAACTTGAGGTCCTTCATTTCCCGTTTATAATGCTAGGCGTTCTTTACTTCACGCTGGAGCTCCTGAGCGTGAAGTCACCTCAACTCGGCCCCGGCAATCATCGACTACAAGCAAGGGGCCAACACATAGAAATTTCCGGACAATTAACATAAAAAGATATGAAATTCACTAGTACTTACCACCATGTCGGAATGGGCCCATCGCATGTAGCACGACCCGATCGTCTCGGTGACGAAGCCCTCCTGGTCGCGTGGCGTGGCGAGGTGCGTCACCGCCTCAACCACTATGAGCCCTTCAGTCAGTGAGTCTGCTACCTTCACCGACCAGTTGGGAGCCCACGATAAGAGCCTAGCCTCGCCGAACATCTCTTGCACCGAGGCTTTCAGGGGCGGGATGCCCTTCGAAAGCAACTCCGTGACCTTAAGGTTGTTGGAGCTCGGTATCGACTTCGTCGACGAGGGGATTCCCGGCACCCTGGATACCTTCACCTTCTTGGACTTCGGGTCTGAAGTCCCCTCCGAGCTGCCTTGGGGTGGCCCCTTCTTATGTTTCGAATGATGAGAGGCCTTTTTCTCCAACTCGGACCTCCTCCACTCGATTGCCTCGTTGTTCATTGCTGCGAAGAAAAATCTAAGTTGTGAGAACGAAGGAAAAAAGACGCAAGAAAAAAGAAACAAAATGTACAGGGGTCGGCAGGACTCATCCGATCGGGCTAGGTGCCTTTCTTACACGGTCTGCCACCGAATACTCTTGCCCCCAGAGACACATTTTACAGCTTCCCACTCCTCTTCCGTAAGCTCCTTCCCCTTCGGAGGCTTCAGGTTTGGTTTGTAGAACGCCCACATGGTTTGTGTTCAATTTGATACCCAGGTCAAGACTCTAGTACCATGAAAGCTAACAAAGTATGAATGAATCGGTTTTATTCATTCTTCATTAAGCAAGGATTGCAACTTCATACTAGTAGCAATACATCAAGATCCTACTCTGTTGCATATAATCAAGCAGTAATCATGCCTACAATCAAGCCTATAATCAAACATATAACTAGAGATCAATTTACAATATTTGTCAAAGTTGATAGTCTACCTATTAAGGTTACAGCCTTAACATATACTGTATATGGAAAATTCAAAAACAATACAATACGCAAACAAGAAAGAAAAATGTAAAATCACACACGATGAACAACTTACTTCTTCTTCTCAATCTTGTGAAGAACAAGTAGCGCCGATCCGAAAGCCCCTCTACCAATTTGCTCCAACACCTCGTACTCTCCGTCTCCCCCTCCTTCCATGATAACCTCTCGTCTTCCTCAATCCCACCACTCCCTTTCTTCACCATTCTGCTCTTATTCTCAACACACAAAGTGCTAACAAAGATAATATTAAATGAAGGTCACACTTGGAACTATATCTCTCAGTGTGAAGAGAAGAAGTCATGACAATAATAACTTGAGATGGAAAAGATGGTAGCTTGGCGGGTAAACGATTTTCTTTTTTATTTCTTCTTTCCTGTAAAAAAACTTTAAAGCAAAAACATTTGTTAAGATAAATTAGAGAGATGAAAACAATACTGAATATTGAATTAAGTTCAACCAAGTACAATACCACCTATATATAGGAGGAGAACAAATATCAAAACAACTCTACAACCAATATGGGACTATAATAATATCTAACACCCCCACTCAAACTCACGATGGGTTAAACAGTGTAAGTTTGCCTACTAAGTATCTAAATCTCTGAACAGTATGGAATTTGGTGAAGAAATCTGCAGTCTGCTGGGAAAAGGTAACGGAATGGAGAGATGGTCCCTGCCTCAAAGTGCTCACGAACATAATGGCAATCAATCTCTATATGCTTCTTTCGCTCATAAAAGACCGGATTGCTTGCAATGTGCAATGCACTTCGGTTATCACAATAAAGAGGAGTAGCTCCTGTAAGAGTGACACTCATATCTGATAACAGCTAACGAACATGAACAATCTCTCTAGTAGTAGCTGTCATTGCTCTATACTCAGCCTCGGTAGAGGAACATGCAACAACTGCCTGTTTCATGCTTCGCCATGAGATCAACGAATCACCAAGAAATAAACAGAAACCTGTGGTAGACCTTCTGGTAGTAGGATCACCTGCCCAATCTGAATCAGAATATGCACTGAGCTCTAGTTTGGATGTAGAAGGCATGAATAATGAGCGAGTGATAGTGCCTCAAAGATATCTGATGATCCGAAGAAAAGTACCGTAGTGAACTGATGTAGGAGCGGAAACAAACTGACTGACAACACTAACTACGTGAGCAATATCGGGTCTGGTCATGCATAAGTAGACAAGCTGTCCAACAATCTGCCTGTATCTAGTGGGATCAGGAAGGAGCTCACCATCTGTGGGACGAAGCTTCACATGAAGCTCTAAGGGTGTATCGGCTGATCGACTGTCAGAGATACATGCAGCAGAAATAATATCTGATGTGTATTTCTATTGAAAAATGAGTATCCCCTGAGATCCATGAGTAATCTCTAAACCCAGAAAGTAACGTAGATTACTAAAATCTTTCATATGGAACTACTGGTGAAGGTATTTTTGGGTGGTTACAATGCCGGCAGAGTCATCCCCAGTAATGATCATATCATCAACATATAGTAGTGGAAGTACCCTCCCCTGCAGTGATGACCGCATAAACATGGAATGGTCCTGGGAACTCTGACGAAAGCCAGCCTTAGTGATGACATGCCTAAAATACTCAAACCAGGCTCGAGAGACCTGTTTCAGACCATATATAGCATGGCGTAGTCTGCAAACATGACGAGGAGGAGTAGTAAGACCGGGAGGAGGATGCATATAAACCACCTCAGATAAGGTACCATGAAGAAAAGCGTTCTTCACGTCCATCCGGTATAACGGCCATTAGCGGATGGATGCAACAGCAAAAAGAGTGCGAACAGTAGTCATCTGTGCAACGGGAGCAAAGGTCTCATCATAATCAATGCCATGCTCCTGAGTAAATCCTCGGACTACTAAACGAGCCTTGTGCCGCTCAATAGATCCATCAGGTTGATATTTGACATTGAAGATCCACTTGCAGCTAATAGGCTGAACGCCCTATGGCAGAGGAACAACATCCCAAGTGCCAGTCTGATCAAATGCACTGAATTCCTCTGCAATAGCGTTCCTCCATTCAGATATTGAATTGCATCTTGATAGGTTCTGGGCTCATGTGTATAGTGTATAGTAGTGAGATATGCATGAAACTGTGGTGAGTAGAAAGCTAGGGTGGCAAAACCAAACTGGTCAGAAGGACAAGTGGCATCAGGTGTATAGCGTGCCGGAGGAATACCAGAAGTGGAACGGGTAGACTGACGAAGAGGTGGTGGACTGACAGGGTCTGGGGGGAAGGACGGTGGAGTAGGCGCATGTGTCGGTGGTAAGTAGGTGGGGTGGGTGCTAGCTACTGTGGGGATGCAGGTGGTGTTTCGGTAGGGGAAACAACAGGTGTAAGGACGGCAGGAGATGGGAATGGAGCCAGAGGAGTGGGATCAAAAGGAATGCGGGAAGATGAAGTCAGAGGGCTAGCAACAACTGGGGAATCGAGAAATCTAGTATCCTCGGGGAGAGTCAGGTAGTAAGGGGAGTCTTCTACAAAGGTTACATGTCGAGAAATGCGGACACAACCCGCTGATGGATCAAAATAACGATAACATTTGTGTTCGGGACTGAGACCTAGGTGAACGCGGTTAGCAGCACGAGCAGAGAGCTTCGTGCGCTCAGTAGGAGGGAGAAGGACGTAACATGTGCACCCAAAGGTACGAAACATACTGCAGTCGGGAGATGAGTGATAAAGAGCCTCATAAGGCGTCGTACCAACTAGGGCAGACGAGGGAGTAATGTTAATGAGACTAACAGAGGTCATGATAGCTTCAGCCCAGAGAGAACGAGGAGCAGAAGAGGAGAGTAAAAGAGCGCAAGCCGTTTCAAGGATGTGACGATGCTTGCGTTCAGCTACACCATTCTGCTCATGTGTGTGAGGGTATGATTGCTGAAAAAGGGTGTCATGAGACTAAAGGATCGATCTCATAGTGGTGGAAGTGTACTCACGTGCACCGTCTGATCGAAAATTCTTAATGCGCACACCGAACTGAGTGTGAATCATAGTTGTAAAGAACTGATAAATATCAGGTATCTCAGATCGCTGACGCATAAGAAAAATCCATGTATGTCTAGTGAAGTCATCGATGAAGGCAACATAATAGAGATAGCCTTTCCACGAAGGTTCCGGAGAGGGTCCCCATATGTCAGGTTGAAAAGGATGAGTGGTTTCAGAAGTTCTTTTGTGACTAAAGGGTAGGGCAATGTATTTGACCAAATGACAACCCTGATAATCAGATAAATGTTTAAAAGTGAGAGAACCAAGGGCACCACTGCGAGCTATAGTCTGGAGCCGTGATGCGCTAATATGACATAAACGTCTGTGCCACAGATCAGTATCAGAGAAAACAATACCGAAAAAACTAGAAGGAGAGTGATGTGCACGAAGAAAATATAGATAATATAGACGACCCTGACGACTAGCACTCCCAAACTCTTCACCGATGAAGGAATCAGTAATAGAATAACCTAAAGAGTCAAAAGTAATGACAAGATCACTATCGCACAACGCACTAATAAAAATAAGGTTTAGTGATAAATGAGGAGCATAAAGAACATATGGTAATGTGAGAGTGGGAGTGCTAATTGTCCCTGAGTGTGTAATAAGAAGTGGTGAGCCATCAGCTGTGTGTAGAGATGAAGAGTGAGAGGGAAGTGCTGTGCAGGTGGTGAATATTGTCTGATTACTAGTGAGATGATGTGATGCACCAGAATCTAAAATCCAGAATGAATTCATACCAGGAGTGGCAGAAAATGCAGGAGCAGGGGAGCCAGCATTGATAGACTGACCCATGAGCTGTAGTTCCAGCTGAGTGAGGCATTGCTGAAGATTAGCCCAATCAGCAGGAGACGACAAGGCTGGAGTGACGGGCATGGCCGAGGATGTAAGGGAACAAGCACTGCGAGGAGAAATAAGACTAGCGCTGCTGTGACTGAGAGCACAATATGGAGGGAGATGATGCTGGTGTCTGGATCGGGGTTGGGAGCAGGACGGCGGTACTGGTGTCGGAAGTAGAGGTGGGGTAAGGTGAGGAATGATGTTAGGAGAATGTAAGAGGCCGGAGGCAGACTGAAAGTGGCGCTACTGCTTTTTGAATCTGGAGGAGGAACAAGAGGCGGTTGCATCGGAAAAGTCAGTGGAGGCAGAAATATATGGGAGAGACTGAGATTCCATCAAGTAGGAGTACCTGTAATAATAGGAATAATAATAATATTTATTTATTTATTTGATTTTTTTTTTTTGAAAAAAAAACAGGATAATAGAGAAGTAACGGATAATGGGTCTCGGGTCGGGTAACGGGTATAATAGAGAAGTAACGGGTAATGGGTTTCGGGTCGGGTAACGGGTAATGGGTTTACAAGGATAATGGAGAAGTAGGGATAGAGTTTGAGGTGGGAGGGGAGAGGGGTGGCTAGGGTTTGTGATCTGAATCTGGGGGTGATCAGATCCAGTGATTAGTGAAGTTCGGATCTGGGGGTGGTGACTTCGGATTGGGTGACTTCGGATTGGAGGCGGCGCCGGTAGGGAGTAGCGACGGGGTAGTGTTCGTCAGAAGGTAGGAGGGGATGGCTGACGGTGTGTCGATGTTGATGATGAGGACTTCAATCGGCGAGGAAGAACTGATTTGAGGAAGAACTGAAGACGAAGTTGCTTGCCCCCCACCCCCCCCCCCCCCCCCCTCTTTTGGGATGGAGAAATTTAAGAATTTTTTTTTTGATAATTGGCTTTGATACCATGTTAAGATAAATCAAAGAGATGAAAACAATACTGAATATTGAATTAAGTTCAACCAAGTACAATACCACCTATATATAGGAGGAGAACAAATATAAAAACAACTCTACAACCAATATAGGACTATAATAATATCTAACAACTGAAAGAGGAAAAAGGTGATGAAAAAGTGATTTTTTTAAAAATATATATCACCTTTTGAAACTATTTGCAAAAAGAGAACAGTTATCAAAGTATTTGCGTTCGGGGACTCAACAATTAAACTTGTTTCCAGCGGCGAGCTTGATTATTTCGTACCCACCGTTGGGAAAGGCAGACCTAGTTTTATTTTTGGGGAGAAACTCACAGTTCCCAACGAAAAGTTAAGTTCAAAATTATCAAACAAGACTCGCTGTTCCCAACGGCGATGTTCTTTATACTAGACTCGTTGTTGGAAACGGCGAGGTTATATGAAATTTCACACATGGTTGAAACTCTCTATTAGACTTGGTGAATTTTTTAAAAAACTCTGTTGCACCATCTGTGAAATTTCATATAAGCTTGTCGTTCCCAACAGCGAGTCTAGTATAAAGAACCTCGCCATTGGGAACAGCGAGTCTTATTTGAAAATTTTGAACTAAACTCGCAGTTGGAAACAACGTGTTTCTCAAAAAATTTAGAATTAGATTCACCGTTTTCAACGGCGAGCACAAAATAACTAAGCTCGCCGTTGGGAACTGCGAGTTTAGTTGTTGAGTTCCCAGCTGCAAATATTTTGGCAACAATCCTCTTTTTGTAAATAGTTTCGAAAAAGGGCATAAATTTAAAAAAAATGAAAAAGTAGTATGTGATGGCAATAAATAAATATAGGAAGAAAGAAAGAAAGGTTGCTTGGAATTTTAGTTTGTGAGGGGGGGAATGAAGGGAGGGATTTATTTTGACTGAATGATGATAGGATTTCGCTTTTAGACTCGTTAATACTTAACAGTGACGGGGAGCGGCGGGTAGCCCCCCCCCCCCCCCCCTTAACCATCATATCTCCTTTATCTCACGCCTCAGCCACTCCCGCCGCCGCTCCACCCCACCGCGTTCCTCAAGCCCTCCCTCCCGCCGCTCCTCCGATCGAGCGATGATAGACGTTCCTTCCCG
Source organism: Hemerocallis citrina (assembly GCA_017893485.1). Classification (NCBI taxonomy): domain Eukaryota; kingdom Viridiplantae; phylum Streptophyta; class Magnoliopsida; order Asparagales; family Asphodelaceae; genus Hemerocallis; species Hemerocallis citrina. The sequence goes on along the minus strand of JACEHZ010000159.1, from coordinate 34,645 downwards.
CCGTCGCACCCCTCTCGTCTACCGTCTTCGAGGGTCTAGGGCCTCTCGTCTCCTGTCGTCGTCCCTCCCATCGCTCATCCGATCGAGCGACGAGGGACGCTCCTTCCCGCCGCCACTTCCTCCCGTCTCCCATCTCCCCTCGTCGAGACCCTAGTGGAGCTCGTGGACCCCGTCCAGCTCTCGGTATACATTGACACCCTCGCCGCCTCCATTGAGATCCTCGCCTTCGTCTTCTTCTACGTCATCGGTGGCCTCCTCTTCGGTGTCGGATGCGGCGCCATCGCCTCCGCCACCATGTCCTCACCCTCGATGCCAATCGCAGTGTTCTGCAGCTTCAATTTGGATGTCGAGATGCTGGTTGAGTGTGCGAAGAAGAGGGGGTATGTGATGATGGCAGTGCCGGAGTTACAGGCGGCAGTGTATGATTGATTTGGGTTTGTGTTTAATTCAACCCCACCACCGGCATTTATGGAGCTGCCTCCCCCGATGGTCACAGCTATCGCAACAACGCCATCCCCCTTACCTCCGACCGAAACAACTGCAACCCCACCGCCCATTGTGGTGAAAGGAGAAGGTGAATCATCATTTGTTGTGGTTTGGTTTAGGTTTTATGGGTGTGAGAAGGAGAGAGGGGGAGAGTGAGATGTTGCTCTTCACTTTTATCATTTGGTGTGTCTGTGGGTATGTGAGAAATTACCTGAGAGAGCACAAACATGAGAGGCGAAGGTATCCTCCTCACGGCTCATTCTTTGGCTGTAATTTTGATTGGGGTGAGTATGTTGTTTGCGAGTTTCGGCAGGGACAGCCATCGCGACAGCGCCTTCCCCCTCGTCACAAACTCGAACAACTGCAATTCCACCCCCCGTCTTGGCGAGAGGTGAAGGTGATTCTTCAATAGTTGTGGTTTGGTTTGAGTTTTTGGTTGTGAGAGGGAGGGAGAGAAAGAGGGTGAGGGAATGTTGCTCTTCACTACTTTCTTTTGGTGTGTGTCTGTGTGAGAAATTTCCTGAGAGAGCACGACGTGAGAGGCGAAGGTATCCTCCTCACGGTTCTCTTTGGTTGTGGTTTTGTGGAGTGTGTGTGAGTGTTGTTTGCGTGTTTGTGGGAGGAGAGGAGAAGGCTGGAGTCAGTGCATGTCAAAATCCCGCTTGAATAGCTTCAGGTGGGTGTGCGCCTGCTGTGGAAGCAGGGCACGAAGCTAAATTGACATACTGACAACTTTGATGGGCCGAGCACTGTGACTGGGCCCAAGATGGGGTCCATTACAGTTATAGAGGAGATGCATCGGTTGGACCTCTTCTATAGTGTTGAAAACTATCAGTTTGTCGGCCCACCCTCCAGAGCTTGTTAGAGAGATCTCTTGCTAACTGTACGGGTCATGTTGCTTCATATTTTATTTTCTGCTCGTAGTTTGTATTTTGGTCCAGTACTCTGGGTTTGTTTTGTTAACATCTAATAAATGAAACAGGATGGTCATATTCCACATTTTTCTTCCCAAAAAAAATTACTTAACAGTGACTTCGGAAATGACAAGTGTTCTTAACCTTGGAATCTATTATACTATTGTATAAGCATGCAAGTTGATTGTAGCATTCACATACAAAATGACTTTTGTGTGATATTAGAGCATCTGTAGTCGTTTTGTCAAAAAAATGGGTATATGAAAATTTTGGAAATAGTAATTAGTGCTTTCGCTGCAGTCGTCTATACTCAAATATTGGGTTTTTTTGGACGAAACGAGATATGATATCCCATCTACATTTTTTTAATTTTTTTTTTTTTAATTGAGAAACGGTAAATGATCTACCGTTTCAAAAAAAAATAAAAATCTCCAACTATGAAGGTTGGCCTTTTTTTTTATAAAAAAAAATTTATCCAACGACAAATCATCTTCCGTCCGACATAAAAACGGCAAATCATCTTCCGATTTCCAAAATATAGATAATGCTATATTCTCCCCTAAATTTGGCAGCCTACTGTTCACAATGTTCACAGCGCACCCAAAAAATGGGTACTTGGCCAACGGCTACAGGGGATTTTTGACCAAATTATCCATGTTTTGGATATTAACATGGATATTTGGCCAGCTGACTACAGATGCTCTTAATACCCATTGCAAAGTTGATGCTTAGGGTGTGCGTTGATGTTTCCTTATGAAAGAAAATTCTTTTTTATGCTTAAGCCAGCACTCGTGTCATTTTTGCAATAAGATTGCTTACCCTTCCAACTTTTAACTTTTAACTTTGTAAGATATCATGTTATAACACAGTAGTAAACCTTGTAACAATAAATAAGATGTCTGAGATTTAAATTCCAATCTACTTGCATCATGTTACAGTCTATTCTCTCAGAATTAGATTGGTATGTGATTCGGTTTAGTTAAAATCACCCAAAAGAGTTTATAGAAAATTGATGGGCTCAGCTCATAGACGTCCCAGCTAATTTTATGCCCCTGCTATTCGCCAACCTAGGACATCGAAAACACTGAACACAGATCAATTGGAAATCCTTTTAAAATAGATCATAAATAAGAGCATTATTTAGCCTCACAATTTCTTCATTTCTGTGTCAACTGTTATGATAATATAGAGAAGATAAGCAAGTCGTTTTCTGTACAGATACATGTAACCAAACTATTCTTAAGGTGGAAAGCTAGTATCTTACAACAACTTTTAATTTGTCAAGAGACAATAACATTGCACGATTAATTAAACAGAACATCCACTTTTCATGTCATAGAGAAGAACGGCAAAAGCGCATCATTAAGCATTCAGATTTTAAAGATATCCTAAAACCAGTTTAGAAGAAAAAGATTAAACATTTGACAGATTCTTGTTGTTCTTACAAACCTGCGATCCCAGGAAATATTCTAATTGAAGATAATTTTTAATATTATGCAAAGCTAAGTATTCTTATTTGACCATGAACACAAGGCGGAACCACTGCTGCAGTAAAGAGAAGATATAGCGAGGGGTTTTACTTGTGCATCTGCCTTTTCTGTTGCTTCTTCCTATTTCCTTCAAGCCTTTCCCGTGTTTTCTCAAACTCTTCTTCTGAGGGTTCCTGGGGTGCCGCCTCTCCACCGCACTTGGATATTACAGATGCGAGTATGGAGTCAAACTTCTCTTTCCTTTCGCTCCTACGCTGAGTAATCATTGCAACTAGATCATTCTCTACTTTCTTCCTCGACCTAGAATGGTATTTAATGATCACAGATTCTAAGAGTTAGCACATTGCTCTAAAAGACAATGGGAGAAAGGGGGAAATGTTTTGTGAGAAAGATTTTACTTCGACCTTCGCACTAGAGGATCAGTAGGTGGTTTTATTTCCGACACCTGCTTTGCCCATTTCTGGTATGCTTTAGTTGTTTTGAGCTCACCTGTAAATAGAAAATTGGTTAACTAATCTCTAATATCTCTAATATTATAATGAGAGAAGGCCTTAGTGTCATTTGTAAATCTACCAACGCGTGTAGGGCACGTACAATTAAACTCCCCAATATAAACACATGGAACCCGTAAATTGTCCGTGCAAATTAATTTCTCTCTATCTCCCAAAACCCCATGTTCACACACCCCTCCCCCCCCCCCCCCCCCCCCTCTCTCTCTCTCTCAGAACCTGCTTTTAAATCCCCCAGATCCAAAACCTTGGCAAATCCAAATCTCTAAATCTCCAGATCCAAACCCTAAATCCCGACCTCGACCGCCATCATCTTCCTCACCATTGCCACCGCCTCCTCCGCCTCTTCAAGTCGACAAAACCCTAAATAAACTATTTTTTCTTCTCTAAACCCTAGCTTCCTCTTACAAAAAAGTTGATCACTATCTCCCTCTTCCTCTCTCAATCTGGAATCTCAAAGCAAAGAAATGGACAGCAGCGATGGCGTGAAGTGGGACAACCTTCTTAAGTGGAGCCTCGCCAACTCCGACAGCACTCACCCTACCCCCAAACTCAGGTAAACTACTCTCTTTCTAGGGTTTCTTGATTCTTTCTATCAATTTGATTTGATTTGATTAGGGTTTGGTGAATTTGAATGATTGGAATTGGTTGATTTGATTGCAGTGTTGAGGATCGGCAGTGGTTCATGGAGGCGATGCAGGTGCAGACTGCCGACGTGGTGAAGCAGATGAAGGAGATTACGCTGGTTATGAGCACCACCAATGATGTGTTGGAATCTCAGGGAGTTACTCCATCTGACATTGAAGGTATTTTCCTGCATTTAGTTGGAATTTTATTTTGTTTGGGGTTTGGATAGTACTACAGTTTGATGGTGCTCAACAATCCCAGCATCGGTCAGTTTCTGAATGGCTTTTTTCGATTTTATTTTGGTGATAGTGAGTGGAATAGAGAGTAGAGAATAGACACCTCCACTATGTTGTAGGTTTTAAACCTCTGATTGTTTTTCCTTCGATTGCAATGAAGTAGATCAATAATGGGATCACTTAAGATTGTAGCAAATATGAAATGGCCACAATCAGATATGAAGGAGAGAGCAATTATGAAGGAGAGCGAGTATGGTTACGTTCGAAAGGTAACATATTTTTTTCCCAACGGCATTTGTGATTTTTTTTGGATAAGTTTCAGATTTTATTGGATTTAGATTAGGAGGTGATTTGAGATTTGGTTGATGAGATGTTAAATTGAGTGAAAATTGACTGGATTTTGTTATTTTTAGAGGTGATATAGTGATGGCAATATGAGTTAATCGAATTTATCGAGAAAAATTGAGTTGAATCAAGGATTTGAGTTGAATCAAGCCTTTTGTTTTAAATGAATGAGATATGAAAGGAACCATTACGAAAAAGAAAACAAAAATCCATTGGCTTTGAGATCAATCCAATCCATATGTGCAAAATGTTGTCTTATCTTGGTTGCAGTCAACCTATTGGCATTAATTTGCTTTATTTATTGATTTAAAATTGAGATCATTGATGTCAATGACATTTTTGTCTAATCATATATTTCCTGATTCAATTTGAAGACCGGCAAACATTAGATAAGAAGTAGCCCAACTACTTCAAGTATAAAATCATCTTAAGGGAAGAGATGTTCTATTTCAAGGGGACTAGCAATATGCAATGCACTTTCTTTTTAGTTGATTTGTTTAAATTCTATGCAGTTAAACATAATTTAAATATCAAAGGTAGCACTTTAGTTTTGTCATATCGAATTGATAAGAATTGCTTCTCGGAGTCACATAGGCTGAGGAATCCCACATAGATAAGAATTTAAGGTAGTTGAAGCATGTCTGCTTGCATCACACTAATAACCATGTGGTTCTTCAAGGCCAACATTTTTTATTGTAAGAAAATTTCTTTGAATTGTATACTACATCTACATCCATAATTAGTGAAATTAATAGTACTTTATACTTCGATTCTGCCATTTTAACAAGGGAAAGATTGGATGTTTGTTTGTTTTTGTGTGTTTCAGGTTTTTAAATTGAGTGAGGTGGAATTGTTGTGCATGGGGGAGAAGTCAAAGAGTGAGGAATCGGAAGAGGTGAGTTGAAAAAGTTTGGATTTTCTAAGATGAAATAATTATTGTTTTTTTAGATAGAATAGATGACTAGAAAGTTTTTAGTTGAAATTGTGATTTTTAGGTGAGAAAGTTTGAATTTTTAATTGTTAATTGTTAGGGCATGCATCGCACGCGTGCAGATAACTAGTTTAGATAATGTCATATAAAGCATACTTTGAACTGTACTTCCGAATAATGTTGAAATAATTGACAAAATAGTGGCTTAGTGGAAAGAATTTAAGGTACTGTTCTTTTTCTCCTCTTATAAGCGATTCACCTCTTATAAGAGGTGATCCACCTCTTTTCCCATAATTTTTAGCGTTCTTTTTTTACCCTTATAAGCAATTTTCCCCAAAATCGCTTATAAGCCTAAACGGCTTCTAGTAGCCTCTTTTAAATTCTTATAAGCCTTCTATCACTTAAAAAGTCTATATTACCCCAAAGTATAAATAGAGAAATTATATAGTACGAGCAAAAATGTGTAAAAGTAGAGAAAAGGCTCTTGTAAGAGGTGAAAAAAGAACAGAATTCTCTTATAAGAGGTTCTTATAAGAAGTTATTTTTATATAAAAAGAACACTTCAAAAGGAGGCTCTTACTGTAAATCTCTTATACCTCTTATAAGAGGCAAAAAAAAGAACAGTACTTATGTGTTACTACTGACAAGTGAAAGCAAGGTTTTGGTCGGATACAAATTTATGTCTTGTCTTCATGATAATTTGCAGAAGAAAATAAGTAAAATACATATACAAAATAGAAGACAGAATAAAACTGTGCAAAACTATTGGACACAAGACCTTTAGTAAGAGACTATTGTTGGATATATAGGTATATTCTCACTATATGAATAATATTGTGTAATATTATTCTATGGGTAACACGATGTTACACATACTAATTGTATGGATATCGAAACGCAGATTGAGTGTGTTGAGAACCCAGTACCCAAACCAATATTTATCTTATAAATACTAGCTTGTGATAGTAGTCTAGGTATTCCAATATTGATACCTAGGGTAAATATCTCAAGCAACTTAGTCTAGGATATTAACCCTAATTTCTATTGATATTATCTCTCATAATCTCTAACAATCTTGAGATATTTAGCATTAATTTTGAGATTAGGAGAAATTGAGTCGGAGTTTACCGTTCGTCGAAATCCGTCCTTGTCGGTAGCAGCCATTGTCGTTGCCTTCACCGACGTCGGTACAAGCCTCCACCTTGGCCGCCACCAGCCGTCGCGTCCACCGCGAACCCTTTCTCCCCTACTCCGATCGCGATCTGTTTGACTCAGTCGCTGGGGGCACCGCAAGCCATCAAGGTCGGAATCTGCAGCCGCCGCTGGCCAGGTCAGCCGCCCCACCGCTATTGGCGTCGACGCAGGCCGCCACCACGTTTGCGTTGGCATAGACATAGCTGCCGCGTAGCTGGGGATCGCCTTGCTGAGCGCCACCGCCGCTGGGTGTCGCCTCCGCCAGCGTTGACGACGCCGCCTCTGACCACCAACAACCCCTTCTCACTTCTCCACTTTGATCGTTTCAGGGGATCGGGAAATGAACAGTCAGATCCGAACTTTCTATTGGCTGATTTGGGTGTTTCGTGTTCGTTTTGTGGAGGGGAACACATATGAACCTACTCAGATCTGACTCCAAATCAGTAATCTCATTGGCTGAGATCCGGTGTTGTGTGTTCGGGTGGTTGGAGCAGATCCAGATTCAGATCCAGTCCAACAGCTGTTCTATTGGTTGGAGATTACTGTTTGGTGTTTGGACTGTTGGAGCAGATCCAGATTCAGATCCAGTCCAACAGCTGCTCTATTGGTTGGAGATTTGCTGTTTGGTGTTTGGACTGTTGGATCGGATCCAGATCCAGCCAAAAGGAATCAGATATGGATCTAACCAATGGAGACAATCCATTGGGTATTATTTTTGTATTCTGTGTTTGGGTAGAAGACTAGATCTACTGCAATGTACTTTCAATTCAGATCTAAATTAAAGATAAGTTCTTTACCAAATTTAAACTGTTATTTAATTATTTGTTTGAATTTTTGTTGCTAAGTGCTAAAGTTCAAAACCGTATTATGCATTGTTTAATTAAATACAAATCTGAATAACTGCTTTGGCTACGTGCTATGGATCAAATATTTATTTTGATAAGATAAGTTATAGTTTTGACTATAAAACTGTATCTCCAATTAAATTATTGTGAATTAGATAGTGCTAATAATTTGTTTAATTGGCTAATCTTTAACGATTTGATGAATGTAGGAACTTCAAAGTTACTTACAAATTGTGTGTATTGGAGACGATGGATTTGCATCACGGTATGATAAGTCTGCACTATGCAGATTTCTCCATCAAATTTGGAAAACACTTCTAACTTGATGTGTCGGTATGATCTACTCTAATCTTTCTTAGAGTTTTCATGTAATGAATGTGTTAACGTTTTGTGCATTTAATCACATGATTAAGAGTTTTAGTCTAGATCATAGTTATTCTCACTTTGAAAACTAGCATGTTTAGGATTGTTAAGTGTTTTATCATACTATGTGTATAGATATTGTGACAAATCCATTGTTTGCAGTTTGTGTGAGATTACACATTTGCTTCTCTAATAAAAAATAAAAATTGTATAAGATGTATAGCAAATGTCTGTAACTTAGGAGAGAACATCTCTTAATGTACGATATGACTCCATTAGTTACGTTTTGTTCTTTCTCATTCATTGTACTGCGTGTGCAAAGTTGAATTATAACATGTTAGTCATTATCTCGTTTAGCATTTCGAAGATGATGAAGAACGAATAAAGAAGATTTGCTTACTATGTTTGAGCAAGTGGACATTGTTAGAACCATTAGAGAAAGTAAACAATTTTGTAAAATGTGATGTATTTACTCTTATAATATGCATATATTATCAATCGCATGTATAAGTTGAGTTTAACAAATGAGACAATTAATCAATAATAGTTCTAATTGTGTATAGTTCCTGAACATAGCATAATTGGCTAGAATTTGAGAACTATATATTAAATTGTTTGTTCTTGTTAAAACTCATAGCTCTGCTAAATGACACTCCATTAAATATGACAAATATGAAAGTTGTGCTCAGATTATGACCACTAGAAAGTCATTTAGTATGGTTTCTATGAGCACACAACTTCTTGAGTCAATACATTCTAATATTTGTAATCTCAGTAGCTTTGTGACTAGATGAGACGATAATTGGTCAGAAGTATTTAATCACCTATGTAGATGATTATTGAATATTTGTCATACATATATGGAGGATGTAACACTCGCTATTTTGATGAATTAAAAATCTAGTTAAATGCTAAGATCAAAATGTTTCAGATTTGATAGAGGTGGTGAATATGTTCTAACAATTTTAAGAGAAGTTTGCATTGGGCATAATCTCTACTGCACTCTACTTATAACAGTCAAACCATATTGATAAAAGTTAAAATCAAACACTTAGTGAAATGTTAAATTTCTATATTATTGACTGTTGTTTTTCTTATGTAATTATGAGTGATGTTGTATTATTAATCATATCTCTAATATGTTACTACACTCTAAATTGAATACACCTTGTAGATCATGGCACGAAAACACAAATAATTTTGTTAAAGTGAAAAATTTGTGTTGTGATACATTTGTTAGAGTACATGACCCTAGAAGGGCTAAAGTAGAACCTACAGCAAATATTGGTGTTTAGAAAGTGCAGAATGTAGTTCTGCAGACAGATGTTAGATCTATCTAATTTATATTAGAAGTATCTAAACTTGCATAGTTCTTTGAGGATGTGTTCATCAAAGATAAATGTATGAAATGATCTAGTCCTACAGACACGGTCAATGATTCACAGTTGGAATCAAGAACCAGCCTTACTGACACTTAAAATTTCAATGGCAAATGAGCCAAGAAGAGTATTTAGTAGACAATGAGATGAATTTGTGTCATACAATAATACTTTAAATTAGTTGATCTGCCGAAATGGGCTAAAACTATAGTAAGTGGGGTTTTATAGAAGAAATTTAACTTTGATTGTTCGGTAACAATTTTAATGCATTTTAGTAGCTAACAGATTGACTGAAAAAGATGGGGTAGATTTATTTGATGGCTACTACATGTTTGTCATATTGCTACAATAATTATTCTTCTTACCCTTACATCTATTGGAAATTTTGTTATTCATAAAGAATATTTAAACAGTTTTGTACTAAAAATTTTGTACTTGATGTTTTGTACTGAACAGTTTTGTACTATAAAGTTTTGAACTAATATGTTTAGTGAACAAGATTTACAATTTAATAAAATCACTGTATGTTCTGAAGACTTGTATAGCCGATGAATAACTAACTCGACTAATTTCTAAAAGAGCCTAGTATATGAATCAAGTAATTCAGATCAGTGCCTTCAACTTTGTGGTGTGTCAAATATAGTGGCTATTATTTACTTGTTCTGTTGACATGCTTGTTCTTAGAAGTGACCTCTCTATTACAAATAAAGTTAAAATTGTGCTATCCAAAGAATTGAACATGACAAACCTAGGTATTGTGGACACCATAGGTATAAGGGTGAGTTTCAGTTGGCAAGAGATAACTCTTAGTCAAACTCATAAAATCAAAATGTGTTTCAAAAGTGGGGATATGGTGATTAAAAGTGTTTTGAAACACCTTATGATTATGATAACCTAGTGATGGTGCAACCATGAGACAGGTAGATCATTCTAAAGGAATTGAAAGTCTCATGTATACAAAGATCTGCACTAGAATAGACATAGCCTTTGAGATAGGTATGATTTGCAGATTCACTAATAATCTCGACATGCTTGTTCTTGGAAGTGACCTCTCTATTACAAATAAAATTAAAATTGTGCTATCCAAAGAATTGAACATGACAAACCTAGGTATTGTGGACACCATAGGTATAAGGGTGAGTTTCAGTTGGCAAGAGATAACTCTTAGTCAAACTCATCAAATCAAAATGTGTTTCAAAAGTGGGGATATGGTGATTAAAAGTGTTTTGAAACACCTTATGATTATGATAAAAGGTTGACACCTAGTGATGGTGCAACCATGAGACAGGTAGATCATTCTAAAGGAATTGAAAGTCTCATGTATACAAAGATCTGCACTAGAATAGACATAGCCTTTGAGATAGGTATAATTTGCAGATTCACTAATAATCTCATACACATTTGAGTGTCCTTAAGAGGCTAATGAGATACCTGAGTGGTACTCAAGAATTTGCTTTGTGCTACTCTAGTCATTCTTCGAATGAATGGCTGATCTGATGCATTATGAAGCTCAGAATTTAGTGAAAGTCGATAACTAGTGGATATGTATTTACACTAGGAGGAACAGAAATGTTATTGAAATTAAAAGGCAAACAGGCACTGTGCTATCATCCATGAAATCAGACCTCTATGTGTTATCCTCTGCAGGGGAAAAGGCTGAGTGGATTGAAGAAATTATTGCTAGTTATCCATTAAGAAGTTTAAGTAACTCTAATTCTGTTATGCGACTATCAAGCTATAATGCACTGTAGCTCATAACTCACTTCATAATAGTAAGTATATCAAGGTTAAGAGAAGCCTAGTTGAACTTTCAAATAAATAAAGTGCAACTGAAATAAAATATGGCTAATGCTCTTGCAAAGAGACTTGAAAGTGATCCAATTATCAAAACTGTGTAGGAAATGAAGTTAAAAGCTATTGAGTCAAAGCTTTAACATCCTAATTATTTTGAAATTGAGAATCCAATTGGAGCCATAGAGAAGTTTTAACTTAAGCATCAATTTTAGGCAGTTGACATGTTTTAGATAATTTTGATGATTCCACATAAATTCCACAAATATATAATGTCATTCCAATTTTGATGGTATTATATATCAAAAGAATTTACTTAGAATAATCATATTATTCCAATACGAAACATGAAAACTTGTCGATGTGTTTCCGATGTTTAGAATGTTGTTATATCATTCCAATTTTGATGATATATCTCTTTTATGGATTCTTGTTTCATTCCAATTTTGATGATTCAGAATTAACCATAATTGATTTGACTGTTCTATCATTCCAATATGAAACATAGTATAGTTCTTGTGTAGAAACTATAATAGTTCTTATTCTTTATTTAGTTAAAGAAACTTGATTGTGATGCTTGTGTTACATTTTTGCTAAGCTAATTATGAATTGTACTAAGTTCTTTTGTGAAACTAGATACTTTGTGAAATTCGTTAGAATTCTTAGAGATGTATCTCTTGATATTCTTGTTTTCAATAAGCTAGCAAAAATGGAGGAGTTGAATCTGTCAACATAGATTTCAAAATAATGATTTGCTCAAAATGAAGTAAACATAAAGCAGTGTGGAAGGATAAAGTTTCAGTTTATTTCTTTCGAGAATAAATTAGTCACTTACTTGGTAAAACTTCTGTTCAGTTTAAGACTCGTGTTCATTGAGCTTAAAACTCTTATTTTGTTTTTGAAGTTTATTTGCATTGTTTGATTTTGAAACGATGACAGATTATTTCAATTGGTTTAGTCATTGTGAAATATTCTGTTGTGATATAGTTTGGGAACTATTTAATTATTTTTGTTTAGTCTTTTTGAACTATTCGGATTTATAATTGATTTAGTATTATGAACTGTACATTGAGTGGTGCATTTCTTCTATTTAAAGACTGCTATCAGCCAATCAGCTTTATGTTGAACTAATGAGATAATCCAATACGTTTATATATTGAGAATATGGGAGGAGATTGTTGGATATATAGGTATGTTCTCACTATATGAATAATATTATGTGTAATATTATTCTATGGGTAACACGTGTGTTACACGTACTAATTGTATGGATATCGAAACGCGAGTTGAGTGGGTTGAGAACCCAGTACCCAAACCAATATTTATCTTATAAATACTGGCTTGTGATAGTAGTCTAGGTATTCCAATATTGATACATAGGATAAATATCTCAAGCAACTTAGTCTAGGATATTAACCCTAATTTCTATTGATATTATCTCTCATAATCTCTAACAACTATTAGGCTGTTAGCATGTGCTTGGACATATTTTTCATTCGTAATTCATTCATAATGCTAGTCATTAAAGCCTCATTTATTCTTTCAATGCATAATAACTATCATCGTCTATCCATATTGTTTAAAATAGTATGTCAAATGAAGGTACTAAAGCACGTGCAGAATATGTGGAAAACCACATTTCTGCATCTCCAGTCAGTCACATCACAATTGTCTAGTTGTTGTAGTAAAATAGTCCATTGGTTAGTAACTACCACATATAGAATATGATTAAATGGAAACATAAAATGTCAAATGACGATGCCAGTACAAGAAGTTATCACCCGATCTTGAAGTCAATTGCAACTTGTTGGCAGGTCAATGTCTACAGTAATGAGGATCAAAGTATATAAAAAGCAAAGTACTGTTGTTTATTGCAAGGAATAGAAAAGGAAAGGTAGCAAATTTTCCTAGCTATTATCTAAAGCAAGCAGAATGTCCTCTCACAATACAACTCAGCGCAAAAAACAGCCACGAGTTCTCTAAGACCAAGAGTATGGTGACAAGTGACAACAAATGCAGATTTTAAGAGAATTCGGACGCGGGGGGAGGGGAGGGGGGGGGGGATGAGAAATTGTTCCTGCATGCTAGCCATTCTAAGAGATTGAAAAGAACGCGAACTAAAAGAATTAAGGAACACCTACAAAGTTGCATATTCTACTCCTTAGTTACATGAAAGTATGTCTAGACTGTGCTAAGATAAGATCACAGAGAAGATTCACAGTGGAGTAGGCAAGAGACTTCTGACATCAAAAGAAAGCAAACAATGGGAAACTAAGCCTACTCAGCAAGTAGATCTAAAATTTTCAAGTGTAACAGCTAAATGTGGCATCCAGCATTAGTTTGAACATCAAAGTAGCAAATCTGAAGTGATTGTTAACAGGACAATTGATATGTGAATAAGAACTAAATTTGCACTGATTTTGGAAGGACTCATAATCGTATCAATATATATTAGGATGAAATAAAATAGAAAATACTCAAGTCATACCTTCAGCTATTGCTTCATCAATTATATCCTTGAAGCGGTGTGAGTCGAGCTTTGGCTCAGAACAAAGCATTGAACAGAAAAGCCTGTAAAACAAAGTCAGGTCAGATAGATAAGCTGCATAAGCTGCAGATGTCCTCCATATACACAGCCAACATAAACAGATACTCCCAAGTCAGACCTAAATAGTAGGTAGATTCATCAGCAAAGAAGGATCCAACTAGTCAACAGATAGATCAGGATAAATATATTGGATTCAACAATACATTTTATATCCTTTTAAGGGAGACATACCTGTTCATGTTGCCTTTGAATTTTGTATATAGATCCTTCAGATCTTTCTTCTCTGAATCTGATCCTCTATAGTTAGCTTCAAACTCTTCAACATCAGCTTCTGTAACCTACAACCAAAATAAAACGGGATGCCTTATGTGCAGAGTGGTATAAAAAAGCATGCTAGCAATTTTATTGTCTCAGTTGTTACAATTTAACTCAATAACCTAAAATCACAGGAAACCTTTTTGTACAATGTTCTGAAGAACTCTTTCAGATTGTTAACAGCTTCTCCAGATAAGGCCTGGTTGACATAAAAAACATTAGGAGCATGACAATATCCTGAATATATATATATATATATATATATATATATATATATATATATATATATATATATATATATATAATCTGTTAAATGTTAGAACATAATGATAGTAGCTTTTACATATAACTCTAATTTCTCTCAAATGAATATTGTTGAGACCAGTATATTTAAGTCTAGTTCCAGTACTCACCTCATCATCAATACAGCCAGTCTGATCATAGAGTGCCCTTTTCTCCTCGTCTCCAAGAATCGATATCACCTTCTGCAAGAACTGAAATTTCTCCTTGGCTTCCTGGACAAGGAAACAAAAGGAAAGAGCACACTCTATATAGCTAGCTACTACTGAGAGGAAAGAAACAACCACTATGAAAAATATGAATAGGGCAGTACCTCATCACCAGGATTCTTATCTGGATGAAGTCGCAAGGCCAACTTGTAATATGCTTTTTTAATTTCCTGCTGAGATGCAGTCCTCTCCACACCAAGGATCTACATGAATATTGAAGAGATAATGGAGTTGAAGACTTCAGATGATGAACCAAAAATTGTTATCCTCACAATCAGATATTTCTTTTGACCTATAGTAGAGTACATCTGAGCTATACTTATTATAACAAATAAAAAAATGAAATAAACATGAGGAAAAGTAGTAAGTGTGAACCACTGTTATCACAATCGTATTGAATAAAAATGTTACTCGGTAATTGGTGTGGTTTAAGAATAGATACGTATTCCGGGTGCATGCATTCAGACAATTTAACTTATTTACACTTTATGAACATTTGGTTCGAACTAAGCATGCCAGCCAGTATTTTCATCCACTGTGCATACCCGTGCCTGCAATTATTATAATATCCCTAAAACAAACATGGTCAGACCAGGGATTGCAGTGTATCGCCGTCTACTCCTTAACATCTGACAGCGTGTTAAACTATATTCAAATCTACGAGAACCATGAAAGTATTCAGTGGCTTACATATTTCATCTGATTCTGTTTTGACCGGTAATGTTTTCCGTCCAACTAAAGACAAGAACTAGATAAAGCCCCGTGTGTCCATCTGACTGCAAATTTATGATGGAAGTTGGAGAATTCATACAAATTTGGAATCTCTCTTATATTCCAAGTTATTCATACTAATTTAGCCATTCCTTCAATGGGTCTATTGTGTCTGCCACCTAACGATCACAGTAGCAACATAAAAAAATTCAGTAATAGAAGTGTGAGACCTAGCTTTCTACGTGATAGCTAAGAGAGGGGGAAAGAGGAAGGAGATTTTGAGGGGGATGAGCGAGGGGAATAAAGGAAGGAGTTCTTGAGGGGGATGTAGTTAGTAGGGCTTCGGTAACACCCTTACTTTGTCCACCAAATTACCTTGGCTTGATCACCTTCATAGTCACTTAGAAGAAACAGGGTAGGAGCCCAAATTCAAGCCCTATAAACCAAGAAAGCAGGTGAAAGCCAAATCATAACTCCTTTCCTTCTTTTGCAGTAGACACAGGAGGCAGTAAGATAGGACAGAGTTACAAAAGTGGTAGGCTCTAACATACATTTATGTACAGGAGGCCACAGGCAGCTGGATGGAGCACCCCACTAAATATTACTTTCGGTCAGGTTATAATGAATCGGAGAAGAAAACCGTCGTAATTAGCCTGAAATCACAAGACTTGTGAGAAATGAAATTTTACTCTTCAAAAGCCTACATTTTCTCCTCTTGGTTCCTCTTTGTTTCTTTTAAACCATCTTTCGCACCAAGGCAACTAGATGCAAGTGACACCTTCTAACCTCGTCCTCATGTTGCCTACCATATTCACAAGTGTGCACAGAATAGAACTTTTTGAACTTTTTCTTGTTAGCACCAAACTAGAACATGTTGCACAAGTTACAGCTGCCTTCAATTTGGACAATGCTTAGAAGTATACGAGATAAGCATGTGACATTAAAGATGCAAGAAAGTTGCTCCACAGCTTCTCTTTATAGGCTTTTAACATAATCTAAAGATCCTAAGCAACCTTTTTCATTCAAACACCCATATTTACCTGAACTTTGTCACTAGAGGAAGGAATGTATTGTCGTGCTACTTTCAGAAGCCATAGAAGCCAAACTATATTGTCTAGGTCATCTTATAAACTTCCTAAGCTGCTTAATATTATGTGGACTTTTGTACCAATGATTAGCTCATTATCCTATATAAACCCAGTTGCATTGCATATCTCAAGAACAAATGATGCCTAAGAAACATGTGCATCTCGTGTGTCTAGAAGTGTAGCATTATCTACACAGCAATGCTTCATCAGCATGGTTAATACATCATTTAGAAAATATATAATTGTGCCTCAATTAAATTCAAAATTCAAAAGAACATTCTCCTGCTAGCTCCCAGTAGTAGCAGATTTCTACTTAGATTGCTCACGCTAGACTAGTATTTGGTTGTGATCTTCATAAAAAGGAATCTAAAGCCATCACTGCTATTCAGAGAATTTTTGTTTAAAACAGTAGTAGATTATGATTTTTTTTTTTATAATTTTCATTTGGCTAGGATTTGAAATTATTGACATATTATCCTAGTAGCATGTTTGAAAAATAATGCATTAAGAGATCCTAGAGTAGGCTTTAAGTTATTCTACTATAAAAGTTGATGCCTTCTTTTATATAAGGCGTTGATTTTGATGAAGTTCTGTGTGCTTCATTGACGGGTGTTGGTAGACTGGTCGTACAACAACAACAACATTGTAAACCAAATATACCCAAACTGCCATGTTAGACCAAAAGTTTCGCATTGCATCCTTGCCGCCAATTTCATGGACAATTAAATAGAAAAACTGCATAAGTTGGATACAGAAAATTAAAACTACTGAAAAAATGCACACCTTTAACTATCTCATTATAAAATGTTAATACCACTTCATCTTCAACCACAATCTAGTCTTCAGCCAAGCCAACAGCAGTCGTAAGTCAGCAAGATCATTTATCATCTACTCTCATTTTCCCTTCATCACCTCCTTCAGACAGTTTTCTCCCATACCATTAAGAGTACACAATTATTTCTGTCTTCGTCCTAAAACTATTAAAGGGATGGAAATCTTTAAACATTATTGTGGACCAGCGAAATGGAACTGTAAAAAATATAAAATTCCAGATGCTTGCAGTTGAGTGCTTAAATTCCCTAAAATCCCCTGATCCCAATAAACCACAATCCAAACACAATTTCGTATATTTGATACATCACAATTAAATCCAAAGTCAAAATGATGAGAACATCGATTCAGACGACTCAAGCGTTTCTATCAGACGTTTCTATCAGTACAAACGTCGTCTAGGATGGCTATTTTATTAGCATATTTATCTTTATTTCAGCATCTATATTTGTTTTTAGCAATTTTAGCCCTATGTAGCAGTTTTGCAATTTGCACCCTTTATTTTCTGCATTAAAATATTTTAGAGATTTGTATTGAAATTTTGCTTTGAGCATATATATAGGTCTTCAGAATAATAAGAAGGTATGCTACTATTAATTAAAAAAATTATTGTGTATTGAGTTATTACTCTACATTCTTTTCTTGTGTGTAATACCATAAAAAATTATTAGGGTTAGTAAGAAATCCTAAGAAATTTAAGATTTGTGAGAAATCCTATATCTCACCTTCAAGCCCTAATTCCCAAATCTCCATAAATCAGAAACTCATACTCCAAATCCCCAAGTCTCATCAAACCCTAGCCCCAAATCTTTTCCTTCTCCACTTTGTCGATGTTGCCCTCACCCACCACCGACGACACCAGCACCTCTGCAACCCACCTCGATGCCCTAGCGCCAATCTGCAATAACTCAATAATAACTTGCTGCCTTGCTACCCTGCTACTCCCCTCTTGGTGTTGTCGACCACTCGAAGATCCCGTTTTCATCTTCGAAACTTTCGATCGAATCGCAGTAAACGCTTTCCACTTCTCCATTATTTGTGATATTGTTTTATCATCTCTAGAATATTATCTAAATTATCGGTCGTCCACAAATATTGAGTGTGTGTACTTCTACTTGCTAATTAGAGTACGAATCATTATTGACTATTTTACTTGCTAAGATTAATTAGGTATAATTATTGATTGTTATGATTGAATCTTTAATTGGACTTGTTAAACTTATTCCATATCTTGAAAATCTATCAAACCAAGCATTGGTTTATTTTCTAACTTAATCGGCATTACGTGTAGGTAAACTTAATCTTTAAATATTCTTGAAAATTCTCTATTTATGGTTAAGTTTACATTACAAAACCTCATTTACCCCCTTTCCACTCCTTTATTAGATCTATAATACCAAACCAAAATTTTTAAAATATATATATTAAAAAAAATTACAGAAATAAAACAAAGAGGGATTCGACCTTTCATTTACCTCGTACAAGCTCTTCTCTTGCTCCACCGATGTGCCTCTGATTTCCCGATCTTCTTCCTCATCGCCCTTCTTCGAAACCCTAGCTTTGTCCTTACTCCCCATTTTCGGTTGTTCTTTTCTTTTTTCTTTTTCTTTTTCTGTTTGAAGTGAGAATATACGAGTCTAGGGTTTGTGGGGATAATTAATGGAACCATAGTGAAAAAATTTCCCGCCTTCTATTCGCGGCAACCCCGCCCTTTTGGGTTGAGTTGGGAACTGGAATTTTGAGACGGTTGTCAAATATTGAGTGTTATTGAGAAAGTACCAGGATTACTCTATGCAAATTACATAGGCTAAAATAATTTTAATATAGGGCAAAAATCAAAGTACCCTCTCAATATTTGGCCCGAATACAAAATATCCATGCAACGTTTGAAAAAGCACAATAAACTCATTCTTACGTTAACTTAACCTCATCCGTTAAGTTATAATTATTAAATTACTTTTTTATCCCTTACTCTTTTATAATCAAATCTCTTCTTCTATGATTTCATCTTGCCTTTTGAATATTTCTTATATGATCATATATGTTCAGTTACTATCCAAATATACTCTTTCAATCTGCTAGTGCTAGCAATTGACAAAAATAATAGTGAGAGTTTCTAAAAAAAATAACCAATATTTAACTTCTTTTTTTAATTTGGAGTAGCTAACCTCATCTTACCCATTTCAATGCATCTTAGCAAGCCCATGGCTTCGATAAACATGTGTTTAAATGGACTGTGTTTGAGGGCCTATTAACAGCCACTAAGATGGACAAACTGATGACACTATTTTCTTGTCAATTGTGAAGTAACTACCATTAATTCGTTAAGAAATTTAATATTTCTTATGAAAGAAACCAGCTTGACTAGGTGAACTAATTTTCTAACATGAGCAGCGAATATGAACTTATCAAGATTACAAATAACAATAATAATTTATGCTGACATCTCCGATATAAAAAATATTTATATGAAAGATAATAGAAAAAATAATAACCACAAAAATTTGACGATGATAACAACTATAAGAAAGGCATCATTTTTAATCTTTGTGGGCAGCCAAATGAATCATTCTCTTTCAACTGCAAATTCAAAAATATCAAGTGCCCAGTTGACGGCCGTAGTTGGATCAATCTGCAATCCCTTGTCATTGATCGGTCTTAAGAATGAATTCCTCTCAATTAATGCTCTCACGGTGAAACAAAAGAACAGCCACAGGCAAACTAAACTAAAAGAATGGTTTACAAGTATTCTCCAAAAGCTAGGGTTTATTCTTTATTAAAATCAAACCGGTTCATTTACTATAGATTTTGGGGAAGAAGAAGAAAATTGAAAAGAGAGTTGAGAATCTTACCATTGCTGACCTTGTCAACCCCATCTTGCCGAAATCTACCATTTTGCTACCAAAAAAATCATGAATGAAGAAAAAAAGAATAAAGGGAAGAACAAGAAAAAATTAAGAAAGAAAAAATGAATGAAGAAAGGGAGAAAGAGAATGAATATGAAAGGGTAAGGGTAAAAGAGTAATTTAATAATTATAACTTAACGAATAGGGTTAAGTTAACGGAAGAATGGGTTTATTGTATTTTTTCAAACGTTTTATGGACATTTTGTACTCAGGCCAAACGTTGGGGGGGTACTTTGGCTTTTGCCCTTTAATATACTCATCAAATTATATGGAACATTAACAAGTGTTACAGAATTGAGCGAAATTACCTATTTAAGAGTATAACTTAGTGAAATTGAAATTTACCGTAAAAAATATGCTTACATCCCATTTTTTATATAATTCTTGACCGGCAACACTGAGATCAAAAAAGTGTTAGAGAATTGAACGAAATTACCTATTCAATAGTATAGTTCAGTGAAATTGCAATTACCATAAAAAATATGTTCACATCCCGACTTTTGTATACTTCCTGACCGGCAACACTTAGACTCTGACCCACCTTATCGATCCTCCCAAGGGCGGATCTGGGCCCAAGAAGCACAAGCAACTGCTTTGGGCCCCCAATTTTATAGGGCCCCATATTTTATAAGTATTTACAATGTTAAAAAGTAAAATGTAATATTTTTTTATATAATTATATTATATTAATTGTTGTCTTATTAGCTTAGTTGGTTAGATTGTTGTGTTAGGAATGTGAATGTCGCAGGTTCAAAACTTACATAAGCCAATTAATTTTTCAATCATTTTTATTTTTAAAACTAATTATTTTTCACATAGCCATACATGTCATTTTACAATTTTATGAATTTAATATTATTTTTCACTTAGCTCATGTATGTCACTCTATGATATTTTTTTATGTTCTATGGTATATCATATTTACTTGTTTATGATAAATTTCTAACCAAATTTTCAAATGCATATGGTTATTATACATTTTAAGCTTCTAACTAGTATTCTCATATACATATATTTATCATTTCCTTCTAATCGTGTTTTCTAATATATCATATTATCTCTTTGAGATAACATATTTCATTTTTGTTGTTCGAGTTTGTCCGGGTTTTTTTGGCCACGAGGCATTTCATATAAAAAACGTATGTTATCAATTAATTTTTTTGGGAAGTGTATATATAAATTTGTTTTCATTTAAATAGTTTGTTCTCCAATGCTGTAAGTTTGTTTGCATTTAATTAATTGTCATTATTAATTTATAAACTTGCAAAAGGCCTCATTTGAGAATTTTCTTAGGGCCCATGAAACATAGATACGCCCCTGGATCCTCCCCTCCCGAATCCGCACCCTATCAGACACCTTCCCCCTCCTCTCACACGTCACCACCGTCCTCGACTACAGCAACGTCCCCTTCTCCAACATCCCCCTCCACATCTTTGCCATCCCCATCTTCAACTCGTACTCTTCCCAAAATTCAATTTTCATACAAATTAAAAATTGAATATAAAATGAGATAGTAAATTAGGTTTTCAGAAATAAACACATACACCACGTATAGATAGAATTGATTTAGCTAAGCAAAATTTCTTAAAACACTTTTTCACAAACACCTTGTGTGCTACATAGGCACTTCATCAAACACTTAATAAGTAAAGCGCAGTTTTATAAATTAAGTAACATATTTATAAGTTTGGGATTTTTATTTTATTCTGTTTGTTTTTAATGAAAATGTGCGTACTGCACGTGTTAATAAATGTGATTCATATGTTTGCTCTTCTTTCTCTATTTCAGAATAGAGGAAGGAGAAAGGGGATAGACACTCTCTTCTATTAGTATTATATATATATATATATATATATATATATATATATATATATATATATATATATATATATATATATATATATATTGTACATAATTTTTTTAATATAACAAAAGTAACAAAAATATTTTTTGAAAATTTCTCTAATAACATATATACAATATTGCATGATTTTCCAAGTTTTATTGAGGGATAGAATTTCATTTCAGAATTTGGATGGCAAGAAAGTGGGAGTTAAATTTTTGAACCAAAAGTGGTTTAGCATAATATATTGTATAGATTTTAGAAGATAATGGATCAAGAGCCGTGGTTGTTCACTTGGGTTTGGTTGAGTTGTGGAAGTGAATGGGGGTCCATGATTTTTTTCATGAGGTGAGTTTACTTATGCAAACTGTATTTAGAATTGTATTTGCGTGTATCTATACCAGTATTCACGATGTTGGACTAGGTTGTAAAAAGGAAAGTACGATTTGCACTCCAAATTGTAACTTAACTATAAAATGGTCCGTGCAATGCACCGGGCGGACAAAAAATACATGATGAATAGATAATATTAGAAAAATAATAATTTTTAAGAAAATTGCAATATAAGATAAGATAACATGTGAGTCTTATCTATGCATCAACTTTACAATTTTTAAAATTTTATATTAATTTAATTTAATTTAATTTAATTTTTGATTTTATATTTTAAGCGGTATTAATTTGAGTTTTAAATTTAATTTTGTGGCAAGACGATACGAATCCTTTGTCTCGAAGATTTTCGATCTAAATAGTTTTTAAGTTACATATCTTCTTTAGTTGTGAACTTTTATAGTTTAAATTGTATTTACATGTTTATCTATCATTATGAGTGATTTAAATGTTTATTCACATGCCGACAACAAATCACGCATTTTACAGAATTTTCATTCACTCGATTAATTAATTTGCATATGTGAGATTTTCCGGAGAGACCGAAAGAATAGACTAAAATCTTCCACATAATTTCTTACATAAAAAAAATCCAAAAAAATTGAAAATCCAACAATTCTATTATATTTTTACAACCATCACTATCGTCATCGTCATCGTCATCATCGTCATCGTCATCGATCGGCGTCTTCATCGACAATGTATCCCTAAACTTAGTATAAGAAATAAGTAATGAAAACTCGACCAACATGCATAATTATAGAATATTACTATTGAACTGACATTTTTTACTAAATTAAAAAGTAATAATAAACATTCACCGGTTTCCATATTTTTTTTTTTGATAATTAGATGACCGAAGCCATCGTTTCATTAATAGCATTAAGGAAACAAAGCATTACACAGTACTGAAATTACGGATAAGCTATCATAACAGCTAAACAAACTAAACTAAGGCAACAACGCCTAACATCAAAATAGAGAAAACATGACTAGAAAACAACAACAGTAAGAAGAACCGTAAAGCCATCGAGCACCCTCTGCCCATGAGTCCAACTACCCTGGGCATCCCTCTGTACTCTTCAGAACTTTCCCTGCCTACTGTATTGCTCCTCTATGACTCCTCCTGTGCCCCGTTTACTCCTCCGCACTGTTCCTGATCCTCTTTACCTGTTCCTGTGCCCCTGCCCAATCATGTATCAGAAGGAATATTTTATGCATGGAGTAAGGAAAAGTGTAAACTTTTTTGCAGAAAATTAAATCATTTCTATCTAGCCATAGGTTCCAGATGGTTGCAACTGAAGCGATGTCCCAAGCCTCTCTATTATCTAGTTTGATGTGCAAGTGTCTAAAGTTTGCCCATATGTCTGTGGTATTGTTAGGAACCCTTAAGCACCCAAAACCCCTACAAATAATTTCCCAAGTGAGCCGAGCTTTTGAACATTGAAATAGGATGTCGTTGACATCTTCTTCAGCCGAACGACACGCTTCGCAAATCACCTCGATCTGGGACAACCTCTTCTTGAGGTTTAATTTGGATAGTATCGCATTGCTATGGGCTAACTAACAGAAAACTTTGATTCTGTATGGCACTTTGGCTCCCCATAAAACCGATTGGACTTGACATCTCGTACCTCCATCGTTGATCCATTTATACATGGATGATACAGAGAATACTTTTGAACTCTCTCTATCCCACCATCTTTCGTCATCTAAGCTATTTGCCTGCCCCCCTTCTTGAAGAATAAGTAGATTCAACTCTTCAAATTCCAACTTGGACTCTGTTGTAATGTCGTTGGATACTACAAAATTTAGCCTGCCGTTCTTTCTAATGTCCGCTACAGTTAGATCTAGGTTCAACGTGGCTTTTGCTGCCAATGGGAATTGATTTTGCAGGGCCGTCTTGCCGCACCATTTGTCTTTCCAGAATCTTGTTGTTTTCCCGTTACCTACTTTGCAAGTTGTATTGGTGTGGAATATGTCTCCTTGCTTTGCTATCCCCTTCCATAATAGCGCTTTTGCCGATGGGCTTTTTCCACCAAAACGGAATTTACGTCTTTTGCGAAATTGATTCAATGAATAGCTCCACCAACCTCTGTGCTTGTTAGTTATCTTCCACCACCACTTACATAGCAGAGCTTTGTTCATGTCATGCAGATTGACTATCCCCAGACCTCCAAATTCCTTTCTCTTGCATACCCTTCTCCAATTAACTTATTGAGTCAAATAGAAATAAAAATAATAATGAAATCTAAATTTAAAAAGAAGGTAATACCCTTGATCTTCTTATGAGGTAACTGAGCCAATTAGATTAAACAAAAAAAAAACAAAAGAAACAAAAGAAAACAAAAAACAAAAAACAAAAAAACAAAACATGAATTGGACCGAATTAAGCAAATAAAATATTAGGTATCAATCTTAACAGAGAAGATTAGTAAACATCATCATGTAAAACTATAATGGAAGAGTTGGGTTGTCATTTGTAGACAACCTGTAATTTGTAGATATTCAACCATCTAATCTTATCCATTCATTTTTATATAAGTGGAAGTTATATTAACCATTCATTTACTCAACTGTAGTTAGTTATCATAATGCTCTCAAAGTTCAAATATATTTACGACATAATTATTGACAAAAGTTTCACTCATATAAAATAAAAGTTTGTGCCACTATAGATAATCTGTAAAGAATATGTAATAAGTAAATGGACGTCTTAGGTTCGATATCAGATTACGTCTTGTTATTTACTATATAAAAAATAAATTAGAACGTGCATCGCACGTGCAAAATACTAGTATATTTAATTATAAACCTCATATTCTATTAAACATATCAAATTGTGTAATACAGAAGAAGTAAATCAAAATGAGAGTAGATTAAGAAAAAAGTTAAAAAGAAGGGTTTATGAAAGAAAAGGATCCCAAATAGTCATATATTCTTAGCCCACATGCTATAAATACTAGTAATTTACACGTGCGATGCACGTTTTTATAAATATATATTTTATTTAAAAAAAATTTCGCTGTTGTCTGGCATCTAACATAAGACCTCTTTTATATTAGTTATGCATGTACATTGCATGTGTTTGTTAGGTTACAATGCACATGTTTGTTTTTATTACAAATTGAGTTTGTTTCGTGACAAACTCTTCCATTAAAATAGTAAAAATTAGATTTTGTTAAGATTATATAAGATTTTAATCTAAATATTTAAATTCAATTTTTTATTTTAATTTTAAGTTCACAGTTTTTTAAAGGGACTATATGGTGTATTTATGAGATGTTGAACTCCATATAATATAATTATACTAATAATTTACACGTGCAATGCACGTCTTATATATATATATATATATATATATATATATATATATATAAGAGATCTTAGGTTCAATGCCAGACAACATACGAATTATATATATATATAATTCGTATGTTGTCTGGCATTGAACCTAAGATCTCTTTTATATTAGTTATGCATGTGCATTGTACGTATTTGTTTAGTTATAATGTACGTGTTTGTTTGGTTACAATAAAATTTGTTTGGTGACAAACCTTCCATTAAAATAGTAGAGATGGGTTTTAATTAATTGCAGCGTGCCACCCGGGCGAGATAATGAGATATACTTTGTGGATTTTTAAAAGGTGTCACGTTGCAATTTTCTAAAAGATTTACATAAGATAATAATAAGATAATAAGAGATATACAAAACTTTATGATTTCTTAAAAGATGTCATGAGGCATACTTCTAGGGTTTTAAAGTGTGTCTCATGATGAGATAATAAGAGAAAGATATTTTGTATGTTCATATTAAAAATATTGCCACGTGGCAAACCTTGAGCGTTGAACTCCATAATAATTAAATATACTAGATTAGATTAGATTTTGCTTGCAGGCAAACCTTGACCGTCAGGGGCGGATCCAGGATTGAAAAGTGAGGGGGGCTGGAAATTTTTTTTTGGTATAGAATATTCAAATATATATGGGGTGGGCTTTAAAATATATTTGGGGGGGGGGGGGGGTTTAAACCATATATTCCATACTAATATACCCAAAAAAAAAATTATAAACAAATCTCAAATGTTGTGGGGGGGGGGGGGGGGGGGGGAGGGGGGGCTGTAGCATACCCTAGCCCCCCTGGATCCGCCCCTGTTGACCGTTGAACTCCATAATAATTAAATATACTAGATTAGATTAAATTTTGCTTGCATCAAGAAATGTCTTTTGAAATATTATAGGCCTCGCTGTGCAGTTTAGTTCTCATGAATCTAACTCATTGAAATTACGTCCAGTAAACAGAAGAATTATAAATTTCGAAATTTATATATAGGAATATCGCAAATAAAGTCATTGCGACTCCCATAAGTGGTGTAATCCCCTAACCCGGAGCTACTTTACCATATTCCGAATTCAATGGTTTCAATAAACTCCCTACGGTAGTTGGTTTTGACCTAGCTCTAGAGCTATCCTCAATGGTTTGTGTAGCCATAAATCTTATCTAATCATTAGTTGAGATTTGTTGACTTTGTATGTCGTTCCGTTGTAGTTGTAAATAAACGATCGACATGAAATTTGGAATGGGTATACTCGATGAAATGAATCACTTGAAAAATAAACGTATTCATTTTGTAGCAGATTAGTTACAAGATCAATTCGGATTGGCTCAAAGTGAGGACGACATCAAGTCATCATGCCCCTTAGGCCGTGCACGACACAAGTGCTACAATGGCCGGACAAAGGGTCGCGATCCCACGAGGGTCAGCTAACTCAAAAAACTCGTCCTCATTTCGGAATGCATGCTATAATGGTGTGATAATATTTGCAAGAGTACAAAATCACAACAAGTAGTATACTTTATGTGAAAAGAGTGTCGAACCCACAAGAACTAATTATTTTATTGAGTACCAAAATTGACTAGATTAACTACTATTTGGAAAACCGAAAAGATGATAAAAAAATAGCAACTAAACTAAATTAATCTAAAGGAAAAAACTCAACTAATTAAAAGGAACATAATACAAAATTTTGTTGTTTGTTAATAGCAAAACTAATTTTAGGACTTTTGATTTCATCTAGTTAATCCTACACAATTCCTAATTTCATGTCACAAAAAATTTACTTTTCCAAGTTGTAGACAAAAATTTTATAATTATTCAATGTTTTCTCTCGAACAACCCAAAAAATATCTCCAACTAACAGTTTGTCATATCTCTATGCAAATTTAATTAATTAAAGACTCATTAAATTTTATGAATTTCTTTATAGTCACATTAATTGCGGTAAATCATCTCTAATTTCGCTCAATCAATTGTGTTTAATTATATAGTTCTAAATCACAAATTAGCTCTCGGTCTCTCCATGATCCAACAAATCATACAAAAGTTGGTCAAACAATTATAAGCATTAAGAACAAAAATTAAACACTCAACCATACAAAAATAGTCGAATAAAATAACATGAAACTAGAATTGTGTTCTCAAAACTAGGCAACATCGAAACCCTAGAAGAAAAAAAACTTAGTTCATAATAAATTTGCAACTAACAAATATTTCATTGATTGCATAATAAAAAATAGAAGAGAATAAGAAAAACTCAATTTTGCAGAAAATCCACGTATCGAAATCGGTGCATTCTTCTCTTTCTTTCTTTTCTCTTTCTGTTTCTCTTTCTTCCGTCTCGAAAAGCGTGCCCAGCACCCCGTCAAAAGTGCAGCCTCCGTTTTATTTTTATTTTTTTCTTTCTTGGATTCTGTCCAGCCGCCAACCTTCCACACCAGAGCTCTCGTTTTCATGTTGCTTCCCCTTCTTATATAGGATTAGGGTATGGTTTTATTAAATAAGAATTAGGTTAGTTTAGTTAATTAATTAATTATAATACTAAGATTAAGATTAATCTTTTAATTAATTATCCAACTAACTCTAATTCAAAACTAATTCCATCTGTACTCTTTGTTTCTTTTTTTTTATTTTAATTTTTTATTCAAAAATTTCATTCCACACCCTACTTGACCAAAATATTTTTTATTGATTCTTCCATGGGCCAATTTGTAAACACATGTGGTTGAGTGCTTGAATCTTCTAGAAATCTTCACATATAATCAATTTGAAAATTTGAAATCTTTATCTTTGCACTCTTCCTTGATTTCACAAAAAATGCTCAAATTTTGTACTTATCCATCTCATTCCTACAAAATCAAACAAATAAATAATATTGAGAGGAAATAAGATAAATTACAAATAAATAAATGAGAACTTACAACTTTAATTCATTAAAGAGCAATAAAAATTATATAAAAATTTCACTCATCAAATACCCCCAAACTTAAGATTTTGCTTGTCTTCGAGCAAAAAGAAAAACCATAAATCGAAGAATAATAATTATAATTAGGCTCAACTCATCTCACCAAGAGATCTTATCATGCATGCATCAAATTTTCAGCTTAGTACATAAACAATAGCAAATAAAGAAAAACTAAGCATACTCACTTTCTCAAGTGCAATTATTCATACATAATTCTCAACTCAATCATATTTGTCATGTAATTATATCATGTAACAACTCCATCTGTTATTACCCCTTCTCACTACTACAAATCGAGTAGCAAATTAGAGTTTTTTTTTTGTTTTCTCTCTCTCTCTTTATGTTGTCATTTGCTTTTTAACGCAAATGCAAACATATGTGATGAATACACCCAGTTACTGAATAAGTCACAAACTTAGAGTGCTTTTGCATACTCATATTTCAAGTTGCCGTTTGATGTAAAAGTAAACATGGTGATGAATAACCCTAGTTACTAAGCAACTCAAAACATTGGAGTAGATAAAACTTTATTCATTCAATTATTTAATCATTATCACTCTATTTACTCAAATTATGTTTAGAACTAGATCAAATGAGATAATCACAAGAAAAAGCATCATATTGTTCTTTTATGTATAATCACATTACTCTCACAATTTTGTAAGGAATTTTGAAATTCAATAATCCTAAAGTAAATAAGTATGCTTAATCTTGCTTTATAAGCTATTGTCTATCCTAAAGAAAATTATTTCTATGCTTTAGCACAATAAAGAACTCAAAAGTGCAATGGTAAGCCTAATTGCAATCATTTTGTGTGTGTGTGTGTGTGTGTGTGTGTGTGTGTGTGTGTTTTCAAATATATATATATATATATATAAATTATACCCCTTCCCCCAAACTTGAATATCACATTTTCCTCAATGGGTAAAAAAAAAATGAGAAAAGTTCAAAATTGCTCTCCTGATTCATGTTAAAATTCTAGTTGAGTAGCGTTCATTATTTTGGTGATATCTGGAGTTGTAGATATCCAAATATGCTGATTCTTTTTGTTCTAGAAAGCTAAGACAATTTTCTTCGATTGCTCCTTAAAACACTTTTTCAGATTTGGACTCTATCTTGCCCAAAAGCAGCCATCAAAGTAGGTATAGAAAAACAACTTCGCTAGAAACCCTCAAACTTATGCAATCCTATAAAATAAAATAAAAAATTAAAATTAAAGTAAACTAAAAGGAAAAAAATTCTAATGCAGTAAAAAGAAAACATGGGTTGCCTCCCAAGAAGCGCTAAGTATTAAGTCATCAGCCATACGTGGTAGCTAAGATGGTTATGTAACGCCAAGATCCAACAACAAACAAGCCTCTTTCTAATAATTCTCTTTATGTGTGGATTAGATTTTTTATGTGCATCCCTCAAACTAGATGGTAGCGACTTGAATTGCAGTCATTTCTTTCTTGAAAATGATGTCTTTCATATCCCCACCTCTTTGAATTTTAGTTGAGAAAATAAATGAATAGATGGTGCAGCATCCAAATACATAACATATTCCAAAACCTTTTCTTTCTCAGATTCAAGAGTTGCTGAATTTGTTATACATACTTCGATTGGCAACTTTTCAACTTCAGCCTTGTGTTCCTCGCCCAAAATTAAATCAGTTTCACTTGCTTAAAAACATGACTATTCTTCAACAGAAAACTTGATAGATTTAAAACATCATACGTTATCTGCTCATCCTCAACTCTCAAAATAAGTTTTCCTTGTTGAGCATCAATCAAAGCTCTCCCCGCAGCTAGAAAAGGTCGCCCCAAAATTAACAAAATTTGTTCATCTTCCTCCATACCAAGCACTATGAAATCAGCTGGGAATATGAACTTGTCTACCTTTACCAAAATATCTTCAATTATTCATCTTGGGTAACTTGATAGATATATCCACCAATTGCTAAGAAATTGTAGTGGTTTTTTTCTCCAAGACCAAGTTTCCTGAAAACCGAAAAAGGCATAAGATTAATACTTGCTCCTAAATCACATAAAGCTTTATTAAAAGAAGAATTTCCAATAGTGCAAGGAATCGTAAAATTCTCTGGATCTTTCAGTTTAGGAGGCAACTTCTTTTGTAAAATTGCGCTATTCTCTTCGGTTAACTTCACTGTCTCATGTTTCTCCAACTTCCGCTTGATTGATGAAATATCCTTCAAAAAATTAGCATATTTAGGCATTTGTTCTAAAGCTTCAATAAGCGGAATATTGATATGCAGTTTCTTAAAAATACTTAAGGCAGCAGGTTTTGGTCCCGTCATTCGGAGGTTCGAATCGGCTAATCCATATCGAGTAGACCTTGTTATTGTGAGAATTCTTAATTCTTTAGGGAATTGATTTTAGATATTATTCTTTTTAAGTATTTGCGGAAAAGGAATAGGTGGATCATAAGGAGATTTAGGATAAGTTTCATAATTAAACTCCCTGGAAACCGTGGGGTTTGAAGTTTTTTTGCTTTTCTGAGAACTCTCAATATGGTAGTTGAACACCTGCTGCGTTTGTTCCTCCAAAACTGGCTTGAACTCATCTTTCTTTTCAACCACATTTTGTTCGGCATTTTGTGCTTGTGGTTACTCAATTAGTGTTATTGCTTTGACATGCTCCTTAGAATTTGTTGCAGTGTTACTAGGTAATGTTCCTGCTGTTCTCTCTATAAGCATGTTTGAAAGCTGACCAATTTGAGCCTCAAGGTTGTGAATTGAAGTCGTATTATTTTGTATCGCCAAATCTGTCTTCAGCATGTATTGCTCTGTCTTCCGCTTGTATTGCATAAATATCTCTTCAAGTGTCGACTTCTTTTCTTGATATGAAAATTTTTGAGGTGGTCTAATTGCTCATTGATTGTTGTTCCATAAAAATTGGTGTGATTTCTCCATCCTGCATTATACGTGTTTGAATAAGGATTGTGTTGCTTTTGAAAGTTGGACACATAATTTGCTTGTTCAGAATTTGGTTGTGCAAAAGGATTTCCCACTTGGCAATCAATACTTGAGTGATCTCCTGCACAATGATCACAAATAATATTAGTTTGAATAGAATTAACATTCATATTACCTAGTTGTTTAGATAAAGTAGCAATTTATGCAGTCAATGTGGTAATAGGATCAAGCTCAAACATTCCAGCTGCTTTTCTAGACATTCTTCTTTCTGAATACCATTGGTAATTGTTAGATGCCATCTCCCTAAAAGTTCATAGGCCGCTTCATGAGTTTTGCTTATAAGAGCACATCCAGCTGCTGCATCTACCATAGATCGATTTGTAACTCCCAAACCATTATAGAATATTTGAATATGCAGCCATTTCAGTAGTTCATGATGATGAGACTTTCTGAATAACTCTTTATACCTCTCCCATGCATCATACAAAGACTCAGTCTCAAATTGAGTGAATGTAATAATGTCATTTCTTAGCTTCGCTATTTTTGCCGGTGGAAAATACTTAGCTGGAAATTTTTGTGCAGGTCCCTCCCAAGTAGTAATAACACCCGGTGGTAGAAAATTTAGCCAAGTCTTCGCCTTATCTCTTAGTGAAAAAAGAAAGATTCTCAATCGAATTGATCATCTGATACTCCATTATGCTTGAAAGTGTCACAAATTTCTAGAAAGTTTGCAATGTGGACATTAGGAGCCTCGTGCGATAGTCCCACAAATTGAATAGTCTGTTGAATCATTTGAATTATCGCTGGTTTAATCTCAAAATTGTTAGCATGTATAACCGATCTCTTTATACTTGATATTGCTCCATTAAGCGAGGGCATAGCATAGTCTCTCAAATCCTTAGTCTTCTCTCCATTACCCTCGTTCGCCATGGTGATACATTTCTATGTTCTGAAATATAGCTATTAAATAACAGAAAAACTAAAAATAAAAACTAAAAATAATAATAATAAAAATAATAAGAAAAGTCCAAATTAGTAACAATCTAGCAATTATCAATATCAATAAAAGAATAATTAGTCCCCGACAACGGCGCCAAAAACTTGGTGTAATAATATTTACAAGTGTACAAAATCGCAACAAGTAGTATAGTTAAAGTGAAAAGAGTGTCGAACCCACAATGAATAATTTTTTATTGAGTACCAAAATTAACTAGATTAACTAATATTTGGAAAACCGAAAAGATGATAAAAAATAGCAACTAAATTAAATTAATCTAAAGGAAAGATCTCAACTAATTAAAAGGAACGGAATACAAAATTTTGTTGTTTGTTAATAGAAAAATTAATTATAGGGCTTTTGATTTCACCTAGTTAATCCTACACAATTCATAATTTCATGTCACAAGAAATTTATTTTTCCAAGTTGTAGACCAAAATCCCCTAATTATTTAATGTTTTATCTCGAACAACACCAAAAATATCTCCAACTAACAGTTTGTCATATCTCTATGCAAATTTAATTAATTAAAGACTTATTAAGTTCTATGGATTTCTTTATAGTCACATTAATCGCGGTAAATCGTCTCTAATTTCGCTCAATCAACTATGTTTAATTATATAGTTCTAAATCACAAATTACCTCTCGGTCTCTCCATGATCCAGTAAATCATACAAAATTTGGCCAAACAATTGTAAGCATTAAGAACAAAAATTAAACATACAACCATGAAAAAATAGTCGAAAAAATAATCTAAAACTAGAATTGTGTTCTCAAAACTAAGCTATATCGAAGCCCTAGAAAAATAAAATTAGTCCATAATAAATTTGTAACTAACAAATGTGTTCTTTGATTACATAATAAAAAATAGAAGAGAAGAAGAAAAACTCGATTTTACAGCAAATCCACGCATCGAAATCCGCACCTCTTTCTCTCTCACTTTGTTTTCTCTCTCTTTCTCTCTCTTCCGCCTCGAAACGCGTGCCCAGCAAACCCTCCAAAGTGCAGCCTCCGCTTTTTTTTTCTTGGATTATGTCCTTCCGCCAACCTCCACACCAAAGCTCTCTTTGTCATGCTGCTTCCTTTTCTTATATAGGATTAGGGTAGGGTTTTATTAAATAAGAATTAGGTTAGTTTAATTATTTAATTAATTATTATAATAAGATTAAGATTAATTTTTTAATTAATTAACCAACTAATTCTAATCCAAAACTAATTCCATCCGTACTCTTTCTTTCTTTTCTTTTTATTTTAATTCTTTATTTTAAAATTCCCTTCCACCCTCTATTTGACCAAGATATTTTTTATTGATTCTTCTATGGGCCAATTTATAAATACGTGTGGTTGAGTGCTTGAATCTTGCAGAAATCTTCATATATAATCAATTTGAAATTTTGAAATCTTTATCTTTGCACTCTTCCTTGATTTCACAAAAAATGCTCATATTTTGCACTTATCCATCTCATTCCTACAAAATCAAACAAATAAATAATGTTGAGTAGAAATCAGATAAATTTCAAATAAAAAAACGAAAACTTACAATTTTAATGCATTAAAGAGTAATAAAAATTATATAAAAATTTCACTCATCATACAACTCGCCTGCAAACTATATATTAAGCTAATGGGTCTATCCCCTCTCCTCTTCCTCTATTTTGAAATAGGTGAAGGATATGAAAAGTACAACTCCCATTTAAACTAACCGGTGCATTCTGCATGAGTTCATAAAATTAAAAAAATAAAAAACTCAAAACCCCTCCACAACTATGATATCACCATCCAACTTTCAAAATCCTCCCCAACTCTCGCCTCTCACGTTGTCCCCTCACACGCCACATGCCCTCATCACCTCCAACCTACCTCTCGCATCTGAGCGCCTCATGCTGCCCCCTCCGACCCACCTTCCACACGCCCTCCTCGCCTCGGGCTCACCTTCGACCCGCCTCCTGCACCTTCCTATTCTCAAGCCACCGTGCCCTCTTTGCCTCCGACGTTGTTGCCGCCTCTCACGCGCCTTCCTTGCCCCCAACTCGCCTTTGATGTCGCTCCTTCTCAAATCTTGATCTCGCCTCCTTCACCGTTTCCGAACCACCACGTTCATCAAGGTAGTATTTCCAGTGAAATTGTGAAAGAGCATGGGTTGAAGACGGGGATGATTGCAGTTTCGGATTCAAGAATAA